>CM029015.1:209844143-211044143 GCA_016801055.1 Panax notoginseng | reverse complement strand
GATTTTTAATACCTCCATTCCAACAAAAATACGGATAAAAACCTCAACATTAACTCCTTCATTTTTAACCACAAAAATATATCCCTCATTTATATCCACATAAAATAAATATTTCCTTATCATATGAATCAATAATTAATTATTCACAAATAATATTACAGAATCACATTTATGACAACCAGGCCATTCCCAGGAATGAGGGGGCTTTCCAATAAGGATTTCTCCTTACTGGCGCGCAATTAGATGACCAAACCTCTCCTTAGACAGAACTTTCTAGACATTGTCAATAATGTTATCTAATAATATTATTCAAATAATATGAATTATTGATCTGATAATGGAAAATACTGTGCAGCAACAATTATTGAAACAACAATAATATAAAATATCAACGCAGCAATTATTGAATCAATAAAATAAAATATTGAATAATAACTACTGTAACAATTATTGAGTAGTGCCTTCTTACGTAAGAATCAATAATTGGTGCAATACCGTGTGCTACTGTATTTTAACCACCGGGTATTCTAACAGTATTAACGGTAACAACTACGTCGTTATTTATAAACAACTTATACTTGTCGTTTTCTTCATCCAACCGCTTTCCGTTATGGGGCCCACACAAGGCTGCGCCGTCGTACGAATATTCCCCGACAGCAAGAATATTCCACGACCAAACGAATATTCCCCGACAAAATGAATATTTTATAACCACTTGCTTATTTTGCAAAATTTGCACATTTCACCCATAACCAAAGTATTATATCAAATTAATCCCTTATTATTCACAATAATATTTAGAGAAAATTTGATTTTATTCATTAATAAGTTGGGGTCTTACAATTATAGTGGATTACTCTCTCTCCGTGATTTTTTCTCAATTGGGTTTTCACGTAAATCTTGTGTTCATACTTTATATTTCTTTATTTATGCTTATGTGAGTGCATGTGTTTCATGAGTTTGATATAATCAACTACTCCGTTGACACTATTTTGGTCTGTCCTTTTGGATGATTTTGTCAGGCGTACAAAATCAGGCGTTAAGAGTTACCTTCCTAGATCAAGACATCATCTCATTTCATCATAGGCGTCAACTGATTTGTCTTAATAAGGTAAGCACGTGTTTTTAATTTGTTATCTTTATAATTATTTTCCTCATTCTTTATATCTCCTCATATCTATATAGTTACTGAAGAAGCAGTTTTGACATTTTAATGCAGCCATCTTAATTTTTTATTAATTCAAAACTGATAGAATATATGTGATTATTCTCATTATTACTGTAAATATTTTAGGATATTATTCTGTTGTAAAATCATGCCGTTTCCTTATTCTTAGTCTAACTTGTAGGCATAATATTTGTTTATACTTTGTATATATTATCAACGGATGAATAAGAAAAGATCAAGGGATTATATTCTTTTATGGTATCAGAGTCCTAGTTTTCTTCCTCCCTACCTTTTGCCATCTTCTTCTTCCCTGTATCAATGGCTGACTCAAAACTATTTCCTTCCACCACCATCAATAAATTACAAGCTCGTTCGACTCCATGTGTCTTTTTAGGCTATCCATCCAATCATCGGGGTTATAAATGATATGATATTTCGAATCGGAAAATTATTATTTCCCGACATGTTCTTTTTGATGAATCTAAATTTCTTTTTTCAACACTTCATACTCCATCTCCTACCTCCTATGAATTTTTAGATGATAGTTTGCATCCACATATCCTTCATCAATTGCATGCCCCTACCTTATTAGATCTACAGACTCAGTCGTCCACTTCCCCTGCTGAGCCTCCCTCTTCGCCCACACAAACATCCTCTCATTCCTCCCCAGCCCGCGTTGCAACACAGCCCCCTCCTCTGCCCACTTGCTCCCCTTTTCCCACTGCCACGCCAACCCCAACATCCATTCACCCCGGTCCAATTTCCATTACATCCATTCGACCTCCTCCTCCAGCCCATCGAATAGGAACTAGGAGTCAACATGGTATCCACAAGCCCAACCCTAAATACCATAACTTAAGTGCCCTCTCGATCGCTACCTCTATCTCTCCTATACCCCGCAACCCCGTGAGTGCACTTAATGACCCGAATTGGAAATTGGCCATGCAGGATGAATATGATGCTCTTATTCAAAATTATGACGTGGAAATTAGTACCTCATCCATCTGATGCTAATGTTATTTGTTCAATGTGGATTTTTAGACATAAAAAGAAATCTGATGGTTTTTTTGAGAGGCATAAAGCCCGTCTTGTAGGTGATGGCAGGTCTCAAAAAGCTGGAGTGGACTGTGATGAGACGTTCAGCCCGGTTGTTAAACCGGCCACTATTCGTACAGTTTTGAGCATTGCATTATCAAAATCTTGGGCCATTCATCAGTTGGATGTTAAAAATACGTTTCTTCATGGTAATCTAACTGAAACTGTTTATATGTATCAGCCTTTAGGTTTGAAGGATGCAGTTCATCCTGACTACGTCTGTTTGTTGAAGAAATCACTCTATGGTCTTAAGCAAGCCCCTCGTGCCTGGTATCAACGCTTTGCAGACTATGTGGCCACTATTAGTTTCTCTCACAGTGTGTCAGATCATTCCTTGTTCATCTACAAAAATGGATCTGACATTGCTTATATTTTATTATATGTTGATGATCTAATTCTCACAGCCTCCTCCGATGCTCTTCGATTATCTAGCATATCTCTTCTCAGTTCCGAGTTCGCAATAAAGGATTTGGGACAATTGAGTTATTTTCTGGGTATTGCAGTCACCCGGACTGCCCATGGCCTTTTTCTCTCACAGATAAAATGTAAGACCCCGAATTTTATGAAATAAAAGTATTCAATTTTTCTTATAATTACTATTCAGTAAATGGTTAAATTGATAAAAGTTTAAAGTTATGGGTGAAATATGAATTTTTTTTCAAAATAAGCAAGTGGTTATAAAATAATCATTGTTGTCGGGGAATATTCGTTTGGTCGTAGAATATTCTTTCTGTCGGAGAATATTCGTACGACGGCGCAGCTATTTGTGGGCCCCATAACGAATAACTGTCGGGTGAAGAAAAATGACAAATTTGAGTTTTTACAAATAACGGCGTAGTTGTTATCGTTAATACTGTTGAAATACCCGGTGGTTAAAATACAGTAATACGCGTTATTACACAGTAGCACACGGTATTGCACAGTATTTTTGAAATTATTGATTCTTACGTAAGAAGGCACTACTCAATAATTGTTACAGTAGTTATTGTTCAATATTTTATTTTATTGATTCAATAATTGTTGCATTAATATTTTATATTATTGTTGTTTCAATAATTGTTGCTGCACAGTATTTTCCTTTATCAGATCAATAATTCATATTATTTGAATAGTATTATTACATAGCATTATTGGCAATGTCTAGAAAGTTCTGTCTAAGGAGAGGTTTGGTCATCTAATTGCGCGCCAGTAAGGAGAAATCCTTATTGGAAAGCCCCCTCTTTCCTGGGAACGGCCTGGTTGTCATAAATGTGATTCTGTAATATTATTTATAAATAATTAATTATTGATTCATATGATAAGGAAATATTTATTTTATGTGGATATAAATGAGGGATATATTTTTGTGGTTAAAAATGAAGGAGTTAATGTTGAGATTTTTATCCGTATTTTTGTTGGAATGGAGGTATTAAAAATCAGGGTTTTTGAGATATTTTGCGAGGGTTATAATTTTTAATCCGACCGTTGGATCGTGGTAATATTTGGATATGTTATACATATATAAGTTGAGTATATGTCTACAAATTTTGAACCGTTAAAAATGAACGTATAATTTGTTATGAATTTTACGAGATGACTGGTTCAGAAATTGTTGAATTTTTGGAGTTTATCATTTTGGTGGAAAATTCTAGAATTGTTGGGCCCCACTTGTGGTTGGTGAAGAAATGTGTTGAATTATATTTCAAATGTGGTGGGTGGGAATAGTAGCAGGTAAAGCCATCAGGTTGCAGGTCAAACCTACCAAAATTTTCCTATAAATAGAGGGCTAAGTTAGAATTGAAAATCACACCAGAAACATAAGCTTTCTCTCTTTCTCTCTCTATATTATGAAGCATATTTTGTGAGTATTTAGATACTTTGAGAGTTGCTATTCAGTGCAAGTTTCCTTCGGCTTTGCATTCCAGTCAGAAGTACTGCTCTTTTGAGGTAAGGGATAGTAAGGGATAGTAATGGATTTTAAGGGTTGTTATGATTTTCAGTTTCGTAATTTTTCTGATTTTCAAAAATTATGGAAAAATTTGAAATGATATTTTGATGAGTTTTATTGATTGTGTCCAAAAATGGTGATTTTTGGATGTATAGATTAAGAGTTATGAATCTTATGGGAAAAGACTATTTTAAAAGTAACCGCTTATCATTCCTTGTGGTTAACTCCAAAATTGATGAAATTTTTATTGGGAGTATATGTGTATGATAGAAGTATACTCCGTAATTTTAAGAATTTTTGGACAAAAGTATAATTTTTGATAAATGTCTAAATATTCGGTGGTTTTGGCCATATGAAAAATAGTAAATGAGTTTTAAAAATTCTGAGAAAAATATATGTTCAATATGGGACTATATTATGCTAAATTCCAGAAAAGAAATATTTTTGGAACTGATTTGGTATTTTTCATGAAAATGGACTAGTTATGAGTAAATGAATTAAATATGTTATGTGAAGTAAGAAAATTGGAAAATAGGATTTTATGGCTTGAGAATCCTATATGAGGTATATGCAGATTTTTGATGAGGGTTTTGATTATTGGTGATAAAATCTTATGAGTTTGGTATTTTAGAATGATTAAATGCATTATTTAGTAAAGTGTAAACAATTTAAATAAATTGTTTATAAGCTTAAGAAATATTATTCTTTCAATATCATTATACCGAAATACTGGTATGGATTTTATTGTGGAATTTCTACCTTTTTGTGTCGAGTTACTACTCATGAGTTACTATTCACGAGTTACTATTCACGATAAAAATTGGTTTCTTTTTCTAACCAAATTATAGTTGAGTTATGAATATTACTCTTGAGATTAAAACTATGTATTGATTATATTGATTTTATTATCATATATAACATTTTTATAACCCTGATGTTGAAATTCTCTTTCACTAGAGTGTAAAGATGGGTAGATTATTGGTATGATCATGACTAGGGTTCTCTTTGGCCTGTAGTGCAAAGTTGAATTGTGACTGGTATGATCATGACCATTGAATTTATAAGTGAATATCTTTAGCTTAAGTGCAAAGGTGAATTGATCAACATGGTTATAATTATTGTTTATATAAATTCTGAAATGATTATATATTTCTTTGAGATATTAATATCTTTGGCCTGTAGTGCAAATATGAAATATTGATGAATATCTTTGGCCTGTAGTGCAAAGATGAATTGTTGATGAATATCTTTGGCCCGTAGTGCAAAGATGACATGTTGTTGAATATCTTTGGCCAGTAGTGCAAAGATGAACAGATGTTGAGATAAACATGACCAACTGGTGATACAAATGAATATCTTTGGACGTAGTGCAAAGATGAAGTTATTAGTATGATTATGAACAGGAAATGTGATTTGGTGTAACCATGATCTTTGATGTTTCAGGTAAAGATAGGTGATGAAAATTATCATCGTCCTGGATGAGAAGAGGAATTTAGAACTACAGTTATGATTATGAGTTATTCATATGATTGTGGACCAGAATTGTTGATTGATGTTACAGGGATAAAACATTGTTGGTGGATTTTTTAACATGGAGAAGATAATAGACTTTATAGTCTATTTGACTCTTCTAATGGATTGCTCGTTCCGCTGCAACTATGGTTGAAATTTTTATCATTTACCACATGTTCTAAATCTCTGATTTATTATTGATGAAGGCTATTGATAATTTATTTATCTTTAGTCATGATATTCTTTACTGAGCTAGTTGTGCTCACCCTTTTGCTTCACAATTCCTTTCAAGTAATAAGAGTGTAGCTGGGTCGAGCGAGGGTAACGGGGAAATAGAACGGTGGTCTCTAGCTGTGGATGTTCTCCCGAAGCAGTATAGAAAAGTTCATTTAGTAGTTATATTTGGTGAATCCAATAGGGTAAGGTGTACCCAACGTTGGAAGGGTGTTTTGTCACTATCATACAAGATGTCTAATGACATACAACCTCGTGTCATCATAGGACAGGGTTGTGCTCATCCACTTGCTGAGTATATCTATGGGCACTACCTATATAATCTTGGTGTTTGTTTGAAGTATAATTCTCAATTAGAGACAGTGGAGATAATGATAAGTCAAGAGAAGACTCACAATTGGGAAGAATATGATAGTAATCTTTTCGTTTTTCTTTGGGGTCTATTGGGTCAACCAAGGATAATTCTGTGGCCATATGATATCTATCATAACCTAGACGCGTGGCCTCCCATGTACGAAAGTTTCCTTGAGCACTTCCCAAAGATTCTAATTTCTAAAACTGTTTTTGACTATACCTTTATGTAAGGTGTTATTGTGAGGTAATGTCCACGGTTGGAACATGAGTCACATTTGGTATATATTTGTATCCAAACTCACAGCATATGTGTTGTTGTATTTTGCACGATAATTGTTGTAATAAAGTTGTAGTTATTTTCTGTACCATGTATTTGACGACTCAGAATGGGTTGGGTGGAATGGACCTGTTTTGGGGTCGTCACAGGTGGTATCAGAGCTTAGGGATATGATCTCTGGTGGAGATCGGGGAATATAACTAGGAGGGAAGAGATGCGTAAATCCTTCGCTAGTGTGTCCTACCTAAGCTTATTTGTTGGTTAGTCATAATATTGGGATATTATGTGATATGTTAATTTGTTTAATTAACCCTTATTTTATGGCAGTATTTGAGAATGGCAGCTGAGAATGCTAACAATGGAGTGAATGAGACTGTGGGGATACCTCTAATCACTAACCATGATAATGTGATGTCAGACGAAGAAGGAATTAGAGATATCTATGTGGTGAGTGAAGAATTGATAGTTGCACCCGAGATAGTCGCAGAGGTAACAGCTGAGACTGAGGAAGAAGAGGAAGAAGAAGTACCAGAGGAGAGTTTATTAGAGGTATTATATGATCAAAATGTAGAATTTCAAAATCGTATTCATGAGTTAGAAGAGCAGGCAGAAGAACGACAGGCGGTCGTGGAACAAAAGGATGCAACAATTCAAGCTTGTGTTACCCGATATGTGATGCTTGAACAGAAGCATTCTTTGGCAGAGTATAAGATGATAAAAATGGAATCTGAGCTGAAAGAAGAAAAAATTGAACGAGTGAGAATAAGTGATGCATGGGCAAAAGCCGCACGACACGTGGATATTGTGGAAAGAGATGTTCGATCTAAGAAGGCTAAAATAGATGATATGAATTTCTCTTTTTGGAAAGTAATTGGGAGAACCCAACATCGAGTTTTGAATTACCCTGTACATAGCGGTCAACCTGAATCCGATATGGATCGAAGATTGATGATTCAGATCATGAATGAGGAGTACGAAGAGGCAGTTGAGGGAGGAATATGTCCTATAGAAAGGTATATTCCAACGGTAATGATGACGCCAAATGCTGTTCCAGACAAGTCAAAGCCGAGTAGTTCGAGGGATGGCGGTTGTCATGACTTCCCAACAAATGAGGAACCCAAATGAAGTTATCATGGGAGATGAGCAATGGAGAAATCATGATGATCTGAGAGATAGAATCTTAAATGGAAGCAAGGTATTCTCAACTCTTCGAAATACCAGGTACGTAAATTTCGGGGACGAAATTTCATAAGGAGGGGATATTGTAAGACCCCGAATTTTATGAAATAAAAGTATTCAATTTTTCTTATAATTACTATTCAGTAAATGGTTAAATTGATAAAAGTTTAAAGTTATGGGTGAAATATGAATTTTTTTTCAAAATAAGCAAGTGGTTATAAAATAATCATTGTTGTCGGGGAATATTCGTTTGGTCGTGGAATATTCTTTCTGTCGGAGAATATTCGTACGACGGCGCAGCTATTTGTGGGCCCCATAACGAATAACTGTCGGGTGAAGAAAAACGACAAATTTGAGTTTTTACAAATAACGGCGTAGTTGTTATCGTTAATACTGTTGAAATACCCGGTGGTTAAAATACAGTAATACGCGTTATTGCACAGTAGCACACGGTATTGCACAGTATTTTTGAAATTATTGATTCTTACGTAAGAAGGCACTACTCAATAATTGTTACAGTAATTACTGTTCAATATTTTATTTTATTGATTCAATAATTGTTGCGTTAATATTTTATATTATTGTTGTTTCAATAATTGTTGCTGCACAGTATTTTCCTTTATCAGATCAATAATTCATATTATTTGAATAGTATTATTAGATAGCATTATTGGCAATGTCTAGAAAGTTCTGTCTAAGGAGAGGTTTGGTCATCTAATTGCGCGCCAGTAAGGAGAAATCCTTATTGGAAAGCCCCCTCTTTCCTGGGAACGGCCTGGTTGTCATAAATGTGATTCTGTAATATTATTTGTGAATAATTAATTATTGATTCATATGATAAGGAAATATTTATTTTATGTGGATATAAATGAGGGATATATTTTTGTGGTTAAAAATGAAGGAGTTAATGTTGAGATTTTTATCCGTATTTTTGTCGGAATGGAGGTATTAAAAATCAGGGTTTTTGAGATATTTTGCGAGGGTTATAATTTTTAATCCGACCGTTGGATCGTGGTAATATTTGGATATGTTATACATATATAAGTTGAGTATATGTCCACAAATTTTGAACCGTTAAAAATGAACGTATGAATTTGTTATGAATTTTACGAGATGACTGGTTCAGAAATTGTTGAATTTTTGGAGTTTATCATTTTGGTGGAAAATTCTAGAATTGGTGGGCCCCACTTGTGGTTGGTGAAGAAATGTGCTGAATTATATTTCAAATGTGGTGGGTGGGAATAGTAGCAGGTAAAGCCATCAGGTTGCAGGTCAAACCTACCAAAATTTTCCTATAAATAGAGGGCTAAGTTAGAATTGAAAATCACACCAGAAACATAAGCTTTCTCTCTTTCTCTCTCTATATTATGAAGCATATTTTGTGAGTATTTAGATACTTTGAGAGTTGCTATTCAGTGCAAGTTTCCTTCAGCTTTGCATTCCAGTCAGAAGTACTGCTCTTTTGAGGTAAGGGATAGTAAGGGATAGTAATGGATTTTAAGGGTTGTTATGATTTTCAGTTTCGTAATTTTTCTGATTTTCAAAAAATTCTGGAAAAATTTGAAATGATATTTTGATGAGTTTTATTGATTGTGTCCAAAAATGGTGATTTTTGGATGTATAGATTAAGAGTTATGAATTTTATGGAAAAGACTATTTTAAAAGTAACCGCTTATAATTCCTTGTGGTTAACTCCAAAATTGATGAAATTTTTATTGGGAGTACATGTATATGATAGAAGTATACTCTGTAAATTTCAGAATTTTTGGACAAAAGTATAATTTTTGATAAATGTCTAAATATTCGGTGGTTTTGGCCATATGAAAAATAGTAAATGACTTTTAAAAATTCTGAGAAAAATATATGTTCAATATGGGACTATATTATGCTAAATTCCAGAAAAGAAATATTTTTGGAACTGATTTGGTATTTTTCATGAAAATGGACTAGTTATGAGTAAATGAATTAAATATGTTATGTGAAGTAAGAAAATTGGAAAATAGGATTTTATGGCTTGAGAATCCTATATGAGGTATATGCAGATTTTTGATGAGGGTTTTGATTATTGGTGATAAAATCTTATGAGTTTGGTATTTTAGATGATTAAATGCATTATTTAGTAAAGTGTAAACAATTTAAATAAATTGTTTATAAGCTTAAAAAATATTATTCTTTCAATATCATTATACCGAAATATTGGTATGGATTTTATTGTGGAATTTCTACCTTTTTGTGTCGAGTTACTATTCATGAGTTACTATTCACGAGTTACTATTCACGATAAAAATTAGTTTCTTTTTCTAACCAAATTATAGTTGAGTTATGAATATTACTCTTGAGATTAAAACTATGTATTGATTATATTGATTTTATTATCATATATAACATTTTTATAACCCTGATGTTGAAATTCTCTTTCACTAGAGTGTAAAGATGGGTAGATTATTGGTATGATCATGACTAGGGTTCTCTTTGGCCTGTAGTGCAAAGTTGAATTGTGACTGGTATGATCATGACCATTGAATTTATAAGTGAATATCTTTAGCTTAAGTGCAAAGGTGAATTGATCAACATGGTTATAATTATTGTTTATATAAATTCTGAAATGATTATATATTTCTTTGAGATATTAATATCTTTGGCCTGTAGTGCAAAGATGAAATATTGATGAATATCTTTGGCCTGTAGTGCAAAGATGAATTGTTGATGAATATCTTTGGCCCGTAGTGCAAAGATGACATGTTGTTGAATATCTTTGGCCAGTAGTGCAAAGATGAACAGATGTTGAGATAAACATGACCAACTGGTGATACAAATGAATATCTTTGGACGTAGTGCAAAGATGAAGTTATTAGTATGATTATGAACAGGAAATGTGATTTGGTGTAACCATGATCTTTGATGTTTCAGGTAAAGATAGGTGATGAAAATTATCTTCGTCCTGGATGAGAAGAGGAATTTAGAACTACAGTTATGATTATGAGTTATTCATATGATTGTGGACCAGAATTGTTGATTGATGTTACAGGGATAAAACATTGTTGGTGGATTTTTAACATGGAGAAGATAATAGACTTTATAGTCTATTTGACTCTTCTAATGGATTGCTCGTTCCGCTGCAACTATGGTTGAAATTTTTATCATTTACCATATGTTCTAAATCTCTGATTTATTATTGATGAAGGCTATTGATAATTTATTTATCTTTAGTCATGATATTCTTTACTGAGCTAGTTGTGCTCACCCTTTTGCTTCACAATTCCTTTCAGGTAATAAGAGTGTAGCTGGGTCGAGCGAGGGTAACGGGGAAATAGAACGGTGGTCTCTAGCTGTGGATGTTCTCCCGAAGCAGTATAGAAAAGTTCATTTAGTAGTTATATTTGGTGAATCCAATAGGGTAAGGTGTACCCAACGTTGGAAGGGTGTTTTGTCACTATCATACAAGATGTCTAATGACA
The DNA here is from genome assembly GCA_016801055.1 of Panax notoginseng. Taxonomy (NCBI): domain Eukaryota; kingdom Viridiplantae; phylum Streptophyta; class Magnoliopsida; order Apiales; family Araliaceae; genus Panax; species Panax notoginseng. Next base: position 211,032,939 of record CM029015.1, on the reverse strand, counting down.
TACAACCTCGTGTCATCATAAGACAGGGTTGTGCTCATCCACTTGCTGAGTATATCTATGGGCACTACCTATATAATCTTGGTGTTTGTTTGAAGTATAATTCTCAATTAGAGACAGTGGAGATAATGATAAGTCAAGAGAAGACTCACCATTGGGAAGAATATGATAGTAATCTTCTCGTTTTTCTTTGGGGTCTATTGGGTCAACCAAGGATAATTCTGTGGCCATATGATATCTATCATAACCTAGACGCGTGGCCTCCCATGTACGAAGGTTTCCTTGAGCACTTCCCAAAGATTCTAATTTCTAAAACAGTTTTTGACTATACCTTTATGTAAGGTGTTATTGTGAGGTGATGTCCACGGTTGGAACATGAGTCACATTTGGTATATATTTGTATCCAAACTCACAGCATATGTGTTGTTGTATTTTGCACGATAATTGTTGTAATAAAGTTGTAGTTATTTTCTGTACCATGTATTTGACGACTCAGAATGGGTTGGGTGGAATGGACCTATTTTGGGGTCGTCACAGGTGGTATCAGAGCTTAGGGATATGATCTCTGGTGGAGATCGGGGAATATAACTAGGAGGGGAGAGATGCGTAAATCCTTCGCTAGTGTGTCCTACCTAAGCTTATTTGTTGGTTAGTCATAATATTGGGATATTATGTGATATGTTAATTTGTTTAATTAACCCTTATTTTATGGCAGTATTTGAGAATGGCAGCTGAGAATGCTAACAATGGAGTGAATGAGACTGTGGGGATACCTCTAATCACTAACCATGATAATGTGATGTCAGACGAAGAAGGAATTAGAGATATCTATGTGGTGAGTGAAGAATTGATAGTTGCACCCGAGATAGTCGCAGAGGTAACAGCTGAGACTGAGGAAGAAGAGGAAGAAGAAGTACCAGAGGAGAGTTTATTAGAGGTATTATATGATCAAAATGTAGAATTTCAAAATCGTATTCATGAGTTAGAAGAGCAGGCAGAAGAACGACAGGCGGTCGTGGAACAAAAGGATGCAACAATTCAAGCTTGTGTTACCCGATATGTGATGCTTGAACAGAAGCATTCTTTGGCAGAGTATAAGATGATAAAAATGGAATCTGAGCTGAAAGAAGAAAAAATTGAACGAGTGAGAATAAGTGATGCATGGGCAAAAGCCGCACGACACGTGGATATTGTGGAAAGAGATGTTCGATCTAAGAAGGCTAAAATAGATGATATGAATTTCTCTTTTTGGAAAGTAATTGGGAGAACCCAACATCGAGTTTTGAATTACCCTGTACATAGCGGTCAACCTGAATCCGATATGGATCGAAGATTGATGATTCAGATCATGAATGAGGAGTACGAAGAGGCAGTTGAGGGAGGAATATGTCCTATAGAAAGGTATATTCCAACGGTAATGATGACGCCAAATGCTGTTCCAGACAAGTCAAAGCCGAGTAGTTCGAGGGATGGCGGTTGTCATGACTTCCCAACAAATGAGGAACCCAAATGAAGTTATCATGGGAGATGAGCAATGGAGAAATCATGATGATCTGAGAGATAGAATCTGAAATGGAAGCAAGGTATTCTCAACTCTTCGAAGTACCAGGTACGTAAATTTCGGGGACGAAATTTCATAAGGAGGGGATATTGTAAGACCCCGAATTTTATGAAATAAAAGTATTCAATTTTTCTTATAATTACTATTCAGTAAATGGTTAAATTGATAAAAGTTTAAGGTTATGGGTGAAATATGAATTTTTTTTCAAAATAAGCAAGTGGTTATAAAATAATCATTGTTGTCGGGGAATATTCGTTTGGTCGTGGAATATTCTTTCTATCGGAGAATATTCGTACGACGGCGCAGCTATTTGTGGGCCCCATAACGAATAACTGTCGGGTGAAGAAAAACGACAAATTTGAGTTTTTACAAATAACGGCGTAGTTATTATCGTTAATACTGTTGAAATACTCGGTGGTTAAAATACAGTAATACGCGTTATTACACAGTAGCACACGGTATTGCACAGTATTTTTGAAATTATTGATTCTTACGTAAGAAGGCACTACTCAATAATTGTTACAGTAATTATTGTTCAATATTTTATTTTATTGATTCAATAATTGTTGCATTAATATTTTATATTATTGTTGTTTCAATAATTGTTGCTGCACAGTATTTTCCTTTATCATATCAATAATTCATATTATTTGAATAGTATTATTAGATAGCATTATTGGCAATGTCTAGAAAGTTCTGTCTAAGGAGAGGTTTGGTCATCTAATTGCGCGCCAGTAAGGAGAAATCCTTATTGGAAAGCCCCCTCTTTCTTGGGAACGGCCTGGTTGTCATAAATGTGATTCTGTAATATTATTTGTAAATAATTAATTATTGATTCATATGATAAGGAAATATTTATTTTATGTGGATATAAATGAGTGATATATTTTTGTGGTTAAAAATGAAGGAGTTAATGTTGAGATTTTTATCCGTATTTTTGTTGGAATGGAGGTATTAAAAATCAGGGTTTTTGAGATATTTTGCGAGGGTTATAATTTTTAATCCGACCGTTGGATCGTGGTAATATTTGGATATGTTATACATATATAAGTTGAGTATATGTCTACAAATTTTGAACCGTTAAAAATGAACGTATAATTTGTTATGAATTTTACGAGATGACTGGTTCAGAAATTGTTGAATTTTTGGAGTTTATCATTTTGGTGGAAAATTCTAGAATTGGTGGGCCCCACTTGTGGTTGGTGAAGAAATGTGCTGAATTATATTTCAAATGTGGTGGGTGGGAATAGTAGCAGGTAAAGCCATCAGGTTGCAGGTCAAACCTACCAAAATTTTCCTATAAATAGAGGGCTAAGTTAGAATTGAAAATCACACCAGAAACATAAGCTTTCTCTCTTTCTCTCTCTATATTATGAAGCATATTTTGTGAGTATTTAGATACTTTGAGAGTTGCTATTCAGTGCAAGTTTCCTTCGGCTTTGCATTCCAGTCAGAAGTACTGCTCTTTTGAGGTAAGGGATAGTAAGGGATAGTAATGGATTTTAAGGGTTGTTATGATTTTCAGTTTCGTAATTTTTCTGATTTTCAAAAATTATGAAAAAATTTGAAATGATATTTTGATGAGTTTTATTGATTGTGTCCAAAAATGGTGATTTTTGGATGTATAGATTAAGAGTTATGAATTTTATGGGAAAAGACTATTTTAAAAGTAACCGCTTATCATTCCTTGTGGTTAACTCCAAAATTGATGAAATTTTTATTGGGAGTATATGTGTATGATAGAAGTATACTCTGTAAATTTAAGAATTTTTGGACAAAAGTATAATTTTTGATAAATGTCTAAATATTCGGTGGTTTTGGCCATATGAAAAATAGTAAATGAGTTTTAAAAATTCTGAGAAAAATATATGTTCAATATGGGACTATATTATGCTAAATTCCAGAAAAGAAATATTTTTGGAACTGATTTGGTATTTTTCATGAAAATGGACTAGTTATGAGTAAATGAATTAAATATGTTATGTGAAGTAAGAAAATTAGAAAATAGGATTTTATGGCTTGAGAATCCTATATGAGGTATATGCAGATTTTTGATGAGGGTTTTGATTATTGGTGATAAAATCTTATGAGTTTGGTATTTTAGAATGATTAAATGCATTATTTAGTAAAGTGTAAACAATTTAAATAAATTGTTTATAAGCTTAAAAAATATTATTCTTTCAATATCATTATACCGAAATACTGGTATGGATTTTATTGTGGAATTTCTACCTTTTTGTGTCGAGTTACTATTCATGAGTTACTATTCACGAGTTACTATTCACGATAAAAATTGGTTTCTTTTTCTAACCAAATTATAGTTGAGTTATGAATATTACTCTTGAGATTAAAACTATGTATTGATTATATTGATTTTATTATCATATATAACATTTTTATAACCCTGATGTTGAAATTCTCTTTCACTAGAGTGTAAAGATGGGTAGATTATTGGTATGATCATGACTAGGGTTCTCTTTGGCCTGTAGTGCAAAGTTGAATTGTGACTGGTATGATCATGACCATTGAATTTATAAGTGAATATCTTTAGCTTAAGTGCAAAGGTGAATTGATCAACATGGTTATAATTATTGTTTATATAAATTCTGAAATGATTATATATTTCTTTGAGATATTAATATCTTTGGCCTGTAGTGCAAAGATGAAATATTGATGAATATCTTTGGCCTGTAGTGCAAAGATGAATTGTTGATGAATATCTTTGGCCCGTAGTGCAAAGATGACATGTTGTTGAATATCTTTGGCCAGTAGTGCAAAGATGAACAGATGTTGAGATAAACATGACCAACTGGTGATACAAATGAATATCTTTGGACGTAGTGCAAAGATGAAGTTATTAGTATGATTATGAACAGGAAATGTGATTTGGTGTAACCATGATCTTTGATGTTTCAGGTAAAGATAGGTGATGAAAATTATCATCGTCCTGGATGAGAAGAGGAATTTAGAACTACAGTTATGATTATGAGTTATTCATATGATTGTGGACCAGAATTGTTGATTGATGTTACAGGGATAAAACATTGTTGGTGGATTTTTTAACATGGAGAAGATAATAGACTTTATAGTCTATTTGACTCTTCTAATGGATTGCTCGTTCCGCTGCAACTATGGTTGAAATTTTTATCATTTACCATATGTTCTAAATCTCTGATTTATTATTGATGAAGGCTATTGATAATTTATTTATCTTTAGTCATGATATTCTTTACTGAGCTAGTTGTGCTCACCCTTTTGCTTCACAATTCCTTTCAGGTAATAAGAGTGTAGCTGGGTCGAGCGAGGGTAACGGGGAAATAGAACGGTGGTCTCTAGCTGTGGATGTTCTCCCGAAGCAGTATAGAAAAGTTCATTTAGTAGTTATATTTGGTGAATCCAATAGGGTAAGGTGTACCCAACGTTGGAAGGGTGTTTTGTCACTATCATACAAGATGTCTAATGACATACAACCTCGTGTCATCATAGGACAGGGTTGTGCTCATCCACTTGCTGAGTATATCTATGGGCACTACCTATATAATCTTGGTGTTTGTTTGAAGTATAATTCTCAATTAGAGACAGTGGAGATAATGATAAGTCAAGAGAAGACTCACAATTGGGAAGAATATGATAGTAATCTTTTCGTTTTTCTTTGGGGTCTATTGGGTCAACCAAGGATAATTCTGTGGCCATGTGATATCTATCATAACCTAGACGCGTGGCCTCCCATGTACGAAGGTTTCCTTGAGCACTTCCCAAAGATTCTAATTTCTAAAACAGTTTTTGACTATACCTTTATGTAAGGTGTTATTGTGAGGTAATGTCCACGGTTGGAACATGAGTCACATTTGGTATATATTTGTATCCAAACTCACAGCATATGTGTTGTTGTATTTTGCACGATAATTGTTGTAATAAAGTTGTAGTTATTTTCTGTACCATGTATTTGACGACTCAGAATTGGTTGGGTGGAATGGACCTATTTTGGGGTTGTCACACAAAATATGCTGAGGAAATACTTGAAAGAGCTGGTATGACAGGTTGCAAGCCATGTCCCACTCCTGTTGACACAAAGGGGAAACTCAGTGTTTCTACTGGAAAGCCTTATGAGGACCCAACTAAATATCGCCGTCTAGCTGGTGCTTTGCAATATCTTACTTTTACCAGGCCAGATATCTCCTATGCGATTCAACAGGTATGCTTACATATGCATGATCTGAAAGTCGAGCACATGGATGCTCTCAAGCGTATACTACGCTATATTCACGGAATGATTAATTATGGTTTGTATGATCTGTATAAGTCTAAACTTGACTCTGTCCTTTCTTATACGGATGCTGATTGGGGTGGCTGTCCTGACACGCGTCGATCCACCTCTGGTTATTGTCTATTCATCGGTGACAACCTGATTTCATGGTCCTCTAAACGGCAACCCACACTATCTAAATCAAGTGTCGAGGCTGAATATCGAGGGGTTGCCAATGTTGTCTCTGAATCGTGCTGGATCCGAAATTTACTCTTGGAACTTCATTGTCCGATCCACAAGGCAACACTTGTATACTGCGATAATGTGAGTGCGATATACCTCTCCGGCAATCTAGTACAACATCAACGCACTAAACATATTGAGATGAACATTCATTTTGTTCGTGAAAAGGTAAAACATGGCGAAGTGCGTGTCCTTCATGTTCCGTCACGTTATCAGATTGCCGACATATTTACTAAAGGGCTCCCGCGCATTCTTTTTGATGACTTTCGGGACAGTCTAAGCGTTCGACAACCTCCTGCTTCGACTGCGGGGGTATGATAGAATATATGTGATTATTCTCATTATTATTGTAAATATTTTAGGATATTATTCTGTTGTAAAATTATATCGTTTCCTTATTCTTAGCCTAACTTGTAGGCATAATATTTGTTTATATTTTGTATATATTACCAACAGATGAATGAGAAAAGATCAAGGGATTATATTCTTTTAAAAACATCTCTTTTATCTATGTTTCTAACAAATTACTAAAATTAACCACTAAAATCCAAATAGTCTTTTTTAATTTGTTTATTTATTTACCAATTAAGTGATAAATCAGTAAATCAATAACAAAAACAACGTGTATCATGTATGATTATTTTTATTTATTTATCTCTTTATATTTGGACGCGTATGGAGATATATAGAAATAAACAATTATTCTACATATAAAATAATATATTGTCTCCATTCTAAATTATAAGATCATATATTATCTGGTTTTGAAAATCAATTCAATATATTTCTAAACTCAAATTTGAGATGTTTCATTAAAATCTATCATGAAACAATATGATTTTATATAATAAATAATATTTTCTAGATAATTTATAATATTTATCATTAATATAGTAATTAAAATTAAAAAAAATCGTGTTAATTTCAAATTTAAAAATGTCTCAAGTACGTTGACTTCAAAAAATTAATAATACTGATCTAATATTTTGAAACGAACAAAATATATATACGTTTTTATATAGACCTGACCAACTTAAAAAATGGCAAACCAGAGTTGACTCTTGCAAGATTTTATTATGGTGCCTTCCAAGTCTCTCCCTGCAAAAGCCGTGCGTGTATATAGCTTCAAAGAGCTGGACCTTTTTCTCCTTAATGTGAGTATAGATGGATAAGATACACTAGTCATTTAAAAAAAGACAAAAGTTAATTTTGTACACAAATTTTTAATTTGAAATACTAGGACTTATAATATTTGATTGAATAAAATATTAAATAATCACTCATTGAGTTATTTGTTAATTATCTCTGAAACAATAGTCCTAAATCTAATTTTTAAAACAAACAATGAATTTAGAATTATTATTCTCGCAAACAAACATGCCCTAAGTAGATTATTCATCTATGCTCATATATTTCAGACTTGCTACTTATTACCTAATCACTTATGAAATATTTCAATATACGTATAGCTAGAGATATGATTTATATTGAATAGATTACAATTATTGTCCTCACAACAATTATGCGGCTAGTTGGATTCGATCAATCAATAATTACATATATATATATATATATATAGAGAGAGAGAGAGAGAGAGATTTCATTAATGGAAGTATTAGTATTTTCACCATTAATTTTCATTAATGACATGTTTTGATATTTCACTATATATTTTATTACTTAAAACTGACTACAAACATATTAAGTGCAGAATTAACATAAACTTATATGTCTCTGGATACATACATGCATACTCCTTTTTTTCACATATATACTTAACAAGACCATCAAAAGTCAAATCACTCCTTGGTCAGATATAATTTGAACCACTTAATTTCTACATTTCGAAGAAGCCGCAGAAGGATAAGCACAGCTAGCTTCTTTACGACTGATTAGACTATTTGGAGAATATATATATATATATATATATATATATATATATATATATATATATATGACCTCTAACTCTCTAGCTCGATCCATTTCTTGTTGTTCATGCTTATGTTTAGGTTTTGCATATAATGCACAACCTATATATATATATAAATCTTGAGATCAGTATAGTGTTTGATCCTTTAGTAACAGCTTGCATAGACAAAACCTGCTGGGGACACCTGAAACGCTATATTAAGATCTTAAAGGAGTATCATTGGTTTTAATATGTGAACTTATTTAAAATCCCCTAGCATGTATAAATTCTTAGAAAAATTAAATTCAAATAATGTCTCAAGTACTGGAGGTGTTTAGTATGTACTCGTGGGATACGATATATGAAAGGTTGGCATTATTCAATCAGTTCAAAAGAAAGCAAGAAAAAGTAACTCTTAATTTCTCCATTGACTTCATCTTCAGATATTAGTGCAGTACTTTATTTTTTCTAAATACAGCCCATTACAATCACAATTTGTGATCCCCCATCTTCAGATAGTCCACTATCAATCTTGAGAGTGTTTGATCGATCCTTAAGTAACTAACAAACTATTGCATGCAGGGAAAAACCCAAAGGGACACACAAATTAAGATCTTAAAGGTATAACTTCAATATCACTGATTTCAATCATCATACTTGGTTAGTTGGTTGTTCCAAAAAGAAAAAAAAAAACTGCACGAGTAGTAAACTCATTTAATATCCCTAGCATGTATAAATTTGTAAAAAATATCCAAAATAATGTCTTAAGTGGGGGTGTTTATTACTTGATGAGGTATAAGATTAAAAGTTGGCATTTTCAATCAGTTCAAAATGATCAGTAAATGAACAAGAAAAGAAAGCAAGAAATAGTATATAGTAGCTCTTTGTCCGTCGACTTTTAATATGATCTTTAGATAGCTCAATTTTCTTTGTAATTAAGTACAACTCATAACAATCACAATTGGTGACCCCATTGACTTGTATAGCCAAAAGAAGGAGAATATTAAGCCATTTCAAGTCTATTATGTTTTACTACAAGTAGAAAGTAGCCACTAAGACTTGTTAATTAATTACTATATATTCATTTAGTTTTGTTAACATGCATGTGGTTAATAATTCCTCGACGTTGAAGTCTTTAGTGAGTTTTTTTAAAAAAGATTCCATGTCCATCAAGAATAATAATTATCATAAGCTATAGTCCAAATCTGATATGATTATATATAGTGAACGTTATGTACAAAGTAAGAGTTGACATATTCATGTTATAATTAACTTAATGAACTGTGTATTCGAACTTTTATATTCAAAATAATATTTTTACATGTCAATATTCTAAATTAGTCGTAGAGCGTAATTTATGTACCCCTTGATTTCGTTGTAGTCATTAATCCAACGCATATGATGAAATAAGTTTTTTGTCCACATAAATAAATAAATAAAAATTAGTAACATATAATGAACCACATGCCGCAACTCATCACTTAAATCACTGGTCATTTTCTGACGGATGCACTGTTTATGTTTTCAAGCTTATTGGTCCCAAAAATTTGGCCGAAATCACAATCCAGTAGGCATTGGGGATCACAAGCCAAATATCCATTATCTGCATTATAAGTTCTTGTAAGCTTAGTCTTCGCATGAATCATTTCCGTCGTAGTATTTTTATGTGAACACGAAAATTAAATCGAAAGAACAAAATAAATTTATTTTTATAAATAAATAAATAATATAATTTATTTATTGATAAAAATAAATTTATTTTATTCTACCCATCCAATTTTTCTGTCGGTATATGCTTATTGTTTCCGATGTAGCAGTTATTGTTTTACCATGTTCCACTTCAGAAAGAAAGCATCATTCCCTTGTAGTAGGATATATAGGCAATCATTACTCTGCATGCCCTATGTATACCTACTTTTTTGCATGTTTTCTTATTCTTTTTTTTCTACCAATATACTATATAATAATCAGGATGCATATGAAATATTTTAAACTAAATACAAATCCCAAAAGCCACTATATATATGTCTCAGAATGCTATTGGAGGTAAATTCCGGCGATCAGTAGATATGGGCTCAGAAGAATTATACAATTACAACTTTGAGTTATACAAATACAACTTAAATTATTTACGTAGGATTGTACAAATGAATTGTCCATTTTGAATTGCATGGAAAATCACTTTATTTCTCATGTGAAACGGATATTATGAAAGAAGCTCATAGATATTGTAAGAATCTTTAAATGGGTATACTATTTGCAGGTAAATTATATTTAGGGAGTCAAGTAGAATTAATTATTCCTTAGAGACATAGTACATCAACTTTTTAGCAGATTGGTGTACTGTTTATGTAAACATTGTTGCAATATAGTGTGCATTATATATATATATATATATGAGTGACAACTTAATTATTAAAATCCATTAATTATTGTCAAAGATTTCATGCATAGATTTTGATATTCATAATAATGCTACTATCACATAATACTCACATACTGCATGGGGTGACACTAATTTATTATTGACATAATCCACTTAACTCAACAACAAATTCACTGAGTGTCATCTATGTAGTATGTAAATAATATATAATATTTTTATGTGATAGTAGCATCATTGTTTCAATCCTCATCCTCGTTAGTTTACATTAACCAACCAATGAACGAAACGTCAAGTACTTTTTTTTCTGTTAGTTACTTTTTGTGCATCAATATGTAGAGAAAGTCTAAAAACTTAATCATTCCATTCCATGGGTTTGAGTTTCTTGAGAACAGATAGGTACAGTACTTCCATGAAATGATATACATGATTCTCAGGACCTACAGTAATTGACCGGCAGAAGATGATTTAGGGGTCCCCATGCGGCCATGCATTGCCTCATGGTTATGCATATATTCATTTTTAATTTCAAAGAATATATACATACATAATCAAATAAGATTTTGAGTACATATATTTCTTAGATTTAAGAAGGATTCTGATTGGAAAATTACAATAAGAGTTAACTCCTCCCTGATTTCTATTCCAAGCTCCCAGCAAATTGTGTTTCAAGAGAAAATTATAGTTAGAATTAATAATATTATCGCCATGCACGTACGTCGAGCTCTGTGCATGAGCTATCCACCTCTCACAGTCACTGCATGGGCTCATGCTCTTTGTTAAACAAATTATGACAAACACAAACCTTAGAGACAAAAACATAAAAATATTTACGAGCAAATCGTGAAAAATTACTAGCGAGAAGCTGTATGCATGCAGAAGATATTACTATATTAATGTTTGAATTAAGAAATACAAGCAATAAATCTCTCTTTGAAAGTAGCTAAAATTAACTAACAAAAATATTCAAATCCTAGCTATAATAAAATACATATAACATGTTTAAAAACATAACGGGTGCAAATAACATAATAGATCCATGCTGAACTAAAGCTTGCTACAATCACTAAACCTTTTTTTTTTCATTTCTTTAGGGTTGCTGTATAAAATAATTAAAGTACATATATGTTACAAGTCGGATCCCAAATAAAAATTTGAGACACATATAACAATATCTCACATGCACAGCTCTTCTTTATGATATTTAATAATTCTTGGACTCAATTTGACTGTCATAGTCAACATGACATGATACAGTTCAGAAAATATAGAAATCTTTACTTTCAAATTTGGAATCTCAGTTTCTCGATCAAACCATCGATCTTTTGTTATTGTAATAATGATGCTTAACCTAAATAATAGCATCCCTAACCTTATAATTTATAAGCTACACGCATATGCAGAGGCATCTATTAAATTATGCCCCTTTATTCTCTCTCTCTCTCTCGATCTATTACTCTGAAACTAATTAGTGGTGGGGTATTTTTTTATCTCCTGTCAAATGCAAGTTGGGTACGAATGTCAGTTGATGCAGATTTTGTGTAACTGCAAAGGGGTCGATGGTACATATATAGGAATAGGACCACATTAAAAAGGTCCATGCATGCTATTTGCTAGAGCGAGGTCCATTCCTTGACCACTAAATTATGTCTAAATGACTCCAACTTGGTTCAAAAAATTTAAATTAATTATCGAAATAATGATTAATTAGCCTCTAAGCAACAAATATATATATATATATATATATATATATATATATATATATATATATATATATATATATATATATATATATATATATATATATTTAAGTTTAGAAACAAGCTAGCTAGTAATTGAATTAATGTTTTCTTGAAGAATATCACATACTTTACTCCCGTACCCCATAATTAAACCAAACTGATTAAAAGGAGATAAAGGAACGGTGAATGATTTCGGAGATGGGTTAGAAAAATTAACGACCCAATGAAAATAATAATAAAGAGAAATTATAAGGAAAAAAATACGAAGTTTTATGTGCTTAGTACCCAAAGGTTGGGTTAGTCCTTCGTCCGGGATAGATTAATATCACTATCTCAAAAAATCATAAATAAAAAAGTACAAGATTGATCCCTTCTTATATAATACAATACTAAAACCCTAATTTATTTCAAAAGAACAAAAAAATTTGGGTCGGGACGGTGGCCCTCGTCCCCTGCCTACTCATTTGAAGTGGCAAACAACAATGGATTCGGTCCTCCGCTCCATGCCTCCATTAGCGCATGCATTTACCTTTTTTAAGTTTGTCTAACAATTATTTTTTGATTTAAAGTTGAATTAGGTTTAATTAATAATAATAATAATGAGAAATGCTAGTTTTTTATCATTGAATTAGGTTTTATCACGTTAGGCGATAGAAATGCTAGGCTTTCAAATCAGGTTTTGATGTGGGAAAAATAATTTTTCTAATTTAAATGTATGGTGTTATGTAATTTAATTGTGGCCATATATATTCAGTCATATATATTTTTTGGATTCGTCACATTTGTATGACTTTGAATTTTAATACAATTTCTTTTTGTCAATCAAAAAAATTACGATTCTTAATCAAAATTTATGTCTAATTATATATACTAGTATTTGTAGCACACATTATAAGTTAAGCGCATGTGCAATTGAAAAAAAATATTTGAATAAGAATTATAAATATAGGAGAGATTTTGGGAATAAAGGGTGAAAGTGAGAAAGTAAGTTATAAAAGTGACAACTAAGACTGTAAATCGAACCAAACAGTTCGTTCTCAACTAGAAAAAATGCGAACAAAACTCGAATTCATTAATTATTAATATGATCCAAATTTGAGCACACTAATAATAGTTCGAATAAAAAATACGAGTAGAATCAAAGAAAGATTATATTCGTTTTTACATATTGATTACGAGTCTATACATACTCGGTAGATACAAATTCAAATAGATACTTGATACATTCTCTTATAATATGTACAAAATTAAATAATATTGGGATAATTAGTTATTATTTTCTAATTTTATTTAAAACTTTTTTGTGATTTTATATTTGTAAAGTATAATTGTAAATTTATTTTCTCATTTCTAAGTAAAATAATAAGTTCAATTTATAATTTTATGTATTATAAAGCTAGATAGTCAGTATGTGAAAACTCAAATTTGAGCTTGAATTCGAAGTTCTCGAGTAATTTGAATATAATTCGATACAAGTCATAACGAATTTGAGTATTGAATATTCGAGCCGAGTCGAATCTGAGTAGAGCTTTTTCAAATACAATTCGAGTACGAATTTAACTTTTTGAATAGAATCCAAACAACTCTATATGTTCGTGCGCGTTCAGTTCAACTCGTCTACAATTCTAAACACAATTTAAAAAAAAAGCAATTATTATTTTTTTCTCTTCTAATAAAATTGAGAGACTTAGTTTGGTGCCACAATTACCAGGCTGCCCCTATGATCCTCCGAATCCAATGTAATTCCTTGGCCTAGCTAGTACCTATTTTGCCCCACTGAGCGACACATGACACGTACTGATTAGCCCACAAATTTGTCTCACATAAAATTTTGGACACGTAATATTAACAATAATACTACTATTGTATAAAAAAAATTCACGTAATACTCAAATACATACACATACATACTGTGGGCTTCCACCTATATATGAGACCAACAAATATATGTATATATGTATGCGAGAGTTATGTGAGCCATCATTATGTGATAATAACATTATTTTAATATTAATGATTAAAGTCACATGTTTTGTAACTAGAGTTCATAAGGTTAGGTTATGTTTTTTGGAGAAATAGTTATAGAGGAGTACGTGGCTATGGCAAAAACCAAAACCCAAACCCACAGGATCTTTCCCTCACCAGTCACCAGAGTGCTTAGTTTGTAGGCCAAGCGTGTCCTTTGGTTCCGAATTATGAAAAAGCAAAGTCAACTCTCTCTCTCTCTCTCCAAAACCATTACGTCACCGTCCACGTCATCATCCAGCTCCTCCTCCAAACTCTTTAAGTAGTGTAAAAATTCCCTTAGCATCTCATAATAATATCATCCTCCCTAGCTATGCCATAAAAAAACACAAAAACCCATCAAACTCAGAATTATCACACCGTACGCCATGTACGGATACAACACCGGCAGCAGTAACGATTTATCCGGCCATTTTCCATTGCCGGATGTCACGACGCCTCCGTTGAATTTCTCCTCGTTTACCACTGAGTTCGACTCGATGTCAGCTCTAATGAAGCAAGAATTTTGTTACACTAGTAGTGGGTGCAGTAGTTACGGTTCTCCGAGTTCACTCACGAGTTATGGGACGACTCAGATGCAAAGGAGCGTGAGCAGTCACTCGCTTCATAAGAATTTTAGCGTGTTTCAGTATCACCAACCCACTGAGTTCTTGGACTCGGACTCGAGTCCCATGAGGAAGGTTTTCAGCACGGGTGATTTGCATGTGAGCTCTGAACTCATATATAATTAATGACAAATCTATATAATATGATAATCACTCCAGAGCTAGTAGATTTTGTGTTTGTTTTAAGCTTAAGTTTTGTATTTTTGCTGGATTTAGGACGTGCATGGTATATTTCATGGATTATATATCTATATATAAATCATTCTGTCCTATATATATATGAAATATGAACTCTACTTAATAACTTTGAGGGTAAAATTTGTATTGTATATCGTAGATATTTTTATAAGATTAATATTTTTTTACATATTTCAATCATCTTTTATGAGAAAGAGAATATGTAGGGTTGATTAATTCAGCGATGAATTCGACAAATGACTTCGTTTAGATTATGAATTTAAATCTGTTTCGTGACTCTTGGGATGTGACATATCAGAACTACTCACATGCCCTCTGCGCTGTTGTGAGGCAGCATATACACTCCTGCAACAACAAAAAAAAAAAAAAAAGGAAAAGAAAGAGAATATGTAAAAGAAGACTGTAGGGGGTTGACTCCCTACAACTTGATGGAGTCTACCGGATCTTTTATTCTTTTTAGTCTTTAGTTCTTTACTATATTATATTAATTAGCGCGGTAACTTTGATCCATGCAGTAATATTTTATCCAAGACGCAGTAGTTGTTGGAAGTTATCGTTCACTTGAGAGTTATTATATATTATATGTGTGTGTATATATATATATATATATATATATATATATATATATATATAAATTTGAGAGTTATTATATATTATTATTAAAGGTGTTAAAATATATAATAATTATTAACTTTTGGAGTTGATTTTTTGACAGAGAATGAACATGGTACAACACAATGATAGATCAGAAAGTCCGGTATCAAATGAGAGCAGCATTATTGAAGGTGTAAATGCTAAAGCCACTCGATATGGTCCAGAGGAGAAAAAAGAGAGAATTGAGAGGTACAGAATCAAGCGTAACCAGAGGAATTTCAACAAGAAGATAAAGGTCATTCAATTTCAATATAATATTACATTAATTATTATTATTAAACTAGCTCTAGCTACATCATTGCTACTTCATCTTTTCTCTTCTTTCTTATCTCTATTCTCACCTTTATTATAACTTTAGAAGTAAATGCAAAAGTAAAGGATATATAAGCAAAAAATAAGTAGAAACCTTTTATAGGAATGACAGCTCTCAGATACTACTTTGCAAAAAAAAAAAAAAAAATGTTACTGCGTACGGGTTTTAGGTTAAGTAAAACAAAGGGGATATATATTTTGTGCAAGACTATATATATATGACCCATCAGTGGAAGTTGATGCATGATTTCAAGTGCAGATGTTACTTGCAACTTTGTTTGTATTTCAATGGCATATTCATCAGTATCACATGCAATACTGTGACTAGTCCGTTGTACCATCTCATATATATACATATATATAGATACTTTACTAATTAATTATAAATAACTGATTAGATAATATTAATTATGTGACAATAATACATGAGAAATAATGAGACATCATATATATGAAATAGAGAATAGGACAATAGAATTGCACTCCTTGTGTGGGCTTGTTTAGCGTCTGTTGGTTTTGATTTTGTTGAGAAAGAGACTTGAACATACAAGTTTAATTAAATTGCACATTCAAAGGAGAGTCCTTGACTTAGACTATCTCCTTTGGTCTAAATATTAGGTTTTGATATGCTTTATGTTTTCTTGTCCGGTTTTATAATAACAGTTCGTAGAAATATTAGACTACACAATTAAGGCTTCTTTTTCTGTCTTTTGTTAAGTACAAAATAATAATGTTATGGAGATCTTAATCAATAATTGTCAGAATTTAAGACCAAAATATATTACATATATAATCACAAGAAATTAAAAATGAATAAAATTAAATAGAAGACACACGATATACCCAGATTTATTAATTTTGGTTAGTCTTGCTTGTATGATATATTCATTAGATGTCTTACAAGCTCTACAATGATCCATACACTAAACAATATTACACTAAACAATATTTTTTTTGTAACTAGAAAATCCTAGTTGTTATAACATGCATGGGCTCAAACCCATGATATCCGATACATTATATAGTAAAATCCGAAAACCGGACAATTAATAAATCTCAAGCTCAAATAGACATCACACTTGACTTCCCTGATGTGGTAGTCATTAGTCGGATCCGCATAAGCACGAGTAAATCCCAACAATAATGTTATACATTGTTTTGGCTCTAAAAACATGTATGCACGAAGCAACTTCCTGTTCTTTTATTCAGTCTATAAAACAAAATCAAAATCATCAAGTCTAATAATCAATATATCATACATAATACAAGTAATATTCTACTACGTAATTAATTATATTACATATATTGAATCTCAATATATAGTACGTATATTATATACTGTTGGTGATCTTTTGGAAAAACAGTATGTGTGCAGGAAGACATTAGCAGATAGCCGGCCGCGTATTAGAGGGAGGTTTGCAAGGAACGATGAAATTGAAAAGACACCCCAAAATGAGTGGAACCATTTGCATATGGCTGGTGATCGTCAAGGTCTTGAATACTATGACGAAAATTGGATCAGTTTTCTTGACGCAATTTCAGCAAATTTAATTCCTTAATGCTGCGATGAGGCATAATTAAAGCTCCTATAATGTTGAAATCTCTGATGTGGCAGTCCTAATTGGGTTGTTTTTAAAACAAAATTAATTTTCGTATTTTAAGAGCTCTAATATTAACATTTGATGTGCATATTCTATATATTCTCTCAGCTTTAATAAAAAGAGTCTCATTCCAAAAGTTAAACCAACTATTCTATATTTCATATTTATCTCTAAAAAAAAATTATTAGTTACTTTAATAATATTAGTTAGACATGACAAAAAGTGAATTTGATTTGGTTATGGGTTATAATAGAATATTGTTATGGTTCTATTTAAGAACTGAAACCATATAACATGCTTTTAATAGGGTTAATTACATATTTTAGTACATTATGGATGCATGGTAACAAAATTAACAATACATTAAGCATAAAATTAAAGAATTGGTATAATAATAGATGAAGGGTACTTGTATATATATCAAAATCATTATATATATATTTTTAATACATACGTATAAAATAATACAACGCAGGAGTTTAGTATAATTATGAAAATGACATACATTATGAACTCAGGACTAACTAGTGATCAACCAAAATTACTCAATCAATTTGCTATTTGATTCAAGATAAGATCTCTATTTCTCTGGTTATATATAGTAATAATAATAATTATCAATAATTTAGAAGATGACTTTTTTGTGAAAAATAATGATTGGCTAATATTTGGCTATACGGGCCATGCCATTTAATTTTATTTTATTTTTATCATTATCACCTTTTTTTTACAGGAGTATTAGATAAAGTAACGGACATCATTATCACAATTTGCGCTAATCATTTGGTCGCTCACGTTACTCAACTGTTGAAACTTATTAATAATCATGAGAGGTAATTAACCAATTAGGAGTATATGATTAGAATCTTAATCTGAATTAATCCAACTTTAATTACTAATAAGATAAAGGTTATTGGTAGTGGGAGAGAATCTATTCTGGTCGGTCGCAGGTGCTTCAGCTAGTCCAAGCTAAAAAGGACACATAATACAAATGTGTACCTAATCTTTCTTTAAGCACAATTAGGCCCTATTGAGACCCATTTTCTGTCATATTTTTCTTTTTGTTTTTCATGGTATAAGAATATGAGAAATGATATCTGTTGCGATTATGTATAGAATTCTTTGTTATCAGTTACGTAAATAAATAGCTCTTTTAAAGATATATATAATATGGTAGCCACTCTTATAATCTTATCAAATCATATATATTAATTGGACAGAAAATTTTCAAAATCCGTAGAACTCTGTGCATATTTTTCACCAAATGCTAGCTGCTTCTAAAACTTTTATAATTAATACTACCCCATCCCATAAAAAGTGGTTAGTTTGATTAATTTTATACTCAAATGACCTTTATATATTAAAAGATTAATAAATTTTAAAAATAATTATAATTTGCAATATGTGAAATCACAAACTTCTATTTTGGTAATTAGTACTAGTAAATTCTATGTAGTTTCTCGCGCGTGTTCATACTATTATATATTCTCGGTCATAGCCTAAATTTGTAAAAACAATACTACAGATATGCATGGTGTTAACGCCAAGTTTCGTCCGCGCGTCCAATCACAAAATCCACGCGCTGAATCCTGCACAATAACAGATCACACAGAAGCTTGACGGCCGTACCGCCGGGGGATAGCTCCGGTGTGAGAATAAGCACAGGCCGTTCACAAGGTTTTAACAATGGAGGTTTATATGTTTAGTGCTCAAAGTAGATATTACCCGTTAATTGTAACCTTGGCCTTGTATTTATAGAGCTCCCATCACCTTGGTATCCTCTTTTTGTATCAGAGTAGGACTCCTAAATATGTTAGCTACCATATTTGGGTCCAACACAATCTCCTTAAAAAGTGCAAGTGGAATCCCTTTCCATCACTACATCCAGAGTTACCTTGTTGACGTAAGATTAGGGTTGATGCCCTTAATCACGTAAACTCCTTGTCGCACCAACTCTGCATGTGGACTGCTCATACGCTCAGGCCCAAACCAATAGCCAAACCCAACAGGCCCGAACTCAACCCTCCCGACGACCACGGGCCCCAGCCTATTGGGATCGGGTAACTTACCCCGATCTTACATCTCTGAACATACGAGCCCGACCTCCATCGACCCGACCCAAGCCTTCAGCACAAAAGAGGGTCGGGAAAACACTCCCGAACATTGCCCCCCAGTCTCTTGTTATAAGATATTTATGACACGAGACTTGAAAGGACATGAATTCGGATAGTCACGCCATAATGATGAGTTGTCTCGGGAACCCAAACGGTTTCTCCTCGGTCTGCGAGCTAGTACACGTTTTCTCACAACTGGGCCCACCTGCCATAAATAGCCGCCTTTGGAAGCCGTGCCAGACGGGCTATATAAGCCCCCCAACATTCAGCAGCGTCACTTTTTCGAGCCTTTAATATTTTGAATCTCTGTCGAACTTTTCCGGCAAGAGCGATTTCCGGCGAGACACTCATTTTTCCAAATTTCTTCAGTTCGTGCCATTTCTCCACTAAGCTCTTGTCTTGTACCTCTCTTCCCTTCTTCCCTCCATAAATGGCTGATTCCAGCGATCCTCGTCCTCTACCAACCATAGCAGCCGGCACTCCCACTCTTAACTCCGGTGACCTTCTCCAAATCGAGCTGGAGGCTGCTCCGGTTGAACTCTCCGTGGAGAACGCCGAAACCGGAATTCGCCAATTCTATGCTTCGGAAACCGACTACGCTGTCATCAACACCAAATCTTCCATCACCCACTCTCAACTGTCGGACATCCAAACTTTATTCAACATCCCCAAAGAATACAAGCTTCGGGTTCCTGAGGCCAGCGAGAGGATGTACCACCGACCCGAGGGCGAATGGGTAGCCGTCCATCTGTATGCCCTAAGGTACGGGGTTCGGTTCCCCTCCACGAATTCATCTCCTCTTTCCTCTGCCTGGTAGGGATCGGGTTCTCCCAGTTGGCTCCCAACTCCTATATCCAGCTGATCAGCTTCATCGCCCTCTGCCAGGAGGCTGGCATCACCCCCGGGCTGGATTTCTTCTTCGTCCTGTTCTCGGTGGGTCGGTCAAAGGAGCCCGGACTTCGCCATCTGAACCGTGTTCCTGGACGGGACACCTTCGTGAAGACCCCATCCAGCAACAAGGGGTGGCATTCACAATGGTTCTTCATGAGGGGAACCGATCTTAACCTACTCCCCAACTGGGCCGGTCCCGAAGATGTCCCCATGAAGGTCAACAAATTCCCGAAGAGTCGTTCGGCAGCCTTCAAGAAGTTTTACGCCCTTCTGAGGCAGACTAATTGGGGTCTAGGAATCGTGTCCAACGAATCCTGGCTCTACGAACACGGCTGTAAGTTTATCTATCCGACCTTGCTTTCTTATTCACCCGATCTTTTGCTTCGATTTTCATAATGATCCTTTTATTTTATGTTGTAGTGACCATCTTCAAGCCAAACAATACTGAAGAGGCCCTGTCCCCATTGCCGATCCTTGTCGAGCCAATCCATCTCCCAGCCGCTGACGACTCTCCTTCAGACGAGGCTGTTCTAATTGCCGAAATGTCTGTTGGTTCGTCAACCGGCCCTCTTCCCGAACCTTCCAAGGCTGATGCTTCCACGAAAAGTGTGTTGCAGATGAAGGGGGCCGACAAGATGGCTTTGCTAAAGAAGTCAAAGAAAAGACCTTCTGTTCGAGCTCCCCCCAAGGCCATCGTGGCGCCCCCGCCGAAGCCTGCTCTGAAATCAACTCCTCCACCTCCGACCATATTGACGGTGGCCGAAGATTCGGAGGGTACCGAAGATCAGCTTCTGGAGCCCGCTTCGAAGAAGCCGCGGTTGGTCGAGGGGCCCTCCCATGCCGAGGAGGTCGTTGCCCCGATCAATGCTTCTTCCCCGAAGTCCAAGGCTAGCTCTTCCGGAGGATCCCCAACCACCTGCTGGCCGAAGAGCCCAGCTGACAAATTCCCTTTCCACTTGCTTGATCAATTCAAGCTTTCCGGTGATGATGAACGGTTCAAGAACTTTTCGTCAGAGGATTTTCTGGTTACCTATCTCCGAGCCCAGACTCAGGTATTTATCCTCATTTGTATATATGTCTTCATTCATTTTTTTTTGCTGTCTGACCAATTCGCCTATGTATTTAGGCCAACGCGATCCTTGCTCGAGCTATCGCTCCTCTTGCCCGATCTACCAAGAGAGAGGTCCAGCTGAGAACCGACGTGGAGCTTCTCCAAGCCGAATTATCGGGTCGGGATTCGGAGCTGAGGAGGGAGCGGGATCTTCATGTCGATACCAGGAATAAAGTATCCCAGGCTAATCGTCGGATTGCTGAACTCGAAGAACAAAATTCCCTACTTCAACAAGAGTTCGTCGGTCTCAACGATCATGCCAGGAAGCTGGTGCATGACAAGGAGTTGATGGCCGAAGAGAATAGAGCCCTGGTGGGGAATCTGGAGGTCCTCGAGGAGAAGTTCACTGGGGTTCATGCTCAGCTGAGGACTTTGATCCAGGCGAACAACACCTTGATGGCCGAACAGGTCTCCCTCAAACAAGCTGCCATCAGGGAATACGAAGAATCGCCTGCTTTGACCGATAAGATCATGACCCAGTTTGGTGAAGGGGTGGAGGCCTATCGGGAAAAAGCGAGAGCGAAGCTTGTCGAAGCCGGCCTGGATGCCTCGATCCTTGACTCTTCCGATGAGGAGGCCGAGGCCGATGATGACTTACCATAGTTCTTTTTAGTATCTGCTTTTCATAGTTGTAATTTTTCTTTTCTAAGTCTTGTAACTCACCTGACCAGTGAAGCCGACGGTGTATGTACCCGAAGCTCATCTGATCGGGAATTGTAAAACTTTGTGAATATAAATGAAGATAAAAGATTTCTAAGTAGTTATCTCGATCAGTTTAACTTTATTTTTATCGCCCAGTTAGGTCATTTCTGACCGTCCGGTCCATTTATGTCTAAAGTGTACTGTCTCGGATAAGTAAGTTTTATCGATCAGTTATACTTGTGGCGTTTTATCAGCCAGTTAAGTTCTTTCGGACTGTCTGGTTGTTTTACGCTCGAAGCTTGTCTGATCGGACGTGTATCTTTGTCGATCAGTTACACTTGTGGCGTTTATTGATCAGTCAAGTTTTTTGGGACCGTCTGATCGTTTCACGCTCGAAGTTTATCTGATCGGTAAAGCAGTGCAAGATTAAAATGAAGTACAAACGTTTCTCTTGAGAGAAGTTTTCATTTCATTGATAGACCGCATAAATTACACCGTTATCGGGAAAGAACAGGCACGTATTTACTGGTAATATCTCCTAAGTCTTCCAGCATGCCATGTATTCTTTACTTCCGACCCGTCCATTGCTCGAAGCCGGTAAGTCCCTGGCTTCGGCACTTCTAATATCTCATAAGGCCCCTCCCAGTTAGGCATTAACTTTCCTGTGTTCTGGGGGGTTGACGCCTCTGCCTCCCGAAGGACCAAATCTCCTATCTCAAACCTCCTCAACTTCACCTTCTGGTTGTAATGTCGGGCTGTCTTCTGCTGATAAATGGCCAACCTCAACACCGCGGCGTCACGAGCTTCATCTAGCAGATCCAGATTCATTTTCAAACCTTCATCGTTGTATAGTTCTTTGAATTGGCTGACCCGAAGGGTGGGTGACCCAATCTCTACCGGTATGAGTGCATCGGTCCCATAGGCCAGACGGAAGGGGGAGTCTCCAGTTGTTGTCCTTGGGGTCGTCCGGTATGCCCACAAAACGCTAAGCAGTTCCTCGGGCCACCGACCCTTCAGTTCATCCAATCTTCTTTTTATGCCGTTGAGTAGGGTTCGATTTGTCACTTCCACTTGACCGTTTGACTGAGGGTGGGCAACCGAGGTCTTCCGGTGTTGAATTCCCAATTCTTTCAGGAAGCTTTCGAATTTTGACCCCACGAACTGTCTACCGTTATCCGATACTACCGCCATCGGGATGCCGAACCGATAAACTATTCCTTCTTTCACAAATTTAAGACATTCCTGTTCGGTAATTTTCTGCAGTGGTTTGGCTTCGACCCACTTTGTCATGTAATCGATAGCCACTATTATAAAGCTGACTTGCCCTTTGGCCTTCGGCAGAGGTCCTAGGATGTCGATTCCCCATACTGCGAAGGGGATCGGGGATAAGACCGAGTAGAGTTCTTCGGGGGGTTGATGCGGGATGTTGCTGTTTAGTTGACACTTGGGACATTTCTTGACGAGTTCCTTGGCCTCTGTGTAGATAGTTGGCCAGTAATACCCCTGTCTTAGAATTTTATTCGCCAGTGACTTGGCGCCCATGTGATCTCCACAGATCCCTTCATGTACCTCCCGAAGTGCGTAGATTGCCTCTGACGGTGTTAAACATTTAAGTAAGGGAGAGCTGAAGGCCCTTCGATACAAGTCTCCATCGATAAGTAAGAAATTCGAACTTCGATGCTTGATCTTTCTTGCTAGGATGCGGTCTGATGGCAAGGTTCCGTCAGCCAGATAATGGATGTAGGGCGTAAGCCAACAGTCTAGCCGATCAACACATAATGTCTCCTCTTTTGAGACACTAGGCTGCTCCAATGTCTCGAGATATACCGAACCGTTGAAGGAGTTGGCATCGGTTGTCGCCAGTCTGGCCAGGGCATCTGCTATTGTATTGTCAGATCGGTCAATTCCCTGACAGCTGACGGTGTGGAAGTATGTCAGTTTATTCTTTGTCTCAGCTAAGTACTTCGTCATTCTCGCCCCCCGAGCCGCATACTCTCCCGATATCTGTTTGACGACCAGCTGCGAGTCACTGTAGATGACCAAGTTTTGTACTTCTAGGCTTCGGGCCAATTTTAACCCGGCTAGAATGGCCTCATATTCTGCTTCGTTGTTGGTCGCTCTGAACTTAAATCGAATAGCTTGTTGGACCTTGAATCCTTCGGGGCTCGTCAGTATGACCCCTGCACCACTGATGTCTGACGTTGACGAGCCATCGACATATAGTGTCCATGAAGTCTTTATGGGTTGTGTTTCGGCCACCGATCCCACATCTGGCTCCGAAAACGAACATTCCACGACGAAGTCTGCTAGCGCTTGCCCTTTGATGGCCGTTCGGGGATGATACTCTATCGCGAACTGTGTTAGCTCCATTGCCCATGCCGCCAGTCTTCCAGAAACCTCAGGTCGGCGTAGAATTTTCTTCAACGGCTGATCGGTGTATACCACCACCACCCGACCCTGGAAATAATGCCGAAGTTTTCTGCTTGCAATGATTAAGGCATAGGCGAATTTTTCCAGGTTCGGGTATCGGAGTTCTGCGTCCCGAAGTACGTGGCTGACGTAGTACACGGGGAACTGATTTCCCCCTTTGTCTCGGACCAATGCTGCTCCCACTGCCATCGAACTCGCCGCCAGATAAAGATATAGGGGTTCTGAAGGGATTGGTTTCATCAGCAGAGGTGCCGAAGAAAGATATCGTTTGATCGCTTGGAACGCGTCCTCGCATTCTGAGGTCCACTGGAAGCTTTTCTCGTTCTTGGGTCCTTTCAAGGTGTCAAAAAATGGAAGGCACCTCTCAGCTGATTTAGAGACGAACCTTCGTAGGGCCGCTATCCGACCCGTTAGTCTCTGCACATCCTTGTATGACTTTGGTGATTTCATATCCAGGACTGCCTGGATTTTCTCTGGGTTTGCTTCGATTCCCCTTTTGCTGACCAAGTATCCTAAAAATTTACCCGATCCCAGTCCAAAAGTGCATTTGGTCGGGTTTAGCCTAAGCTTGCGTTTTCGGACCGTCTCGAAACAGTCTTCCAGATCTTCAAGATGTTTACGGACTGACATGCTTTTAACGATCATGTCGTCTACGTAGACCTCCATGCTCCTCCCCAGTTGTTTCGTGAACACCAGGTTCATCATTCGTTGATAAGTTGCCCCGGCATTTAATAGCCCGAAGGTCATTTTCCTGTATGCGTATATCGCCCGATGTGTGATAAAACTTGTCTTCGGGATGTCTTCCTTGTTCATCGAAATCTGGTGGTACCCAGAGAATGCATCCATAAAACTCAACATACCGTATCCCGACGTGGCGTCGATCAGTTGATCTATGTTGGGCAAAGGGTAGAAATCCTTCGGACACGCCCTGTTTAGATCCGTGTAATCAATACACAACCTCCATTTCCCATTTTGCTTCTGGACCAATACCACGTTGGCCAACCACTCCGGGTAATCAATCTCGAAGATGAATTCGGCCTCCAGGAGCTTGGTGATCTCTTCGTCGATAATTTTTTGCCTTTCTGGGGCGAAAATCCTCCGCTTCTGTATGACCGGTTTCTTGTCCGGGTCTACGTGCAGCCGGTGTAGAGCCACAGATTCACTTACCCCCGGCATGTCGCTGGGTTCCCATGCAAAGATATCGGCATAGACTCGGAGTAATTCTATCAGCCCGGTCCGGAAGGGTTCTGATAACCCCGACCCGATCTTAATTATTTTGTCTTCCTGCCCAGGTACCAATTCTACATCATCAGTTTCTTCGGCCGGAAGAGCAAGTGGCTCCGTGCTTCCCTCCGTGAATGGTTCGATCTCAATGGCCATTGTCTGTTTTTGTTTGCAGACCCCGACCCCTGAAGAAATCAAGCTGTTTCGGTAACACCTTCGGGCTATATCTAGGTCACCTTTTACCTCCCCGATCCCGTTCGGTGTTGGAAACTTGATTTTAAAATGGGGTATCGATGTTACTGCTTGCAGGGCTGCCAAGGTAGGCCTTCCGAGGATCGCGTTATATGCCGAGTCTATTTGGACGACAAAAAATTTCACCACTATTTCGACTTGATTAGGTGCCGTACCAAATTTGACTGGCATCTCGATGGTGCCCAACACAAGCACCGGATCTCCACTAAATCCGTACAAGGGGCCTTCCCCTCCCAAATCCATCTTCTTCCCTTGCAGGTCTAACCTCTGATAGGCGTGGGAATACAGGATGTCGACCGAAGACCCGTTATCTATCATCATTCTTTTCATATCCACTATCCCGACCTGAGCCGTTATTACCAACGCACCATCGTGGGGCTCGATGAGATCTGTCGGGTAATCCTCGTCCGTAAACGAGATAGACGTTCCCGGATATGCCCGATCCTTTCTAGGGGTTGACCCCGCGACAGATAGCACTGCCTCCAGAGTCCCACTTCTTTTTCTTCCCGATACCCGTCTAACGGAACCCCCCGAAATGACATCAACTACACCTCGGGCTGGGGGGTTCTGCGGCGTCTGGGTATCCGGGATCTGATCTGTGGTCTCCTCTCTGGGCAACTCGGCATTTCCCCGGCCTGCCACGTATTGTAACAGTTGTCCGTTTTGGACATTTTTCTCGATCATATCCATCAGATTAACGCATGCTTCGGTCGAATGTCCGGTACTCTGATGGTATTCACAATACTTATCCCGACCACGCCTCCCGGGCTTGGTTCGCCTGGGGCATGGCTCGTAGAATGGTTGGTTTTTCATTTCCTGCAGGATTTTCGACCGATCCGCGGTGAGGGGAGTATAGACCTTGCTGACGTTACGGTTGGGTAGTGGAGGCCGGTTGCTACCTGAACCTCCCCCATTGAAGTTTTTCTTTTCCGTTCGGTCTGATTTCCACTGGTTATTGTCCGAACGTTGGTAGGTCGGTTTTTCCCTATCTTTCGATTTCTCATAAGGATGTTGGTGTGGTTTGAAATTTCCCAAAGCTTCCTCTATAGCGATAAACCCTTCTGCCCGATGAAAGGCCTCGGTCAAGTCTGCCGGAGGGTTAATCACCAAATCCTTTACCAGCTTCTTAGATCTCCCGATGTCTAAGCCGGTCGTAAAAAATCCCAGTGCTTGTGGGGAATTCAGCTCCGCTACAGATCCCACTGCCTCTCTAAATCGTTTAACGAACTGACTTAGGGTCTCGTCTGATTTCTGCCGTACCTGCATGAGGGACGCCGTGATCTTCCCTCGTCTTCGGTTGCTGCCGAACCGAGCATGGAATTTTTCACGAAGATCGTTCCATGACCCGATTGATCCTGGTGCCAGGGTCCCCAACCACTCCCTGGCACTCTTCTTAAGTGTTGTAGCGAACATGTGGCATTTGGCCGCATCCGAATGCCCATAGTACGACATCAGGCGATCATATCCATCCGAATGGTCGTAGGGATCTCCCAATCCGTCGTATGTCTCCATCGGGGGCATCTTCTTCTTTGGATCGGCTATCACCCGGTTGATCTCGGGCGAAAAGGGAGATCCTAAAACTGTCGAAGATGTCCCCGTCGAGTTTTTTGTCCCCAACAACTTTTCTAATTCAGCCACTCTCCGGGTAAGGGGGTCGGATCCTTCCTCATGAGGGGACGATCGAGGTTTGTCCCTCCCATAATCAGGAGACGCTTCCCTTTCTAGCCCGGTCCTGCCTCGGTGTTCTGATCGGCGCCCGGCCGAAGGACTCCTCCTCCTGCTCTTTCCATCTCTAGAGCGACTCCGGTGCCTGCTCTGTTCTCTTCTTGCCTCTCCCCGCCGAGGCGATCGGGACCGGCTTCGATTCCTACGCCTTCTGGAACTCACTTCTTGATCCCCGACCATGTTGGCCATCTGTCTCTTCAACTCCAATTGTTGTAGCTGGAGTGCCAACATGGCGTCTTTATTCTGGTCCAGTCTCTTCTGCAAGAGAAACTCTCGTTGGTCTCGGCTTCCTGCTCCCCGGTCTTGCCCCACGGGGGCTTGAGAGTGCCTCTCGTCGGCCTGACTCGCCTGGTGAGGCGTGTGTTGACTCTCGGGGAAGAGCTTCCGCCGAAGATCATGGACCGGCAACTCTTCTACCTCCTGTATTTTAGACCCCAGTCGGTCCTTCACTGACCTCCTCGCATGAGTTGTTTGGTGGGACTGCTGGGTCTTGGCCCTTTCCGAGACAGCGATATTATCTCTACTCGTCATGATTGCTGCCGAAGAAAAGTATTTGTGGTTGCAAAGAAGCACTTAGCCCTCCTTCTAGCGCCAATGTTAACGCCAAGTTTCGTCCGCGCGTCCAATCACAAAATCCACGCGCTGAATCCTGCACAATAACAGATCACACAGAAGCTTGACGGCCGTACCGCCGGGGATAGCTCCGGTGTGAGAATAAGCACAGGCCGTTCACAAGGTTTTAACAATGGAGGTTTATATGTTTAGTGCTCAAAGTAGATATTACCCGTTAATTGTAACCTTGGCCTTGTATTTATAGAGCTCCCATCACCTTGGTATCCTCTTTTTGTATCAGAGTAGGACTCCTAAATATGTTAGCTACCATATTTGGGTCCAACACAATCTCCTTAAAAAGTGCAAGTGGAATCCCTTTCCATCACTACATCCAGAGTTACCTTGTTGACGTAAGATTAGGGTTGATGCCCTTAATCACGTAAACTCCTTGTCGCACCAACTCTGCATGTGGACTGCTCATACGCTCAGGCCCAAACCAATAGCCAAACCCAACAGGCCCGAACTCAACCCTCCCGACGACCACGGGCCCCAGCCTATTGGGATCGGGTAACTTACCCCGATCTTACATCTCTGAACATACGAGCCCGACCTCCATCGACCCGACCCAAGCCTTCAGCACAAAAGAGGGTCGGGAAAACACTCCCGAACACATGGATTTTAAAAATTAAGTTGGAATGGAGGGTACTGTAGGCCAAGCCAAGCCAGCTTTGGTTTCCAGAATCCAGACAAACTATAGATTAAACAAATCAAGAGATCAATGTAGTGATCATAACCAAGATCCTACCCTAAGAAAATTGTAAACCCTAGTATATATTTTTTTGCAAAAGGCATTAAAACAACTTCTCAAGAATCCATGGATTGTTGGGGTTATGCAGTCCGCAGCAAGAAAATAGATGCGTCGATTTATCTTAAATTTTATAAATTTAATTTGCGAAATAAACTAACTTTTGAATCCTAGAATATCATATGAACATTACGGTTTACAGTTTTCACTTCTCACTTTTCCCATCGTACCATATCGACACACAACTCAAGGCTTTCCCTTAAAAAATATATATACTATGGATCCGGTTAGCATAACGTTAATTTTTTTTGATAAGTTGGTCAACTGGACAATAAAATACTTACACACATATAACTTCGCCTGCGTGTCAGTATTTTATTAGTCAATTGACCAACTTACCCCAAAATAAATTGCATACTAACCACTTCCATATACTGTATATGTTTAGATTTAATTTTTTTAATTCTTCCCGCAATTAATCCCCTTGGGGAATTGAGGGGAAGGGGAAAAAAAGCTTATTAGAAGATGCCATTAAACTTCTGCCAATACTCCAAAGTTCTTGATTCTCCTAAATAATTTGAAGCATCGGAAAATATTTATAAATATTAAGTATGTCATATATTTTAGTATTTATGGAAGTTTAATATATCTTGTTTATTTTTATATTTTAGTTAGAGAAATTTATTAGTTTAATTCATTTTTGGCATTTTTGTATTTTAGGTTATTTTTTTTATAATTTGTTGATAATACTTGGAATTGCTACCTATTCATAACAAAGATGGAGGAGATGTAGATAGCAAGGATAATTGGTGTAGTTTCTTTTTCATTTTTTTAAAAAACCAAAACTATGCTCAGCCTCGGGCCCTCAGGCTAGATGCAGACCATCAAAACCAAAATCCTCAATTTTACCTCCGAAAATTCTATCTTACATAATTACTAGTAATTGAATTCGTGCTATGCACGAGAATTAAAATTAAACAATTTTTATTGTTAAATGGATATTGATATAAAAGAAATGAAGAGTTTTTTTGTTAAACGTGTAAAAGTACATCAGATGATTTTGAGGAGAAAATTGTGTGTGGTAATTTTTTTTTGTTTTGGAGGGAAAAATTAAGCTCAACTGATCAAGTGTATTCTACTTTTATATATAGTATGATTGGCCAGTTTATTAATAGTGTGGATCCAATCCAAGTATACAATAAACTGAAACCCAAACTCGAGTACAAATTATTTATTCTAATGGAGAGGTTATTACTAAATAGAAATATTGGTACAAAATATTTTTCGAACACTTAAAAATATCAATTTTAACAAAAATATCAATAAGAACTCCCTAATAATTATTATTCAAAAAATATTTATGCAAAGTAGTCTTTTATAAGAAAATATGGTATTTTATAAGAAAATGTAGTCCTTTATAAGAAATGTAGTCTTTTATAGGAAAATATAGTTCTTTATAAGAAATGTAGTTTTTTTTAGAAAATGTAATCTTTTAAAATTAATATTGTCTCTCTCTCTCTCTCATATATATATATATATATATATATATATACGGGACTTAAAAAGTATATAACATATTACAATTTAAAGGTTATTTCTATTTATAACTGACCCAAATTGAGACCAATTTTTTTTATAATATTGTAGAGGTTATTCTTATATAGAGTATTCCTAAATAGGAGTTTTACTGTACATGTCGATAAATATTTGACGAAGTTAAATTGTGATCAACGTAAACGTGAATGCGAGAAATAAAATAAATTAAAGTGAGATTATTTTTTAAATCCTACATATCTCATGTATGCACGTACGTCGCAATCACTGTTTTTAAAGCTGGCCCGAATCGTCCTGTTTAACCAGTTGAACCGAGAACATGTTCTATGTTCGGTCCGGTTTGACCTGGTTAAATCATTTTGGTCAAAATCAGGATTGAACCGGTTAACTATCGGTCGAATTGACCCGGTGGTTTAACCAGTAAAATTGGTTATGTTTCCGATAAACCGATTTTTTTTATATTAAATTTTGTTTACTATTAAAATGAACTATTTTTAGTAATATTGTAACTTAATTTTATTATGTTTTAATTTATAAAAAAATATTTTTTTTAAAATTTAATTTATTATTAATAATAAATACTTTTATATATTTATAACCTCATTAGTTTAATAACGGTTCAGCTAACGATTTAACGAATGTCCATCCGTTTAATAACTTTTTCCCGGGTTTGAGAACATTTGTCGTAATTATAATTTCCCGCGAACATTTTGCCGCGCACATTTCGAAACACAACACATAATTTCTTTCAAAAGCACAACCACCACATCACCGATCCGTGTGCTTCCGAATATCTTATCTGGACCGTCCTTACCTATCAATCAACGGTTAAAAACTATTTCATAACCTGTTGAGGATCAAGTCCCAACTGCCCGAAAGTAAAAAGCTCCTCACCCTATAAATTCATCTTCAGTTCCCCTTTTCACTCATCATCTGCTCCTCCACCATCAGATCTAATATTCAGGTTTCAGGTTTGTTCCTCTCTCTATGAATCTAGTTTGATAAAAAAAAAAATTCGTCAAATAATTATCTTCATCAATGACTGATTTGTTGATTAATTCATTTGAATGTTTATGTTGTCGAAAATTTATAATTCTAAGCTTCAAATCAGTATTCTAGCATATTTTTTTATGTATTGTTATTTATAAATGAAGCCAAGGATTCAGTTTAGCGATCAATATTAACTCTCCTTTGATTTCTAGGGTTTTATTAATAAAGAGTAATTGTTATTTGTTTCTTTTAATTGAGCAGGAATTGAGAGAGTGAAATTTATCGAGTAATCAAAAATGTCGGGAAGAGGAAAGGGGGGAAAGGGATTGGGAAAGGGAGGAGCAAAACGGCACCGTAAGGTACTGAGGGATAACATCCAGGGAATAACGAAGCCGGCCATAAGGAGATTGGCTCGCAGGGGAGGTGTAAAGCGTATTAGTGGTTTAATCTATGAAGAGACTCGTGGGGTTCTCAAGATCTTCCTTGAGAATGTCATTCGTGATGCTGTCACCTACACTGAGCATGCTCGCCGGAAAACTGTGACTGCCATGGATGTTGTGTATGCACTGAAAAGGCAGGGAAGGACCCTGTATGGGTTTGGTGGTTAGGGCTTTATTGTCCAAAAGTCTTGCAATCAAGAAACAAAAAATGGTATGAAAAATGCGGTGGTGTTTTGGATGGAAATTTGGGTTTGTGTTGGATTTTAGGTTTATGTTGTTTGGGGTATGGATTAGCTCTTGGTTGTAATTACAGTAAGTAGTAGCTATTATGTTGGTATGAAAAGCATTGGAATGAAATGCAATGGTTTGTGAAGTTGATGGAAATGCATGGTTTTGGTTGTAATATTTGTTCTTGTTGGAATGGAAATGCATTTGTTCTGTTATTTTGTGTTTGTTCCTTTTTATGCTCTGTTTTTACTTTCAATTCAGTACTATGGATATTGAAAATCATGTAACTTGATTTTAATTTGAGGCTAAACAACTGTTAAGAAGCTGTTACTTGCAAAACAATAAAGATAGTACCACATCTGGCTATGAAAAATAGCTCTACATGAAAAAAAATTAATTACTAAAACTAAACATGTTTATAAATATAATCCATGCTGAAACAAAAGAATATAACGGAAGTGTATTAGATTTTATAATATTGTTTGATCAAATGGGTTGAGATTTTTCAAACATATGCTCAATTGGGGATTATGATCTTGTTATAAAGAAAATTGTTTTGTGATGAAAGTGTTAAATGGTAGTTATTAATTATTTTGTAGTATTTTTAAATTGGTCTTTTATCATTTTAAAAATACAAGTCAGATTTTTATATATTATTTTCATGACAAATATATCCTTAAGTCTATTTAACTTAATTAGATCACTTAAATTTAGGTCTATACATGATAACACACATTAATAATATACATGTGTGGTCTAATTAATATTAATAAAAAATTAATCTAACACTACAATCATAGAAAATTTAAATCTCTCGTCTCTAATTGATATTTGAGCAAATTTTTGTTAGTTTGTTAGTGTTCTAAAGAAAGAGAAGAAGATCGCATGTGGACAACACTTGAAGCTAACGGAATGGGATTACACATAACTTTTTGGTGTTGTCAATTGTGCATCTACCCCTCAACCAGTTAAGAATCAGCAAAAAGAAGTTACAGTATTCTACACCTTATATGTGGTAATCTCACTAACTAAACACCAAAAAGGTTATACCGGCCAGAGCCTGATTGCCCCGAGTGCTCCTACTGGTCTCGGTACTGCACCTGCTGCAATTCTGCCTCACCACCAAATGTTGCTCACCCAAGTTTCTGGGGGTATTTTTTGAAAATAACCTTAAATAGGTTTAATTTTATCATTTACATCCCTTTTGTTCACTTTTTCCGAAAATAGGCTAAAAGCCAATAGAACTGGGGCTGAATGTAAGAATTCAATTCAAATTCGTTGGAATGCTGTCAGTGTACTTAACCAAGTTATTGTTCTTAAGTAGATTTTTTTTAAAAACTTATCCGAATTTTTTTCTTAAAAAGCAATTTTTTTTTTAAAAAAATTGATAATTTTTTATTTTATAAATACAAATTTGAAAATAAAATAATTGAATATCATTTCAATTGACGTTGGAATATTTTATAAAGCTTGAACGCCATTTCAACTGGCGTTGAAAAGGTCCAAGTACATTTTATCATTACAACTTTTTTTATAAAGTTTATTTTTTAAATAATGTCAAATAACTTGAATGCCACTTAGTTTGGCGTTGTAATTTATTTTTTTATATAAAGCAAATTTGTAAAAAAGTAAAATGTCAGAATATTTTTACAAAGCAAACTTGAACGCCACTTAATTTGCTATATATATAAAAAATAAAAATAGGTTCAAACACCATTT
Organism: Panax notoginseng; assembly: GCA_016801055.1. NCBI lineage: Eukaryota > Viridiplantae > Streptophyta > Magnoliopsida > Apiales > Araliaceae > Panax > Panax notoginseng. Next base: position 210,998,786 of record CM029015.1, on the reverse strand, counting down.
CAAGTCTCTGACATCTTTTTCTCCAAATTTGCTTTATTAAAAAAAAAATTAGGTTAAAAAAAAAGCCCTCTATATTTTCCCCAAATTTGCTTGTATGGCAGCAAGGTTACTGGAGAAGTCTTATTACCATGCGTTACGGATACCGGGTAACTATTGTTTTGAATCATGGATGCTTTGTGCATTCTATCATAAGAAGCTATTCCGCTTAGTCAGTTGTCAAGGCCTAGCCCGTGGAGTTGATATTTGGTTAGTCCATGACATTTATTCAAGCTCATTTTCCTGCTGCGACAATGCTTGTGCAAAGTAGATCACCTTTGACATTTTCTATTGATAGGTAAGTTTTGTCCCCAAGGGAAGGGACTTGAACCAACGACCACTCGAGCAAGAAACCAATGATGCCAATCGCAAGCAGTAAACTCTAATCAAACTTCACAATAATTAACCAAGACAGACCCGAATAAAGACGAGACATAAATTTTAACTCGAGATGGATTCAATTTTTCTCTGCAAAGATATCTTCCAAAAAGTTAGATCACAGGGTAGGTAAAAGAAAAGCTACCAAGTTCAACTAAATTCTACTGTTACAAGTTGTTTAATTGAATCTTCAAGGTCCAATTAACTAACCCGAACATAAGGGTTAAAGGACGGACCAAGAGTAATATAAGGTCAATTAGACCCATTGAAGCATTTATGGATAACAACCTCCTCCTGCTAATAATTCTAACTATAACGTCACTCTTCCTTGTGCTTCAATGAATTCCTTGAGCGCGACGATCGGACTCCACTTGTACACCTACCCACAAATTTGAGAACCTCATCGATCAAAATCACCGGGAAAGCAACAGCCACCACCAATAACCACTCGTTCAGGCTTAATGGTACAATGCCGAATACTTGAGCAAGGAAAGGAACATAAAGAATCAAGAAGTGCAGGCCAAACGAGACTGACATGGCCAAGAGGAGCCATGGGTTCACCCAAGGGGGCATCGTCAAGAGGCTCACATCCTCAGAAAGGGCATTAAGGGAATTGAACATCTCGATGGCCACCAAAACAGAGAGGGAAAGGGTCATGGCTTTGATTTTTCCAGTATGAAAGTAGTCGCATGGATTGGCATCAAAACTGAACACTTGAGATCCGGCTGTGAAAGATGAAGCTGAGAAATTCCCCCAGGAGTTGCACTGATCCCAGTTAGTAAGTTGTGAATAAGTGACAAGACTGTGGCCATCTTTACTTAGGTCAATTCCTAAGAAAGAGTCTTGTGTGAACCATATGATGAAAACTCCAACGGTCGCTACCCCAACATAGAGTCCAATCACCTGCACCAACAAGATTGATGAAACATAAGCAATATATATATATATATATATATATAATATAATACCATGCCAGCTCTGGCATCTGAAAGGAGAAATTTAATAAATAAAATACCAGATAGCGGAATAATATCCATGCACTGATCAATGAATCATCACTTCTACGAGGGGGTTGCTTCATTATGTACTTGTCTGGTGGATTGAATCCCAAAGCTGTTGCTGGGGGTCCATCAGTGACCAGATTGACCCACAGAAGTTGAACAGGAATAAGGCCTTCTGGTATACCTAAAGCAGCTGTGAGAAATATAGAGGCAACCTCACCAATGTTTGAGGAAATCATATACCTGCATGATTGCAGAAAAAATTAAATTAGCATAAATAATATAATACTCTTAAAAACTATGATGTTTCACAAAAGTAGGAGACAATTTGCAGACAAGTTGACACAAAGGGACAATTTGCAATAGTTGAAAACAAAAATACAGCATAAACCTCCCATTTTGTGGAGAGGGTGCAATGGGAAGGAAACTTCCTAGAAAGTCGGGATAACTTGATTCCATAATCGCTACATTATACCAGGTCCACAATCTGTCTTGATTATAGCTACAAGAGGAAGCTACTTCCTAATTATAGATTTCTTGGTAAGACCATGTAAACATGCAAAAAAGCTGATTATCAATCTCAGACAGGAGGTATAGTTGCTATCTTCAGATTAATTGAAACTTGAATCAGTAAAGTAAATGCATTAATATTGATCCAAAATCTCTTAGCTGTGCACACGAGGTTAGTACTTTAAAACCTGTAAACCGTTAAATACAAGAAATGACATGATGCATAGAATTGGCATTTCAATGGAGTACACACTGAACTGAATAGTTCTGTGTTGATGAAATATATATATATATATATATATATATATATAAATTATTTGGACCAGTGAACTAAAATGCTGTCCAAGGTAAGTTCATTCTTGGAAATATCCATAACTAGAATAAGTTTAATATTCAGATTCTTTGCAACAATGGTGTCACGAGCAGATTGATAGAATATCACGCATAATTGTTAAGTTGTCACTTAGTCTGCGGCTAGTCATCCGATAGAGGTGCAAGTCGAGGCATCGCCTTGGTCGCCGTTGCTGAGTCGCAAGACTTGAGCAACTAGTCATCCAGAATCGTTAACTTGCTAGCTTTACTATCTAATCAATTGACTTGGTAACAATCCCCAAATTTTATTTATTTACCCAAACCTCAATTGACCCATAACCCACCTACCCACCCAATTAAAGATCCAAATTTTAAACAAATAAACCAGAAGGCTGGACATTAATTCATGGCCAATGACCCATAGAATTAAGGGAGAGAGAAGATCCCTAATTCTCAGTCGCGACTTAGAAGAAAGGGAGAGAGACAGAGACTGTTATGGCTCGTGACTTCTACTGCCACAACTTTCTCGACGACCTCTCCTTGTGCTGCTGGTGCTGGTGACTCTTCTTCTCTTCTTTAGTGACTAGTGAGTTCCTCTTTTAATATCGCGTTTCTTCTTCTCTTCTTTGGCGACGTTAGGTTGAGTGGATGTCGGTTCTTTTACTTTTCCCTTTTTTTTTCCTAATCATTTTTTTAATATAAAATTTTCTATTAAGTGTCTACACATAAACTACACCTGTCATCTCTTTAGGTCCCCAACCGCTTCAGCCCATATGGTGAAAGTCCCTCTGCATGTGCAGCACGTGGCAATTGGTCAAACCAACAACCAAAGAATCTAGTAAAGAAAAAATAAATGAGAAAATAAAATGTCTTAAATCGAGTCTCAAGTATGAATCAAATATACATGGGAGTACTATTTTTGAATTAGTTTGTAACTATTACATATAAGATGAGACCTACCATGATATTGATTGAACAATATTTATCTATATAATCAATTGAAATAAGAACTGATAGTAATAAAGAATAATTTAGTTTTAGAAATGATATTTAACAGAGTTGATTGGTTACATAGTAATGTAGAATACTTTTTTAGTATTAAATATAATTTTAATTTATAACATATATAAATTTTAAATATATATATATTTAATGTATAAAATACACATTATAAATAATTTATCACTGATGACAAGTCGGGCGACTAGTCGCTTAAGCGGTTAGCCACCGACTCGACTCGACTTACGGCCTTGACAACCATGATATCACAGTCTTTTATTAATCCCCTTATGAACATATATGTGCTGACTGGCTTTAGACCCAATCTATGTGCTCAAGAACATGAATAAAGGTGCACACAATACCAAAACTTGTTTTCTAATGCCAACTATTAACGAAAGTTTATGTTAACTGCTTGCTAGAAGACAAAGAAGGGAAAAGACAGAAAAGGAAAGGCCCCATTAAGAAATACCATGCAAATACACAACTGAAACATAAAATTCATTGTTTGTGAAAAAATGAAAGGAAACATAGTAGTTCCGAAATAATTTGATTTGGGGGGGGGGGGGCGGGGGCTTGGTATTCTAAGGATTGAGGGTGTTGGTACATCTTTAGCAGTTATGTAATTACAAGTGAAAAAAATCTGGGCACAAGTTATGCCAACAGAGTGCATAAGAACTGCATTGAAAGTTTTATGGCCATTTTCTCAAAAGAGGAATACAATCTCAATCAAATAATTATGTGAGATGGAAAGATAGAGGTCCATATAAGCCCATTGTTTTATACATCAATGTGAAAATTGAAATTAAATTAATTACACTTGTTCAGGAAAAAGCTACACCTAGAATATGCCAGTGAAGTAAATCCAAGGCTGTTAAGCATTGGAGACGAGTTTGAGAAGTTATACAGTAAATCCATGATAAGGTTGATTATTCAGTTGCGCATCTCACTCGATTTGAAATTCCTGCTCATACGGCGACTTTCTTCAAAGCTCCTCACAAGTTTCAATAATACATCTTTTAATATTCTCACATATGATATCCCACTTTCGTTGTGTTCTGGCCATCGAACTTGTCTCAAGATTCATCCTTCTAAATTTCTAATGTCAAATTGAATTGGCCATCCGACTATTTTGCTTGAGAAAGAAATTTCCCTTTACATTGTTTGGCACACTTTCATATAAATTAAACAGACTTATTTTTGTCACATGTTTTTACAGATATCAATGGTATTCTGGGTGGGTTTGCTATTCATATTTTGGGATTATTGCAGGTTTGCAACTAGCACAAATATATTCAAAATGATTCACTTGCACCAGTTGTGCACATGCACCTTCATCCTCGTTAATTAAATATATAAATTCTTGATACCATAATTTTTTCTGCCGAATGAAGAAAACAAGAGGAGTGAGGAACAAACGGTCTAGTATATTTCACCTCCTTGTAAAAATAAGGTCAACTTTTTTCCCGCAGTTTTTAGTACACTCAATTTATTGAACAAATGTTCAAACTTTAGAACTATTCACTAAACTACTATACTATAACTCAGTAGACCAGGGAACTCCGTTTAAATTATTCCGGTGGATTCTTTCCAATCTACTTCTTTTATGATCTCATTGGAATTTATATAAAGACAAATTTTTATTTGATAAAACACCCATATATTTCAGATATTACATCCATTGTAACTACTATTACTTGACTTAAATACTTGAAATAATATTATAATAAATTGAACAAGAAATCTGCAATCAAAAATATCTATTTTGATCTAAGACTGATCTAAAAGCTACAAAAGCAAAGAGGAAGATAAATGGACCTGATGAAGGCCTTCATATTGTTGTAGATAGACCTGCCTTCGCCAACAGCAGCAACAATTGTGCTGAAATTATCATCTGCTAAAACCATGTCAGAAGCTTCCTTGGCAACCTGAAACAAGATAATGCAGAAGTATGAATTGAAAGATGAGAAAGATAAAATTAGACAAACTCAAAGTGATTCAATAAGCAGCACCATAGGTGATAAGAAACCCGTGGGTTTGCTTCATCCCATCCAACAAAGAACTCGGTTATGTAACAGAGAAGAAATATTCCTTTGAAGCTAAACTTAGGGAATCATGTATATCACAATAAATTTGGTGAATCAAATAGACACCAATGCAGTAAGACTGGACCATGTATATTACATTAACATGCTCTTAAGACTGAGTTGGATCAAAAGAAAAGGAAATGGAACAGGGGGGAAAATGTGTGGCCCTGAACCTATAACCTCATGTAAAATGAGGAGATGAAAGGGCTCCGCTAAATAACCTTACAAGCAAACTTACAGGGGCGAGCAATTTTATTGCTGCAAAATGCAGACTCTCTTACATTAACCTAGAGTAAACTAAGAATAAGAGATGAGAGATATACCTCAGTTCCAGAAATGCCCATTGCGATACCAATGTCAGCCAATTTCAAGGCAGGCGCATCATTCACCCCATCGCCAGTCATAGCAACCACTTCACCATCTTCTTTGAGCAACCTTACTATCTCTTGTTTATGCCCTGGTTCCGCCCTAGAGAAAAGGAGCCCTCCACTCTGCCTTAAATGACCTTTTTGGTCACGATGATCCATGAACTCTCTTCCTGTTAAGCTTTTCGAACTGATGTCCTCATTCGGACCAAAAACACCTATTTCACGACAAATAGCTTCTGCAGTGTTCTTGTTATCTCCAGTTATCACCATAACCTGAATGCCAGCTGCTCTGCAGTCCTCAATGGCTTGGCGAACCTCTTTTCGAGGTGGATCCTTTGACAACAAAAATTTAATTGAACACATCAGTCAAAATATTCTTAATGCTCACTAGAACTTGATAAAAATAACAAGAAGAAATGAACAATAATTTGGTAACTTACTCTTAGCCCAGCCAAACCAGCAAAGATGAGTTTACTCTCAATAGACGAGTAGTTAGTTGGATTGAGCAAAAGCTCATGAGCTGGATGGTCTTCATCACCGGTATATGTTGCAAACTCTGGAGGATCCTCTTTGTAGGCAAAACCCAAAACACGTAATGCACTTGATGACATTTCATGAAGGCTTTGTAGGATAGCATCCCTGCCTTTTTGGTCAAGTTCTACAACAGAACCATCACGCAATTGAATAAAGGAGCTTCTCTCCAACAAATTCTCTACTGCACCCTGTGAAATATAGCACAAGACAAGAGTTATGACTACTTCAACAAGGCACAAAAAGATAACAAAAGGGAGGTGGATAAACAATGCACTACAAGAGATCCATCTTAATCTATGATTTAGTTGAACTGTGAACAATGATAACAACCTACATTTCCCAGAAGACGTACTACATTGAACTCCATTCTTAAGACATAGAGGTAGAGGATTCATGAATGCTTGAATGAACAAATGCAGAAAAACCCATGCAGCATTTAACTATTGAAAACTATGTAGGTTAGAATATGGTAACACTCGCAGTATAAAATCAGAATGTAGAGAAAGATCACAGAAAATATTAATGTTTTTGTAAAGCTAATGTTGTAAGAATGCAATCTACAGTTTCAGATTGAGCTTTGATCACCAACATATAACTCAGGCACAACATCCAAGTAAGTCATATCAATGATTAAATAACTCATTTTACTAACAGATAGAAAAGAATCACTCATTTTTAAAGTGTATAGAAATGAATGACTTGGTTTTATAAATAGATATAAATGTACATGGAGTACCTGCAGCCAGAACAGCCACCTTAAGTTACATTCATATTAGCCAATTTTCCTAAGTATAAGCCAAATATTAATATATACATCACAAATTTTCATCCTGCATTTTATAATTTCATTTAAGTAAATGTCTTTGAACTACATCCAATTCATGGTTAGCGGGACCCAACTTTATGGAACCATATTTGTAGGGCACTCACAGTAACCTATTATAAAGTTCTACCCTGAATCTATATAGACAATTGAAGAAGTGAAAGTACTCTATTTCACATCAAACCTTAAAGCGAATACACAAAAAGCAGGGTAAAGTTCAAGTATAACAATTATTGCTTGTTGCGGAGTAGCAATAAACACCATCTTGACCAGAACTCCTACATTTCTGAGATGTGGAACCTTTTAATATCTATATTTGGAATAACTTGGGTTTTCTAAGCTTGTTGATTGGTTTTGTTTTGGATAATTGCTACTGTCAGCAAGAGCAGCTGTGCCTCTATGCCTTTGGCCCTCTATTTCAAATAAACAAAGTCTGCATCACTTTGAAAAGGGAACAAACTAGAACTTCCATTCCGATGTTAAAAAAAATTAACTTCCAAGTCTTATGTTCTTGGGTTTTAGGTCACGACTTTGTTTCTTGGGATCTGGGACTTCCCAGAATGAGGGTTCACTCCAAAACAAATGCACCAACCACATTATATGTATGTTCGTTCAAATTTTACCAGTTAATTGTGTCAAAAAGTTAAAGTCAAATGGTTAAGAGAATGTTTTAATGGAAAAAGTACTCGGGAATTATCGAGAAAATTCCATGAAATATTGCATTCTATAAGAGGCACTGATCATGTTTACTTTAAAAAAATAAAAGGAAAAATAAAATAAAAAATGAAACATGCATCATCTATTAAGCCATAAAAAGAAAAGAAAAAAAGATTGCATTCTGACATGCAATGTTCCACAATATATATAATAACCGAAATAGTTCTATCTGAAAGGAGAGAGGGAAGAGGAATCACCTTCACAAGTAATGCATTTGTTCCTGAGTTGGAACTCACAATCACTCCCATTGATTTCCTATCACGGTCAAACTCAAGTGTGGCAATACGGCATGCAATTCGATTCCATGTTTGACAACAACCTTTAATTCATAACATTGAAAGGTTTCGTATTAGTAGCAGACAAAACATATATGACAAGAAAATAATAGATGAACGCAACATTAGCATCAAGTGACATACGTTGAACGTCACCACCAGCGGAGGATGAATTTGAACCCAGGCTATCAGGAAGTCCCATTTTCTCAACAAGAACCTGAAACGCAGAGCAGCATAAGAAGGAATATATCCCTTGAAATTTACACCAAGTTACCTATCATTTGCCGCAGATACTAAGATGCATCCTAGAAGCAATTGATGCTCTAGCATATTATATTGCTTTATATTTAAAGATATGGATGCAATATCATACAACGAACTTGACAAAGAAAAAGAAACACTTGGAAACATTTTATTTATTTTATAAGTTTAGCATTTGTAATACGTACGGAACTAAAACTAACCCCAATGTTTATTACACTTCAAATAGTTGAAACCAAGTCATGGTCACAATTCATTCCTCGAGTTAACAGAATGATTCTCTACACATTATAAAGTATTCAATTAAAAACAGCAATAGATATGATTTTATCATGTTAGTTACCTTCAATGCTGCTTCAGTAGGCATTCCACTAGCAACATAATGATTCCCAGTTTGTTCGATTCCAGCATCATTGCACACAGCAGCAATCTTTGCAATCGTTTGAAGGTTAGTATCCATTCGACCAAGTGGCCAGTCTTGTATTTTTCCATCAAAAGGGTTATATGTGGTTCCATCCACATTGAATGATCGAAGAGCATTTGCCCTAGAACCCGCAGCAACAAACTTAGCCACTGCCATCTGATTAGTAGTCAGAGTACCAGTTTTATCTGAACAAATCACAGTTGTACATCCAAGAGTCTCAACACTAGGCAGCTTGCGAACAAGGGCATTTTTTTGAGCCATCTTACGTGTGCCGAGGGCCAAGCATGTTGTAATAACCGCAGGTAAACCTTCTGGAATGGCAGCCACTGCTAATGCCACTGCAATTTCAAAGTAATAAGTGCACTTTTCAAATGAGAACTTGAAATTTGCCGGCCAACCATCAATATAATCCCAAGATAAAAAGTATTTCACATTAATTAGCCAAACCAATGCACAAATCAAACCAATTAATAGCGTAAGAACCTCTCCAAACTCATTCAACTTCTTTTTCAATGGTGTATCTTCCTCACTCTGCGATGCTTCATGAATTTGTGAATGCACCTTCCCTATCTCCGTGTTCATACCTGTTTGAGTAACCACACTGATACAATTCCCATTCACAACAGTTGTTCCTGCAAACACCATACATTTCTTCCCCTGAATCTCAGAATCTTCCGGAACAAACTTCACAGTCTTACTAACTGCTTCACTCTCTCCCGTCAATGAACCTTGCTCAACCCGAAGAGTCGAGCTGATCAAATTCAAAACCCTCATATCGGCAGGCACTTTATCCCCGACCCTAAGCTCAACAATATCACCAGGAACAAGTTCTTTGGCAGGCAAACTTGAATTCTTCTTCCCATCACGAATCACAGTCGCCTGCTCCGATTGAATTTCTTTAAGAGCCTCTAATGCCTTTTCTGCATTATTCTCTTGCCAAACCCCGACAATCGCATTCACAATCAAGATCAAAAATATCACCAGAGGTTCAACAAATGCAGTTATCTCCATCTCCCCACCTTCTTCCCCATCATACCACGCTAAAACAAACGAAATCACAGCAGCAACAAGTAAAATCCTCACTAAAGTATCATTAAACTGATCTAAAATCAATCCAAATATTGACTGCCCTTCGTGCTTCTCCAACTCATTCCATCCATAAATCTGTCTCCGCTTTTCAACCTCATCCGAGGACAATCCATACTCTCGACTCACCTTCAATTCCGCCTCGCACTCGTGAACATCTTTCGCCCATGCAGCAAATACAACTCTGTTCAATTGACTACCACTCTCTGTATTCTCATTCCTACCATAATTCTGCCCTCCTTTACCCATAAGTCTCAACAATCTCATCCAAATCACACAATATATAAATAAACTCCAGATTTTTCACCTGAAATTAAACAATATCAACACATAAATCTCAAGATCTAATTATCCACAAAATAACAACCAAAAACCTCAACAGTAAATCAAAACATCCAAAGATCTAAACAGTAACAACACAGACAAATATACACAATACATCTCATATATACATAACAATACATATACATAAAAAGTGTAAATTATAGGGTTTGGATTACCAGCAGAGTTGATTTGATAGAATGTAGAGAGAGAGATTGAGACTGTACGTAAGAGCCAATGCGATTGTGGGGGAGCTATTTCTCTCTCTAGAAATTGTAGAGCGAGAGAATCAAAAAAAGAGGAGATCAGTGCGTTCTTGTTATATAAGCCACCAAGGAGCGGTTCTATCGCCTTTTGCCCGACCTTCCTTCCTTCCTCCCTCCTTCCTTCTCCTCTCTTTTTCTTATATTCTCTTTCCTCAACGTGAATAAATTATACTCATATAATTACTTGTTTGACCTTCTTACGGAACCTGCTTGGGGAACAAACAACGGTGTGTTCAAGGTTGTGGCCTCAATTTTTACTAGCTCAGTAAAAATTCTATTCAAGTTTGATTTAAAATATAAATAATTTAAATATAAATAAATTTTATAAATTACCCATACCTCTTCAAATTATAATTATATATTGATTATCAGATTATATTCGTTCAAAAATTTTAAATTATTTGTATTTGATTCGAAATCGGGCTCGACTCGATAATTAAACGAATCTCAATCAAATTTTATATATATTCAATAAATTTTATGAATCAAATCTGAATAATTTAATACTTATCTCGATTCGATTCCATGTTATTTATTTATCACAAACAGATTGTAGGTAACTGCTGTTCTGGTGCGTCAACTTTTGATTTGTTACTTGATTTTGGAGGTAGTTAGAGGGTGGACAGATAAGTAATTTCCCAACTATCTTAATCAAGTTTGATTATTTAATTGTTAACGAAACTTCTTGCAGCTTTCTCTTTTAACTAAATATTAGAGAAGCGGGGATGTAAGATGACGTTGATACAGCATATTCTGTTATTTATACTTCTGTTTTTTGCTTTTATATTTTAAAAATTGTCATTATTAGTGCATATATTTTGTAGAGATATTGTTAGTATAAATATACTCCCTCCGTCCCAAATTAACTGTTCAGTTTTGACTTTTTAAAGTCAAATTGACTATTTTTAAAACTAATCTTTTTACTATTTTTGCTAAAATATAGGTGAAAAGATTATAACCAAAAGAAAGTATATACAATTTATTACTAATCCTAATTTTTATAATTTTAGAAATATATTTATATATTCTTAATTATTAATTCTAAAAATAGTCAATTTGACTTAAAAAAGTTAAAACTGAGCAGTTAATTTGGGACAGAGGGAGTAATAGATAACGCAATAAGTAAATTTCAAATTTTATGTAATTCTCGCAATAAGTAGAAAGAAAATCTCACTATAAAGAGAAAGCACATTACTCACTCATAGAAATTGAATCTAGAATCCAATTGGTAGGATTTTAATCTTAAAGACTTCATAGACAATTTGTGCATATGTAATTGGAAAAAAAAATTTGTGCGCATAAAATATATCTTTTTGATAAAAAAGAAGACGAGTGCCACTATATATATATATATATATATATATATATATATATATATATATAAACGATCCGGATCTTAAGCTCATCCCTTATTTAACTCATTCGAGTTCATCCGCCTTTAACGATGGATCCGGCGACGGTTAGGTCATACAACCGTCGTCTATATTTTTAGCGACCCTATATATTGTCCATCGCTAAAAGTATAGATGACGGTTGTATGACCAAACCGTCGTCGGGTCCGTCACTAAAGAGGGTGAGCTCGAGTGAGTTAGATAAGGGGTGAGCTTAAGATCCGAACTCTATATATATATCGGTCCGGATCAAGTGCATACCCCTTATCTTACTCACCCGTACTCACCTCCCTTTTAGGCGACAGTTTTGGTCATATAACCGTCGTCTATACTTTTAGCGACGCTATATGTTGTCCGTCGCTAAAAGTATAGACGACGGTTGTATGACCAAAATCGTCGCCTAAAGGGGAGTGAACACGAGTGAGTAAGATAAGGGGTATGCACTTGATCCTTGCTCATATATAGACTATATGTATATACACAGCTATGTAGTAAATAGTCGTGTTATGACGATTATTTTTTTGAGCTATAGCAAAAGTTCAACTGTCACCAGAGACCAGAATATCTATGGCTATGGCAACTGGTCAACCGTCACCACAAACGACTGTATACTATACAACTATATATATATATATATATATACATATATATAAGAAAAATATAGGCGACGATTTTTTTGAATTATAACGACTGTTCACCCGTCGCTATAGTTATCCTGGTCTATAACGACGGATGAATCGTCGTTTGTTCAAAAAAACTATCGCCATAAACGACTGTGTACTACACATCTATATATATATATATATATATATATATATATATATATATACAATCCATTTCTTAAGCTCACCCTGCCTTCTTTCTGTACAATACTGTTTTGTTATATGTACCCAAATCATACCCAAAACACTTTTTTTTTAAAAAACTTTCAATTCCAAAAACTATTATACATTTTTTATTAGTTATGTGTTTTTTTTTTTTTAAAAAAAAAGGCGGGGTGAGCTCAATAAGGGTGATGTAAGACCCCAACTTATTAATGAATAAAATCAAATTTTCTCTAAATATTATTGTGAATAATAAGGGGTTAATTTGATATAATACTTTGGTTATGGGTGAAATGTGCAAATTTTGCAAAATAAGCAAGTGGTTATAAAATATTTATTTTTGGTCGGTGAATATTCGGTTGGTCGTGGAATATTCTTGCTGTCGGGGAATATTCGTACGACGACGCAGCCTTGTGTGGGCCCCATAACGGAAAGCGATTGGATGAAGAAAACGACAAGTATAAGTTGTTTATACATAACTGCGTAGTTGTTACCGTTAATACTGTTGGAATACCCGGTGGTTAAAATACAGTAGCACACGGTATTGCACCAATTATTGATTCTTACGTAAGAAGGCACTACTCAATAATTGTTACAGTAGTTATTATTCAATATTTTATTTTATTGATTCAATAATTGCTGCGTTGATATTTTATATTATTGTTGTTTCAATAATTGTTGCTGCACAGTATTTTCATTTATCAGATCAATAATTCATATTATTTGAATAATATTATTAGATAACATTATTGGCAATGTCTAGAAAGTTCTGTCTAAGGAGAGGTTTGGTCATCTAATTGCGCGCCAGTAAGGAGAAATCCTTATTGGAAAGCCCCCTCTTTCCTGGGAACGGCCTGGTTGTCATAAATGTGATTCTGTAATATTATTTGTGAATAATTAATTATTGATTCATATGATAAGGAAATATTTATTTTATGTGGATATAAATGAGGGATATATTTTTGTGGTTAAAAATGAAGGAGTTAATGTTGAGGTGTTTTATCAGTATTTTTATCGGAATGGAGGTATTAAAAAATCAAATCAGGGTTTTTGAGAAATATTGCGGGTGTTATAATTTTTAATCCGACCGTTGGATCGTGGTAATTTTTGGATATGTTATACATATATAAGTTGAGTATATGTCCACAAATTTTGAACCGTTAAAAATGAACGTATGATTTATTATGAATTTTACAAGATGACTGGTTCAGAAATTGTTGAATTTTCGGAGTTTATCATTTTGGTGGAAAATTCTAGAATTGGTGGGCCCCACTTGTGGTTGGTGAAGAAATGTGCTGAATTATATTTCAAATGTGGTAGGTGGGAATAGTAGCAGGTAAAGCCATCAGGTTGCAGGTCAAACCTACCAAAATTTTCCTATAAATAGAGGGCTAAGTTAGAATTGAAAATTACACCAGAAACAAGTTTTCTCTCTTTCTCTCTCTAGATTATTGAGTGTATTTTGTGAGTATTTAGATACTTTGAGAGTTTCTATTCATCAGAGCAAGTTTCTTTCAGCCTTATACCGGTATTCCGACCAGAAGTACTGATATTTTGAGGTAAGGGATATTATTTTCTTCTTAATGATATTATTTTCTTCAATATCATTATGCTGAAATATTGATATGAGTTTTTATCAAATTTGGAACTTTTTGTGTCGGGGGTTACTATTCACGTATACGGCACTATTCACGTATACGGCACTATTCACGAATACGGCACTATTCACCGAAAAATAAAATTTTCCCTTTTTGTCCAAGATGTCTATTATGGTTACTATCTTTGATTGTATCCATGTTTTGATCTTTATTTTTGAATTCTGCTTCACAATTGATTATTATGAAGTATTATTGATCTTGGATAAACTGTTATACGAATCCCTACTATTTGTCCTTCTGTCTCATTGGATTCGTTCTCTTTAAGATATTTTTCATCATCCTCAGTCCTAAATGATGATACAAATGAATATCTTTGGCCTGTAGTGCAAAGATGTATAATTACTTGATGAATATCTTTGGCCTGTAGTGCAAAGATGAACAGGTGTTGAGATGAACATGACCGACTGATGATACAAATGAATATCTTTGGCCTGTAGTGCAAAGATGAATATTTGGTTAAAGATGATTATTAATTGATGTTACAGGGATAAAATATTGATGATGGACTTTTAAATCTTAGAAGATAGTAGAATTCTTTCTCTACTTGACTCTTCTAATGGTTTGCTGTTTCCGCTGCAGTTGTTGATCTAAAACTTGTTGTCGATTATATTTTATCAGATTTTTCCCTGTTGAAGACTAACGATAATTTGTTGTATATTATCTTAGTCATAATATTCTTTACTGGGCTAGTTGAGCTCACCCTTTTCCTTTTTGTTCCATTTTTCTTCTCAGGAGGTGAGAACATAGCAGGATCTAGTCGGGGTATGGAGTAATGGTTCTAGAAAGATGTATTAGCAGTCCTCACTATTTCTGTAAAATAGTGTTTGAATAATTGTAATGAGGATTTATTTGAGTGTGGATATTGTCTAGAAGACAATATTTGTATTTAAACTCACAGTATGTGTTGTCGTATTTTGCACGACAATTGTATTATTGAAGTTGTAGTTTGCTTTCTGTACCATGTATTTGGCGACTCAGAATGGGTGTTGTATACCTATTCTGGGGGCGTCACAGTTGGTATCAGAGCTTAGGGATATGATCCCTGGCTGAGATGTGAGACAAGAACTAGGAGGGGAGAGACGGGGAATTCCTTCGCTAGTATGACCTGACTAAGTTTATTTGGTGTTTATTTGGTCGGTCAGAGTATAGGGATAATATATGACATGACTATTAACCCTTGTTTTATGGCAGTATTTAAGAATGGCAGCTGAGAACGTTAATAATGGAGTAAATCAGACCGTGGAGACACCTTTGATCACTACCCAGGGGAACGTGCAACAGGAAGGCAATATTCCTCCTGTAAACAACGTTACCGAGCAAACGATGAATGATGGAATGTTTAGGAGCTTTTTGCAGTTCATGCAAAATCAGACGAGGGAGACTCGTGTGCAGAATACGGGTAGAAATGATAACAACGCGCGGTTTGTCACAGCTAAGCAGTTCAAAGAATTGGGACCACCAGAATTTAAGGGAAAGCCGGATCCGATCATGGCGGAAACGTGGGTCAAGCAAATTACCAAGATATTTGATGTCTTGGGATGCACGGAGGAACAGAAGGTTCCATTCGCCACATTTATGTTCCGCGGTGAGGCAGACTACTGGTGGGAGTCTGTGAAGCGTACCCAGCCTGACGCACTCAACATGTCCTGGGAAACATTTCAAAAACTGTTCAATGACAAGTACTTTCCCGAAAGTATTCGTCATATGAAGGAGGTTGAGTTTATTAGACTGGAACAAAACAACATGACGGTGTCCCAGTACGAGGCGAAGTTTGCAGAGTTATCCAGGTTTGCACCTCATTTGGTCGAAAATGAGGAACGAATGACGCGGATGTTTCTGAGAGGTTTAAAACCTGAGATTCGTCAATACCTTATCTCTCATAAATTTTCTCTATATTCAGACGTTGTCAACAGGGCCCAATTATTAGAGAGAGATAATGAGTATACTCAACCGAGGGACCACAACCAGGGTCATACCGGTGACAGCAATCATCAGAGCGATGATAACCAACGAGGAGGGAAAAATACGAACAAAGGCGGTAACCACTCGGGTGGTCATCGTGGCCATGATAATAGGAGAGGTGAGTCAAGTGGAAATTTCAGAAAGAGGAGATTCAACAATGACGGGAAGACATCAGCACCAGCACCAGCACCAACAACAAATTTTAGGGGAGGAGAACGACCGCCAGTTAGATGTTACAAATGCGGGAAAGAGGGACATATCAGCCCAAACTGTCCACAACAATCCAAGGTGTGTTACAACTGTGGGAAGGAAGGCCACATCGCTCGAGATTGTACTATAGCGAAACCAAGTTCAGCGGGAGTGGTGATTCCAAGGGCTGTCCCGGATAAGGCGAAATCAGCGGTTCCTGGAAGAGCGTTTGTCGTTACTGGCCAAAACGCGAGAAACCCGAACGAGGTGATCACGGGTAAGCTAATCTTGAATTCTTGCGAAGTTTATACTTTACTAGATACCGGTTCTACCCATTCTTTTATCTCTCCTGCTTGTGCTCAACGTTTAAACTTGACTCCGGAGAAATTGGACTTTAACTTATCTGTTGAAACTCCGTTGGGTGAAACCTTCGTTACATCTACAGTTTATAAATCTTGCATGATCCAAGTTGGCACTATCACATTACCTGTTGATCTTATCTCTTTAAAGATACTTGCTTTTGATGTGATTTTAGGAATTGATTGGTTAACCACTCATCATGCTAAAATTGATTGTTTTCGTAAGGTTGTTAGTTTTCATATTCCTAACCAACCTGTCATACGAATTCAAACTACTAAACCACTAAAATCAGTCACTGTCATATCGAGCCACAAAGCTATTCGTTTATTGAAAAACGGATGTCAAGCTTTCTTAGCCCATGTTATGGATTTGAACAAAGACAAGTCAGATTTGAATAATATTTCTATTGTTAGAGAATTTTCCGATGTATTTCCTGAAGAACTTCCCGGTCTACCCCCGGAACGAGAAATTGAATTCTTTATTGACCTTGAACCCGGTACAAAGCCCATTTCTAAAACCCCATATCGAATGGCTCCTATTGAACTTCAGGAGTTAAAAGTCCAACTACAGGAGTTGTTGGACATCGGTTTTATTCGTCCTAGTACGTCTCCTTGGGGTGCTCCTGTTTTATTCGTAAAGAAGAAAG
Source organism: Panax notoginseng (assembly GCA_016801055.1). Lineage (NCBI taxonomy): Eukaryota > Viridiplantae > Streptophyta > Magnoliopsida > Apiales > Araliaceae > Panax > Panax notoginseng. The sequence continues at coordinate 210,981,358 of CM029015.1, read as the reverse complement.
ACGGGAGTATGCGACTTTGTATTGACTATCGAGAATTGAACCATGTCACCATCAAGAATAGGTATCCGCTACCTCGCATTGATGACCTGTTTGACCAGTTGCAAGGAGCACAATTCTTTTCAAAGATCGATCTTCGTTCTGGATATCATCAGCTGAAGATTAAAACTGAGGATATTCCAAAGACTGCCTTCAGAACTCGGTACGGGCATTATGAATTCTTAGTAATGTCTTTTGGATTGACTAATGCTCCTGCTGCCTTCATGGATATGATGAACCGTGTATTCAAAGAATATTTGGATCAGTTCGTTGTTGTCTTTATTGATGACATCCTCATCTATTCCAAAAGCCGTGAAGATCATGAGCGCCATTTGAAGCTGGTACTGCAAAGGCTTCGTGAAAACAAGCTATATGCCAAACTGAAGAAATGCGAGTTCTGGCTTGAGGAAGTAGCATTCCTTGGGCACGTGGTGTCAAAACATGGAGTATCTGTCGACCCGGCGAAGATTGAAGCCATACAAAGTTGGGAGCAACCGAAGTCGGTAACCGAAGTACGTAGCTTTCTGGGCTTAGCTGGTTATTATCGGAGATTTGTGGAAGGATTTTCTCGAATCGCTACTCCGTTAACTCAGCTGACTCGGAAAGATACAAAATTCGTATGGAGTGAGGAATGCGAGAAGAGTTTCCAAGAACTCAAGAGGAGACTCATTTCGGCACCTGTTTTGACAATACCATCTGGTTCGGATGGATTTGTTATCTACAGCGATGCTTCAGGCAAAGGGTTAGGATGTGTTCTCATGCAACATGGGAAAGTCATAGCCTATGCCTCACGACAACTCAAAGAATATGAGAGGAATTATCCTACTCATGATTTGGAGTTGGCAGCAGTCGTTTTTGCGTTGAAGATCTGGAGACACTACCTTTATGGGGAGAAAGTGGAGATCTATACAGATCATAAAAGCCTCAAATATTTCTTCACCCAAAAGGAACTCAACATGCGGCAACGACGTTGGCTTGAGCTGTTGAAAGATTACGATCATACCATCCAATACCATCCTGGAAAAGCAAACGTAGTAGCTGACGCATTGAGTAGAAGATCATATGCGGGTACGAGTGCAATGTTTTTAACACAAAGGCCCATTTTGTATGACTTGCAAAGGATGGAGATAGAGATGAAGGCTCCAAGTACCCACATGATGATATCAAATATACGAGTAGAACCGACTTTAATCGATAAAGTTAAAGCTGCTCAAGCTACGGATATAGAGCTGATGCGTATGAAGAAGAAAGTGCAAGAAGGTGCTATTCCAGAAGCAAGAATCGATGAAGAAGGAATACTTCGAGTCAACTCCAGACTTTGTGTTCCTAACGATTTTGACTTGAAGCATAGAATAATGATGGAGGCACACAACACACCGTTTGCAATCCATCCTGGGAGTACCAAAATGTATCACGATCTTCGACATACATTTTGGTGGAGCAATATGAAAAGAGAGATCGCGGAGTTTATCTCGAGATGTTTAACTTGTCAACGTGTAAAAGCGGAGCATCAAGTACCAAAGGGTCCATTGCAACCACTTGAGATTCCGAAATGGAAGTGGGAACACATTACTATGGATTTTGTTACGGGTCTTCCCAAGGTTTCTCAAGGCATAGATGCGATTTGGGTTATTGTTGATAGATTAACCAAGTCCGCTCATTTCTTGCCGATACGTGAGACTTATTCCCTTGAACGTCTTGCTAGTATGTACGTGAACGAGATTGTGAGATTGCATGGCATGCCAGTATCCATAGTTTCGGATCGTGACCCAAGATTCACTTCACGATTTTGGGTTAGCTTGCAGAAAGCTATGGGCACGGATTTACGATTCAGTTCAGCATACCATCCTCAAACGGACGGACAATCAGAGAGGACTATTCAAACTCTTGAAGATCTATTAAGACTTTGTGTCTTAGATCTCAAAGGGAGTTGGGATAAGTACCTACCATTGGTGGAATTCTCCTACAACAACAGTTATCAGGCGAGCATAGGTATGGCTCCATTTGAGGCGTTGTATGGAAGAAAATGTCGTTCTCCAGTATGCTGGGACGAGGTGGGTGAAGCAACATTGTTGGGACCAGAGTTGGTACGCATTACTACAGAGAAGATCCAAACGATTCGACAACGTATACAAACGGCACAGGATCGACAAAAGAGTTATGCGGATCTTCATCGGAAGGACGTGGAATTTAATATTGGGGATCATGTATTGTTACGTGTTGCACCATGGAAGGGAGTTACAAGATTTGGGAAGAGAGGAAAGCTCAATCCAAGATTTGTTGGTCCATTTGAGATTCTTGAGCGAATAGGAAATGTGGCATATAGACTCGCATTACCTCCAAGCATGTCTCGTGTTCATAATGTTTTTCACATATCTATGCTTCGTAAATATGTTAAAGACCCGAACCACATTATTGAGTTAGAACCAGACGAGATAGCTGAAGATTTAACGTACGAGGAGGTACCTGTTAAGATCTTGGATAGGAAAGAGCATGTCCTACGCACGAAGGTTATACCACAAGTTAAGGTTTTGTGGAGAAACCATGCTATTGAAGAAATGACCTGGGAGTTGGAATCAGAAATGAAAGCGAGGTATCCTCACCTTTTTGAAACATCAGGTACGTACGTCAATTTCGAGGACGAAATTTCATAAGGAGGGGAGGTTGTAAGACCCCAACTTATTAATGAATAAAATCAAATTTTCTCTAAATATTATTGTGAATAATAAGGGGTTAATTTGATATAATACTTTGGTTATGGGTGAAATGTGCAAATTTTGCAAAATAAGCAAGTGGTTATAAAATATTTATTTTTGGTCGGTGAATATTCGGTTGGTCGTGGAATATTCTTGCTGTCGGGGAATATTCGTACGACGACGCAGCCTTGTGTGGGCCCCATAACGGAAAGCGATTGGATGAAGAAAACGACAAGTATAAGTTGTTTATAAATAACGGCGTAGTTGTTACCGTTAATACTGTTGGAATACCCGGTGGTTAAAATACAGTAGCACACGGTATTGCACCAATTATTGATTCTTACGTAAGAAGGCACTACTCAATAATTGTTACAGTAGTTATTATTCAATATTTTATTTTATTGATTCAATAATTGCTGCGTTGATATTTTATATTATTGTTGTTTCAATAATTGTTGCTGCACAGTATTTTCATTTATCAGATCAATAATTCATATTATTTGAATAATATTATTAGATAACATTATTGGCAATGTCTAGAAAGTTCTGTCTAAGGAGAGGTTTGGTCATCTAATTGCGCGCCAGTAAGGAGAAATCCTTATTGGAAAGCCCCCTCTTTCCTGGGAACGGCCTGGTTGTCATAAATGTGATTCTGTAATATTATTTGTGAATAATTAATTATTGATTCATATGATAAGGAAATATTTATTTTATGTGGATATAAATGAGGGATATATTTTTGTGGTTAAAAATGAAGGAGTTAATGTTGAGGTTTTTATCAGTATTTTTGTCGGAATGGAGGTATTAAAAATCAAATCAGGTTTTTGAGAAATATTGCGGGGTGTTATAATTTTTAATCCGACCGTTGGATCGTGGTAATTTTTGGATATGTTATACATATATAAGTTGAGTATATGTCCACAAATTTTGAACCGTTAAAAATGAACGTATGATTTATTATGAATTTTACAAGATGACTGGTTCAGAAATTGTTGAATTTTCGGAGTTTATCATTTTGGTGGAAAATTCTAGAATTGGTGGGCCCCACTTGTGGTTGGTGAAGAAATGTGCTGAATTATATTTCAAATGTGGTGGGTGGGAATAGTAGCAGGTAAAGCCATCAGGTTGCAGGTCAAACCTACCAAAATTTTCCTATAAATAGAGGGCTAAGTTAGAATTGAAAATTACACCAGAAACAAGTTTTCTCTCTTTCTCTCTCTAGATTATTGAGTGTATTTTGTGAGTATTTAGATACTTTGAGAGTTTCTATTCATCAGAGCAAGTTTCTTTCAGCCTTATACCGGTATTCCGACCAGAAGTACTGATATTTTGAGGTAAGGGATATTATTTTCTTCTTAATGATATTATTTTCTTCAATATCATTATGCTGAAATATTGATATGAGTTTTTATCAAATTTGGAACTTTTTGTGTCGGGGGTTACTATTCACGTATACGGCACTATTCACGTATACGGCACTATTCACGAATACGGCACTATTCACCGAAAAATAAAATTTTCCCTTTTTGTCCAAGATGTCTATTATGGTTACTATCTTTGATTGTATCCATGTTTTGATCTTTATTTTTGAATTCTGCTTCACAATTGATTATTATGAAGTATTATTGATCTTGGATAAACTGTTATACGAATCCCTACTATTTGTCCTTCTGTCTCATTGGATTCGTTCTCTTTAAGATATTTTTCATCATCCTCAGTCCTAAATGATGATATTAATGAATATCTTTGGCCTGTAGTGCAAAGATGTATAATTACTTGATGAATATCTTTGGCCTGTAGTGCAAAGATGAACAGGTGTTGAGATGAACATGACCGACTGATGATACAAATGAATATCTTTGGCCTGTAGTGCAAAGATGAATATTTGGTTAAAGATGATTATTAATTGATGTTACAGGGATAAAATATTGATGATGGACTTTTAAATCTTAGAAGATAGTAGAATTCTTTCTCTACTTGACTCTTCTAATGGTTTGCTGTTTCCGCTGCAGTTGTTGATCTAAAACTTGTTGTCGATTATATTTTATCAGATTTTTCCCTGTTGAAGACTAACGATAATTTGTTGTATATTATCTTAGTCATAATATTCTTTACTGGGCTAGTTGAGCTCACCCTTTTCCTTTTTGTTCCATTTTTCTTCTCAGGAGGTGAGAACATAGCAGGATCTAGTCGGGGTATGGAGTGATGGTTCTAGAAAGATGTATTAGCAGTCCTCACTATTTCTGTAAAATAGTGTTTGAATAATTGTAATGAGGATTTATTTGAGTGTGGATATTGTCTAGAAGACAATATTTGTATTTAAACTCACAGTATGTGTTGTCGTATTTTGCACGACAATTGTATTATTGAAGTTGTAGTTTGCTTTCTGTACCATGTATTTGGCGACTCAGAATGGGTGTTGTATACCTATTCTGGGGGCGTCACAGGTGAGCTTAAGATCCTTCTCCATACGGTTCGGATCTTAAGCTCACCTCTTATTCAACTCACCCGAATTCACTCCCCTTTAGCGACGGATCTGGCGACGGTTTGGTCATACAACTGTCGTCTATACTTTTAGCGACGCTATATGTTGTCCGTCGCTAAAAGTATAAATGACGGTTGTATGATCGAACCGTCGTCGGGTCCGATACTAAAAAAGGTGAATTCAAATAAGTTAGATAAGGAGTGAACTTAAAATCCAGATTTTATATATATATATATATATATATATATATATATATATATATATATATATATATATATAGTTTGATTAGTTATCGTACAAAACCGACATTGTTTTGTTTATTTGTGTGTATAAAAAAGTTACACTCCCTTTTATTATGTTTAAAAGGATGTTCTCAACTTTGGCCTCAAATCAAAGTTAACATCACACAAAGATCGAGGTAGTCTCTATCAAAAAGTTATATTTGATGAAGTGGGCTCCATAGTGCATTTGGATCCTACTTATCCACTTTCTATAAAAATAGTCAAAACAATTTATTACAAGACATGGAATAGATTTGTCAAATACAGGATAAATATATGTATTTTTTATGTTTTAAGAATTTATAAATTACTATCAATTAAAAATATTATTCAAAATTATTTTTACATTTAATTGATATGATTCATTTAAATTTTTATTAAACAAAATCTCATTAGCATCTTTTAGATAGTTTACTCAATCCGTTTTAAATTATAAGATCAGTTTTGATTTTTAAAAAATCAATTTCAAATAATTCCAAAATTAAAATTGACATAAATTCATTTAATTTATGTCAATATAATTATTAATATTTTAAGTTACGTAATAGGTGTTACTAGTTATAAGATTAATTATTTAAAAAATTTAAATGAATCATGCTAATTTTGAGTTTGAAAATGTAATAAATTAACTTTTAAAAAATCTATAATAATCTTAATATTAGATACGGAAGAAGTATAATACATATAATTACATTCACAAAGTTAAGTGTACTCGTATCAATTTGAATTTATAAATATTTTTTACTGATTTTAAAAAGTCAGTAATTAAACTTATGTTTTTTAAGCATATGAAATACTATTATGTGTACATTTACAGTTAATTTATACCAAGTTTTGGAAAATAAAAGAAACTATGCAGATGTCAAAAACATGAGGGGCCCAAGAAGGGAAACTTTTACTTCCCACTTTTGATGGTTTGACGGTCAAACTTTGACCTTACATTTCGAAAAGTGGTTCATTTTATCCAAAATAAATAAATAAATAAAATTTACCATTTTTCATTTTTCAGTAATAATATAGAGTTTGTTTTGTGTAGGCTGCTCTCCATTAATTTTTTCTTCAATTTCTCTTAATTTTTATAATAATTTTTATTTATTAAGAGACAGATTCAAGATGAAAAATAACTCTATTTAAAGAAGTAATTCACCGACAAAAGCACTAGGCAAGGCAAGACAACTCTTTCTAAAGGAAGTAAAATCAATTGAGCAAGTTTGCGACCCATGTAACAAGTCTAGAATTTTTTTTCAATAGGGGCTAATTTTAACTAAATTTTTCAAGGCCATATATGAGTTATCGCCTCTCTCTAATTTTTTGTAAGCTATAAATATATTTATGGGATATTTGATAAAAATTGAATGAATTTAAATCTGAATTTGAATGAGCTGAATATGAATCTGAATAAAAAAAACTGTTTGATAATTAATATGTCTGAAACATCATAATGACAGAATTTTATTATTTTACTTATATGAAAAAATTTAAAGTTGTTATAAATTTATAATAGTTAATATTTTTTATTTTTTTTACTTTATTCAGCTGCTCATTCATCCATCAGCCAAAAAAATTTAACTTAGCGATTCAGTCACTCAAACGATTTTTTTCCAAAACAGACACACTTAATGGCTTATTGATTCAGTCATTCAGCCATTCAGATGCATTCAGTCCTAAATAAACCGTCCTTTAAGAATTAGATTATACTGAAATTTTTTCTTTTGCGCACTAAGTTTAACTTTTTTTATTAATTTATCCCCTTGAATTTATTATAAATTTTACCCTTTAAGTTTACCTATAAAAAAAAATAAGCATAGACAAATACCTGTACGGCTATAGTGCCCTCTACCTCTATCCGCCCGTGATTTCATCATAAGATTGTGTTCATTTATGATGAAATTGTTTCTTTCTAAAAATTATGAAAAAAATAAAAACACAGTCGCACATATTTGTAAGACTTTTATTGTGGAGGAAAAAAATGTCAACGAAATTGTGCCAGCTTTCTCAATTATTGTGCTTCGGATTTTGAGGCATCGGTGGACTTGGAATTTTCTAGTAAAAACGAGGAAATTACTTGCGGAGCAATTACATAAATAATTGCTGAATTGTGTGTGATATTTTTTTTCCACTCCAAATCTGTTTTGGGAAATCAAATTTTATTACTACTACTCCCTCCGTTTCTTAATATAAATTATTTTAAAGAAATATTTTTGTTCCTTAATATAAGTCGTTTTAGAATTTCAAGTAAGCATTAATTGCTTAGTTTCTAATATTATCTCAAATATTAAATGTAACTTTGGTTCTCTCACTATTTTCTGTCCAATAAATAATAATTTTTTATTTCAATACAAGAGTAATATAGACAATTAATATTATAGTTAATGCTATACAATCATTACCTTAATGCTTATGCATAACCCTAAAACGACATATATTAAGGAACAGAGAGAGTACTAAATAAATTAAATTCCGATCGTCAGATCTGCTTTGGAAATCTAAATATTTACTTCAATTAAATTTGGAAATTTCCTTGTAGTTTACCTAGCCATCAAGCAAGACACCGGCACACTCCCTGCCGCACCTGCCAGGCTGCTGACAATATCCATAGCATATTCTTTTCTTCAAAATTCAGTTTGGCTTTTGCTTTCTTATAAAGTATTATGCCCACCGAAGTGTATAGTTATGTCTTTATTGTTAATGGTTATGGCAAAATTTACGATAAATTTGTTAGTGTTAATGTTATTTTACAACTTACACTAATTCAAATGTCACAGCTTAGTGTTAAAGATTTTATTTTCACCGGGCAAGATCACAAGTTCGAGTTATAGAAGATTAAAATTTTTAAATCTCCTTAAATTTTTTACGTTTGGATTGGAGTAATAAAGGTGGGAATGAAATGACTCATTTCTATGAAATGAAAAAAATTATGTTTGGTTGCGATTGGAATGGATTGAACCATTATTTTATTTTTTTTTTACTATTTTCGACTGAAATTTAACATTCTTGTCCCAGATTTCATGCTCAAAGTCTTATGAGTAGTTTTTATATCATTGAGCCACGAGAGTCTTGGGGGAGGGAGTAGCATGAAATAACTCATTCTACTATAAATAGAATAGAATGATCATTCAAATCTCTATTTTATTCTTTCAATTCAAACGCAGCATTAGTTCTCCACCGGATCGGCTCTCGCCCCAAACTCCTAGCAAAAGTTAGATTACAAGTATATACGTGTGCCAAATTGATCATCACACTTGACCAAACTTGTATTAATTAATGGTGTCGACATCATTAACCTTATTTTATGTTTTGGAAAATGTTCATTTTTAATGTTCTACAAAAACATAGTATTCTGTTTCTCAAAGGAATGGGGAAATAATGTGATGGCTAACTCAATTATTGAAGTCTTGATTTGGGGTCAATGCTGCAGTTGAATTCAAGGGAGGAAGAAAAAAAAAAGAAAGAAAAGAAGACGAGACATTTTCTTGGAATCTTTCTGAAATTGTACAATAAATCAACATCATTATGCATATGCATAGGATACTTGTACATTAAATTAACAACCCTAATTACCTTGCAGAGCTGATATTTTTATATAAAAAATTAATATTTTTATATGAATAATGAGTGAATTTTAAGAAACTCATTTGGGAATATCAATTTAACATATGAAAATATTAGTTTTCTAAATAAATATTCAATTACTCCGTTTGGGGGGACAAAAATAAAAAATACTAGGCTTGCATTTAACACATTTTATTAGACATAATTCTTCTAAATAGAAAATTATCATAATAATGAAATTTAAATTTGATATCCACTATTTAAAAAATCATTCAAAAATATTATATCGGTAAATTTTAATATTCCCAAAAAAAAGAACAAAACAAAAATAACCTTTAATTCATTCTCTGATGGAGCTATATCATAAGTTAAGTCAATGACTTCTCTTCAAAACTTAAAATGAAGGAATATGACGAGTTCATATAAATATTCTACGTACATATTAAACATTATCTTATTTATTTTGAATCATATTAAATTACAATAAATTAACATCATTATGCAACAATTTACGTACGTAATTTTTTTAATTAATTATATAGTACTTTCTTTATTCTACAAAAAAAAAATTGTACAATATATTCAAATTTATCACTATAATTTTATTATCATGTCATTATTTTTAAACTAACAACTTATTATTTTTATAGATTAACATGAAATAACATTATAATTTCAATACTAATAAATTTATAAATTAAATAGAACTTCTATTTTGGAAGAGTATAATTACGCAAGTTAATAAGTCAATTGGCTTCTCGTGTGTTAACTAAATGAATATATGATTGAATTCATGCATTTTTATCAGTGATGAGATTACTTGTCCCACAAGACGATAGATTAAAACATATTATAAAAGTGTCGACGCATTTATGATATATTTTTTGTTTCATAAAAAGAATTTCATCCAACCTTCAGTTTAGTTAATTTACACAATTTTAAAATTTAAACTGTAATATAAATTTACTACATTTTTCCAAACAACACTTTTGTATTCAGTTAGAATGCTAACTATTCGTATTAATCATAATTTAAAATTCACATTAGTTTTTAAAATTTAAACTTTACAAGGAAAAAAAATTTTCAAATGGAGTATTACATTTTTCGAGGAATAGACAGAATAAAATTTTATTGTAAATCTTGCGTGGATCGAAATTGTCATATTTTTTAGGAGTCTACACGGACCTTTTTATTGGACATTTTGAGGTTTTTTTTTGGGCTTTTCGTGTGAGTCTCAAAAAATGTGTATTATTTGTTTTATCTAGAATTTTAATAAAATATAGTATTTTAGTTGTAATTTGGATACATATACAATAACAGTATTGTACAGTCTGTTCAATACTATTTTTGTATATGTATCTAAATTACACCTAAAATACTATTTTTTATAAAAATTTCAGTTGGAATAAATAATACACATTTTTTAAATATGTAACTTTGTTTATTTAGTCAATTCTAAAAATTTACAGAGATACTAACTGTTATTTAAAAAATTAAATGAGAGATGAGTGCTATTATGATTATCTAGAAGGGTGTCAGTGTTAAAATTTTGAGATGCTTACCTTGCCATTAAGAAGATACCGCACCTGTCAATTTTATCAATATATTTAATGCTTTTTATGCTCTTTTATTGAAATTTCTCACCTAGAATTTGGGAAAAAGAAAATTCAGTTTGTAATTCGGAAAATTCATGGAAGGGGAAGAAAAAGTAAAAATAAATAAACTTGAAATATTTGAAGCATTAAAACAACTCTCTAACGAATATATACCATTTTTTAAAAGTATATATAAGATTATGCCTTTTTTTCATATATCTTTTAATAATTTTTTTATCTATTTTAGAAATTTTCAAACATTATCTTAAAAATTTAAAACACATCATTTGTGGAGTACAGCACAGTGAAAATATTGTTTTTTCTTACATATTTTTTTGGCTTTATTTGAACTTTTCCAATTTTTAGGTAAAATGAATGTGAAATGTTAATTTACTCTCTATAGAAATTATTATAATTATAGAGACAGAGAACAAAAAAAAAGGTTTGAATAGGAGTTTCTATTAAGATAATTGGTGTATTAAGATAAAATTATTTGGAGTAATTATGTAATGGAGGGGAGTTAAATCCCCCTTCCAGGCACATATTATGTGTGGGCAATTAAAAACATATTACGGAAAAAATAATTTTTTTTGAGAGACGTTAAACCTGATACTCCCTCCGCTTCTTTTTAAATGTCGTTTTAAAAAAGTGTTTTTATCTCTTAATATTTGTCCTTTCAGAATTTCAATTAAGCATTATTTGTTTAGTTTCTAATATTACGCTAAGTATTAAATATTACTTTGGTTTTATCACTATTTTTTTCTAATAAATAACACCCACCCTCTTTTTACAATACAAGGACAATATAGACAATTGACATTATATTTAATGTTATTATATAATTATTTTTTTAATACTTGTGCGTAATTCTAAAACTATAGTACTAGTTAGAGTCAGTTATTTTTCTCACTCTTCCTTAATAACATAGTTATCTATAAATATAAATATGTTCAACCGTTGGGCCAAATTATTGTCACTAAAATATACTATTTGAAGTTACGAATAATAGGTGCCCTACGCATGCTTACAAACTAGTACAAAGCTTGATATCCGAAAATAGACTTGGGCCAGAAAAGAATTTGAAAATGTTTTGCTTCTTGTGTCTGGTCTAGCATGGTCTACCGGGCCATCAGAATGTATCCGTTTTGGATGAATTACATATTCTATTATATTTTTAAAAATAATTACAACAATAGTGTACTTATAAAATTTTTACACAATTAATACAATTTCATATTTATTTACAATATTAGTGCAATTAGCATTCCTTAATTTAGGGATTAGTTATCTCTATGACTTCTTCTCTCTCTCCTCATCTACAATTACTGAATTAGTTAGTCATCACCCTTCTTCTTTATTCAACGTATTATATATATATATATATATATATATATATATATATATATATATATATATATATATATGAGTCAACCAACTGTATATCTCTAGTAGCTTCTCAAAATAAAAGGTAAAAATGGAGGTGGGTATGAAGATTCAGGCGGTGGTGGCGGTGGATATGAATATTGTTGTTGCTGTTGAGGTGGAGCAGCCAAAAGGGATCTGATTTTTTGTAGGAGCTCCATAATAGGGTTGTGATGAAGATGAGTCGTAATTTCCATGTTGAAAACTTGTCTGAGTTGGGTAATTTTAGGGAAAGGAAGACCCATCACCAGCACCACTGTAACCACCCCAATTTTGGGAATACTAATTTGCACCTCTTGTGTGAAACCCCAGATTTTATGAATAAAGATTTAATTTTTTAAAATATTTTTTTTAAATATTATGGTGTGAATTTAAGATAATGTTATAGTTGTGGATAGTATTTATAAATTTTGCAAAGTATGCAAGTTGTTGTATTATATTCGATTGGTCGAAAAATATTATTTTTGTCGGGAAATATTCGTACGACGGCACAATTATTGGTGGACCCCACAACGGAATTATTGTCGGATTGAGAAAACGACAAAAATATTTTATTAAAAATAACGGCGGAAGTTTTACCGTTGATACTGTTGAACTACTCCGTAGTAAAAGTACAGTAATACGTGTGGTTGCATAGTAGCATACGGTATTGATTATTGAGGCTTACGTGATTAGTCACTCAGTTTGATTCAATTATTGTCAATTAATAATATGAATTATTTAGCGATAATGAAGTTTTGTTTTATTCGTATTATAACGTAATAAAACAGAAACATCTTTTTATATAAAACAAAATACTTTATTAAAGTTATTCTATAAATAGAATATATTATATTTTATTTAAAAGATTTTTTTTTAAATATGGACCGTCAGATTAAAGTAAATCAATCTGGACCGTTCATGGATTAGTTACTATGCATTCCATTTTCCTATAAATAGAAGCTCATTCCTTCATTATTTTCTTACGAATTCACTGAAACTCTATAGAGAGAAAATTATAGAGAGAGAAGAAAAGTGTTCTGCTACTTCACTACTCCTATATCCAGTACTCTTCCTTTCAAGGTAAGGGATATTATTTGTTGTACTCGTAAAGGGTATTCTTTCTTTCTTATTCATGAAGAGAACTTCTGTTATTCCATTCTTTATTATTCTGTTGGAATAACCTATATACGCGGGCTACCCTATACTTGGTAAAATTCTTCTGTTATTTCATTCTTTATTATTCTGTTGGAATATCTTGTCTGTGCGTTTACGCCGGACCTGGTTCCATTCTTTATTATTCTGTCGGAATATCCTGTCTGTGCGTTTACGCCGGACCTGGTTCCATTCTTTATTATTCTGTCGGAATATCCTGTCTGTGCGTTTTACGCCGGACCTGGTTCCGTTATTTATTATTCTGTTGGAATAACCTGCCTGTGCGGTCTATCGCATGCTTGGTGAATTCTTTTATTATTTCATTCTTTATTATACTCAGTTGGTTAAAGTTTTGACTTTTATACTCCATGAAATTAGTGGAATATCCTTGATATTTGCGCTTCATCCAGTATCTTTTCATGAAAATATTCTTCCGAGCATTCTTGAATTTTACTCCACAAAGCAGTATCATGTTGACAATTTGGACGTTATTGGTTCCTGGATAAATTAATTCTTGAACTTGTTTTATTGAATTCTTATATCATTGTCATCATCCTCATGTTTATATTTTGTTAAAAGTCATCTATGGCCTGTAATGCATAGATGGACTCGGTATGATTATATCCAGGGATTATTCGGTGTAATCATGACCGTTATGTTACAAATGATGTGGAAAAAGTCCTCATTGGCCCGTAGTGCATTGATGGACAGTTTTTGGTATGATTATGGCTATGGATTCTCTTTAGCCGTAGTACAAAGATGAATTGTTTTATGGCATGATCAAGACCGTTGATGAAAACACGATTATCTTTGACCCGTAGTGCATGGATAATTCGTGGTCGTGATACTAAAGAATTTCCTTGGCCGCAGTGCAGGGGTGATTCGATGATGTGGATTATTTTTTTTGCTGAGTCTCAGCGATAAAAGTCATGAAAAACCTTTTAAATCATAAAAGATAGTAGATTTTATTCTCTACTTGACTCTTTTAATGGATTGTTGGTTCCGCTGCAGTTAAACTTGATGTCTATTGTATTTTATCAGTTTAACATTGTTGAAGGCTAATGATAATTTATTCTGCATTATCTTAGTCATAATATTTCTTACTGGGCTAGTTGAGCTCACCATTTCTTTCACTGTTCTCTTCAGGAAATGAGAATATAGTTGGGACGAGTCGGGAAACGGAGTGATGGACCAGATGATAGCATTAGTAGTCCTCACTATTCTATGTAATAGTGTGATAATAATTGTAATGAGGACTCCTTTTGAGTATGGATACTCTCTAGAAGACAATATTTGTATTCAAACTCACAGTTTATGTTCTGTCGTATTGTACACGATAGTTGTATTATTAAGTTGCATTTGAATTCTGTACCATGTATCTGGCGACTCAAGATGGGTGATGTATACCTAATTTTGGGGGCGTCACATCTTGATTGTGGCGGCTGTGGCAGAGGTGGAAGCTGGGTCTGATTTGGGGGTGGAGCACAAAAAGTGGATTGAGGAGGTGGTGGGAATGGACGGTATTTTGTTTGATGAGATTGAGAAAGTCCATTCTGACGTGTTCAATGTGTTCCTTCAAATACTGGATAATGGTAACTAAATTTTCATATCAAGATAACCAAACTGTCATATCAAAGTAACCAATCAACCTCCATACTTTTAATTTTTTCTTAGTGAAGTTGGTAACCAAACCTTCAGATCAAGGTAAGAAAACCTTCATACCAAGGTAACAAAACCTTCATATCAAGATAACCAATTCACATCCATACCTGCAGTTTTTTCATAGTGCAGTTGGTAGCCGAACCTTCAGACCAAGGTAACCAATTCAGTTTTATTAAGTTACCAATTTCGTTTGAATGTGATGCAGTTGGTAGCCAACCATTCATACAAAGGTAACCATTTTAGTATTTATGAGTAACAAAATAGTCATAAAAAATTTTTCAGAACAGTAAAAGTTACATCTATTTATTTTTTAACTTTTTGGACAACGGAGATTCGCGGCGGTGTTGTAAGACCCCAACTTTTATAAATAAAGATGAATTTTCTATAAATATCATTTTTGAATATTATGGAGTTAATTTGATATAATGTTATAGTTGTGGGTAATAATTATAAATTTTGCAAAGTAAGCAAGTTGTTATAAAATATTCGTTTGGTCGGAGAATATTCTTTTTGTCGGGGAATATTCGTACGACGGCACAATCATTGGTGGACCCCACAACGGAATTATTGTCGGATTGAGAAAACGACAGAATTATCTTTCTATAAAAAAATAACGGCTGAGGTGTTACCGTTAAAACCGTTAAAACTGTTGAACTACTCGGTAGTAAAAGTACAGTAATACGCGTGGTTGCATAGTAGCACACGGTATTGATTATTGATGCTTACGTGAGAAGTCACTCAGCTATACTCAATTATTGCTACAGTAATTGCTGCATCATATCTCTTAAATTATTGTTATAGTATCATCTGTATAATATGTTATATTATTGAGACGTTGTGGTAAGTTTGGTTATTTTATGGGGGGCCATATGTCATCATCTAAGAGTCTCTTCGTCAATAGTAATTACCGTCGTCAATAGTAATTACCGTCGTCAATAGTAATTACCGTCGTCAATAGTATTTACCTTGGTCAATAGTAATTACCTTCGTCAATAGTATTTACCTTGGTCAATAGTATTTACCTTGGTCAATAGTAATTACCTTCGTCAATAGTATTTACCTTGGTCAATAGTAATTACTTTCGTCAATAGTAGTTGTCCCTTCAATATTACCAAGAGTCATTTGACCCTTCGTTAAGACCAAGAGTCATTTGACCCTTCGTTAAGACCAAGAGCCACCCTCAGTTTTTCTATAAATAGAGGCCTAGGGCTTCATTATTTTTCACGAATTCATTCAAGCTATAGAGAGAGAAAGTATAGAGAGAATAAGAGAGAGAGAATAAAAGTATTCTGCTACATCACTTTTCCAATATCCAGTTCTTTTAAGGTAGGGAATATTATTTCTTTTATATTCATGAAGAGAACTGTTGTTATTCCATTTCTTATTATTCTGTTGGAATAACCTGTATACGTGGTCTACCCTATACTTGGTGATATTCTTCTATTATTCTGTTGGAACATCCTGTCTGTGTGTTTTACACCGGACCTGGTTCCGTTTATTGTTCTGTTGGAACATCCTGTCTGTGTGTTTTACACCGGACCTGGTTCCGTTTTATTATTATTCTGTTGGAATATCCTGTCTGTGTGTTTTACACCGGACCTGGTTCCATTATTTATTATTCTGTCGGAATATCCTGTCTGTGCGTTTACGCCGGACCTGGTTCCATTATTTATTATTCTATTGGAATAACCTGTCTGTGCGGTCTATCGCATGCATGGTGATTTCTTTTGTTATTCCATTCTTTATTGTACTCAGTTGGTTAAGTTTTGACTTCTATACTCCATGAAATTTGTGGAATATCCTTGATAGTTGCGTTTCATCCAGTATCTTTTCAAGAAAATATTCTTCTAAGCGTTCTTGAATTTTACTCCACAATGCAGTATCATGTTGACAATTTGGACGTTGTTAATTCCTGGATAAATTAATTCTTGAACTTGTTTTATTGAATTCTTATATCATTGTCATCATCCTCATGTTTATAAAATGTTGAAAGTCATCTGTGGCCTGTAGTGCATAGATGGACTTGGTATGATTATGACCAGGGATTATTCGGTATAATCATGACCGTAATGTTACAAATGATGTGGTAAAAGTCCTCATTGGCCCGTAGTGCATTGATGGACAGTTGTTGGCATGATCATGACCATTAATGAATACACGAATATCCTTGGCCGTAGTGCAGGGGTGATTCGATGATGTGGATTATTTTATTAAGCTGAGTCTCAGCGATCACAGTGTTGAAAAACCTTTTAAATCATAAAAGATAGTAGAGTTTATTTTCTACTTGACTCTTTTAATGGATTGCTTGTTCCGCTATAGTTAAACTTGATGTCTATTATATTTTATCAGTTTAACATTGTTGAAGGCTAATGATAATTTATTCTGCATTATCTTAGTCATAATATTTCTTACTGGGCTAGTTGAGCTCACCCTTTCTTTCACTGTTCTCTTCAGGAAATGAGAACGTAGCTGGGACAAGTCGGGGTACGGAGTGATGGTCCGAATAATAGTATTAGTTAGTAGTCCTCACTATTCTATGTAATGGTGTGTTAATAAATGTAATGAGGACTCCTTTTGAGTATGAATACTCTCTAGAAGATAATATTTGTATTCAAACTCACAGTTTATGTTTTGTCGTATTGTACACGACAGTTGTATTATTAAGTTGTATTTGTATTCTGTACTATGTATCTGACGACTCAAGATGGGTGATGTATACCTAATTTTGGGGGCGTCACAGTTGGTATCAGAGCTTAGGGATATGATCCCTGGCTAAAATGTGAGAATAGAACTAGGAGGGGAGAGACGGGGAATTCCTTCGCTAGTATGACCTACCTAAGTTTATTTTGTATTTAATTGGTCGGTCAAAGCATATTGATAATATGTGACATGTTAATTAACCCTTGTTTTGTGGCAGTATTTGAAAATGGCAGCTGAAAATGTCAACATTGGAGTGAATGAGACCGTGGCATCTCTAATCACCAACCAGGATAATGTAATATCAGGCGAAGAAGAAATTAGAGATATCTATGTGGTAAGTGAAGAACTAATAGTTGCACCCGAGCTAGTGGCAGAGGTAGCAGCTGAGAGCGAGGAAGAAGAGGAAGAAGAGGACGAAGAGGAACCTGAGGAGAATTGGTTAGAAGAAATTTATGATCAAAACTTAGAATTACAAAATCGTGTTCATGAGTTAGAAGAGCATGCTGAAGAACAACAGGCGGTCGTGGAGCAAAGAGATGTAACGATTCAAAATTGTGTTACCCGATATGTGTTGCTCGAACAAAATCACGCTTTGGCAGAGTGTAAGATATTAAAGTTGGAATCTGAGAATTCAAATATCAAGGATCAGCTGAAAGAAGAAACAACTGAACGAGTGAGAATGAAGGATGCATGGGTAAAAGCCGCACGACGTGCTGATATTGTAGAAAGAGATGTCCGATCCAAAAAGGCTAAAATAGATGATATACATTTCTCTTTTTGGACAGCAATTGGGAGAACCCAACATCGAGTTTTGAATTACCCTGTACAGAGCGGTCAATCTGAACTCGACATGGATCGAAGATTGATGATTCAGATTATGAAGCAGGAGTATGATGAAGCAGTTGAGGGTGGAATATGTCCGATATTAAAGTCAATTCCAACGATAGAGATGACATCAAATGCTACCCCAGACAAGTCAAAGCCGGGTAGTTCAAGGGAGAGCGGTTGTCATGACTTCCCAACAAGTGAGGAACCCAAATAAAGTTATCGCGGGTAAGCTAATCATAAACCCTTGCGAAGTTTGTACCTTATTCAATACTGGTTCTACCCACTCTTTTATTTTACCTAGTTGTGTTAAATGTTTGAAGTTAACTCCGGAGAACTTAGACTTTGATATGTCTGTTTAAACTCAGTTGGGAGAAACCTTCGTTACCTCTACTATTTATAAATCTTGTTCAAATCAACACTTTCACGTTACCTGTCGATCTTATCTCTTTGAAAATATTTGCCTTTGATGTGATTTTTTTTGAAACGATTGGTTCACTACTCATCATGCTTCTCGTAAGGTTGTTAGCTTTCATATTCCTAACCAACCTGTTATGCGAATTCAAGCAACCAAACCACTAAAGTCAATCATTATCATATCAAGCCATAAGTAAGGATCCTCATTCCTTTCATTGTTGACTTCCTGGTGGGGAATGCACCGAAACCAGACTTTCCGTAGGAGACGTTGTAAATGACGATGGCAAGCTGATAGGTATCAATGTGACGTGTTATCCAAGTCTGGGATGAGAGTCACAGTTTTGAACGATATTTCTATTGTTAATAAATTTCTTGACGTATTCTTGAAGACTTCTTAGCCTACCCCAGAGCGTAAAATTGAATTTTGTATTGACCCCAGTACAAAACCTATTTCTTAAACCCTCAAATATTTCTTCAACTAAAACGAACGTATTATGCGCCAAAGACGTTGGCTCGAGCTGTTGAAGATTACGATCGTACCATTCAATAACATCCTGGAAAAGCGAACGTGGTAGCTGACGCATTGAGTAGAAGATCATATGCGGGTACAAGTGCAATATTAACAACGCAAAGGTCCATTTTGTGTGACTTGCAAAGGATGAAGATAGAGTTGAAGACTCCAGGGACCCATGTGATGATGGCGAATATACGATTAAAATCGACTTTAATTGATAAAGTTAAAATTGCTCAAGCTACAGACCTGGAGCTGATGCGTATGAGGAAGAAAGTGCAAGAAGGTTCTATGCCGGAAGCAAGAATCGATGAAGAAGGAATACTTCGAGTCAACTCCAGACTTTGTGTTCCTAACAACCCTGATTTAAAGTATGAAATCATGATGGAGGCGCATAACACACCGTTTGCAATCCATCCTGGAAGTACCAAAATGTATCATGATCTTCGTCATACATTTTGGTGGAGCAATATGAAGAGAGAGATAGCGTTGTTTATCTCAAGGTGTCTAACTTGTCAACGAGTCAAAGCGGAGCATCAAGTACCAAAAGGTCCATTGCAACCACTTGAAATTCCAGAATGGAAGTGGGAGCACATCACCATGGATTTCGTTACCGGTCTTCCTAGGGTTTCTCAAGGTATTGATGCGATTTGGGTCATTGTTGATAGATTGACCAAGTCTGCTCATTTCTTACCGATACGAGAAACTTATACACTTGAACGTCTTGCTCGTATGTACATAAACGAGATTGTAAGACTGCATGGTATGCCAGTATCCATAGTTTCTGATCGAGACCTAAGATTCACTTCACGATTTTGGGTTAGTTTACAAAAAGCTATGGGCACGGAGTTACGATTTAGTTCAGCATATCATCCTCAGACGGACGGACAATCAGAGAGGACTATTCAAACTCTTGAAGATCTATTAAGACTCTGTGTCTTTGACTTCAAGGGAAGTTGGGACAAGTTCTTACCATTGGTGGAGTTTTCCTACAACAACAGTTATCAAGCAAGTATTGGCATGGCTCCATTCGAAGCATTGTATGGAAGAAAATGTCGTTCTCCAGTATGCTGGGATGAGGTGGGCGAAGCAACGTTGTTGGGACCGGAGTTGGTACGTATGACTACAGAAAAGATTCAAACGATCCGACAACGTATAAAAACCTCACAAGATCGACAAAAGAGTTATGCTGATCTTCATCGAAAGGACGTGGAATTTGATGTAGGAGATCATGTGTTCTTACGTGTTGCTCCATGGAAAGGTGTTACGAGATTTGGAAAGAGAGGAAAGCTAAATCCTCGATTCATCGGTCCATTTTTAATCCTCGATCGAGTAGGAACTGTGGCTTATAGACTCGCTTTACCGCCAAGTATGTCTCGTGTTCATAACGTTTTCCACATATCCATGTTACGCAAATATGTGGAAGACCCGAACCACATTATTGAGTTAGAACCGGACGAAATAGCGGAGGATTTGACGTATGAAGAAGTTCCTGTTCAAATCTTGGATAAGAAGGAACATATTCTACGCTCCAAGGTTATACCTCAAGTTAAAGTTTTGTGGAGAAACCACGATGTTGAAGAAATGACTTGGGAGTTAGAATCAGAAATGAAATCAAGGTATCCTTACCTCTTCGACATACCAGGTACGTACCCTAATTTCGAGGGCGAAATTTCATAAGAAGGGGAGGTTGTAAGACCCCAACTTTTATAAATAAAGATGAATTTTCTATAAATATCATTTTTGAATATTATGGAGTTAATTTGATATAATGTTATAGTTGTGGGTAATAATTATAAATTTTGCAAAGTAAGCAAGTTGTTATAAAATATTCGTTTGGTCGGAGAATATTCTTTTTGTCGGGGAATATTCGTACGACGGCACAATCATTGGTGGACCCCACAACGGAATTATTGTCGGATTGAGAAAACGACAGAATTATCTTTCTATAAAAAAATAACGGCTGAGGTGTTACCGTTAAAACCGTTAAAACTGTTGAACTACTCGGTAGTAAAAGTACAGTAATACGCGTGGTTGCATAGTAGCACACGGTATTGATTATTGATGCTTACGTGAGAAGTCACTCAGCTATACTCAATTATTGCTACAGTAATTGCTGCATCATATCTCTTAAATTATTGTTATAGTATCATCTGTATAATATGTTATATTATTGAGACGTTGTGGTAAGTTTGGTTATTTTATGGGGGGCCATATGTCATCATCTAAGAGTCTCTTCGTCAATAGTAATTACCGTCGTCAATAGTAATTACCGTCGTCAATAGTAATTACCGTCGTCAATAGTATTTACCTTGGTCAATAGTAATTACCTTCGTCAATAGTATTTACCTTGGTCAATAGTATTTACCTTGGTCAATAGTAATTACCTTCGTCAATAGTATTTACCTTGGTCAATAGTAATTACTTTCGTCAATAGTAGTTGTCCCTTCAATATTACCAAGAGTCATTTGACCCTTCGTTAAGACCAAGAGTCATTTGACCCTTCGTTAAGACCAAGAGCCACCCTCAGTTTTTCTATAAATAGAGGCCTAGGGCTTCATTATTTTTCACGAATTCATTCAAGCTATAGAGAGAGAAAGTATAGAGAGAATAAGAGAGAGAGAATAAAAGTATTCTGCTACATCACTTTTCCAATATCCAGTTCTTTTAAGGTAGGGAATATTATTTCTTTTATATTCATGAAGAGAACTGTTGTTATTCCATTTCTTATTATTCTGTTGGAATAACCTGTATACGTGGTCTACCCTATACTTGGTGATATTCTTCTATTATTCTGTTGGAACATCCTGTCTGTGTGTTTTACACCGGACCTGGTTCCGTTTATTGTTCTGTTGGAACATCCTGTCTGTGTGTTTTACACCGGACCTGGTTCCGTTTTATTATTATTCTGTTGGAATATCCTGTCTGTGTGTTTTACACCGGACCTGGTTCCATTATTTATTATTCTGTCGGAATATCCTGTCTGTGCGTTTACGCCGGACCTGGTTCCATTATTTATTATTCTATTGGAATAACCTGTCTGTGCGGTCTATCGCATGCATGGTGATTTCTTTTGTTATTCCATTCTTTATTGTACTCAGTTGGTTAAGTTTTGACTTCTATACTCCATGAAATTTGTGGAATATCCTTGATAGTTGCGTTTCATCCAGTATCTTTTCAAGAAAATATTCTTCTAAGCGTTCTTGAATTTTACTCCACAATGCAGTATCATGTTGACAATTTGGACGTTGTTAATTCCTGGATAAATTAATTCTTGAACTTGTTTTATTGAATTCTTATATCATTGTCATCATCCTCATGTTTATAAAATGTTGAAAGTCATCTGTGGCCTGTAGTGCATAGATGGACTTGGTATGATTATGACCAGGGATTATTCGGTATAATCATGACCGTAATGTTACAAATGATGTGGTAAAAGTCCTCATTGGCCCGTAGTGCATTGATGGACAGTTGTTGGCATGATCATGACCATTAATGAATACACGAATATCCTTGGCCGTAGTGCAGGGGTGATTCGATGATGTGGATTATTTTATTAAGCTGAGTCTCAGCGATCACAGTGTTGAAAAACCTTTTAAATCATAAAAGATAGTAGAGTTTATTTTCTACTTGACTCTTTTAATGGATTGCTTGTTCCGCTATAGTTAAACTTGATGTCTATTATATTTTATCAGTTTAACATTGTTGAAGGCTAATGATAATTTATTCTGCATTATCTTAGTCATAATATTTCTTACTGGGCTAGTTGAGCTCACCCTTTCTTTCACTGTTCTCTTCAGGAAATGAGAACGTAGCTGGGACAAGTCGGGGTACGGAGTGATGGTCCGAATAATAGTATTAGTTAGTAGTCCTCACTATTCTATGTAATGGTGTGTTAATAAATGTAATGAGGACTCCTTTTGAGTATGAATACTCTCTAGAAGATAATATTTGTATTCAAACTCACAGTTTATGTTTTGTCGTATTGTACACGACAGTTGTATTATTAAGTTGTATTTGTATTCTGTACTATGTATCTGACGACTCAAGATGGGTGATGTATACCTAATTTTGGGGGCGTCACAGGTGTAGCGGCGGAGTAGCGGAAGAGAAGCCGGCGGTAAGAGAGAACTAAAAATGTAATACTGAAATATTAAGGTTTAAATTGTAAAAAGAAAAAAAATTTAAAAGTTTAAACTGTATTTAAGTGAAAGAATAAATTGTTTTACAAATTCACTTCCTGTTGAATATATATATTTTATCTTGATTTACTACAAACCATAGGAACCTCCTATCAAGACAGTGGACCGTGCAAGTTCATTATATTCCCCAGTATGCAAATCAAGTATTGGATAGAAATATGAAGTTATTTTAGAAAATGGAAGATGCAGATTCAGATCTGCTACACATACACCATGAACGAGCTAGATGGAATTTCTTAGTTGCAAAGGAGAGAGAAAATATGGAAAGGGAGATGAAGATTTGAATTTAAATTATTATTTTGAATTTGAATTTGTTTTTGTTATTAGATCCCAAATATTTGAATTTGAATTATTAATTATGGCAGTTATTTCTCCTTGATTTTAGGTTTTCTTATTAATGTGAATTGTACTATTTTTGTAATATGGGTCCTAATTACACTCTTTTTATAATTATTTTGTTGATGCACTAATGATGTAATTACTTTCTAATTGTTGTATATTTCTGTAAAGAACCCTAAAAAAATTATCTTCTACTACGTACAAGTTTGGAACTCGTGCAAGTTACGGACTATCCTTTTTATATGTTTTTTCACCTGGTCTGAGATTTTTTTCCCGTTTTCTTGAATTTCATATCAATTTAGATTAATTGTTTTTTATTATTATATACTAATTTAATGATCAATCAAATTAATTAAATTGTAAAAGTTTCTTTTAGATTATATATATATATATATATATATATATATATATATATATATATATATATGGTAAGGATCAAGAGCATTCTCTTTAAATAACATTCCTCCTTAAATATCATTCTTTTATTAAAACGACGTCATTTTGTAGGGACGCGGTGACATTCTTGTAAATATAATGCTATCGCGTATTTGTAAAAATGCCACCGCGTCCCTCCAAAACGACGTAGTTTTAATAAAAGAATGTTATTTAAGGAGGAATGCTATTTAAGGAGAATACTATTGATCTTGACCGTATATATATATATATATATAGTATTGATTGATATAGTAGTAGTAGTAGTAGTATATACGAAGATAAAAATATAGTATAATATATACATTGTTCAAGAGAACTAATTATAATTATATTCATTGAATTTGAACATGTATTATTATTATTATGTAATTTGTAACTTGAAAATTATAACCTGATGACCAAATTACCCTTAGGATGACAAATCAAATTAATTTATATCCTCTTGACTTGTTATATATCTATATAAATATATAATAAGACAAAATTTAATTTTTTGGCCTTCGTCTTTGTTCTTTGGCCTTTGGTCTTTGGTTTTTGATCTTTGGTCTAGAACTAGAATTTAATTAGAAGTAAAACAATTTTTATACTCGTATATAGTGATATGATTAGTTTAACTAGAACTAAAAATCTCATTATGGTCCTATAAACTTTAATATTAACTTATTATTATTATTTTGCAATAATTTTATTTTTTATAAGAGTCCTTTAATTACTTAGTCATATAATAAATTTTAACTTAAAAATTATATTTAGGATTTTAGTTTAAATTTCCACTCAAATTTAGTCTCTAAATGACTATATATTAAAAATATTATGAGTACATATGATAACTAATATCAAAATTATATAGTGTATATGTTCAAAATATATTAATGATTACTTCAGTTACCAATTCTATTACATATAGAAGACTTTTAGTTAATTAATGTTACAAAACAATTCTAACATATATATTAGTTATTAAAATTTAGTTAGATAACTTTTAAAATTAAAATAATAATGACAACTCATTATTATACAAGAATTATATTCCTAAATAACTATATATTAAAAATATAAGAAAAATATTATTAGTAAATAATAATTAATATAAAAAATTGTAATGCATATTATAAAATATATTAATGATTAAAATTTAGTAAACAATTTTATTTCATATAGGAGACCTTAAGTTAATTAATGTTTAAAAAAATTTGGACTTATATATTACTCCCTCCGTCCCATATTAATTGCTCAGTTTTGACTTTTTTTAAGTCAAATCGACTATTTTTAGAATTAATAATTAAGCATATATAAATATATTTCTAAAATTCTAAAAATTGGGATTAGTAATAAATTGTATATATTTTCTTTTGGTTATAATCTCTTCACCTATATTTTAGCAAAAATAATAAAAAGATTAGTTTTAAAAATGGTCAATTTGACTTTAAAAAGTCAAAACTGAGCAATTAATTTGGGACGGAGGGAGTACTAATTAAAATTTAATTACCTTTTAAAACTGAAATCATGATTGTAACTTATTATTTTATAACAATTTTATTTTATTTTTTATAGATTTTATTTAGTTAATTAATTATATAATAGAGTATGACTTAAACACTATACGTTTAGGTTTTTAGGTGTCCATTCAACTTTGAACTCTAATTAAAAATGAATATATAAATACGAAGGAATGATTAAAAAAACTAAATATTAAATTTTGAAATTACATAAAAATTAATATTAAATTAAAAATAACAAAAGAATCACATTAGTAACATTTACTATGTGATCTATATTCATTCCTTTTTAAGAAATTTTTTTAGTCATTCTAATAATAGTAGTAAGTCAATTTAAAAAATATATTTTCTAACCACTATATAAAATAAATTAAAAATATTTTTTTAGAAAAAAAACCCATGCTTTGCATGGGACACTTAGTTAGTTGGTATTGATAATGCGAGAGGCCGGCCTCTCTTGGTCTGACAAAATATTTGTTTGAAAGCCCGTTAAAGATAAGAGAAAAATCTCAGTTCTAAATATAGTTCTTGTAGAAATAAGATATAAACAAATATGAAATATAAATACAGAAATGTAAATACGAAAAAGTAAATGACATAACAAATTTTTAAGTGGTTTGAAGTACAAAATACTCATAGTATAGAGTATTTCAACTTATTTTCGACTCTAATAGGTCACATCTGACTGCAATAGTACCAACCATGCGGGTGATCTCACATCGCCAAACTAGCTATAAGACACAACTCAATCTGATCTTCAATTTGAACTTATATAGGTTGATCGACAAACATCTCGGGTTCATCACTCTGCAAGGCTCCTCAATGTTAGTCCAGACCTAGCATGTTCTACGACTTTGTCTGATCGTAAAATTTCGTGGAAATTGTAGAGTTTTTTGCTTGATGTACTCCACGATTGGCTTGTTCTTCGAGTCTGTCTACACTTTACAATCTGCTCTACGATTTCTGAGCAGACTCTACGATCTTCGTTTCACATTAAGATCTTAGAGCTGACTCTATGATTTCTCTGTAGATTATGCGATCTGGATTTTACCTTACGAACTCCCAACACACTCTGCGTTTTTGCATTGAATGCTCTATGATAGCTTGACTAACTCTACGATTTTGAATAAATTTTACAAATTCTCAGAGCAACTTTACGAACGTTCAATCTGACTGTAGAATTGATTCAGTCCTATCATCTATACATTTGATCAATTCAGAAGATCAACCTAACAAGTTTGATCTTTCTACTCTAAGTCCCTTGTACATCAATTTCTTATTTAAGAATTTCACAAAAGCTATTGGTACAAATATATATTAATATTATCTCATCATTATCAAATTAAAAAACATGCAGTTTCTAACGGTTTTCAACAAAGCCCCCAAGTATAAAAGTTTTCATATTTTACCTTATATATTTAATAATATTTTTATTTTGTCCAATATATAAACTAAAATTTTAATTTTCAAACTTAAACGAATGTGTCCTAGTCCCTAGTCGTTTATAAAATTCACTATAATTGTCACGACCAATTCAATTTATTCACTGAAGTTGCATTCATTTTGGCTAGTCCAACAAAAAGACAAAAAGTTGCACAATAAAATTATAAGTTGCACCAAAGGGAGAATCCATTGTTTTCTTCGGTTTCATCAATCCATTTGTTATTGTTTCCACAAGCAACAAATAACACCTTAATTTAAATTCCATAATGTAATTTAGCCTTTGGGGTTCTTTTATTTTTATATAATTGGTGGTTGCCCATTTGCCCTTGGGATTTTCTTTTGGGAATTTGATTAGTCAATCTAAACCCATGTTCATTCTTCTTGTATGTTTGTATATTTTGTTCACGAAACCTTCAACGTCAAACTCACCATATTTTTGATGACATTAACTTTTATGTTTTAGTCATTTTCAACATGACAAAACACCTAAGATACTGGCTAGGGCAGCAGATTGTTGGTTAAAATTAGTTACAACTTACAGCCGTTCATGATTAGATATGCAATGTATGCCCCATGTTCATAATTATATATATTGAACTCTTTATATTTTTTATTGTATACACGAAAATTTTAATTTTATGTTCAATATATTACTATATTATATTACTAATTTCTTGCACGAGTTATCAGTCTAATAATAACAAAATCTTCAAAATGGAGTACTCTTTTATATATACAATAGAGGGAGTGTAAGATTTGATCACCTCTTGTATAAAGTTTTGGAAAGTCGAACCAGCGAGTGCTTGATTATCTTGCATATCGCATTAATATCCCTAACATTCTTCCTTTTTGGTAAACAAGGACAGGCATTTATAAAAGTAATGCAAAATTTGGAGTTATCAAAATCTCATCATTTTATTTGAATTAAATGGTTAACATAAATTCACATATTAAAACATTAATTTTTTATTTAAACAATTTTTAACTAAATAAACACGTATGCCTTTGTCTCTCCTTTCTATCATCTCCTTAAATTTTGGATTATCTCTTTCTTTGAAAATTTGGCAATCACCACCCAACACCTAAATTCACTAGCCTTTGTCAAAATTCATCTCCACCATCATGTCCACCAAATTAACCTACCCAGCTTCACCACCCATTTACCTCCATTATTATCATACAGTTCTTAAATGCTGTACTATCATGAGCAACTAAATCAATCAAATTACAGTTTAATATTGTATAGTATATGTTCGGGAGTGTTCTACCGACCCTCTTTTGGGCTGAAGGCTTTGGCCGGGTCAAAGGAAGTCGGGCTCATGTGTTCGGTAGCATAGAGGAGGATGGAATCGGGTACCCGAGCACAATAGGCCGGGACCCGGTTGTGACCACGGAGGTCGGGGTCGGGCCTTCGCGTCTTTTGGGACAGGGCCCAGACCGGTGCTTTTGTCTGGCTGATAGGTTGGGCCTAAAAGTTTGAGCAGCCCGCATGCAGAGTTGGAGTGATAAGGAGTTTACGTGATTAAGGGCATTAACCCTAATTATACGCTAACAAGGCAACTCCAAAGGTAGTGGTGGAAAGGGATTCCACTTGCACCTTTTAAGGAGATTATGTTGGACCCAAATATGGTAGCTAACGTATTTAGGAGTCTTATGCTAAGTCGGAGGAGGATACCAAGGTGGTGGGAGCTCTATAAATACAAGGCCAATGTTACAATTAACGGGTAAGACCTACTTTGAGCACTAAACACATAACCTCCATTGTTAAACCTTGTGAACGGCCTGTACTTATTCTCACACCGGAGCTATCCCCCGGCGGCACGGCCGTCAAGCTTCTGTGTGATCTGTTATTGTGCAGGATTCAGCGCGTGGATTTTGTGATTGGACGCGCAGACGAAACTTGGCGTTAACATTTGGCGCTAGAAGGAGGGCTTGAAAGTGCTTCTTTGCAACCACAAATACTTTTCTTCGGCAGCAATCATGGCGAGCAAGGATAATATCGCTGTCTCGGAAAGAGCCAAGACCCAGCAGTCCCACCAAACCACTCAGGCGAGAGGGTCAGTGAAGGACCGACTGGGGTCTAAAGTCCAGGAGGTAGAGGAGATACCGGGCCATGATCTTCGGCGGAAGCTCTTCCCTGAGAGTCAACACACGCCTCATCAAGCGAGTCAGGCCGACGAGAGACATTCTCAAGCCCTCGTGAGGCAAGACTGAGGAGCAGGAAGCCGAGACCAACGAGAGTTTCTCTTGCAGAAGAAACTGGACCATAACAAAGACGCCATGTTGGCACTCCAGCTACAACAAGTGGAGTTGGAGAGACAGATTGCCAACATGGCCGGAGATCAAGAAGCGAGTTCCAGAAGGCGTAGGAATCGAAGCCGGTCCTGATCGCCTCGGCGGGGAGAGGCAAGAAGAGAACAGAGCAGGCATATGAGTCGTTCTAGAGACGGAAGGAGCAGAAGAAGGAGTCCTTCGGCCGGGCGCCGATCAGAACACCGAGGCAGGACGGGGCAAACGGAAAGGGAAGCGTCTCCTGACTATGGGAGGGACAAACCCCGATCGTCCCCTCATAAGGAAGGATCCGACCCCCTTACCCGAAGAGTGGCTGAATTAGAGAAATTGCTAGGGACAAAAAACTCGACGGGGACATCTTCGGCATGTTTAGGATCTCCCTTTTCGCCCGAAATCAACCGGGTGATAGCCGATCCAAAGAAGAAGATGCCCCCGATGGAGACATATGACGGATTGGGAGATCCCTACGACCATTCGGATGGATATGATCGGCTGATGTCATACTATGGGCATTCGGATGCAGCCAAATGCCACATGTTTGCTACCACCCTCAAGAAGAGTGCCAGGGAATGGATGGGGACCCTGGCAGCAGGATCAATCGGATCATGGAACGATCTTCGTGAAAAATTCCATGCTTGGTTCGGAAGCAACCGAAGACGAGGGAAGATCACGGCGTCCCTCATGCAGGTACGGCAGAAATCAGATGAGACCCTAAGCCAGTACGTCAAACGGTTTCGAGAGGCAGTGGGATCGGTAGCGGAGCTGAATTCCCCACAAGCACTGGGATTTTTTACAATTGGCTTAGACATCGGGAGATCTAAGAAGCTGGTAAAGGATTTGGTGATTAACCCTCCGGCAGACTTGACCGAGGCCTTTCATTGGGCAGAAGGGTTCATCGCTATAGAAGAAGCTTTGGGAAATTTCAAACCACCCCAACCTTATGAGAAATCGAAAGACCGGGAAAAACCGACCTACCAACGTTCGGAGAACAATCAGTGGAGATCAGACCGAACGGAAAAGAAAAACTACAACGGGGGAGGCTCAGGTAGCAACCGACCTCCACTACCCAACCGTAACGTTAGCAAGGTCTATACTCCCCTCACTGCGGATCGGTCAAAAATTCTGCAGGAGATGAAAAACCAACCATTCTACGAGCCATGCCCAAGGCGAACCAAGCCCGGAAGGCGAGGTCGGGATAAGTATTGTGAATACCATCAGAGTACCGGACACTCGACCGAAGCATGCGTCAATCTGATGGATATGATCGAGAAAAATGTCCAAAACGGACAACTGTTACAATATGTGGCAGGCCGGGGAAATGCAGAGGTGCCCCGAGAGGAGACCACAGATCAGATCCCGGATACCCAGACGCCACAGAACCCCCCAGCCCGAGGTGTAGTTGATGTCATTTCGGGGGGTTCCGTTAGATGGGTATCGGGAAGAAAAAGAAGGGGGACTCTAGAAGCAGTGCTATCTGTTGCGGGGTCAACCCCTAGAAAGGATCGGGCATATCCGGGAACGTCTATCTCATTTACGGACGAGGATTACCCGACGGATCTCATCGAGCCCCATGATGGTGCGTTGGTAATAACGGCTCAGGTCGGGATAGTGGATATGAAAAGAATGATGATAGATAACGGGTCTTCGGTCGACATCCTATATTCTCATGCCTATCAGAGGTTAGACCTACAAGGAAAGAAGATGGATTCGGGAGAGTATGAGGCCCGGGGGGCAAGAATGACGAAGTACTTAACCGAGACAAAGAATAGACTGACATACTTCAACTCGGTCAGCTGTCAGGGAGTGAATAGATCCGACAACAAAGTAGCAGATGCCCTGGCCCGGCTGGCGTCAACTGAAGCCAGCTCCTTCGATGGTTCGGTGTATCTGGAGACATTGGAACAGCCAAGTGTCCCGAAAGAAGAGGTGCTATGTGTTGATCGGCTGAACTGTTGGCTTACACCTTATATTTTTTATTTGGCTGATGGAACATTACCTTCGGACCGGATTCTAGCAAGGAAGATCAAGCACCGAAGTTCGAATTTTGTACTGATCGACGGAGATTTGTACCGAAGGGCCTTCAGCTCTCCCTTACTTAAATGTTTAACACCGTCAGAGGCAAGCTACGCACTTCGGGAGGTACATGAAGGAGTCTGTGGGGATCACATGGGCGCCAAGTCACTGGCGCATAAAATTCTAAGACAGGGGTATTACTGGCCAACCATCTACGCAGAGGCCAAGGAACTTGTCAAAAAATGTCCCAAGTGTAAACTAAACAGCAACATTCCACATCAACCGCCCGAAGAACTCTACTCGGTCTTATCCCCGATCCCCTTCGCAGTATGGAGAATCGACATCCTGGCACTTCTGCCGAAGGCCAAGGGATAAGTCAACTTTATAATAGTGGCTATCGATTACATGACAAAGTGGGTCGAAGCCAAACCACTGCAGAAGATCACCGAGCAGGAATGTCTTAAATTTTTGAAAGAATGAGTAGTTTATCGGTTCGGCATTCCGATGGCAGTAGTCTCGGATAACGGTAGACAGTTCGTGGGGTCAAAGTTTGAAAGCTTCCTGAAAGAGTTGGGAATTCAACACCAGAAGACTTCGGTTTTCCACCCTCAGTCAAACGGTCAAGTGGAAGTGACAAATCGAACCCTACTCAACGGGATAAAAAGAAGGCTTGATGAGTTGAAAGGTCGATGGCCCGAAGAACTATTCAGCATTTTGTGGGCATACCGGACGACCCCGAGGACAACCACTGGAGACTCCCCTTTCCGGCTGGCCTATGGGACCGATGCACTCATACCAATAGAGATCGGGTCACCCACTCTTCGAGTCAGCCAGTACAAAGAGCTCTACAACGATGAAGGTCTGAAAGTAAATCTGGACCTGCTAGACGAGGCTCGTGATGCCGCAGTGTTGAGGTTGGCCCTTTACCAACAGAAGACAGCCCGACACTATAACCAGAAGGTGAAATTGAGGAGGTTCGAGGTAGGAGATTTGGTGCTTCGGGAGGCAGAGGCATCAACCCCCTAGTACACAGGAAAATTAATGCCTAACTGGGAGGGGCCTTATGAGATAGTAGAAGTGCCGAAGCCAGGGACTTACCGGCTTCGAGCAATGGATGGGTCGGAAGTAAAGAATACATGGCATGCTGGAAGACTTAGGAGATATTACCAGTAAATACATGCCTGTTCTTTCCCGATAACGGTGTAATTTATGCGATTTATCAATGAAATGAAAATTTCTCTCAAAGTGAGACGTTTGTACTTCGTTTTAATCTTGCACTGCTTTACCGATCATATAAGCTTCGAGCGTAAAACGATCAGACGGTCCTAGAGAACTTAACTGATCGATAAACACCACAAGTATAACTGATCGACAAAGATACACATCCGATCAGATAAGCTTCGAGCGTAAAACAATCAGACAGTCCGAAAGAACTTAACTGACTGATAAAACGCCACAAGTATAACTGATCGATAAAAGTTATAAATCCGAGACAGTACGCTTTAGACATAAATTGACCAGACAGTCAGAAATGACCTAACTGGGCGGTGAAAGTAAAGTTAAACTGATCGAGATAACTACTTAGAAATCTTTTGTCTTTATTCATATTCTAAAGGTTTTACAGTTCCCGATCAAATAGGCCTCGGGTACATACACCGTCGGCCTCTCCGGTCAGGTTGAATTACAAAACTTAAAAAAATAAAAATAAAAAAATACAAGTTTAAACAATTACAACAGAAAATTAAGGGGAACCAGCACCGGCTTCGGCCTCGGATTCCTCGTCAGATGAATCAAGGATCGAGGCGTCCAGACCAGCATCAACAAGCTTCGCTCGGGCCTTCTCCCGATAAGCTTCGACACCCTCTGCAAACTGGGTCATAATTTTATCGGTCAGGGCGGGCGATTCTTCGTATTCTTTGATGGCAGCCTGTTTAATGATGGCATGTTCGGCCATCAAAGTGTTGTTCGCATGGATCAAGTTACTCAGTTGAGCGTGAACCCCCGCGAACTTCCCCTCGATGACCTGAAGGTTCCCCACCAAGGTCCTATTCTCTTCGACCAGAAGTTCCTTATCCTGCACCAGCTTCTTGGCATGATCGTTGAGACCGACGAACTCTTGTTGAAGTAGGAAATTTTGTTCTTCGAGTTCAGCAATCCGGCGATTAGCCCGGGATACTTTATTCCTGGTATCAGCATGAAGATCCCGCTCCCTCCTCAGCTCCGAATCCCGACCCGATAATTCGGCTTGGAGAAGCTCCACGTCGGTTCTCAGCTGGACCTCTCTCTTGGTAGATCGGGCAAGAGGAGCGATAGCTCGAGCGAGGATGGCGTTGGCCTAAATACATAGGCGAATTGATCAGACAACAAAGAGGCGAATAAAGACATACATACAAATGAGGATAAATACCTGAGTCTGGGCTCGGAGATAGGTAACCAGAAAATCCTCTGATGAAAAGTTCTTGAACCGCTCATCGTCACCGGAAAGCTTGAATTGATCAAGCAAATGGAAAGGAAATTTGTCAGCTGGGCTCTTCGGCTAACAGGTAGTTGGTGATCCTCCGGAAGAGCTAGCTTTGGATTTCGGGGAGGAAGCTTGGATCGGGGCAACGACCTCCTCGGCTTGGGAGGGCCCTTCGATCAACCGCGGCTTCTTCGAGGCGGGTTCCGGAAGCTGATCTTCGGTACCCTCCGAATCTTCGGCCACTGTCACTATGGTCGGAGGTGGGGGAGTTGGTTTGAGAACAGGCTTCGGCGGGGCCACAACGATGGCCTTGGGGGGCGCTCGAACAGAAGACTTTTTCTTTGACTTCTTTAACAAAGCCATCTTGTCGGCCCCCTTCATCTGCAACACATTTTTCGTGGAAGCATCAGCCTTGGAAGACTCGGGAAGAGGACCGGTTGACGATCCGACAGACATCTCGGCAATAAGAACAGCCTCGTCTGAAGGAGAGTCATCAGCGGCTGGGAGATGGATGGGCTCGACGAGGATCGGCAGTGGGGACAGGGCCACTTCAGTATTGTTAGGCTTGAAGATGGTCACTGCAACATAAAATAAAAGGATCATTAATAAAATCGAAGCAAACGATCGGGAGAATAAGAAGACAGGGTCGGATAGAATAACTTACAGCCGTGTTCGTAGAGCCAGGATTCGTTGGACACGATCCCCAGACCCCAGCTGGTCTGCTTCAGAAGGGCGTAAAACTTCTTGAAGGCTACCGAACGACTCTTCGGAAATTTATTGACCTTCATGGGGACGTCTTCAGGACCAGCCCAGTTAGGGAGTTGGTTGAGATCGGTTCCCCTCATGAAGAACCATTGCGAATGCCACCTCTTGTTACTGGATGGAGTCTTCACGAAGGTGTCCCGTCCCGGAACATGGTTCAGATGGCGTAGGCTGGGCTCTTTTGACCGACCAACCGAGAACAGGACGAAGAAGAAGTCCAGCCCGGGGGTGATGCCAGCCTCCTGGCAGAGGGCGATGAAGCTGATCAGCTGGATGTAGGAGTTGGGAGCCAGCTGGGAGAACCCGATCCCTACCAGGCAGAGGAAAGAAGAGATGAATTCGTGGAGGGGGAACCGAACCCCGTACCTTAGGGCATACAGGTGGACGGCTACCCAATCGCCCTCGGGTCGGTGGTACATCCTCTCGCTGGCTTCAGAAACCCGAAGCTTATATTCTTTGGGGATGTTGAATAAGCTTCGGATGTCCGACAGTTGAGAGGGGGTGATGGAAGATTTGGTGTTGATGACAGCGTAGTCGGTTTTCGAAGCGTAAAGTTGGCGGATTCGGGTTTCGGCATTCTCCACGGAGACTTCAACCGGAGCAGCTTCCAGCTCGACCTGGAGAAGGTCGCCGGAAGTAAGAGTGGGAGTGCCGGCTGCTGTGACTGTTGTGGGACGAGGATCGCTGGAATCAGCCATTTGTGGTGGTTTGAAAGGAGCAAAGGTACGAGACGAGAGGTTAGGAGGGAAACGGCACGGATGGAAGAAATATGGAGAAATGAGTATCTCGCCGGAAATCGCCCTTGCCGGAAAAACTGTAGAGAAAATTTTCAAAGTGTAGATGGCTCGAAAAAGTGATAGTGACGGTTGTTGGGGGACTTATATAGCACGTCTGACACTGTTTCCAATGGCGGCTATTTATGGTAGATGGGGCCCAGTTATGAAAAAGCGTGTACCAGCTCGTTTTTTGTGAAGAAACCGCTTGGGTTCCCGAGACAACTCATCATTATGGCGTGACTGCCCAAGTTCCTGTCCTTTCAAGTCTCCTGTCATAAATATCTTATAACAAGAGACTGGGGGGCAATGTTCGGGAGTGTTCTACCGACCCTCTTTTGGGCTGAAGGCTTTGGCCGGGTCAAAGGAAGTCGGGCTCATGTGTTCGGTAGCATAGAGGAGGATGGAATCGGGTACCCGAGCCCAATAGGCCGGGACCCGGTTGTGACCACGGAGGTCGGGGTCGGGCCTTCGCGTCTTTTGGGACAGGGCCCAGACCGGTGCTTTTGTCTGGCTGATAGGTTGGGCCTAAAAGTTTGAGCAGCCCGCATGCAGAGTTGGAGTGATAAGGAGTTTACGTGATTAAGGGCATTAACCCTAATTATACGCTAACAAGGCAACTCCAAAGGTAGTGGTGGAAAGGGATTCCACTTGCACCTTTTAAGGAGATTATGTTGGACCCAAATATGGTAGCTAACGTATTTAGGAGTCTTATGCTAAGTCGGAGGAGGAAACCAAGGTGGCGGGAGCTCTATAAATACAAGGCCAAGGTTACAATTAACGGGTAAGACCTACTTTGAGCACTAAACACATAACCTCCATTGTTAAACCTTGTGAACGGCCTGTACTTATTCTCACACCGGAGCTATCCCCCGGCGGCACGGCCGTCAAGCTTCTGTGTGATCTGTTATTGTGCAGGATTCAGCGCGTGAATTTTGTGATTAGACGTGCAGACGAAACTTGGCGTTAACAGTATAAATATAAATAACCGGACTCAATGAAGAATAAGGATCCTTATAATAGTTATCGAGATATAAATTCTATATTATTATTTTTAAAATTGTAGAACATCAACTTTATTTTCTCTCAATAATGCGCTGTTCTTCATTCTTCAATAAAACCAACTAGTAGATATATCTTTTATTAATTAGTTTATGAACCCACGTTAGACTTTCCTTCATTTTCTATCTTTTTATTAATTTTAAAATCAGACACACATTTTTATTTTAAAAGATAAATAACATAAAATTAATTCTTAATATATTCCAATCTACTTGGTTGTTCATGTCACGTGCCTTTCTTTTTGATCCTTGATGCCAAACCATTGCATATTACTCCCACGCGGGCCACGCCCGCCCGCCCGCCCGCCCGCCCGCCCACCCACTCAGCCTCCCACCCAAACACATATAAAACTAAAGAACATAGGCCATCCCTTTTTCTTGCATTCTAAGATCTTCTTTGAATCATATAAACAATCCCCACAAACAAAAAAAACAACAACCATAATCTAGTGTCCCAAAATTATGGCCTCAACCTGCATAGCAAACTGCGTCGACGACAGCCGGATTCCGGCCCGAGCAACTTATGTAAACCTATACAAGTGCCCGGAATCCGACGCGGTGTTTGTCAGGTCAGTAAGCTCCAACGGACACTTAATTCCGGCCTCCTCGCCCCCGTTTATAAGGTCAGTAAGCACTAATGGCCGCTTAGATGGACCTACTCACCCTAGGGTTGTGGATAGTAGGTCATGCAGGCAATTATACTTGAGGAGCTACACGTTTTCAAGGAAAGAAAGTATGCCTCAAAAGGCAAGAAAGTGTGTTGGCCGGGTTAAGGAGAGAGTGGCGGCAAGTAGAAGGATGAGGAAGGTTCCTAGCGGTGGTCACGGCAGTGTGGTGATTAGAAGGGCTAAGGAGATGTCATGTGCCGCCTTGACGGTGGTTTTCCGGCGGGTGTTATCTTGCACCACCAAAGTTGACGTGGTTGGTTAATTTTGTGGCCATATTATAAAGATATATTGTCTCTCGACCTTTCATTTTATTTTTGTTTTGAAAAACAACATTTGAATTTCGATTTTGATAGGATGAAGGTTTACTTTAATAAACTTCTCACCTCTTTTCATTTCTGTGTAAATGTTACCAAGTAATCATATGATCATTTTGTATGAAAAATGTGCATGGCTTAAAATGCTAAATTGTTTGGGGCCGGGGTTTTGATCAAGGAAAATTGTCTCTTATCCTTTTGTTTTCAATCGGGCTCCGTTTGGAACTTGGAAAATAACAAATGTAAAAAAAAAAAGCCATCTCAAAAAGATAAATCTAACTCTATACTTTTTTTAAAAAAATTAATATTAAGCAGTGTGGTAAAAGATAGTGTAAAAAGGCACTATATTGTTCTTTTTGTTGGACCTTGTATATTGTGGATAATTCCTTGAATAAGAACGACTAATAATTAAGTGAAATTGTTAAGCTTTTGAATAAATTTTTGCAATGAAGGAAAATACTACTCGTTCCATTTCATTAATTAAAAGAATTTATTTGCTAAAATATTTTGTTTCATATATAAAAAAGTTAATTTTATTTTGCTCTTAAGTAGTGGATAATAAAGTGAAAAAAAAAGATATTCTATAAGATACCTAAATAGTATTTTTAAAATTTTAAGTTTTTGTAAATGAGAAATTCTATTTTGTATTTTTTGAAAGGAGAAAAACTTCAATCAAAGGCATAACCGCATAGAAAGCAACGGTAAGGATTTTGCACATATTATTATGATGAGGATTATGCAAATAATTATGGAGATTCTAATTTGGATTGTGGTATACTGACAAACAGGTCAATGCTAAGTGTATTGAGTACAAGGGACTCTACTCTCTAGGACGACTTGACTTAGCCTGCATCTACAAGACACCACACATCATAATTCATCTACCCCATATGTCGTGCCATTTTTCAATACTCACAACTCTCTTTTTATTGTGTCCTGTACTTTATTTAAGATTAGCACTACGTATCTATAAATTATGTAAGATAAAATTAATATTATATAATTTAAAATATTAAATAGAAAGATAAAATTTTTAATTAAAAAAGGTTAAAGAGTAAAAAAAAAAGAAGAAAAAAAGCGGCAAGTGTGACACAAAATTATCAAAACCTTCTCTATGAAAGTTTTATAATATAGATAGATATGTCCAAAAAGATTTGTCATCTTTTCAAAATTAATAATGTTTTGGAAGTATATTATATTACCCTTCTAAATAATCATTGCCAAATTCTTTCTTCTCAATCTTAAACGATGTGTTTTCGGAGTTCTCCTGTTACACTTACAAAGAATTTTTATAAAAATTAATTTATAAAATAATGTACCAAAGTTTAATTAATAGATAATTCATTATATATGAGCTAGTGAGTCCATTGATTGTGTAACTAATCAAAATCGTATATATATTATTTTGTATTTTTTATAACAATTATTTATTTATCGTAACATTATTAGTGTTTTCTTTAGAGGGACACTAAAAAAACGGGACGAATGGCATAGTATACTTATATAGCTATAACCATAGGAATAATGCCAAATTATGTGCATACTGATCAATTTGTTTATAGCATACAAATTTAATTAGATGAGTATGAAGTGCGTGTGCACGTAAGAGAAAGATCTTCTCTTTAATTAGTCACAAATCATAATCTCCAAATATTTCAGATTTAGATAGGGTTAAATCTAATTTTTTCCTAGACTACTTTACTCTGATTTATAAATGTATCATTAAATTGAATATTTTAACGGCCAAGTCATTGTAATGCTTATTTTTTATAAACCGTCACAAATTCTGCCTAAACAAGTTGACTTTTAACGAAAAAAAATTAAAAAGTAATATTTTTAAGCCAGTTATCCATGTGGGCTTGTCAAATAATATCCATACAATAAAAATCTATGAAAAATAAAAGTAAATATGAAATTTGAAACAAATTAAACAATTAAAATTAAATAAATGAAATCATGGAAGAAAAATATATATCTTAATAATTCTATTAACTTGAGAAAAATATGAAAGAAATTTTATTTACAAAATAAAATATATCTCATCAATTAAAATAAAAAAAAAACAATTTGTAATTATATAACAAATTGATTAAACAATTTAATAAAACCCGTTAAACAGGATGGGTTTGAATTTAAAGTGTTTAAGTTGTTTAATTAAGTTAATTTGTTCTATTATTGTATTTCATTTAATACTTCACGTTTTGATTTTTAATTTTTCTAATTCTATAATTTATTTATATATTTTTGGATATATTTTTAACGTTTTACAAAATTTTAATTAATTTTAACATATAAATTTTCTATTTTGATGGCCATATGGACAAATTTGTTGGACCCATATGTTACTTGTCTATTATTTGGTGTGTCCATGTGGACAATTAGACAAAATAATATTTTTAAATTTTTTCGTTAAAAGTTAATTTGTTTATACAAAATTTGTGATGATTTGTACATAAAAAAAATACACAATTTAATGAGTTAATCGTTAAAAATTTAAGTCCAATGATACATTTATAAATTAGGGGTCCAATAATATATTTGTAAATCGGAGCTGAGAATTCAGGTATGGGGTACTGTCTCTTTTTTTTGGAGAGACCCTCTCAAGATCTTTTCTCTTTAATCCTTAACCAAAATTTTCAAATATTACAAATTCAGATATGGGAAGTGTCTCCTTTTTTTTTTTGAAGAGATCCCCTCTCAGATAAATATGGATAATAATCACAAAAATTAATGTAGATAACGCATGGAACTTACAAAGTAATTTGGTTGGGTTCATCGAATGAAACTACTTTTTAATAATTTTGTTTCTTTTATTTCTGTCACTTAGCAATTTGCATTTTAGTGGAAGTGCACCATAAAATGAAAGAGGTGGGTAGCACTCGCTTGGGGAGTTGATAAACAAAAGATCTGATTATACGTTATCGACCTCAATAAAGCTAGGGACCAGCCAAAAAATACTTTGATTGTGGTCCTCATCTGCATTCACTAACCTTATCAGTTTTACGTACAATTTCTTGTTTAATTGCCCACCCCCTCTCTCTCTATATATATACAGTTTTGTCTGCGTCTTAATATTTTATTAATTAATTAATCAATTTATTTTAAAATAAATTTTATGCTAACCACTTCCATATATATGAATCATCACACAACAAATCAAATATATGTTGCATCTTTAGTGATTCACAAATATAATCTTAATTTGATGACAAAAAATAGAGATGCAATTTTTGTTGGAAAAACTCCTCCAATTATACTTGCTTTTGATAAATTAAATAAATCACGCCAAACAAATAATGCAATTCCACCAAATAAATTATAACCACAGAAAATAATAATACGAAAATTAAACCAATCACAAGACACCAAATCTTACGTGGAAAATCCTCTAAAATTAAGAGGTAAAAATCACAGATCAAACTCCAAAAATTTCACTATAATCAACTGTGAATACAAAGTCCTTCCAAGTTTTATAACTAAAAACTTGGAATATTAAAAAATTGAGAGAATACAAGAATACCTTAATTTGAGTGAAAACTCAAATTACCTCACCACCCAAAACCTTCGAATTAATTAAGATTCATATATTATTTATCAATGAAAATGTGTAAAACATTTAATCGTAAGTCCTCTTTCTTATTTTTTTTTTTATAATGTGTGTGCACATTTTTTGTATATAGTTGGCATCTCTATCATTACTTAAAAACAATTAAATAGTGAAAAACTAGTATATACATTAATTAATGAGGTTAAAATTCAATGACTTAGAAGATGTTTGAGATTCCTTATAAGCAACCAAATTTGTTTATAATCATTTTTAAAAAGTAAAAAGTGTTTAGTAATTGTGACGCCCCCAAAATTAGGTATACATCACCCATCTTGGGTCGCCAGATACATGGTATTGAATACAAATACAACTTAATAATACAACTGTCGTGTACAATACGACAAAATATAAACTGTGAGTTTGAATACAAATATTATCTTCTAGAGAGTATTCATACTCAAAAGTAGTTCTCATTACATTTATTAACATACTATTACATAGAATAGTGAGGACTACTAACTAATACTATCATTCGGACCATCACTCCATTCCCCGACTTGCCCCAGCTACGTTCTCATTTCCTGAAGAGAACAGTGAAAGAAAGGGTGAGCTCAACTAGCCCAGTAAGAAATATTATGCAGAATAAATTATCATTAGCCTTCAACAATGTTAAACTGATAAAATATAATAGACATCAAGTTTAACTGCAGCGGAACAAGCAATCCATTAAAAGAGTCAAGTAGAAAATAAACTCTACTATCTTTTATGATTTAAAAGGTTTTTCAACATTGTGATCGCTGGGACTCAGCTTAATAAAATAACCCACATCATCGAATCACCCCTGCACTACGGCCAAGGATATTCGTGTATTCATTAATGGTCATGATCATGCCAACAACTGTCCATCAATGCACTACGGGCCAATGAGGACTTTTACCACATTATTTGTAACATTACGGTCATGATTATACCGAATAATCCCTGATCATAATCATACCAAGTCCATCTATGCACTACAGGTCACAGATGACTTTTAACATTTTATAAACATGAGGATGATGACAATGATATAAGAATTCAATAAAACAAGTTCAAGAATTAATTTATCCAAGAATTAACAACGTCCAAATTGTCAACATGATACTGCTTTGTGGAGTAAAATTCAAGAATACTTAGAAAAATATTTCCATGAAAAGATACTGGATGAACCGCAATTATCAATGATATTCCATAAATTTCATAGAGTATAGAAGTCAAAACTTAACCAACTGAGTATAATAAAGAATGGAATAACAAAAGAAATCACCCGGCATGCTATAGACCGCACAGACAGGTTATTCCAACAGAATAATAAATAATGGAACCAGGTCCGGCGTAAACGCACAGACATGATATTCCGACAGAATAATAAATAATGGAATCAGGTCCGGTGTAAAACACACAGACAGGATGTTCCAACAGAATAATAACAAGACGGAACCAGATCCGGTGTAAAACATACAGACAGAATGTTCCAACAGAATAATAATAAAAACGGAACCAGGTCCGGTATAAAACACACAGACAGGATGTTCCAACAGAATAATAGAAGAATGTCACCAAGTATAGGGTAGACCGCGTATACAGGTTATTCCAACAGAATAATAAGAAATGTAATAACAAAAGTTCTCTTCATGAATAAGAAAGAATAACACCCCTTACCGTTTTAAAGAAGAGCTGAAATAAGGAAGTAGTTAAGTAGTAGAATACTCTTCTTCTCTCTCTCTCTATAGTTTCTCTCTCTAGAGTTCAGTGAATTCGTAAGAAATAATGAAGGAATGAGCTGCTATTTATAGAAAAATAGAATGCATAGTAACTAATCCATGAACGGTCCAGATTGATTACTTTAATCTGACGGTCCATATTTAAAGAAAAATCTTTTAAATAAAATATAATATATTCTATTTATAGAATAACTTTAATAAAGTATTTTGTTTTATATAAAAAGATGTTTCTGTTTTATTACGTTAATAATACGAATAAAACAAAACGTCATTATCGCTAAATAATTCATATTATTAACTGACAATAATTGAATCAAACTGAGTGACTTCTCACATAAGCATTAATAATCAATACCGTGTGTTACTATGCAACCACACGTATTACTGTACTTTTACTACCGAGTAGTTCAACAGTAACAATGGTAAAACTTCCGCCGTTATTTTTAATAAAATATTTTTGTCGTTTTCTCAATCTGACAATAATTCCGTTGTGGGGTCCACCAATAATTGTGCCGTTGTACGAATATTCTCTGTTAAAACGAATATTTCCCGACCAATCGAATATTATATAACAACTTGCGTACTTTGTAAAATTTATAAATATTACCAACAACTATAACATTATATCAAATTAACTGCATAATATTCAAAAATGATATTTATAGAAAATTCGTCTTTATTTATAAAAGTTGGGGTCTTACAACCTCCCCTTCTTATGAAATTTCGCCCTCAAAATTAGGGTACGTACCTGATATGTCGAAGAGGTAAGGATACTTTGATTTCATTTCAGATTCTAACTCCCAAGTCATTTCCTCAACATCCTGGTTTCTCCACAAAACTTTTACTTGAGGTATAACCTTGGAGAGTAGAATATGTTCCTTCTTATCCAAGATTTGAACAGGAACTTCTTCATACGTCAAATCTTCTGCTATTTCGTCTGGTTCTAACTCAATAATGTGGTTCGGGTCTTCCACATATTTGCGTAACATGGATATGTGAAAAACGTTATGAACACGAGACATACTTGGCGGTAAAGCGAGTCTATAAGCCACAGTTCCTACTCGATCGAGGATTAAAAATAGACCGATGAGTCGAGGATTGAGCTTTCCTCTTTTTCTAAATCTCGTAACTCCTTTCCATGGAGTAACACGTAAGAACACATGATCTCCTATATCAAATTCCACGTTCTTTCGATGAAGATCAGCATAACTCTTTTGTCGATCTTGTGAGGTTTTTATACGTTGTCGGATCGTTTAAATCTTTTCTGTAGTCATACGTACCAACTCCGGTCCCAACAACGTTGCTTCACCCACCTCATCCCAGCATACTGGAGAACGACATTTTCTTCCATACAATGCTTCGAATGGAGCCATGCCAATACTTGTTTGATAAATGTTGTTGTAGGAAAACTT
This sequence comes from Panax notoginseng, assembly GCA_016801055.1. Lineage (NCBI taxonomy): Eukaryota > Viridiplantae > Streptophyta > Magnoliopsida > Apiales > Araliaceae > Panax > Panax notoginseng. Next base: position 210,937,058 of record CM029015.1, on the reverse strand, counting down.
CACCAATGGTAAGAACTTGTCCCAACTTCCCTTAAAATCAAGGACACAGAGTTTTAATAGATCTTCAAGAGTTTGAATAGTCCTCTTTGATTGTCCGTCCGTCTGAGGATGATATGCTGAACAAAATCGTAAATCCGTGTCCATAGTTTTTTGTAAACTAACCCAAAATCGTGAAGTGAATCTTGGGTCTCGATCAGAAACTATGGATACTGGCATACCATGCAGTCTTACAATCTCGTTTATGTACATACGACCAAGACGTTCAAGTGTATAAGTTATTTGTATCGGTAAGAAATAAGCAGACCTGGTCAATCTATCAACAATGACCCAAATCACATCAATACCTTGAGAAACCCTAAGAAGACCGGTAACGAAATCTATGGTAATGTGCTCCCACTTCAATTTTAGAATTTCAAGTGGTTGCAATGGACCTTTTGGTACTTGATGCTCCGCTTTGACTCGTTGACAAGTTAAACACCTTGAGATAAATAGCGCTATCTCTCTCTTCATATTGCTCCACCAAAATGTATGACGAAGATCATGATACATTTTGGTACTTCCAGGATGGATTGCAAACGGTGTGTTGTGCGCCTCCATCATGATTTCATACTTTAAATCAGGGTTGTTAGGAACACAAAGTCTGGAGTTGACTCGAAGTATTCCTTCTTCATCGATTCTTGCTTCCGGCATAGCACCTTCTTGCACTTTCTTCCTCATACGCATCAGCTCCAGGTCAGTAGCTTGAGCAACTTTAACTCTATCGATTAAAGTTGGTTCTACTCGTATATTCGCCATCATCACATGGGTCCCTGGAGTCTTTAACTCTATCTCCATCCTTTGCAAGTCACACAAAATGGGCCTTTGTGTTGACAATATTGCACTCGTACTTGCATATGATCTTCTACTCAATGCGTCAGCTACCACGTTCGCTTTTCCAGGATGGTATTGAATGATATGATCATAATCTTTCAACAGTTCAAGCCAACGTCGTTGTCGCATGTTGAGTTCCTTTTGAGTGAAGAAATATTTGAGGCTTTTATGATCCGTAAAGATCTCCACCTTCTCCCCATACAAGTAATGCCTCCAAATTTTAAGTGCAAAGACAACAGCTGCCAACTCTAGATCATGAGTAGGATAATTCCTCTCATATTCCTTGAGTTGTCTTGATGCATAGGCTATGACTTTTCCATGTTGCATGAGAACGCATCCCAACCCTTTGCTCGAAGCATCACTGTAGATGACAAATCCCTCCGAGCCAGATGGTATTGTTAGAACAGGTGCTGAAATGAGTCTCCTCTTGAGTTCTTGAAAACTCTGCTCACATTCTTCGCTCCAACCGAACTTTGTATCTTTCCGAGTCAGCTGAGTTAATGGAGTACCGATTCGAGAAAATTCTTCCACAAATCTCCGATAATAACCAGCTAAACCAAAAAAGCTACGTACTTCGTGTTAGAGTTTATGCCCTAGAGGCCAATTATTTGATATAATTGCTTAACATTTGATATTATTGTTGATTGAATAAATAAATGATTTTATTGTGGTTTTAATTACTGCGTAATATAATTGTTAACATAATAAAATTTCTTAGAATAGTGATACAAATTATATAGTTTCAAGTATGTGACTTGAACATGAGATTATATAATTACAATTAATATCATTGTTCTTAAATGTCCCTAGTCGAGTATCATTGTTGATGGGACAACAATGATGCATTGAGACTAGTATGTGGATTGACTGATGACCAAATCTCATTGGTCATAAATATATGAGATATTAAGTCAATGCATAGGTACATGTTAGAGAACGATGTACTGGACAGACCCACCATGAGAATTCTATTTGGAGCATTATGCGAAGTGTCATTAGCAATTCTCATAGTGACAATGATGTAATGGTCCTCCGACCTGAAACCGCTATTTTACTACACGATAATTAATGTACTTTGATATCATCAAATGTCACCTTTAATAGGGTGGACTATAAAGGTGATTATTGGGTTCATTATGAATCGTGTGAGTAATATGAGTGATCTAGATGGAATTTAACCATCCTATATTTTATAGGTGATATCCATAGGCCTCTTGATTGAGTAGGACTATGAAATGCATGACCATGCTCAAATAGTGATTTGTTTCATATAGTCTACTCATTGATCAAGAAAACTCAGATTAAATTATGAAGAGTATGACACATTCCATGACTCGAGTTTAATCTAGGATATTAAGGTTAAAAGGATTAAATTACATTGAAACATTGATCACGAAAAGGTTGCATCGAATCATCGATCTTATTATTACTTGGGTAGCAGTGATGCATTACTAGATGCCGCTCACTGTTTATAATTTTATAATATGATTTTAAAATTATTGCCAACGTAATAATAACATATAGGGTCACACACAAAGAACGTAATTAAAAGGAAATTAATTTAAATTGTAAATATTTAAAGATGTCAATATGATTTATAGAATTTTAAATTACGAATTTAAATTAATAGGATAATTTATATATAGGTATATTAATTAAGTAAGACTTAAGTAAGATATATTTAAATTCGGATTTTAATAATATTAGGTTTTGATTAATTCCTCCTAACTGCTATATATATGATATATATCAGTTACTTTAGGTTTTACGTCAAAACACAAAATCCTAGCCGCTCTTAGAGAGAGACTAGAGAAAACAGTTCCGAAAATCCTCATCCTTGGTGGCTAGTACCGCGATTCCTTCTTCTGCAGATCGTAAGACGATTCGCGGAGCGTTCGTGTGGATACCGTAGAGACGCAGTCGGTTTGTATTGCGTTGGAGATTCGAGGCGCAGTCGATTTCAGATTCTCGTTTTCATATTCGGTATAATCTCTAAACCTCTTAATTAATTGATTTTTCGCATGGATTCTGTTTTAGGGTTTCAGAAATTGCTTTAAAATTTTAATTTCCGCTGTGCGTTTCTGTGCCGAAACCCTACACTTCGGTCACTGATTTAGGTTGCTCCCAGCTTTGAATAGCTTCAATCTTTGCCGGGTCAACCGATATTCCACGACTTGATACTACGTGCCCAAGGAATGCTACCTCCTCCAGCCAGAACTCGCATTTTTTCAACTTGGCATAAAGCTTGTACTCACGAAGCTTTTGGAGTACCAGCCTCAAGTGTTGCTCATGATCTTCACGGCTTTTGGAATAAATAAGGATGTCATCAATAAAGACGACCACAAAGTGATCTAAATATTCCTTGAATACCCGGTTCATCATATCCATGAAGGCAGTAGGAGCATTAGTCAATCCAAAGGACATGACTAGGAATTCATAATGCCCGTACCGAGTTCTGAAAGCCGTCTTTGGAATATCCTCAGTTCTAACCTTCAGCTGATGATATCCAGAACGAAAATCGATCTTTGAAAAGAATTGTGCTCCTTGCAACTGGTCAAACAGGTCATCAATACGTGGCAATGGGTACCTATTTTTGATGGTGACATGATTCAACTCCCGATAATCAATACAAAGTCGCATACTTCCATCTTTCTTCTTCACGAAGAGAACAGGAGCACCCCAAGGAGAAGTACTAGGACGAATAAAGCCAATGTCTAACAATTCCTACAGTTGGATCTTTAACTCCTGAAGTTCAATAGGAGCCATTCGATATGGGACTTTGGAAAATGGGTTTTGTACCGGGTTCAAGGTCGATACAAAATTTAATTTCACGCTCTGGGGGTAGGCCAGGAAGTTCTTCAGGGAATACGTCAGGGAATTTATTAACAATAGAAATATCATTCAAAACTGACGTATTTTTGTTTAGATCCGTGACATGAGCTAAGAAAGCTTGACATCCGTTTTTCAATAAACGAATAGCTTTATGGCTTGAGATGACATCGATTGATTTTAATGGTTTGGTTGCTTGAATTCGCATAATAGGTCGATTAGGAATATGAAAGCTAACAACCTTACGAAAATAATCAATTTTTGCATGATGAGTAGTTAACCAATCAATCCCTAGAATCACGTCAAATGCAAGTATTTTTAATGAAATCAGATCGACAGGTAATGTGTGGGTACCAACTTGAATCAAACAAGACTTATAAACCGTGGATGTAATGAAGGTTTCTCCCAATAGAGTTTCAACAGATAAATCAAAGTCTAATTTCTCCGGAGTCAAATTTAATCGATGAGCGCAAGTAGGAGAAATAAAAGAATGGGTAGAACCGGTATCAAATAAAGTATAGACTTCGTTAGAGTTTATGATAAGCTTACCCGTGATGACCTCATTCGGGTTCCTTACTTTCTGGCAGGTCACAACAAACGCTCTCCCTTGCACTACCGGTTTTGACTTCACTGGGACGGCCTTTGGTGTCTCCATCTTGGCTGAACTTATTTTTGGTAAACGACAAAATCGAGTTAAATGACATTCTCTCCCACAATTATAACATGCTTTAGACGGCATCGCGTAGTTTGGACTGATGTGCCCCTCCCCTCCACATTTGAAACATATGATAAGTGGTCGTTCTCCTTCCTTAACAACGGGTGCTGGTGCTGACGTCTTTCCATCATTATTGAATCTCCTCTTCTTGAAATGACCATTCTTATTGTTTTGGCCCTGATTACCACCGAAGTGGTTACCATTTCTGGCCTGTTGATTCCCTCCACGCTTGTTGTCACCGCTTCGATGACTGCTCTCACTGGTATTCTCATTTTGCCGACTGCTCTCTTTTGGTTGCGTTGACTCGTTATCGCGCTCCACTAACTGAGCCCTATTCACAACATCTGAATACAAACACAGTTTATGAGAAATAAGATGTTGACGTATCTCAGGTTTCAAACCTCGCAAAAACATTCGCGTCATTCACTCTTCATTATCCACCAAGTGGGACGCAAACCGGGACAACTCAGCAAATTTAGTCTCATACTGCGACACGATCATATTATTCTGCTACAATTTGATGAACTCCACCTCCTTCATGTGACGAACACTTTCAGGAAAGTATTTGTCATTGAACAGCTCTTGGAACTTCTCCCAAGACATCTTCAGTGCGGCAGGTTGAGTACGCTTAATCGATTCCCACCAGTAATCTGCCTCTCCTCGCAACATAAAGGCGGCAAAGGGAACCTTTTGCTCCTCGGAGCATCCCAAGACATCAAATATCTTGGTAATCTGTTTTATCCATGTTTCCGCTATAAGTGGTTTTGGCTCTCCCTTAAACTCTGGTGGTCCCAGCTCCTTGAACTGTTTAGCGGTGACCGTCCGAGACTTTTCAGTGTTTCCACCTATATTTTGGACAGGAGTCGCTCTCGCCTGCTGTTGCATGAACTGCATAAAATTTCTGAATATTCCATCATTCATCATCTGGTCAGTGTTGTTGTTTGCATGAGGATTGTCACCTTCTTGATGCACATTATCTTGATTATTGATATGTGGTGAATCAACAGTCGCCTGTGCTCCATTGCTATTCTCAACATTCTCAGATGCCATTTTCAGATACTGTCACAAAATAAAAGTTAATTGATATGTCATATATTATCCTTATATTATGACCGACCAATTAAATATCGTGCAAATAAACTTAGGTAGGTCATACTAGCGAAGGAATTCCCCGTCTCTCCCCTCCTAGTTCTATTCTCACATCTTAGCCAGGGATCATATCCCTAAGCTCTGATACCAACTGTGACGCCCCCAAAATTAGGTATGCATCACCCATCTTGGGTCGCCAGATACATGGTACTGAATACAAATACAACTTAATAATACAACTATCGTGTACAATACGACAAAATATAAACTATGAGTTTGAATACAAATATTATTTCTAGAGAGTATTCATACTCAAAAGGAGTCCTCATTACATTTATTAACATACTATTACATAGAATAGTGAGGACTACTAATTAATACTATCATTCGGACCATCACTCCGTTCCCCGACTTGCCCCAGCTACGTTCTCATTTCCTGAAGAGAATAGTGAAAGAAAGGGTGAGCTCAACTAGCCCAGTAAGAAATATTATGACTAAGATAATGCAGAATAAATTATCATTAGCCTTCAACAATGTTAAACTGATAAAATATAATAGACATCAAGTTTAACTGTAGCGGAACAAGCAATCCATTAAAAGAGTCAAGTAAAAAATAAACTCTACTATCTTTTATGATTTAAAAGGTTTTTCAACATTGTGATCGGTGGGACTCAGCTTAATAAATTAATCCACATCATCGAATCACCCCTGCACTACGGCCAAGGATATTCGTGTATTCATTAATGGTCATGATCATGCCAACAACTGTCCATCAATGCACTACGGGCCAATGAGGACTTTTACCACATCATTTGTAACATTACGGTCATGATTATACCGAATAATCCCTGGTTATAATCATACCAAGTCCATCTATGCACTACAGGCCACAGATGACTTTCAACATTTTATAAACATGAGGATGATGACAACGATATAAGAATTCAATAAAACAAGTTCAAGAATTAATTTATCCAAGAATTAACAACGTCCAAATTGTCAACATGATACTGCTTTGTGGAGTAAAATTCAAGAATACTTAGAAAAATATTTTCATGAAAAGATACTGGATGAACCGCAATTATCAAGGATATTCCACAAATTTCATAGAGTATAAAAGTCAAAACTTAACCAACTGAGTATAATAAAGAATGGAATAACAAAAGAAATCACCCGGCATGCGATAGACCGCACAGACAGGTTATTCCAACAGAATAATAAATAATGGAACCAGGTCCGGCGTAAACGCACAGACAGAATATTCCGAAAGAATAATAAATAATGGAACTAGGTCCAGTGTAAAACACACAAACAGGATGTTCCAACAGAATAATAACAAGACGGAACCAGGTCCGGTGTAAAACACACAGACATGATGTTCCAACAGAATAATAATAAAAACGGAACCAGGTCCGGTGTAAAACACACAGACAGGATGTTCCAACAGAATAATAGAAGAATGTCACCAAGTATAGGGTATACCGCGTATAACACCCCTTACCGTTTTAAAGAAGAGCTGAAATAAGGAAGTAGTTAAGTAGCAGAATACTCTTCTTCTCTCTCTCTATAGTTTCTCTCTATAGTTTCTCTCTCTAGAGTTCAGTGAATTCGTAAGAAATAATGAAGGGAGGAGCTGCTATTTATAGAAAAATAGAATGCATAGTAACTAATCCATGAACGGTCCAGATTGATTACTTTAATCTGACGGTCCATATTTAAAGAAAAATCTTTTAAATAAAATATAATATATTCTATTTATAGAATAACTTTAATAAAGTATTCTGTTTTATATAAAAAGATGTTTCTGTTTTATTACGTTAATAATACGAATAAAACAAAACGTCATTATCGCTAAATAATTCATATTATTAACTGACAATAATTGAATCAAACTGAGTGACTTCTCACATAAGCATTAATAATCAATACCGTGTATTACTATGCAACCACACGTATTACTGTACTTTTACTACCGAGTAGTTCAACAGTAACAATGGTAAAACTTCCGCCATTATTTTTAATAAAATATTTTTGTTGTTTTCTCAATCCGACAATAATTCCGTTGTGGGGTCCATCAATGATTGTGCCGTTGTACGAATATTCCCTGTTAAAACGAATATTCCCCGACCAATCGAATATTATATAACAACTTGCGTACTTTGTAAAATTTATAAATATTACCCACAACTATAACATTATATCAAATTAACTGCATAATATTCAAAAATGATATTTATAGAAAATTCGTCTTTATTTATAAAAGTTGGGGTCTTACAGTAATGTAACATCAGTCCCACATAGAAAGATATGAGAAAAATAAGATATGGAAAAAATTTGTCCTTTTATAAGATATTAAGTTACTAACAATAGTGTATTCAGTTATGACCTTTTGGGTGATTTTGTGGTGGGCTAAGATGACCCAAGAAGATTCTATTGGACCAATGATTTAAGCCCTTATTTGGATGAATTTGATTCGATTCGGACTTGTGATTTGACCCAAAATTTATTTTGGACTTAATATTCAACCCGGGTCGTTTCATATAATATTAGACATATATATGGTATTAGAGCCGACTCTCGAAAGTTCAGGTCTGGTCATCTGATCGGGTTGCTGAAGGTTAGGACACGAAAATTGGTGGAATTATCCTACAATGGAGAGAGGGAGGTCCAGAGGTGGGAACACGAAGCCAACTAGTATTATCCCACAATGGGTATAGAGACAAATATCTGTGGACCATGTGTATGATCGGTTCTCACCGGGACGTTAGAAATTGAAGTGGGCTAGTTTGTAACACTCCAGTCCCACATCGAAAGATATGAGAAAAAATTGTCCTTATATAAGAAATTATGTTACTAACAATAGTACTAGCTTGTGGTGGGCTAAGATCACTGAAGAACATACTATTGGACTAGTGGTTTAATGACTTATTTGGATGAATTTGATTGGATTTGACCCAAGTAATTAATAATCAGGTTTGACCAACTATATTACTAAACTATACTATCCCTATTTATTTTAATAATGTCAACCATTACCCATATTTACTTTTCAAAACATTTCTTTTTAATATTTTACACTTGAAATAAGTAATTAACAAAAAAAATTTATACCAAACATTTCACTTATTAATAATTTAAATTTTTTTAATTTATCAAACACAAACTACTTTTTAAAATCAGACTATAATGAAAAACACTAATTAAAATTAGTAATTACATTTTTTAAACAATTCCAAATATAATCTTAAGCTTTTGAGTTAAATTAAATTTCAAATATGTGTTAATGTTTTGTATATGCGCATATTCCGAAATTCCTTCCGATCATCTAGACCAAAAAAATTCGAACATTTTCCACTACTTGAAAAATAATACTACTATCACATAAAAAAATCACATAATACTCACATATATATACATGCATACTATGGGCCTCACATGTCAGGCGGGGGCTCACAGTATGTATGTGTGTGTATGTGAGTATTATGTGACCTTTTTTATGTGATAATAGTATTGTTGCTACTTGCATGGTTGCAAACAAGAACACAAACACCTCTTTATCCGTTTCGTTATATACGTAAGTAAGCCGCACAAACAATTCTTCCTAAATGAACAAAAAATACTCTTTAATTTTCATCCCTAAAAGGATGATTAAATGTATAAAAAAATTTGTACATAAAAAGATGAGATAAAATATATAGAGGATAATTATGTTATTTAATGAGGCCTATTAATATAAAAAAATAAAAGTATTTATCACTAATTTATATAATCTTGTGAGTTCATTGAGGAAAAATTTAAAAAATTTTATTCTCATCCTTTTACTTTTATTTTTTTTAAATAATTGTTCAAATTATACTTTACTTGTCCTTTTTAAGACGAAGGGAGTTACATTTAAGATCAGGTTGGGATCCCGGCCAATAGGCCTGCTCTTTTTTATTATATTTTTTTCCTTATTTCTTTCTTTTTGGACACAAAGTAAAAATTTAATTTTATTAAAATAAAACTGAATCCACAAGAATTAGATTCAATTGCACAAGGGTTGCTGATATTAGTAAAAGAATGTCATTTATATTTTGTCTTATTAATTTTTGGATACAAAATCTTAATATTACTCTTGAAACTTGTTATAAAAATGAAAGAAAGTACATAAAAGTATCTAATGTTTAAAGAGAATATGAAAAATTGTTATAAAAGAATATACTATATTAAGAACAAAGATGATGATTAAGGGAGAAGAGCATTCTCATTTCATATATGTTGTAATTGTATATGTCCCCAACTCATTTTTTTTACAATGCTACTATTTATGGTACACGGACATCAATACTAAGAGGTTACAAAACTCAAAGGTCATGAGTTTCATAACTCAATAAAAGTTTCAAAAGCATTACAATCAAAGATAAGGAGAATGAATCTAGACATCCATTTTAATATTTTATAACACTCCCCATTGGATGTCTATTGTATAACCATACGTATTGAAAGCTGCCTCATTAAAATCCTTACCAGGAAAAATCCAATGGGAAGAAAAAACCTTGGTTAAGGGAAAAAGAGTGTAGCGCGTATTAGCTCCCCCTCATGAATGTATCCTTAAGTCTTTCAGCTGTCACATTCCAATATTGCGACGCAATCCTTCAAACATTATAGTTGGTAATACTTTGATGAACAAATCTGCTAGATTATCTTTTAAGCAAATTTGTTGAACATCAATGTCACTGCACTTATCAAGGTCATGTGTGAAAAAGAATTTCGATGATATGTGCTTTCTTCTATCTCCTTTGATGCATCCTCCCTTTAATTGAGCTATACATGTATCATTGCCTTCATACAGAATGGATGGAGTTCTTTTGTAGCAATTTTCTAAGAATATGCCTCGTTAAAAACCTTACCAAATAAAAATCCAGTGGGAAAAAATTTTGGTAAAGGAAAAGAGTACAATATTCTTGTATAACTTCTAGTGCATTGAGATTATCTCATTAAAACCTTGCAAAGGAAAACCCAGTGGGAAAAAACCTTAGCGAAGGAAAAAAAGTACAATCAGTATATATCTTTTTTTACTCCCCTTCATAAGTACATAGAATTTCAATTGTTCATGGTAAAAATATCATTAAGTCGAAGCATGCCAATATTGTGCACCATCTTCTTCAAAATCGTAGTTGGTAATGACTTAATGAATATATCAACCAAATTATCATATGATCATATATGTTTGATATCAATACGCCATTCTTCTGGGGCTCATGTGTATAAAATAATTTTGGTGCAATATGCTTGGTTCTATCACTCTTTGGATAAAATAATCCCAAATCAATAGTCTCACGAAGATAATATAAAATATGTTTAATTTCATTACAATGTCTTCGAGTTTGTGCATAACTATACATTGCTAGTAAGTTAATTGCAAATACTATATCAAGTCGCGTGAAATTTGCAAGATACATCAAAATATCAATTGCACTAAGATATGGTACTTCAAGACCTAATATACGGTACTTCAGGACCAAGAGTTTCTTTATTATTTTCTTGTGGTCGAAACGAATCTTTCTTGATATCAAGTGACCAACCCATCATTGTAGTACTCAAAGGATTAACTTTATCCATGTAAAGTTACTTTAAGACTTTTTCTGTGTATGTTGATTAATGAACAAGAATTCCATAGTTCAATTTATAGGCCAAGACAAAAATTTGTCTTACCAATATCTTTCATCTCAAATTTGTTATTTTTGTTGACTCTTCTGGAGCAAGATCTTTCATCAATAAATACAGTAATAATAGCAAATTCAGATTATGATCTTTTGATAAACATGCATGCACAAATTGAATTATTCTCAAATCCTTCTTTCAAAAGATATCCACTCAGACGATTATACCACAATATGCATCTAGATTGCTTTAACTTATATAAGAATCTTTGTAGATTGATAGAAAACATATTTCGAGATATAGAATTTATGCTTCAGGCATTTTATATCCTTCAGGAATTTTTATATAGATATAATTATATAATGATCCATATAGATATGATGTAACAATATCCATTAATTTCTCTTGCTACTAAGCTAATTAAAAATCTGAATGTAATTGTGTCCATTACATGAGTATATGTTTCTTCATAATTAATACTGTAAGACCCCAAATTATTAATAAATAAAATTTAATTTCTTCTATTTATTATTTTGAAATAGTAAGGGTTGAATTGATTAATGAGGTTAGTTATGGGTAAAATGCGCAAATATTTCAAAAAAGTAGGTGGTTATAAAATATTCATTGTTGTCGGGGAATATTCGTTTGGTCGTGGAATATTTTTGTTGTCGGGAAATATTCGTACGACGGCGCAGTCTTTTATGGGCCCATAACGGAAAGCGATTGGATGAAGAAAACGACAAGTATAAGTTGTTTATAAATAACGGCGTAGTTGTTACCGTTAATACTGTTGGAATACCTGGTGGTTAAAACACAGTAATACGTGTTGTTGCACAGTAGCACACGGTATTGCACTAATTATTGATTCTTACGAAACAAGGTACTACTCAATAATTGTTATAGTAATTACTGTTCAGTATTTTATTTTATTGATTCAATAATTGCTACGTTGATATTTTATATTATTGTTGTTTCAATAATTGTCACTACACAGTATTTTTCATTATCGAAGCAATAATTCATATTATCTGAATAATATTATTAGATAACATTATTGGCAATGTCTAGAAAGTTCTGTCTAAGGAGAGGTTTGAATACCTAATTGCGCGCCAGTAAGAAAAAATTCTTATTGGAAAGCCCCCTCTTTTCTAGGAACTGTCTGGTTGTCAGTATTGTGATTCGGTAATATTATTTTTGAATAATTAATTATTGATTTATATGATGAGGAAAATATTCATTTTATGTGGATATAGATGGAGAATTTTTTTTAAAGTGACAATTGTTGAAAATCGATATTTTATCTTTTCTGATAAAATAATATTTTATTATATTATTATAATATAATAATGATGATATTTTTACAATGAATGTGGAATAGCTGAAATACGAATCATTAATATTTATTCTTTTGTTTCACTGAATTCGTTTTCTTTAAAATATTTTTCATCATCCTCAGTCCTAAATGATGATATAACTGAATATCTTTGGCCTGTAGTGCAAAGATGAATGATTTCTGATGAATATCTTTGGCCCGTAGTGCAAAGATGAACAGGTGTTTAGATGAACATGACCAACTGATGAATATCTTTGGCCTGTAGTGCAAAGATGAATATTTGATTCCAGATATATATTGATTGATGTTACAGGGATAAAAAATAGACGATGAACTTTTAAATTCATGTATAGAAGATAGTAGATTTCATTCTCTACTTAACTATTCTAATGAATTATTATTTCCGCCTGCGAATATTGATTTAAAACTTGTTGTCTATTGTATTCTATTAGATTTTTTCCTGTTGAAGACTAACGATAATTTGTTTTATATTATCTTAGTCATAATGTTCTTTACTGGGTTAGTTGAGCTCACTCTTTTCCTTTAGTTCTATTTTTCTTCTCAGGAGGCGAGAATGTAGCGAGTACTAGTCGGGGTATGGAATGAAGGTTCTAGAAAGTCGTTTTAGTAGTCCTCACCATTTTTGTAAAATAATGTATCAATAATTATAATGAGGACCTATTTGAGTGTGGATATTGTCTAGATGACTATATTTTTATGTTGTATTAATAAAGTTGTAGTTATTTCTGTACCATGTATTTTGACGACTCAGAATGGGTGTTGTATACCTATTTTGGGGGCGTCACAGTTGGTATCAGAGCTTAGGGATATGATCTCTGGCGGAGATCGGGGAATAGAACTAGGAGAGGAGAGACGAGTAAATCCTTCGCTAGTGTGTCCTACCTAAGCTTATTTGTTGGTCGGTCATAATATAGGGATATTATGTGATATGTTAATTGCTTAAATTAACCCTTGTTTTATGGCAGTATTTGAGAATGTCGACTGAGAATGTTAATAGTGGAGTAAATGAGACTGTCACATGTGCTCACCAACGAGGAGAACGTGCAACAGGTTGGCAATGTTCCTCCTATGAACATCACCAATGAGCAGATGATGAACGATGGGATGTTTAGGAGCTTTTTGCAATTCATGCAAAACCAGACGAGGGAGACTCGTGTCAAAATACAGGAGGAAATGATAGCAATTCACGGTTTGTCACAGCCAAGCAGTTCAAAGAATTGGGACCACCAGAATTTAAGGGAAAGCCGGATCCGATCATGGCAGAAACGTGGGTCAAGCAAATTACCAAGATATTTGATGTCTTGGGATGCACGGAGGAACAGAAGGTTCCATTCGCCACCTTTATATTCCGTGGCGAGGCAGACTACTGGTGGGAGTCTGTGAAGCGTACCCATCCAGCCGCACTTAGCATGTCTTGGGAGACATTTCAGAAACTGTTCAATGACAAGTACTTTCCTGAAAGTATTCGTCATATGAAGGAGGTAGAGTTTATTAGACTGGAGCAGAATAACATGACGGTATCCCAGTACGAGGCGAAATTTGCAGAGTTGTCCAGGTTTTAACCTCATTTGGTGGAGAATGAGGAACGTATGACGTGGATGTTTCTGAGAGGTTTGAAACCCGGCATACGTCAATATCTCATTTTTCATAAATTTTCTCTCTATTCAGATGTTGTCAACAGGGCTCAATTATTAGAGCGAGATAATGAGTACGGTCAACCGAGGAACCACAACCAGGATCATACCGGGGACAGCAGTCATCAGAACAATGATAATCAGCGGAGAAAGAAAAATACAGACAAGAACGGCAACCACTCTGGTGGTAATCGTGGCCATGAAAATAGAAGAAGCGAGTCGGGAGGAGATTTTAAAAAGAGGAGATTCAACAATGACAATACGAAGACGTCAGCACCAGCAACAACTGATTCCAAGGGAGGAGAACGACCACCGGTCATATGCTATAAGTGCGGAAAAGAAGGACATATCAGCCCAAACTGTCCACAACAGTTTAAGGTATGTTATAATTATGGAAAGGAAGGACATATCGCTCGAGATTGCACTATAGCGAAACCAAGTCCAGTGGGGATGGTGACTCAAAAAGCTGTCCCAGAAAAGTCAAAGTCAATGGTTCCTGAAAAAGCGTTTGTCGTGACTGGTCAACATGCGAGGAACCCAAACGAGGTGATCACGGGTAAGCTAATCATAAATTCATGCGAAGTTTATACCTTACTAGATACCGGTGCTACCCATTCATTTATCTCTCCTGCTTGTGCTCAACGTTTAAACTTGACTCCGGAGAAGTTAGACTTTCATTTATCTGTGGAGACTCTTGTGACGCCCCCAAAATAGGTATACATCACCCATTCTGAGTCGCCAAATACATGGTACAGAAACAAATACAACTTCATAATACAATTGTCGTGCAAAATATGACAACACATATACTGTGAGTTTGAATACAAATATAGTCTAATAGAGAGTATACAAACTCAAAAAGAGTCCTCATTATAATTATTGATACATTATTTTATAAAATAGTGAGGACTACTAATACATCTATCCTGAACCATTACTTCATACCCCAGCTAGTTCATGCTATGTTCTCACCTCCTGGGAAGAAAAATGGAACAAAAAGGAAAAGGGTGAGCTCAACTAGCCAAGTAAAGAATATTATGACTAAGATAATACACAACAAATTATCATTAGTCTTCAACAGGGAAAATCTGATAAAATATAATAGACAACAAGTTTTAGATCAACAACTGCAGCGAAAATAATAAACCATTAGAAGAGTCAAGTAGAGAATGAGTTCTACTATCTTCTAAGATTTAAAAGTCTATCATCAATATTTTATCCCTGTAACAACAATTAATAATCATTTTTAATCAAATATTCATCTTTACACTACAGGCCAAAGATATTCATTTGAATCACCAGTCGGTCATGTTCATCTCAACACCTGTTCATCTTTGCACTACGGGCCAAATATATTCATTAGTTAATCATTCATCTTTGCACTACAGCCAAAGATATTCAGTAATATCATCATTTAGGACTGAGGATGATGAAAAATATTTTAAAGAATGAATCCAGTGAAACAGAATGACAAATATTAGGGATTCATATTTCAATTTATCCAAGTTCAATAATACCCCATAATAAACTATAGTGGAGTAAAATTTAAGAATGAAGAACAAAACATGGATTAAATTTCAAGAATAAGGGTCACAACAGATTACTTGGAAGAAAAAAAAATATATAATTTTTTTTTCTTGTGTGAACAGTATCCGTGAACAGTACCCGTGAACAGTAACTGTGAACAGTACCCAGTCATGAAAAGTTCCAAATTTGATAAAAAGTTCAGACCAATATTCCTATGAAATGATATTAGATGAAGCAAAATTTCTAATCATTTCAGGAATTATAGAAGCAATAAAATAATATTCTTTACCTTGGTAGAAACTGAATTTGACTAGAATATCGGATATTATTCTGAAAAAATCTTGCAGAAAAACTACGCTCAAAGTATTCTTATACTCAAGAAAAATACTCACAATACTCTAGAATAAGAATTTCTGATTATGAATATGGTGTGATTTAGGATGGAGGTTTGCCCTCCTTTTATAGTGAAAATCGGAAGGAGATAAATCAACTGCAACCTAACTTTTCAATGCCTAACATCTTAATTTCAAAATGGGTGGGGGCCTGTAAGACCCCAACTTTTATAAATAAAGATGAATTTTCTATAAATATCATTTTTAAATATTATGGAGTTAATTTGATATATTGTTATAGTTGTGGGTAATATTTATAAATTTTGCAAAGTACGCAAGTTGTTATATAATATTCGATTGGTCGGGGAATATTCGTTTTAACAGGGAATATTCGTACAACGACACAATCATTGGTGGACCCCACAACGGAATTATTGTCGGATTAAGAAAACGACAAAAATATTTTATTAAAAATAACGGCGGAAGTTTTACCATTGTTACTGTTGAACTACTCGGTAGTAAAAGTAAGTAATACGTGTGGTTGCATAGTAGCACACGATATTGATTATTAATCCTTATGTGAGAAGTCACTCAGTTTGATTCAATTATTGTCAGTTAATAATATGAATTATTTAGCGATAATGACGCTTTGTTTTATTCGTATTATTAACGTAATAAAACAGAAACATCTTTTTATATAAAACAAAATACTTTATTAAAGTTATTCTATAAATAGAATATATTATATTTTATTTAAAAGATTTTTCTTTAAATATGGACCGTCAGATTAAAGTAATCAATCTGGACCGTTCATGGATTAGTTACTATGCATTCTATTTTTCTATAAATAGCAGCTCATTCCTTCATTATTTCTTACGAATTCACTGAACTCTAGAGAGAGAAACTTTTGAGAGAAACTATAGAGAGAGAGAAGAAGAGTATTATACTACTTAACTACTTCCTTATTTCAGCTCTTCTTTAAAACGGTAAGGGGTGTTATTCTTTCTTATTCATGAAGAGAACTGTTGTTATTTCATTTCTTATTATTCTGTTGGAATAACCTGTATACGCGGTCTACCCTATACTTGGTGACATTCTTCTATTATTCTGTTGGAACATCCTGTATGTACCCGTGAATAGTAACTCGTCAATAGTAACTCGTGAATAGTAATTCGTGAATAGTACTCCGACACGAAAAGTACCCCAAATACCCGAGTGAATAATATTCGGGTGAATAGTAATTTAGGTGAATAGTAACCCGTGAATAGTAGCTCGTGAATAGTACTCCGACACAAAAAATATCCCGAATACCCGATTGAACAATACTGAGTGACTTCTCATATAAGCATCAATAATCAATACCGTGTGCTACTATGCAACCACGGGTATTACTGTACTTTTAACACCGGGTGTTTCAACAGTTAACGGTAAAATTTTCGCCGTTATTTCCATAAAATATTTTTGAAGTTTTCTCAATCCGACAATAATTCCGTTGTGGGAACCACCAATGATTATACCGTCGTACGGATATTCCCCGACAAAAAAAATATTTTCCGACCAATCGAATATTATATAACAACTTGCATACTTTATAAAATTTATAAATACTACCCACAACTATAACATTATATCAAATCCATACTATAATATAAAAAAAATAAATAAAAATATTTCGAGAATATTAAATATTTATTCATAAAATCTGGGGTCTCACAGACTTGGTATGATTATGACCAGGGATTATTCGGTGTAATCATGACCGTAATGTTACAAATGATGTGAAAAATGTCATCATTGGCCCGTAGTGCATTGATGGACCATTTTTGGTATGATTATGACTATGAATTCTCTTTAGCTATAGTGCAAAGATGAATTGTTTTATGGCATGATCAGGACCGTTGATAAAAACACGATTATTTTTGGCCCGTAGTGCATGAATAATTCGTGGTCGTGATACTAAAGAATATCCTTGGCCGTAGTGTAGGGCTGATTCGATGATATGGATTATTTTTTAAGCTGAGTCTCAGCGATAAAAGTCATGAAAAACCTTTTAAATCATAAAAGATAGTAGATTTTATTCTCTACTTGACTTTTTAAATGGATTGCTTGATCCGCTGCAGTTAAACTTGATGTCTATTGTATTTTATCAGTTTAACATTGTTGAAGACTAATGATAATTTATTCTGCATTATCTTAGTCATAATATTTCTTACTGGGCTAGTTGAGCTCACCCTTTCTTTCACTGTTCTCTTCAGGAAATGAGAATACAGTTGGACGAGTCAGGAAACGGAGTGATAGACCAGATGATAGCATTAGTAGTCCTCACTATTCTATGTAATAGTGTAATAATAATTGTAATGAGGACTCCTTTTGAGTATGGATACTCTCTAGAAGAAAATATTTGTATTCAAACTCACAGTTTATGTTCTGTCGTATTGTACACGACGGTTGTATTATTAAGTTGTATTTGAATTCTGTACCATGTATCTGGCGACTCAAGATGGGTGATGTATATGTAAGACCCCAACTTATTAATGAATAAAATCAAATTTTCTCTAAATATTATTGTGAATAATAAGGGGGTTAATTTGATATAATACTTTGGTTATGGGTGAAATGTGCAAATTTTGCAAAATAAGCAAGTGGTTATAAAATATTTATTTTTGGTCGGTGAATATTCGGTTGGTCGTGGAATATTCTTGCTGTCGGGGAATATTCGTACGACGACGCAGCCTTGTGTGGGCCCCATAACGGAAAGCGATTGGATGAAGAAAACGACAAGTATAAGTTGTTTATTAATAACGGCGTAGTTGTTACCGTTAACACTGTTTAAATACCCGGTGGTTAAAAATACAGTAATAACGCGTGGTTGCATAGTAGCACACGGATTGCACAGTATAGTTGAATTATTGATTCGTACGTAAGAAGGCACTACTCAATAATTGTTACAGTGATTACTGTTCAATATTTTATTTTATTGATTCAATAATTGCTGCGTTGATATTTTATATTATTGTTGTTTCAATAATTGTTGCTGCACAGTATTTTCATTTATCAGATCAATAATTCATATTATTTGAATAATATTATTAGATAACATTATTGGCAATGTCTAGAAAGTTCTGTCTAAGGAGAGGTTTGGTCATCTAATTGCGCGCCAGTAAGGAGAAATCCTTATTGGAAAGCCCCCTCTTTCCTGGGAACGGCCTGGTTGTCATAAATGTGATTCTGTAATATTATTTGTGAATAATTAATTATTGATTCATATGATAAGGAAATATTTATTTTATGTGGATATAAATGAGGGATATATTTTTGTGGTTAAAAATGAAGGAGTTAATGTTGAGGTTTTTATCCATATTTTTGTCGGAATGGAGGTATTAAAAATCAGGGTTTTTGAGATATTTTGCGGGGGTTATAATTTTTAATCCGACCGTTGGATCGTGGTAATTTTTGGATATGTTATACATATATAAGTTGAGTATATGTCCACAAATTTTGAACCGTTAAAAATGAACGTATGATTTATTATGAATTTTACAAGATGACTGGTTCAGAAATTGTTGAATTTTCGGAGTTTATCATTTTGATGGAAAATTCTAGAATTGGTGGGCCCCACTTGTGGTTGGTGAAGAAATGTGCTGAATTATATTTCAAATGTGGTAGGTGGGAATAGTAGCAGGTAAAGCCATCAGGTTGCAGGTCAAACCTACCAAAATTTTCCTATAAATAGAGGGCTAAGTTAGAATTGAAAATTACACCAGAAACAAGTTTTCTCTCTTTCTCTCTCTAGATTATTGAGTGTATTTTGTGAGTATTTAGATACTTTGAGAGTTTCTATTCATCAGAGCAAGTTTCTTTCAGCCTTATACCGGTATTCCGACCAGAAGTACTGATATTTTGAGGTAAGGGATATTATTTTCTTCTTAATGATATTATTTTCTTCAATATCATTATGCTGAAATATTGATATGAGTTTTTATCAAATTTGGAACTTTTTGTGTCGGGGGTTACTATTCACGTATACGGCACTATTCACGAATACGGCACTATTCACCGAAAAATAAATTTTTTCTTTTTTGTCCAAGATGTCTATTATGGTTACTATCTTTGATTGTATCCATGTTTTGATCTTTATTTTTGAATTCTGCTTCACAATTGATTATTATGAAGTATTATTGATCTTGGATAAACTGTTATACGAATCCCTACTATTTGTCCTTCTGTCTCATTGGATTCGTTCTCTTTAAGATATTTTTCATCATCCTCAGTCCTAAATGATGATATTACTGAATATCTTTGGCCTGTAGTGCAAAGATGTATAATTACTTGATGAATATCTTTGGCCTGTAGTGCAAAGATGAACAGGTGTTGAGATGAACATGACCGACTGATGATACAAATGAATATCTTTGGCCTGTAGTGCAAAGATGAATATTTGGTTAAAGATGATTATTAATTGATGTTACAGGGATAAAATATTGATGATGGACTTTTAAATCTTAGAAGATAGTAGAATTCTTTCTCTACTTGACTCTTCTAATGGTTTGTTGTTTCCGCTGCAGTTGTTGATCTAAAACTTGTTGTCGATTATATTTTATCAGATTTTTCCCTGTTGAAGACTAACGATAATTTGTTGTATATTATCTTAGTCATAATATTCTTTACTGGGCTAGTTGAGCTCACCCTTTTCCTTTTTGTTCCATTTTTCTTCTCAGGAGGTGAGAACATAGCAGGATCTAGTCGGGGTATGGAGTGATGGTTCTAGAAAGATGTATTAGCAGTCCTCACTATTTCTGTAAAATAGTGTTTGAATAATTGTAATGAGGATTTATTTGAGTGTGGATATTGTCTAGAAGACAATATTTGTATTTAAACTCACAGTATGTGTTGTCGTATTTTGCACGACAATTGTATTATTGAAGTTGTAGTTTGCTTTCTGTACCATGTATTTGGCGACTCAGAATGGGTGTTGTATACCTATTCTGGGGGCGTCACAGTTGGTATCAGAGCTTAGGGATATGATCCCTGGCTGAGATGTGAGACAAGAACTAGGAGGGGAGAGACGGGGAATTCCTTCGCTAGTATGACCTGACTAAGTTTATTTGGTGTTTATTTGGTCGGTCAGAGTATAGGGATAATATATGACATGACTATTAACCCTTGTTTTATGGCAGTATTTAAGAATGGCAGCTGAGAACGTTAATAATGGAGTAAATCAGACCGTGGAGACACCTTTGATCACTACCCAGGGGAACGTGCAACAGGAAGGCAATATTCCTCCTGTAAACAACGTTACCGAGCAAACGATGAATGATGGAATGTTTAGGAGCTTTTTGCAGTTCATGCAAAATCAGACGAGGGAGACTCGTGTGCAGAATACGGGTGGAAATGATAACGCGCGGTTTGTCACAGCTAAGCAGTTCAAAGAATTGGGACCACCAGAATTTAAGGGAAAGCCGGATCCGATCATGGCGGAAACGTGGGTCAAGCAAATTACCAAGATATTCGATGTCTTGGGATGCACGGAGGAACAGAAGGTTCCATTCGCCACCTTTATGTTCCGCGGTGAGGCAGACTACTGGTGGGAGTCTGTGAAGCGTACCCAGCCTGACGCACTCAACATGTCCTGGGAAACATTTCAAAAACTGTTCAATGACAAGTACTTTCCTGAAAGTATTCGTCATATGAAGGAGGTTGAGTTTATTAGACTGGAACAAAACAACATGACGGTGTCCCAGTACGAGGCGAAGTTTGCAGAGTTATCCAGGTTTGCACCTCATTTGGTCGAAAATGAGGAACGAATGACAAGGATGTTTCTGAGAGGTCTAAAACCCGAGATTCGGCAATATCTTATCTCTCATAAATTTTCTTTATATTCAGATGTTGTAAACAGGGCTCAATTATTAGAGCGAGATAATGAGTATGTGCAACCGAGGGACCACAACCAGGGTCATACCGGTGGCGGCAGTCATCGAAGCAATGAAAACCAGCAGGGAGGAAAACATTCGGACAAAAGCGGTAACCACTCTGGTGGTAATCGTGGTCGTGATAATAGAAGGAGCGAGTCGGGAGGAGATTTCAAGAAGAGAAGGTACAACAATGATAACGTGAAGACGTCAGCACAAACATCAACTGTTTCTAGGGGAGGAGAACGACCACCGGTCGTATGTTACAAATGTGGGAAAGAGGGACATATCAGCCCAAACTGCCCACAACAATCCAAGGTATGTTATAACTGTGGAAAGGAAGGTCATATAGCTCGAGAGTGTTCTGTAGCAAAACCAAGTTCAGCGGGGATGGTGACTCCAAAAGTTATCCCGGATAAGTCGAAATCAGCGGTTCCTGGAAGGGCGTTTGTCGTGACTGGCCAAAACGCGAGAAACCCGAACGAGGTGATCACGGGTAAGCTAATCTTGAATTCTTGCGAAGTTTATACTTTACTAGATACCGGTTCTACCCATTCTTTTATCTCTCCTGCTTGTGCTCAACGTTTAAACTTGACTCCGGAGAAATTGGACTTTAACTTATCTGTTGAAACTCCGTTGGGTGAAACCTTCGTTACATCTACAGTTTATAAATCTTGCATGATCCAAGTTGGCACTATCACATTACCTGTTGATCTTATCTCTTTAAAGATACTTGCTTTTGATGTGATTTTAGGAATTGATTGGTTAACCACTCATCATGCTAAAATTGATTGTTTTCGTAAGGTTGTTAGTTTTCATATTCCTAACCAACCTGTCATACGAATTCAAACTACTAAACCACTAAAATCAGTCACTGTCATATCAAGCCACAAAGCTATTCGTTTATTGAAAAACGGATGTCAAGCTTTCTTAGCCCATGTTATGGATTTGAACAAAGACAAGTCAGATTTGAATAATATTTCTATTGTTAGAGAATTTTCCGATGTATTTCCTGAAGAACTTCCCGGTCTACCCCCGGAACGAGAAATTGAATTCTTTATTGACCTTGAACCCGGTACAAAGCCCATTTCTAAAACCCCATATCGAATGGCTCCTATTGAACTTCAGGAGTTAAAAGTCCAACTACAGGAGTTGTTGGACATCGGTTTTATTCGTCCTAGTACGTCTCCTTGGGGTGCTCCTGTTTTATTCGTAAAGAAGAAAGACGGGAGTATGCGACTTTGTATTGACTATCGAGAATTGAACCATGTCACCATCAAGAATAGGTATCCGCTACCTCGCATTGATGACCTGTTTGACCAGTTGCAAGGAGCACAATTCTTTTCAAAGATCGATCTTCGTTCTGGATATCATCAGCTGAAGATTAAAACTGAGGATATTCCAAAGACTGCCTTCAGAACTCGGTACGGGCATTATGAATTCTTAGTAATGTCTTTTGGATTGACTAATGCTCCTGCTGCCTTCATGGATATGATGAACCGTGTATTCAAAGAATATTTGGATCAGTTCGTTGTTGTCTTTATTGATGACATCCTCATCTATTCCAAAAGCCGTGAAGATCATGAGCGCCATTTGAAGCTGGTACTGCAAAGGCTTCGTGAAAACAAGCTATATGCCAAACTGAAGAAATGCGAGTTCTGGCTTGAGGAAGTAGCATTCCTTGGGCACGTGGTGTCAAAACATGGAGTATCTGTCGACCCGGCGAAGATTGAAGCCATACAAAGTTGGGAGCAACCGAAGTCGGTAACCGAAGTACGTAGCTTTCTGGGCTTAGCTGGTTATTATCGGAGATTTGTGGAAGGATTTTCTCGAATCGCTACTCCGTTAACTCAGCTGACTCGGAAAGATACAAAATTCGTATGGAGTGAGGAATGCGAGAAGAGTTTCCAAGAACTCAAGAGGAGACTCATTTCGGCACCTGTTTTGACAATACCATCTGGTTCGGATGGATTTGTTATCTACAGCGATGCTTCAGGCAAAGGGTTAGGATGTGTTCTCATGCAACATGGGAAAGTCATAGCCTATGCCTCACGACAACTCAAAGAATATGAGAGGAATTATCCTACTCATGATTTGGAGTTGGCAGCAGTCGTTTTTGCGTTGAAGATCTGGAGACACTACCTGTATGGGGAGAAAGTGGAGATCTATACAGATCATAAAAGCCTCAAATATTTCTTCACCCAAAAGGAACTCAACATGCGGCAACGACGTTGGCTTGAGCTGTTGAAAGATTACGATCATACCATCCAATACCATCCTGGAAAAGCAAACGTAGTAGCTGACGCATTGAGTAGAAGATCATATGCGGGTACGAGTGCAATGTTTTTAACACAAAGGCCCATTTTGTATGACTTGCAAAGGATGGAGATAGAGATGAAGGCTCCAAGTACCCACATGATGATATCAAATATACGAGTAGAACCGACTTTAATCGATAAAGTTAAAGCTGCTCAAGCTACGGACATAGAGCTGATGCGTATGAAGAAGAAAGTGCAAGAAGGTGCTATTCCAGAAGCAAGAATCGATGAAGAAGGAATACTTCGAGTCAACTCCAGACTTTGTGTTCCTAACGATTTTGACTTGAAGCATAGAATAATGATGGAGGCACACAACACACCGTTTGCAATCCATCCTGGGAGTACCAAAATGTATCACGATCTTCGACATACATTTTGGTGGAGCAATATGAAAAGAGAGATCGCGGAGTTTATCTCGAGGTGTTTAACTTGTCAACGTGTAAAGGCGGAGCATCAAGTGCCAAAGGGTCCATTGCAACCACTTGAGATCCCGAAATGGAAGTGGGAACACATTACTATGGATTTTGTTACAGGTCTTCCCAAGGTTTCTCAAGGCATAGATGCGATTTGGGTTATTGTTGATAGATTAACCAAGTCCGCTCATTTCTTGCCGATACGTGAGACTTATTCCCTTGAACGTCTTGCTAGTATGTACGTGAACGAGATTGTGAGATTGCATGGCATGCCAGTATCCATAGTTTCGGATCGTGACCCAAGATTCACTTCACGATTTTGGGTTAGCTTGCAGAAAGCTATGGGCACGGATTTACGATTCAGTTCAGCATACCATCCTCAAACGGACGGACAATCAGAGAGGACTATTCAAACTCTTGAAGATCTATTAAGACTTTGTGTCTTAGATCTCAAAGGGAGTTGGGATAAGTACCTACCATTGGTGGAATTCTCCTACAACAACAGTTATCAGGCGAGCATAGGTATGGCTCCATTTGAGGCGTTGTATGGAAGAAAATGTCGTTCTCCAGTATGCTGGGACGAGGTGGGTGAAGCAACATTGTTGGGACCAGAATTGGTACGCATTACTACAGAGAAGATCCAAACGATTCGACAACGTATACAAACGGCACAGGATCGACAAAAGAGTTATGCGGATCTTCATCGGAAGGACGTGGAATTTAATATTGGGGATCATGTATTGTTACGTGTTGCACCATGGAAGGGAGTTACAAGATTTGGGAAGAGAGGAAAGCTCAATCCAAGATTTGTTGGTCCATTTGAGATTCTTGAGCGAATAGGAAATGTGGCATATAGACTCGCATTACCTCCAAGCATGTCTCGTGTTCATAATGTTTTTCACATATCTATGCTTCGTAAATATGTTAAAGACCCGAACCACATTATTGAGTTAGAACCAGACGAGATAGCTGAAGATTTAACGTACGAGGAGGTACCTGTTAAGATCTTGGATAGGAAAGAGCATGTCCTACGCACGAAGGTTATACCACAAGTTAAGGTTTTGTGGAGAAACCATGCTATTGAAGAAATGACCTGGGAGTTGGAATCAGAAATGAAAGCGAGGTATCCTCACCTTTTTGAAACATCAGGTACGTACGTCAATTTCGAGGACGAAATTTCATAAGGAGGGGAGGTTGTAAGACCCCAACTTATTAATGAATAAAATCAAATTTTCTCTAAATATTATTGTGAATAATAAGGGGTTAATTTGATATAATACTTTGGTTATGGGTGAAATGTGCAAATTTTGCAAAATAAGCAAGTGGTTATAAAATATTTATTTTTGGTCGGTGAATATTCGGTTGGTCGTGGAATATTCTTGCTGTCGGGGAATATTCGTACGACGACGCAGCCTTGTGTGGGCCCCATAACGGAAAGCGATTGGATGAAGAAAACGACAAGTATAAGTTGTTTATTAATAACGGCGTAGTTGTTACCGTTAACACTGTTGGAATACCCGGTGGTTAAAATACAGTAATAACGCGTGTTGCATAGTAGCACACGGATTGCACAGTATATTGAATTATTGATTCGTACGTAAGAAGGCACTACTCAATAATTGTTACAGTATTATTGTTCAATATTTTATTTTATTGATTCAATAATTGCTGCGTTGATATTTTATATTATTGTTGTTTCAATAATTGTTGCTGCACAGTATTTTCATTTATCAGATCAATAATTCATATTATTTGAATAATATTATTAGATAACATTATTGGCAATGTCTAGAAAGTTCTGTCTAAGGAGAGGTTTGGTCATCTAATTGCGCGCCAGTAAGGAGAAATCCTTATTGGAAAGCCCCCTCTTTCCTGGGAACGGCCTGGTTGTCATAAATGTGATTCTGTAATATTATTTGTGAATAATTAATTATTGATTCATATGATAAGGAAATATTTATTTTATGTGGATATAAATGAGGGATATATTTTTGTGGTTAAAAATGAAGGAGTTAATGTTGAGGTTTTTATCCATATTTTTGTCGGAATGGAGGTATTAAAAATCAGGGTTTTTGAGATATTTTGCGGGGGTTATAATTTTTAATCCGACCGTTGGATCGTGGTAATTTTTGGATATGTTATACATATATAAGTTGAGTATATGTCCACAAATTTTGAACCGTTAAAAATGAACGTATGATTTATTATGAATTTTACAAGATGACTGGTTCAGAAATTGTTGAATTTTCGGAGTTTATCATTTTGATGGAAAATTCTAGAATTGGTGGGCCCCACTTGTGGTTGGTGAAGAAATGTGCTGAATTATATTTCAAATGTGGTAGGTGGGAATAGTAGCAGGTAAAGCCATCAGGTTGCAGGTCAAACCTACCAAAATTTTCCTATAAATAGAGGGCTAAGTTAGAATTGAAAATTACACCAGAAACAAGTTTTCTCTCTTTCTCTCTCTAGATTATTGAGTGTATTTTGTGAGTATTTAGATACTTTGAGAGTTTCTATTCATCAGAGCAAGTTTCTTTCAGCCTTATACCGGTATTCCGACCAGAAGTACTGATATTTTGAGGTAAGGGATATTATTTTCTTCTTAATGATATTATTTTCTTCAATATCATTATGCTGAAATATTGATATGAGTTTTTATCAAATTTGGAACTTTTTGTGTCGGGGGTTACTATTCACGTATACGGCACTATTCACGAATACGGCACTATTCACCGAAAAATAAATTTTTCTTTTTTGTCCAAGATGTCTATTATGGTTACTATCTTTGATTGTATCCATGTTTTGATCTTTATTTTTGAATTCTGCTTCACAATTGATTATTATGAAGTATTATTGATCTTGGATAAACTGTTATACGAATCCCTACTATTTGTCCTTCTGTCTCATTGGATTCGTTCTCTTTAAGATATTTTTCATCATCCTCAGTCCTAAATGATGATATTACTGAATATCTTTGGCCTGTAGTGCAAAGATGTATAATTACTTGATGAATATCTTTGGCCTGTAGTGCAAAGATGAACAGGTGTTGAGATGAACATGACCGACTGATGATACAAATGAATATCTTTGGCCTGTAGTGCAAAGATGAATATTTGGTTAAAGATGATTATTAATTGATGTTACAGGGATAAAATATTGATGATGGACTTTTAAATCTTAGAAGATAGTAGAATTCTTTCTCTACTTGACTCTTCTAATGGTTTGTTGTTTCCGCTGCAGTTGTTGATCTAAAACTTGTTGTCGATTATATTTTATCAGATTTTTCCCTGTTGAAGACTAACGATAATTTGTTGTATATTATCTTAGTCATAATATTCTTTACTGGGCTAGTTGAGCTCACCCTTTTCCTTTTTGTTCCATTTTTCTTCTCAGGAGGTGAGAACATAGCAGGATCTAGTCGGGGTATGGAGTGATGGTTCTAGAAAGATGTATTAGCAGTCCTCACTATTTCTGTAAAATAGTGTTTGAATAATTGTAATGAGTATTTATTTGAGTGTGGATATTGTCTAGAAGACAATATTTGTATTTAAACTCACAGTATGTGTTGTCGTATTTTGCACGACAATTGTATTATTGAAGTTGTAGTTTGCTTTCTGTACCATGTATTTGGCGACTCAGAATGGGTGTTGTATACCTATTCTGGGGGCGTCACATATACCTAATTTTGGGGGCGTCAGAGTGATAAATACTCCCTCCACCCGAAAATTCATAAACGTGAATTAATTATTCAACCCCCTTCTAAATTAATTTAAAAATACATTTTAACAATAAAATTATATTGCTCATTGTTCCCACCTCCCAGCATTGCAAGTAAGTTTTGAAAGTAAAAAAATTTATAACAAACTAATAACTATAGTTTTGTTCTTCTAGTATATAATTTTCTTATTAAATGATACAATTTAGATATTTTAATTTTATAACAGTAAAAATCCATTAACTATACTTAAATCAATTTATTTTAGTTTATTAATATTATAATAAAATTGTTATTTCCTACTTTTTAAAAGTGAAATGATATATTTTTAAAATAATTTTCGTATGATAGTGAAAACTAATTATTATATGAGGAAGATCACTTTAAAAAATTATTTTGTTTATTATATATATATATATATATATATATATATATATATATATATATATATATGCAAGTTATTTGAATACGAATTTCAGATACGTATCCGAATATCCGTTATCTAACAAATACACTAAAATCCCTATTTAGGAATACTCTATATAAGAATAACCTCTACAATATTATAAAAAAATTTGGTCCCAATTTGGGTCAGTTATAAATAAGAATAACCTCTAAATTGTAATATGTTATACACTTTTTAAGTCCCGTATTAAGAAAATATACCTCTATATAGTTATAATTTCATATATATATATATATATATATATATATATATATATATATATATATATATATATATATATGAGAGACAATATTAATTTTAAAGGACTATATTTTTTTATAAAAGATTACATTTCTTATAAAGGACTATATTTTCTTATAAAAGACTACATTTCCTATAAAAGATAATATTTTCCTATAAAAGACTACTTTGCATAAATATTTTTTGAATAATAATTATTATGGAGTTTTTATTGATATTTTTGTTAAAGTGGATATTTTTGGGTGTTCGAAAAATATATTGTATCAATACCTCTATTTAGTAATAACCTCTCAATTAGAATACAAATAGTTTGGTCCCAAGTCTATTCAAAAATAGAGGTTTTACTGTATATTTTCGGTCGGATGTTAAAACGAATACGAATACGCCTTTATTCGTATTCGTATTTATTTATTTACAAATACCTTTAAACCGAATACAGATATATCTATTTTTTTTTAATACAAATAATATCCGTTTTTTTTTCAAATACATCACGAACTAATACAAATTTTTTTGTTACCATTTATAGCCTTATCTGCGGCAATAACCATATGCGACAAGTAGAATAATTATTTCCATATTGCAGGACTAGTAATCTAGCCGGCAACCAGAATCATTATTTCCATATCAATAAGTCTGGGCAGACAGGAAATATGGACCGGAAAATTAGACCGGTCCAATTTTTATTATTATTTTTTTTTATTGTGACTTTTAAAAAATGTATAATATTTATTCCAACAGTAATTTTTATAAAATATAGTGTTTTAGGTGTAATTTGGATACACATACAAATACAGGGTTATACAGTCAGTGTTTTAGGTGTAATTTGGATACACATACAAATACAGGGTTATACAGACTGTATAACCCTGTATTTGTATATGTATCCAAATTACACCTAAAACACTATATTTTATAAAAATTACTGTTAAAATAAATACTATACATTTTTTAAAAGTCACAATAAAAAAAAAAAAAAAAAAAAATTGGACCGGTCCAATCTCCCTGTCTGCGTAGCACTACTCTTTCCATATTGCACCAAAAAAAACGGGCTTGCAACTATAAATATAGGCCGACTGCAAATATGCACAACACGAATTCATCAAATCTATTTATTTTCTTTATGATGTTCCATGTGGACTAATTTTAGATGCAATATTGCTATATCTATGTTTTGCACTCCATAATTGTACAAAAGAAAGAACTTTAGATTGCTGTGCACTCCATAATCTAGCCGGCTATATCTATGTTTTACAGAATGCTTAGTGTTATACTCTGGTATCCTGGTGTCAGCAATATAATAACCAACTATTCGTGTTGATATTAAAATAAGCAAATCTCACACATCAAACTGTAGCCAGGAAAACAAGAGTATTCTTTAATTTGAGAGTTATCGACATAAAGAAGTCTATATTCAAGTATTATGATAGTAAGAAAATCCAAATGACATAATCTCAAACAAGAAAACACCTCCAGAAGAAGAAGCAAACACTTTACTGTACTTTCAAACATAGCAATACAAAGAAACTACAGCAGAAAATCGACCACAACTCCTTTCTGTAAAACACCTAATTGCAGAAAACAACTCTTAAAATAATTTTGACTAAATAAGAACCTTCTTTAAAGCGCGAACGTCCATGCATCTAGTGAAGTCCCTCTTCCAGTTCATGCAATGCATTCCTTCGTGGTAGAAATTCCATCATTCTCCCAGAAGCGTGGGAATTATCAGCAATATTTCAGAAATCATTAATTACCCAGAAGAAGGAGCTGATGATGGCAGTTAAACACCCAAAACGTGATAATAGAGCTAGTACCGTATTATATACAAATCATCTACCCTCGGACTTAACCAGTTGAGAGAACACTCTACTCATTGAAACACCCGAAAGATCATCATCATCTACAACCGGCATTTCACGCTGAACAGCTGATGTAGTAGTGTCAACATGACTGAAGTCATTGACTTGAGGAGAGAGCTCGCGGATGATATTAGTACTGTTTTCTTCAGGATCATTTTGAAGAACAGCCTCTTGAAGTTGAAGTGCATACTCGAGATTCCAGAGAACATCTCCCATAGAGGGTCGATCAACGCCAAAATCAGCCAAACATTTCTCTGCAGTTTCTGCAAACTTTCGAAGAGAATCTGGTCTGATTCTCCCTGCAAGATTAGTATCTATGATTTGCTCCAGTTGCCCCCGCTTCTGCCACTTCATTGCCCATTCAGCTAGGTTGACCATCTCCCTGGGAAGGGATGGATCTATTACGGGCCTTGCACAAAGAACTTCGAACAAAACAACACCAAATGAGTACACATCCGATTTTTCAGTCAGCTGTTGCCTTCTAAAATATTCCGGATCGAGGTACCCAAAACTCCCTTTCACAGCTGTACTAACGTGGGTTTGATCAATCTCAGGCCCCGTCTTTGATAGCCCAAAATCAGCAACTTTGGCCAAGAAAGTCTCGTCAAGCAGTATGTTTGCAGACTTTACATCACGATGAATAACTGCTTTAGCATACCCAGTGTGGAGGTAGTGAAGTCCTCTGGCTGCTCCAATGCATATCTCAAGCCTCTCTTTCCAGCCCAAGCTAGGAAGACCAGAGCCATAAAGATGACTCTTGAGGGTCCCATTCTCCATATACTCGTAAATCAAAATCATCTCACTCTTTTCATCACAGTACCCAATCAAGGAAACTAGATGACGGTGACGAAATTGTGACAGCATTTCAATTTCAGTTCGGAACTCTGCCAAACCTTGCTGGGACCTGGGATTGCCCCTTTTAACAGCCACTTTTGTACCATCACTAAAAACTCCCTTGTAAACCTTTCCAAAACCACCAATCCCTATAACCCAACTCTCATCAAAATTGTTAGTCGCCTCTTGAACTGCCACAAAAGGACACCGATAGCCAATGTTAGAATCGGCACTAGTAGTTGTTCCATTGGAGTATTTACTTCCCATTGTGTAAGAACCATTAATGGATAAAGGAACCCATGTTTTCGAATGGTGAAGACGTTCCAATCTTCTTCGTCTGCGAATGAACAACAGAATGCCAACCAACAACACAACAATTGCAACCCCTACGATTACTCCTACAATCACTCCCACATTATTCTTTGAGCTTGAGCCTGAGGAAGATGGCACGGAGGCCATCCCACTTAGGCTTCCCAAAGAATTGTTCATCTTCATTATCTCCAGTCCATTGAGAATGGCATTAGGATAAGCATTGTTTATAGAAGATGGGCCAATACTAACACTAAGTGTACTGTTAGCCATTGATGGAGTAACAAAATCCGTATATAATGCAGAGGCCAGAATGTAGCCGGCTCTAACGGTCAGATCAAAGTCAGGCAAAACATTCCAGGAATCAATGTAAACATTGAAGTAGAGCTGGTTAGGAGATGAGCTTACTATATCACAAAAGTGAAGACGAACAAGATACTGAAACCCTGAATCCACAGGGATATCCCACGTTACATTGAAATTACTGTTGGGATCACCTTCAGAGTTCATCCTTCTTGCAGTACCATATACAGTTTTTGGAGCAATATCCATCGTCGCACCACCATTCGGGTACGTCACAGCATCAATCTGTGATACACTTTTGGCAAGATTTGATTGCAGAAGAAAACTACTGTCAGGAACCCAGGTTCGCCCCATGCCCGTGGAATCATTCTTAGGTGTGACAGTTGGTCCACCCATATTCACTCTTGCAACAGTCTCAAATGCCTGAATCAATAGACCTTGGAACATCACCGCAGGATTAACATTTTCGGCATCATCAGTGATAAGGGTATGAGGGGCCGAGACAACTTCCAAGGCATTCAAGAATGCAAATGAATTGCCCGAAGGGGTGAAAGTTATTTCAAGGGAACCAGAAGTCACATTCACTAAAAATTCTTTAACAGAAACACTATTTGTTTTGAAATTGCTAAGCAACACATGATTTGGAATGGATATGGAGAAAGTTGCTGAGCTCGAATTGTAACTGTTATAAACAGATGAGAAAAAATAAAAGCGGATCCAGAGTCTCCCCTTCTGCCTAATTGAAAACGTATATCTAGAAGTTTTAGTGAAAATTCTTGCTGTCCGATAGAGATCGGACTCATCAGATGATGGGAGAGAATTTGAAGACGTACTGCCTAAAATATTGTTTGGGGTTGAAAGGAATTTCAAAGCCAAGTTATCGGCCATATAAACCAGATTACCAACAGTAATATTGGCAGGTGATCCACAGTTGATATAGTACTTATCAGCAGGATCAAATCCAAAAGAAAAGCAAGCCAAATACAACATAGAAAAAACCCAGATGTACAACTTACAAATCACAGGATCCATCATTATAGAAACCAGAAACGATAAGAAAAAGATGGAATCTTTGAGCTTAACTAGGGCTAAACGCTAAAGTCTTGAAACAAGAACAGCAATAGATGAACTAGCAAAATTTAATCACAAACACATACACTAACACATACCCATTAAATATAACTGAACAAAGAAGAGAAAGATGACACCTTTTAGACCATCTGAGCTTCAAGAGACAGAATTGAGAGAGACCCAAATTTAAAACAGTCAAGAAAAGGGGAATTAAGATTTACCCTTTTTGCTGTTCTTTCAAAGGGTATGGATTATGGAATGAAGAATCAAGTTTTGGGCATAAATGAATAAATCTAGCGAAGGCCGGACCGGTTTGAACTGGAGAGCCAGCCAGCAAGCCAGCCAGCCAGTTGAGATATTGACAGGTTCTCACTTCCCAGATTCTTTTAACAAAAGAATGAATAATTTATGTTATGCTTGTGAAATTTTAACAACTAAAGATCAAGCAATAAGGACTCAAAAGATATTGCAAATGAGGCCAATTGGGTTTGACAGATGGGAATAGCTGACCTTTTCAAGGTGAATCCATACGCGTTGCAAATTTTCTCCTGCTGTGAAAATTAAAAGGGTGAAAACCAGAGAACAAGGAGAAGCGTTTCCAGCTTCCTTCTATAACAGAGATGAGAGAGAAAGAGAGTATTTACTAGATTAATGGGGGCCAGACTGAGAAACTATGCTCGGGTGGACTTTGTTTGTCTGTGTTTAGTTTTATTTTAATTTTAATATTAATATTTTATTTTATTTGTGTATTGCTTTTTTTGGGTGGAGTAATGGGGTTGGAACATGAAATAAAATTGGCTTAAAATTGGATAAATGTATTACCCAATAGAATTGACTATTTTATTCCATTCCATAAAAGCCAATGTGACGCCCCCAAAACAGATATACAATGCTTATTCTATGTCGTCAATAACATGGTACAGAAACAACTATAACTTTATTAATACAACATAAAAACTGTGAGTGTAAATACAAATATTGTCATCTAGACAATATCCACACTCAAATAAGTCCTCATTACAATTATTGGTATAATATTTTACAAAAAAAAATGGTGAGGACTACTAAAATAACTTTTAGAACCATCATTCCATACCCCGACTAGTACTCGCTACATTCTCGCCTCCTGAGAAAAATGAAACAAAAAGGAAAAGGGTGAGCTCAACTAGCCCAGTAAGAACATTATGACTAAGATAACAAAGAACAAATTATCGTTAGTCTTCAACAGGAAAAAAATATAATAGAATACAATAGACAACAAATTTTAAATCAATATTCGCAGTGAAAAATAATAATTCATAGAAGAGTTACGTAGAGAATGAAATCTACTATTATCTATGAATTTAAAAGTCCATCATCAATATTTTATCCCTGTAACATCAAACAATATTCATCTATGCACTACAAGCCAAAGATATTCATCAGTTGGTCATGTTCATCTCAACATCTGTTCATCTTTGCACTACGGGCCAAAGATATTCATCAGAAATCATTCATCTTTGCACTACAGGCCAAAGATATTTAATTATATCATCATTTAGGACTGAGGATGATGAAAAATATTTTAAAGGAAACGAATCCAGTGAAACAAAATAATAAATATTAAAGATTTGTATTTCAGCTATTTCATGTCCAAAAATACCTCATAAATAATCATAGTGGAGTAAAATTCAAGAATGATCAAAACATGGATACAATCAAAGTTAGTATCCAAAATAGATATTTTGGACGAAAATAAGAAAATTTTATTTTTCGGTGAATAGTAACTCGTGAATAGTAACCCCGACATGAAAAGTTCTAAATTTGATAAAAAGTTCAGATCAATACATCGACATAATGATATTGAAGAAAATAATATCATTTAAGAAGAAATAACATCCCTTACCTCAGCAAAAATAGTACTTCTAGTTGAAACACCGGATATAGGTTATGACTTGAACTTGCACCGTATAGCAATACTCAAAGTATTAGAACACTTACAAGAATACGCTCACAAATATAGAGAGAGAAAGAGAGAGAGATTTATGTTTCTGGTGTGATTTTCAATTCTAACCTAAGCACCCTATTTATAGGAAAATGCTTAGAACACCAAAGCAGAAAATTTAATATAATAATAATATATATATATATATATATATATATATATATATAAATTTTCAAGCCCACCTTAGAAAATCTGAAATCAGCCACCTTGCACATGTTTATGATGTCCAAAAAAATAAAAAAAAACGTTTTTCTCAAAATAATTAACTAAAACTCCCAAAAATCAATTATTTCGGAACTTCAAAACTTCAATAATTCATAATAAATAGCCCTTTTGTCAGAAAATTCGAATCTCGTTAGTTTTTATAGGAAATTCAATTCTCTACAACTTTACAGAAGAAAGTTTTTTCAAATTCCAAACAGAAATTGACCGAAATTCACAAACGGGCGATTTTACCGTCAATAATAAATTTTCGGTCAAGAATTATGTGCACCAACACACAAAACATGTGTTAATCATTTAATGCCACAAAAATACTCTTCCTCCTCATATACTCATATATCCCACATTCATTGTAAAAATACCACCATCAATATATTATTAAAATAATATATTTAAATGAATTATTTTATCAGAAAAAGATAAAATATTAATTTTTAACAATTGTCACATTAAAAAATTTTCTCCATCTATATCCACATAAAATCACTATTTTCCTCATCATATAAATCAATAATTAATTATACACAAATAATATTACAGAACCACAGTACTGGCAACCAGGCCGTTCCCAGGAAAGAGGGGGCTTTCCAATAAGGATTTCTCCTTACTGGCGCGCAATTAGATGACCAAACCTCTCCTTAGACAGAACTTTTTAGACATTGCTAATAATGTTATCTAATAATATTATTCAGATAATATGAATTATTGCTCCGATAATGAAAAATACTGTGTAGTGACAATTATAAAATATCAACGTAGTAATTATTTAATCAATAAAATAAAATATTGAACAGTAATTACTGTAACTATTATTGAGTAGTGTCTTCTTACGTAAGAATCAATAATTGGTGCAATACCGTGTGCTACTGTGCAACAACGCGTATTACCGTGCTTTAACCACCGGGTATTCCAACAGTATTAACGGTAACAATTACGCCGTTATTTATAAACAACTTATTTTTATCGTTTTCTTCATCCAATCGCTTTCCGTTATGGGGCCCACAAAAGACTGCGCCGTCGTACGAATATTCTCCGACAGTAATAATATTCCACGACTAAGCGAATATTCCCCAACAACAATGAATATTTTATAACTACTTGCTTATTTAAAATATTTGTGCATTTTACCCATAACTAACCACATTAAACAAATCAACCCTTACTATTTCAAAATAATAAATAGAGGAAATTAAATTTTATTTATTAATAATTTGGGGTCTTACAACCTCCCCTCTTTATGAAATTTCGTCCTCGAAATTGACATACGTACCTGGTGTTTCGAAAAGATGATGATACCTCGCTTTCATTTCCGTTTCTAACTCCCAGGTCATTTCCTCAATAGCATGGTTTCTCCACAAAACTTTAACTTGTGGTATGACCTTCGTGCGTAGGACATGCTCCTTCCTATCCAAGATCTTGACAGGTACCTCCTCGTACATTAAGTCTTCGGCTATCTCGTCCGGTTCTAACTCAATAACGTGGTTCGGGTCTTTCACATATTTACGAAGCACATATATATGAAAAATATTATGAACACGAGACATACTTGGAGGTAACGCGAGTCTATAGGCCACATTTCTTACTCGGTCAAGAATCTGAAATGGACCAATAAATCGTGGATTGAGCTTTCCTCTCTTCCCAAATCTTGTAACTCCTTTCCATGGAGCTACACGTAATAATACATGATCCCCAATGTCAAATTCCACGTCCTTTCGATGAAGATCCACATAACTCTTTTGTCGATCCTGTGCCGTTTGTATACGTTGTCGAATCGTTTGGATCTTCTCTGTAGTCATTCGTACTAACTCTGGTCCCAACAACGTTGCTTCTCCCACCTCATCCCAACATACTGGAGAGCGACACTTTCGTCCATACAATGCTTCAAAGGGAGCCACACCTATACTTTCCTGATAACTGTTGTTGTAGGAGAATTTCACCAATGGTAGGTACTTATCCCAACTTCATTTGAAATATAGGACACAAAGTCTTAATAGATCTTCAAGAGTTTGAATAGTCCTCTCTGATTGCCCGTCCGTTTGAGGATGGTATGCCGAACTTAACCGTAAATCCGTGCCCATAGCTTTTTGCAAGCTAACCCAAAATCTTGAAGTGAATCTTGGGTCACGATCCGAAACTATGGATACTGGCATGCCATGCAACCTTACAATCTCATTCACGTACATACTAGCAAGACGTTCAAGGGAATAAGTCTCCCGTATCGATAAGAAATGAGCAGACTTGGTTAGTCTATCAACTATAACCCAAATAGCATTTATGCCTTGAGAAACCGTGGGAAGACCCGTAACGAAATCCATGGTAATGTGTTCCCACTTCTATTTCGGAATCTCAAGTGGTTGCAATGGACCCTTTGGTACTTGATGCTCCGCCTTTACACATTGACAAGTTAAACACCTCGAGATAAACTTTACAAACTCTCTCTTCATATTGTTCCAACAAAATGTATGTCGAAGATCACGATATATTTTAGTACTTCCAGGATGGATTGCAAATGGTGTATTGTGTGCCTCCATCATGATCTTGTACTTTAAATCAGAATCGTTAGGAACACAAAGTCTGGAGTGGACTCGAAGTATTCCTTCTTCATCGATTCTTGCTTCTGGAATAGCGCCTTCTTGCACTTTCTTCTTCATACGCATCAGCTCCGGGTCTGTAGCTTGAGCAACTTTAACTTTATCGATTAAAGTTGGTTCTACGCGTATACTTGACATCATCGTACTTGTTCCTGCATATGATCTTCTACTCAACGCGTCAGCTACCACGTTTGCTTTTCCAGGATGGTATTGAATAGTGTGGTCGTAATCTTTTAACAGCTCGAGTCAACGTCGTTGCCGCATGTTGAGTTCTTTTTGAGTGAAGAAATATTTGAGGCTTTTATGGTCTGAATATATCTCCACTTTCTCCCCATATAGATAGTGCCTCCAGATCTTTAGCGCGAAAACGACTGCTGCCAACTCTAGATCATGAGTAGGATAATTCCTCTCATATTCTCTAAGTTGTCGCGAGGCATAGGCTATGACTTTCTCACGTTGCATGAGAACACATCCTAACCCTTTGCCTGAAGCATCGCTGTAGATAACAAATCCATCCGAACCAGATGGTATTGTCAGAACAGGTGCCGAAATGAGTCTCCTCTTAAGCTCTTGGAAACTCTTCTCGCATTCTTCGCTCCATACGAATTTGATATCCTTCCGAGTCAGCTGAGTTAATGGGGTAGCGATTCGAGAAAACCCTTCTACGAATCTCCGATAATAACCAGTTAAGCCCAGAAAGCTACGTACATCGGTCACCGTCTTCGGTTATTCCCAGCTTTGTATTGCTTCAATCTTCGCCGGGTCCACAGATACTCCGTGTTTTGACACCACGTGTCCTAGGAATGCTACTTCCTCAAGCCAGAACTCGCATTTATTTAACTTAGCATATAACTTGTTTCCACGCAGCCTTTGGAGTACCAACTTCAAATGGTGCTCATGATCTTCACGGCTTTTGGAATATATGAGGATGTCATCAATAAAGACAACAACGAACTAATCCAAATAATCCTTGAATACTCGGTTCATCATATCCATGAAAGCCGCAGGAGCATTAGTCAATCCAAAAGACATGACTAAGAATTCATAATGCCCGTACCGAGTTCTAAAGGCAGTCTTCGGAATATCCTCAGTTTTAACCTTCAGCTGATGATATCCAGAACGAAGATCAATTTTTGAAAAGAATTGTGCTCCTTGTAACTGGTCAAACAGGTCATCAATACGAGGTAGCGGATACCTATTCTTGATAGTGACATGGTTTAATTCCCGATAATCGATACAAAGTCGCATCCTCCCGTCTTTCTTCTTTACAAATAAAACAGGAGCACCCCAAGGAGATGTACTAGGACGAATGAAACCGATGTCCAACAACTCTTGTAGCTGGACTTTTAACTCCTGAAGTTCAATAGGAGCCATTTGATATGGGGTTTTAGAAATAGGCTTTGTACCAGGTTCAAGATCAATGAAGAATTCAACTTCACATTCTGGGGGTAGACCGGGAAGTTCTTCAGGAAATACGTCAGGAAAGTTACTGTAAGACCCCAAATTATTAATAAATGAAATTTAATTTCCTCTATTTATTATTCTGAAATAGTAAGGGTTGATTTGATTAATGTGGTTAGTTATGGGTAAAATGCGCAAATATTTTAAATAAGCAAGTGGTTATAAAATTTCATTGTTGTCGGGGAATATATGTTTGGTCGTGGAATATTCTTGTTGTCGGGGAATATTCGTACGACGGCGTAGCCTTGTGTGGGCCCCATAATAGAAAGCGATTGGATGAAGAAAACGACAAAAATAAGTTGGTTATAAATAACGGCGTAGTTGTTACCGTTAATACTGTTGGAATACCCGGTGGTTAAAACACGGTAATACGCGTAGCACACGGTATTGCACCAATTATTGATTCTTACGTAAGAAGGCACTACTCAATAATTGTTACAGTAATTACTATTCAATATTATATTTTATTGATTCAATAATTGCTGCGTTGATATTTTATATTACTATTGTTTCAATAATTGTCACTACGCAGTATTTTTTATTATCGGAGCAATAATTCATATTATCTGAATAATATTATTAGATAACATTATTGGCAATGTCTAGAAAGTTCTGTCTAAGGAGAGGTTTGGTCATCTAATTGCGCGCCAGTAAGGAGAAATCCTTATTGGAAAGCCCCCTCTTTCCTGGGAACGGCCTGGTTGCCAGTACTGTGATTCTGTAATATTATTTGTGTATAATTAATTATTAATTTATATGATGAGAAAAATATTGATTTTATGTGGATATAGATGGAGAAAATTTTTAATGTGACAATTGTTGAAAATTAATATTTTATCTTTTTCTGATAAAATAATTCATTTAAATATATTATTTTAATAATATATTGATGGTGATATTTTTATAATGAATGTGGGATATATGAGTATATGAGGAGGAAGAGTATTTTTGTGGCATTAAATGATTAACACATGTTTTGTGTGTTGGTGGACACAATTCTTGACCGAAAATTTATTATTGACTGTAAAATCGCCCGTTTATGAATTTCGGTCAATTTTTGTTTGGAATTTGGAAAAACTTTCTTCTGCAAAGTTGTAGAGAATTGAATTTCCTATATAAACTCGCTAGATTCAAATTTTCTGATAAAATGGCTATTTATTATGAATTATTGAAGTTCTGAAGTTCCGAAATAATTGATTTTTGAAAGTTTTATTTATTATTTTGAAGAAAAACGTTTTTTGGCATTTAAGTGGGCTAACATGTGATATAAATGGGCTGAGATCAGATGTCTAGAGGTGGGCTAAGGAAAATTTGATAAATATATTATTATTATATTAAATTTTCTGCTTTGGTGTTCTAAGCATTTTCCTATAAATAGGGTGCTTAGGTTAGAATTGAAAATTACACCAGAAACACAAGTTTCTTTCTATTTCTCTCTATATATCGAGCGTATTCTTGTGAGTATTTGTTACTTTGAGTGTTGCTATACGGTGCAAGTTTTCTTCAGCACTATATCTAGTATTCCAGTCAGAAGTACCGTCTTTCCGAGGTAAGGGATGCTATTTCTTCTTAAATGATATTATTTTCTTCAATATCATTATGTCGAAGTATTGATCTGAATTTTTATCAAATTTGGAACTTTTCATGTCGGGGTTACTATTCATGAGTTACTATTCACGAGTTACTATTCATGAGTTACTATTCACGAGTTACTATTCACCGAAAAATGAAATTTTCTTCTTTTCGTCCAAAATATCTATTCTGGATACTAGCCTTGATTGTATCCATGTTTTGATCATTCTTGAATTTTACTCCACTATGATTATTTATGAGGTATTTTTGGACATGGAATAGCTGAAATACGAATCCTTAATATTTATTATTTTGTTTCACTGGATTCGTTTCCTTAAAAATATTTTTCATCATCCTCAGTCTTAAATGATGATATAACTAAATATCTTTGGCCTGTAGTGCAATGATGAATGATTTCTGATGAATATCTTTGGCCCGTAGTGCAAAGATGAACAGGTGTTGAGGTGAACATGACCAACTGATGAATATCTTTGGCCTGTAGTGCAAAGATGACTATTTGATTCAAGATATTTATTGATTGATGTTACAGGGATAAAATATTGATGATGGGCTTTTAAATTCATAGATAATCGTAGATTTCATTCTCTACGTAACTTCTCTATGAATTATTATTTTCCACTGCGAATATTGATTGAAAACTTGTTGTCTATTGTATTCTATTAAATTTTTTCCTGTTGAAGACTAACGATAATTTGTTGTATATTATCTTAGTCATAATATTCTTTACTGGGCTAGTTGAGCTCACCCTTTTCCTTGTTGTTCCATTTTCTTCTCAGGAGGCGAGAATGTACCAAGTACTAGTCGGGGTATGGAATGAAGGTTCTAGGAAGTTGTTTTAGTAGTCCTCACCATTTTTTTTGTAAAGTATTGTACCAATAATTGTAATGAGGACTTATTTGAGTGTGGATATTGTCTAGATGACAATATTTGTATTTACACTCATAGTTTTTATGTTGTATTAATAAAGTTGTAGTTGTTTCTGTACCATGTTATTGACGACTCAGAATGGGTGTT
The DNA here is from genome assembly GCA_016801055.1 of Panax notoginseng. Taxonomy (NCBI): domain Eukaryota; kingdom Viridiplantae; phylum Streptophyta; class Magnoliopsida; order Apiales; family Araliaceae; genus Panax; species Panax notoginseng. The sequence goes on along the minus strand of CM029015.1, from coordinate 210,894,763 downwards.
GTATACCTATTTTGGGGGCGTCACAGTTGGTATCAGAGCTTAGGGATATGATCTCTGGCGGAGATCGGGAAATAGAACTAGGAGGGGAGAGACGAGTAAATCCTTCGCTAGTGTGTCCTAACTAAGCTTATTTGCTGGTCGGTCATAATATAGGGATATTATGTGATTTGTTAATTTGTTAAATTAACCCTTGTTTTATGGCAGTATTTGAGAATGTCGACTGAGAATGTTAACAGTGGAGTAAATGAAACCGTGGAGACACCTGTACTCACCAACAAGGAGAACGTGCAACAGGCTGGCAATGTTCCTCCTGTGAACAACACCAATGAGCAGACGATGAATGATGAGATGTTTAGAAGCTTTTTGCGGTTCATGCAAAACCAGACGAAGGAGATTCCTGTTCAAAATATAGGAAGAAACAATGGCAACGCACAGCTGGTCACAGCCAAGCAGTTCAAAGAGTTGGGACCATCAGAATTCTGGGGAAAACCGGATCCGATTAAGGCGGAGACATGGTTCAAGTAAATTACCAAGATATTTGATGTCTTGGGATGCACGGAGGAACAGAAGGTTCCATTCGCCACCTTTATGTTCCGTGGCGAGGCAGACTACTGGTGGGAATCTGTGAAGCGTACCCATCCAGCTGCACTCAGTATGTCTTGGGAGATATTTCAGAAGCTATTCAATGACAAGTACTTTCCTGAAAGTATTCGTCATATGAAGGAGGCAGAGTTTATTAGACTGGAGCAGAATAACATGACGGTGTCCCAGTACGAGGCGAAGTTTACAGAGTTGTCCAGGTTTGCACCTCATTTGGTGGAGAATGAGGAACATATGACACGGATGTTTCTGAGAGGTTTGAAACCCGGCATACGTCAATATCTCATTTCTCATAAATTTTCTCTCTATTCAGATGTTGTCAACATGGCTCAATTGTTGGAGCGAGATAACGAGTACGGTCAACCGAGGGACCACAACCAGGATCATATCGGTGACAACAGTCATCAGATCAATGATAACCAGCGGAGAAAGAAAAGTACAGACAAGAACGGCAACCACTCTGGTGGTAATCGTGGCTATGAAAATAGAAGAAGCGAGTCGGGAGGAGATTTTAAAAAAAGGAGATTCAACAATGATAATACGAAGACGTCAGCACCAGCAGCAACTGGTTCTAAGGGAGGAGAACGACCACCAGTCATATGCTATAAATGTGGAAAAGAGGGACATATCAGCCCAAACTGTCCACAACAGTTCAAGGTATGCTATAATTGTAGAAAGGAAGGACATATCGCTCGTGATTGTACGATAGCGAAACCAAGTTCAGCGGGGACGGTGACTCAAAAGGCTGCCCCAGAAAAGTCAAAGTCAACGGTTCCTGGAAGAGCGTTTGTCGTGACTGGTCAATATGCGAGGAACCCAAACGAGGTGATCACGGGTAAGCTAATCATAAATTCATGTGAAGTTTATACCTTACTAGATACCGGTGCTACCCATTCATTTATTTCTCCTGCTTGTGCTCAACGTTTAAACTTGACTCCGGAGAAATTAGACTTTGATTTATCTGTGGAGACTCCGTTAGGAGAAACTTTCATCACATCCACTGTTTATAAATCTTGTTTGATCCAAGTTAGCACCATCACCTTACCTGTTGACCTTATCTCTTTAAAGATACTTACATTTGACGTGATTTTAGGAATTGATTGGTTAACTACTCATCATGCCAAAATTGATTGTTTTCGTAAGGTGATTAGTTTTCATATTCCTAATCAACCTGTTGTTCGAATTCAAGCAACAAAGCCATTAAAATCAATCACTGTCATATCAAGTCATAAAGCCATTCGTTTATTAAAAAACGGATGTCAAGCTTTCTTAGCCCATGTTATGGATTTGAATAAAGACACGTCAAATTTGAATAATATTCCTGTTGTTAGTAACTTTCCTGACGTATTTCCTGAAGAACTTCCCGGTCTACCCCCAGAACGTGAAGTTGAATTCTTCATTGATCTTGAACCTGGTACAAAGCCCATTTCTAAAACCCCATATCAAATGGCTCCTATTGAACTTCAGGAGTTAAAAGTCCAACTACAAGAGTTGTTGGACATCGGTTTCATTCGTCCTAGTACATCTCCTTGGGGTGCTCCTGTTTTATTTGTAAAGAAGAAAGACGGGAGTATGCGACTTTGTATCGATTATCGGAAATTAAACCATGTCACTATCAAGAATAGGTATCCGCTACCTCGTATTGATGACCTGTTTGACCAGTTACAAGGAGCACAATTCTTTTCAAAAATCGATCTTTGTTCTGGATATCATCAGCTGAAGGTTAAAACTGAGGATATTTCGAAGACTGCCTTTAGAACTCGGTACGGGCATTATGAATTCTTAGTCATGTCTTTTGGATTGACTAATGCTCCTGCGGCTTTCATGGATATGATGAACCGAGTATTCAAGGATTATTTGGATCAGTTCGTTGTTGTCTTTATTGATGACATCCTCATATATTCCAAAAGCCGTGAAGATCATGAGCACCATTTGAAGTTGGTACTCCAAAGGCTGCGTGGAAACAAGTTATATGCTAAGTTAAATAAATGCGAGTTCTGGCTTGAGGAAGTAGCATTCCTAGGACACGTGGTGTCAAAACATGGAGTATCTGTGGACCCGGCGAAGATTGAAGCAATACAAAGCTGGGAATAACCGAAGACGGTGACCGATGTACGTAGCTTTCTGGGCTTAGCTGGTTATTATCGGAGATTCGTAGAAGGGTTTTCTCGAATCGCTACCCCATTAACTCAGCTGACTCGGAAGGATATCAAATTCGTATGGAGCGAAGAATGCGAGAAGAGTTTCCAAGAGCTTAAGAGGAGACTCATTTCGGCACCTGTTCTGACAATACCATCTGGTTCGGATGGATTTGTTATCTACAGCGATGCTTCAGGCAAAGGGTTAGGATGTGTTCTCATGCAACGTGAGAAAGTCATAGCCTATGCCTCGCGACAACTTAAAGAATATGAGAGGAATTATCCTACTCATGATCTAAAGTTGGCAGCAGTCGTTTTCGCGCTAAAGATCTGGAGGCACTATCTATATGGGGAGAAAGTGGAGATATATTCAGACCATAAAAGCCTCAAATATTTCTTCACTCAAAAAGAACTCAACATGCGGCAACGACGTTGGCTCGAGCTGTTAAAAGATTACGACCACACTATTCAATACCATCCTGGAAAAGCAAACGTGGTAGCTGACGCGTTGAGTAGAAGATCATATGCAGGAACGAGTGCAATGATGTCAAGTATACGTGTAGAACCAACTTTAATCGATAAAGTTAAAGTTGCTCAAGCTACAGACCCGGAGCTGATGCGGATGAAGAAGAAAGTGCAAGAAGGCGCTATTCCAGAAGCAAGAATCGATGAAGAAGGAATACTTCGAGTCCACTCCAGACTTTGTGTTCCTAACGATTCTGATTTAAAGTACAAGATCATGATGGAGGCACACAATACACCATTTGCAATCCATCCTGGAAGTACTAAAATGTATCGTGATCTTCGACATACATTTTGGTGGAACAATATGAAGAGAGAGATTGCAAAGTTTATCTCGAGGTGTTTAACTTGTCAACGTGTAAAGGCGGAGCATCAAGTACCAAAGGGTCCATTGCAACCACTTGAGATTCCGAAATGGAAGTGGGAACACATTACCATGGATTTCGTTATGGGTCTTCCCACGGTTTCTCAAGGCATAAATGCTATTTGGGTTATAGTTGATAGATTAACCAAGTCTGCTCATTTCTTGCCGATACGGGAGACTTATTCCCTTGAACGTCTTGCTAGTATGTACGTGAATGAGATTGTAAAGTTGCATGGCATGCCAGTATCCATAGTTTCGAATCGTGACCCAAGATTCACTTCAAGATTTTGGGTTAGCTTGCAAAAAGCTATGGGCACGGATTTACGGTTCAGTTCGGCATACCATCCTCAAACGGACGGGCAATCAGAGAGGACTATTCAAACTCTTGAAGATCTATTAAGATTTTGTGTCCTAGATTTCAGAGGAAGTTGGGATAAGTACCTACCATTGGTGGAATTCTCCTACAACAACAGTTATCAGGCAAGTATAGGTGTGGCTCCCTTTGAAGCATTGTATGGACGAAAGTGTCGCTCTCCAGTATGTTGGGATGAGGTGGGAGAAGCAACGTTGTTGGGACCAGAGTTGGTACGAATGACTACAGAGAAGATCCAAACGATTCGACAACGTATACAAACGGCACAGGATCGACAAAAGAGTTATGTGGATCTTCATCGAAAGGACGTGGAATTTAACATTGGGGATCATGTATTATTACGTGTAGCTCCATGGAAAGGAGTAACAAAATTTGGGAAGAGAAAAAAGCTCAATCCACGATTTATTGGTCCATTTCAGATTCTTGACCGAGTAGGAAATGTGGCCTATAGACTTGCGTTACCTCCAATTATGTCTCGTGTTCATAATGTTTTTCATATATCTGTGATTCGTAAATATGTGAAAGACCCGAACCATGTTATTGAGTTAGAACCGGACGAGATAGCTGAAGACTTAACGTACGAGGAGGTACCTGTCAAGTTCATGGATAAGAAGGAGCATGTCCTACGCACGAAGGTCATACCACAAGTTAAAGTTTTGTGGAGAAACCATGCTATTGAGGAAATGACCTGGGAGTTGGAAACGGAAATGAAAGCGAGGTATCCTCATCTTTTCGAAACACTAGGTACGTATGTCAATTTCGAGGACGAAATTTCATAAGGAGGGGAGGTTGTAAGACCCCAAATTATTAATAAATGAAATTTAATTTCATCTATTTATTATTCTGAAATAGTAAGGGTTGATTTGATTAATGTGGTTAGTTATGGATAAAATGCGCAAATATTTTAAATAAGCAAGTGGTTATAAAATTTCATTGTTGTCGGGAAATATTTGTTTGGTCGTGGAATATTCTTGTTGTCGGGGAATATTCGTACGACGGCGCAGCCTTGTGTGGGCCCCATAATAGAAAGCGATTGGATGAAGAAAACGACAAAAATAAGTTGGTTATAAATAACGGCGTAGTTGTTACCGTTAATACTGTTGGAATACCCGGTGGTTAAAACACGGTAATACGCGTAGCACACGGTATTGCACCAATTATTGATTCTTACGTAAGAAGGCACTACTCAATAATTGTTACAGTAATTACTGTTCAATATTATATTTTATTGATTCAATAATTGCTGCGTTGATATTTTATATTACTGTTGTTTCAATAATTGTCACTACGCAGTATTTTTCATTATCGGAGCAATAATTCATATTATCTGAATAATATTATTAGATAACATTATTGACAATGTCTAGAAAGTTCTGTCTAAGGAGAGGTTTGGTCATCTAATTGCGCGCCAGTAAGGAGAAATCCTTATTGGAAAGCCCCCTCTTTCCTGGGAACGGCCTGGTTGTCAGTACTGTGATTCTGTAATATTATTTGTGTATAATTAATTATTGATTTATATGATGAGGAAAATATTGATTTTATGTGGATATAGATGGAGACAATTTTTAATGTGACAATTGTTGAAAATTAATATTTTATCTTTTTCTGATAAAATAATTCATTTAAATATATTATTTTAATAATATATTGATGGTGATATTTTTACAATGAATGTGGGATATATGAGTATATGAGGAGGAAGAGTATTTTTGTGGCATTAAATGATTAACACATGTTTTGTGTGTTGGTGGACACAATTCTTGATCGAAAATTTATTATTGACTGTAAAATCGCCCGTTTATGAATTTCGGTCAATTTTTGTTTGGAATTTGGAAAAACTTTCTTCTGCAAAGTTGTAGAGAATTAAATTTCCTATAAAAACTCGCAAGATTCGAATTTTCTGATAAAAGGGCTATTTATTATGAATTATTGAAGTTCTGAAGTTCCGAAATAATTGATTTTTGGAAGTTTTATTTATTATTTTGAAGAAAAACGTTTTTTAGCATTTAAGTGGGCTAACATGTGATATAAATGGGCTGAGATCAGATGTCTAGAGGTGGGCTAAGGAAAATTTGATAAATATATTATTATTATATTAAATTTTCTGCTTTGGTGTTCTAAGCATTTTCCTATAAATAGGGTGCTTAGGTTAGAATTGAAAATCACACCAGAAACACAAGTTTCTCTCTATTTCTCTCTCTATATCGAGCGTATTCTTGTGAGTATTTGATACTTTGAGTGTTGCTATACGGTGCAAGTTTCCTTCAGCACTATATCTAGTATTCCAGTCAGAAGTACTGTCTTTCCGAGGTAAGAGATGTTATTTCTTCTTAAATGATATTATTTTCTTCAATATCATTATGCCGAAGTATTGATCTGAATTTTTATCAAATTTGGAACTTTTCATGTCGGGGTTACTATTCATGAGTTACTATTCACGAGTTACTATTCACGAGTTACTATTCACCGAAAAATGAAATTTTCTTCTTTTCGTCCAAAATATCTATTCTGGATACTAGCCTTGATTGTATCCATGTTTTGATCATTCTTGAATTTTACTCCACTATGATTATTTATGGGGTATTTTTGGACATGGAATAGCTGAAATACGAATCCTTAATATTTATTATTTTGTTTCATTGGATTCGTTTCCTTAAAAATATTTTTCATCATCCTCAGTTTTAAATGATGATATAACTGAATATCTTTGGCCTGTAGTGCAAAGATGAATGATTTCTGATGAATATCTTTGGCCCGTAGTGCAAAGATGAACAGGTGTTGAGGTGAACATGACCAACTGATGAATATCTTTGGCCTGTAGTGCAAAGATGACTATTTGATTCAAGATATTTATTGATTGATGTTACAGGGATAAAATATTGATGATGGGCTTTTAAATTCATAGATAATCGTAGATTTCATTCTCTACGTAACTTCTCTATGAATTATTATTTTCCACTGCGAATATTGATTGAAAACTTGTTGTCTATTGTATTCTATTAAATTTTTCCCTGTTGAAGACTAACGATAATTTGTTGTATATTATCTTAGTCATAGTATTCTTTACTGGGCTAGTTGAGCTCACCCTTTTCCTTGTTGTTCCATTTTCTTCTCAGGAGGCGAGAATGTAGCAAGTACTAGTCGGGGTATGGAATGAAGGTTCTAGAAAGTTGTTTTAGTAGTCCTCACCATTTTTTTTGTAAAGTATTGTACCAATAATTGTAATGAGGATTTATTTGAGTGTGAATATTGTCTAGATGACAATATTTATATTTACACTCATAGTTTTTATGTTGTATTAATAAAGTTGTAGTTGTTTCTGTACCATGTTATTGACGACTCAGAATGGGTGTTGTATACCTATTTTGGGGGCGTCACAGTTACTAACAACAGGAATATTATTCAAATTTGACGTGTCTTTATTCAAATTCATAACATGGGCTAAGAAAGCTTGACATCCGCTTTTTAATAAACGAATGGCTTTATGGCTTGATATAACAGTGATTGATTTTAATGACTTAGTTGCTTGAATTCGCACAACAGGTTGATTAGGAATATGAAAACTAACCACCTTACGAAAACAATCAATTTTGGCATGATGAGTAGTTAACCAATTAATTCCTAAAATCACGTCAAATGCAAGTATCTTTAAAGAGATAAGGTCAACAGGTAAGGTGATGGTGCCAACTTGGATCAAACAAGATTTATAAACAGTGGATGTGATGAAAGTTTTCCCTAACGGAGTCTCCACAGATAAATCAAAGTCTAATTTCTCCGGAGTCAAGTTTAAACGTTGAGCACAAGCAGGAGAAATAAATGAATGGGTAGCACCGGTATCTAGTAAGGTATAAACTTCACATGAATTTATGATTAGCTTACCCGTGATCACCTCGTTTGGGTTCTTGGCATATTGACCAGTCACGACAAACGCTCTTCCAGGAACCGTTGACTTTGATTTTTTTGGGGCAGCCTTTTGAGTCACCGTCCCCGCTGAACTTGGTTTCGCTACCGTACAATCTCGAGCAATATGTCCTTCCTTTCCACAATTATAGCATACCTTGAACTGTTGTGGACAGTTTGGGCTGATATGTCCCTCTTTTCCACATTTATAGCATATGACCGGTGGTCGTTCTCCTCCCTTGAAACCAGTTGTTGCTGGTGCTGACGTCTTCGTATTGTCATTGTTGAATCTCCTCTTTTTAAAATCTCTTCCTGACTCGCTTCTTCTATTTTCATAGCCACGATTACCACCAGAGTGGTTGTCGTTCTTGTCTGTATTTTTCTTTCTCCGCTGGTTATCATTGTTCTGATGAATGTTATCACCGATATGATCGTGGTTGTGGTCCCTCGGTTGACCGTACTCGTTATCTCGCTCTAATAATTGAGCCCTGTTGACAACATCTGAATAGAGAGAAAATTTATGAGAAATGAGATATTGACGTATGCCGGGTTTCAAACCTCTCAGAAACATCCGCGTCATACGTTCCTCATTCTCCACCAAATGAGGTGCAAACCTGGACAACTCTGTAAACTTCGCCTCGTACTGGGACACCGTCATGTTATTCTGCTCCAGTCTAATAAAATCTACCTCCTTTATATGACGAATACTTTCAGGAAAGTACTTGTCATTGAATAGTTTCTGAAATGTCTCCCAAGACATGCTGAGTGCGGCTGGATGGGTACGCTTCACAGATTCCCACCAGTAGTCTGCCTCGCCACGAAACATAAAAGTGGCGAATGGAACCTTCTGTTCCTCCGTGCATCCCAAGACATCAAATATCTTGGTAATTTGCTTGACCCATGTCTCCGCCTTAATCGGATTCGGCTTTCTCCAGAATTCTGGTGGTCCCAACTCTTTGAACTGCTTGGCTGTGACCAGCTGTGCATTGCCATTGTTTCTTCCTATATTTTGAACAGGAATCTCCTTCGTCTGGTTTTGCATGAACCGCAAAAAGCTTCTAAACATCTCATCGTTCACCATCTGCTCAGTGGTGTTGTTCACATGAGGAACATTGCCAGCCTGTTGCACGTTCTCCTAGTTGGTGAGTACATGTGTCTCCACGGTTTCATTTACTCCACTGTTAACATTCTCAGTCGACATTCTCAAATACTGCCATAAAACAAAGGTTAATTTAACAAATTAACATATCACATAATATCCCTTTATTATGACCGACCAACAAATAAGCTTAGGTAGGACACACTAGCGAAGGATTTACTCGTCTCTCCCCTTCTAGTTCTATTCCCTGATCTCCGCCAGAGATCATATCCCTAAGCTCTGATACCAACTGTGACGCCCCCAAAACAGGTATACAACACCCATTCCGTGTCGTCAATAACATGGTACAGAAACAACTACAATTTTATTAATACAACATAAAAACTGTGAGTGTAAATACAAATATTGTCATCTAGACAATATCCACACCCAAATAAGTCCTCATTACAATTATTGGTACAATATTTTACAAAAAAAAATGGTGAGGACTACTAAAATAACTTCTAGAACCATCATTCCATACCCCGACTAGTACTCACTACATTCTCGCCTCCTGAGAAAAATGGAACAAAAAGGAAAAGGGTGAGCTCAACTAGCCCAGTAAGAACATTATGACTAAGATGACATAGAAAAAATTATCGTTAGTCTTCAACAGGGAAAAAATATAATAGAATACAATAGACAACAAGTTTTAAATCAATATTCGCAGTGGAAAATAATAATTCATAGAAGAGTTACGTAGAGAATGAAATCTACTATTATCTATGAATTTAAAAGTCCATAATCAATATTTTATCCCTGTAACATCAATCAATATTTATCTTTGCACTACAAGCCAAAAATATTCATCAGTTGGTCATGTTCATCTCAACACCTGTTCATCTTTGCACTACGGGCCAAAGATATTCATCAGAAATCATTCATCTTTGCACTACAGGCCAAAGATATTTAATTGTATCATCATTTAGGACCGAGGATGATGAAAAAATATTTTAAAGGAAACGAATCCAGTGAAACAAAATAATAAATATTAAGGATTCGTATTTCAGCTATTCTATGTCCAAAAATACCTCATAAATAATCATAGTGGAGTAAAATTTAAGAATGATCAAAACATGGATACAATCAAAGCTAGTATCCAAAATAGATATTTTAAACAAAAATAAGAAAATTTTATTTTTCGGTGAATAGTAACTCGTGAATAGTAACTCGTGAATAGTAACCCCGACATAAAAAGTTCTAAATTTGATAAAAAGTTCAGATCAATACTTCGGCATAATGATATTGAAAAAAATAATATCATTTAAGAAGAAATAACATCCCTTACCTTAGCAAAAATAGTACTTCTAGTTGAAACACCGGATGTAGGTTATGACTTGAACTTGCACCGTATAGCAAAACTCAAAGTATTAGAATACTCACAAGAATACGCTCACTAATATAGAGAGAGAAAGAGAGAGAGACTTGTGTTTCTGGTGTGATTTTCAATTCTAACCTAAGGACCCTATTTATAGGAAAATGCTTAGAACACAAAAGCAGAAAATTTAATAATATATATATATATATATATATATATATATATATATATAAATTTTCAAGTCCACCTTAGAAAATCTGAAATCAGCCACCTTGCACATGTTTATGATGTCCAAAAAAAATATAAAAAACGTTTTTCTCAAAATAATTAACTAAAACTCCCAAAAATCAATTATTTCGGAACTTCAAAACTTCAATAATTCATAATAAATAGCCCTTTTGTCAGAAAATTCGAATCTCGCGAGTTTTTATAGGAAATTCAATTCTCTACAACTTTGCAGAAGAAAGTTTTTTCAAATTCCAAACAGAAATTGATCGAAATTCACAAACGGGCGATTTTACCGTCAATAATAAATTTTCGGTCAAGAATTATGTCCACCAACACACAAAACATGTATTAATCATTTAATGCCACAAAAATACTCTTCCTCCTCATATACTCATATATCCCACATTCATTGTAAAAATATCACCATAAATATATTATTAACATAATATATTTAAATGAATTATTTTATCAGAAAAAGATAAAATATTAATTTTCAACAATTGTCACATTAAAAAATTTTCTCCATCTATATCCACATAAAATCACTATTTTCCTCATCGTATAAATTAATAATTAATTATACACAAATAATATTACAGAATCACAGTACTGGTAACCACGCCGTTCCCAGGAAAGAGGGGGCTTTCCAATAAGGATTTCTCCTTACTGGCGCGCAATTAGATGACCAAACCTCTCCTTAGACAGAACTTTCTAGATATTGCCAATAATGTTATCTAATAATATTATTCAGATAATATGAATTATTGCTCCGATAATAGAAAACACTGTGTAGTGACAATTATAAAATATCAACGTAGCAATTATTTAATCAATAAAATAAAATATTGAACAGTAATTACTGTAACCATTATTGAGTAGTGACTTCTTACGTAAGAATCAATAATTGGTGCAATACCGTGTGCTACTGTGCAACAACGCGTATTACCGTGCTTTAACCACCGGGTATTCCAACAGTATTAACGGTAACAATTACGCCGTTATTTATAAACAACTTATTTTTGTCGTTTTCTTCATCCAATCGCTTTCCGTTATGGGGCCCACAAAAGACTGCGCCGTCGTACGAATATTCTCCGACAGTAAGAATATTCCACGACCAATCGAATATTCCCCGACAACAATGAATATTTTATAACTACTTGCTTATTTAAAATATTTGCGCATTTTACCCATAACTAACCACATTAATTAAATCAACCCTTACTATTTCAAAATAATAAATAGAGGAAATTAAATTTCATTTATTAATAATTTGGGGTCTTACAGCTAATTTTTCTTATGAGCTTCTGTAAATTAATTTTAACATATATTTTATTTGATTTTGGTTCATAGAACTTAATATTTTAAATTATTTAAAAAATATTATAAGTACAAAATATATTATTTTTAAAATTAAATTAAATACACATCATAATTTAAATTATAGGATTTTACAAATTAATTAGAATAAAAGTTAAGTAAGATTCTCTTCGTGGAGAATAAAATTTAATACTCCTTTTGATCTACCAAAAAAAAGAGTATTATTCGTCAATTCTTTTTATTCTAAATAAAGAGTTTAATTTTTTTTATAATAATATATTAAATATCACAATATTTTAAAGTTTAGTATCACATTTTTATCAATATATCATCCCTATTCAATTATATTTTTGATAATTTGAGGAGTAAAGATAAAATAAAATATTGATTTTTTTAAATGATACTACTTTTTTATGAAATAGGGATTATCATATTTTAATAAGAATCGAATTATCACTCTTTCCATATAAAATTGCGTTGATTGCGCTTAACCTTATACAGTTATACTACTATAAAAGTACCCATTTGCATAGTTTTTGTAATTCTTTATCCGTTTATGGGAACAGCGAAAATGTGTCATATAATTTGGAGTACCTTTTAGTAGGGTCCGGTTCCAGCCTCCGACTTTCTTAAAATACGAACATTTTTTTTTCAAATAATTATTTTTTTTAATATTTTATAGAACTACAATTTTTTCATAATATAATTTTTACAGACCTATTTTATTATATATTTTTAAATCACGTTTAAAATACTGTATTATAAAAAAAATTTAATTTTATAAAATATTAAAAAAAAATTAATTATTTAAAAAAATAAAATAAAAATAAAATTAGTGCATTTTAATAAGTCCGGACCTGATCCTACGTGCCTTTTAGTATTCGTGTAGGTGGAAACTTGACTTTTTGTATTTAATGACTCAATATTCAATTAAAGAAATTGGAGTCCCTTGTTGGATTCTTGTTTAAAGCTATACCTTCCCTTGTGTCTCAAATGGGAGTTTCATTTCATTATTTTTCTTTCCTATATTTTATATTTTATCATATATTATATTTAAAAAAATTATGCCGTTCATTTCAAAATACAAAATGATCAATATTAATTGTTTGAATTATATTGAGATGTTTTGAAATTTTAAACTAATATGAGTAGTTTTAGGCAATATATATATATGTTAAATTTAAAAAAAATTTGTACGTGCACACCTAAAAGAGAGGATCAATAGAGGTGTGTGCGTGTCAACGAACTAGGTCAAGTTTAATTTTTTTTTGGTTCAGAAGTAATTTAGACGAATAAAATTTAGTGTCTATTTAGAACATGTGTTCGAGTTATTCGTCTAATTCATCATGTATTACTTTAGACTAATGTAAACTATGCATGCAATGATATTTTGGGTTTTTTAATGCAGAAAGAAACAATAATTAAATAAATTGAAAAGTAAAACAATCAATCACACATGCACACCAAAATTTATAGTTGGTTTGATCTCTTAGTCATCTACTCTATGAGTCTAAATCCAAGACTAGGTATCAATTGACACTTGACATATTTCCTTTAATATTAATAAAGTAATTACAATTGTATCTGTACAATAGAACTTAGCTAATAATCTTAACTAATTGTATTAGTACGAAAAGGGAATACAACCGAAGCTAATGATGTTAGCTAAACAATATAATTCAAGGCTTTAAGATAATAGCCAAGTATATTGAATATTTTCAGCAAAGTGAATTTGTATGTTTCAGTTATCTTTCCATGAATGAAATAACTTGATATATATAGACTTTAAAACACAATGACTACTATATCTTTAAAACTTAGAAAACTGTTATTTAATAGTGTTAACGCCAAGATCTTTGATGACGTCCCAATCACGTAAGACGCCCTAATCCTGCACAAAAAACACGATCAACACCAAAAGCTTGACGGCTGGACCGTCGGGGGATAGCTCCGGCGTGAGAGTCAATACAGGTGTTCAAGGTTTAACAATGGAGGGTGTAAAAAATCTCTAGTGTGTTCAACTAGATAGAAAGTGTATGCGTACCTCTTGTTAGAAGACCCCCTTGCTAGGTTATACTCTCATGCTCGGTTTTTTGTGTCACCAACCATGATCTGACACCCCCTCTCAGTCACCCCTTGTCCCAGCCGACTGCATGCGGGTTGTCACCTTTTTTCCACTGTTCCTGCCGTCGGCCGGATAAGATCCCATCCACATTAATGATCTGCAGGCGCTTGGTCAACTGCCCTACCCCCCTCATCATTACCAGTCAAAGTCTTAGATATTAAAAGATCTTATGGGCCGGCCACTTGACCCAGCCCATTATTAATGGGATACAATAAAGGCAATATAAATGTTAGGCCCAATGACTATAAGACTTAGTGATAAAGGTCCACTAGGCTAATTAAACGGATGGGCCCAATTAGTCAGGCCCAATGAAAGAAATATCAGGCCCCAACATTGCCCCCTAGTCTTTTATTAAACAGGATGTTTAGTGGAAGACTGACTGCAAATAGCGCGAGCCCACAGGACGAAAGGGCCCACTGGGCGCCAGCCTACCTTGGATAACCCACCAAAGCCAAAATCAGACGTTACCCTTTCCTCTCCCTCATCATTATCCCCAATTAATGCGCCGCCCTCGGCTCTCGTGCAAATTTTGAAAGAATCACTTGCTATAAAAGCCGCTGCCCATTCTCCTTGGAGGGTTCCCTGCCATTTCGAATTCATAAGAGTTTATTGTCTTCTCCTCCTCAAATTTCTTTATTTTCTCTGTAAGTTCTCAACAATGGCATCCCAGAACCCCGATACCAGTTCTCCCCTTCGTGTCGCCCCCATCTCCACCGTGACCCCTCACTCCAATCCCGACAAAGAGGTCCCGGGCTCAAACCCCCAAATCAATGCCGCGAGTAAGGAAGCTCCGTCCATGGAACCACTCCCCAACCCATCTGATTTTTTTCAGAACGAGGAAGACTTTCCTCATGCCAACACCCCTTCCACTGTCAATGAAATTGAGCTCGGCAACATCAGAGCTCGCTATCAGATCCCGGATACCCACATGGTACGGATAGCGGCTCCTCACGAAAGGATGTATCAGCGTCCCGATGGCTGGATCGCCGTTCCGGCAACCTTTCTGGAGAAGGGGGTGAGGTTCCCTCTTCACGCCTTTTTGATCACCCTCTTAGGGTTTGTTGGAGTGGGGTTCGCCCAACTGGTGCCGAACTCGTACATCCACATACTGGCTTATATAGCCTTCTGCTACGAGATAGGAGTTCCTCCTGCTGTGGATTCCTTCTTCACCCTCTTCTCTGTGGGGAAATCACGGGAGAAAGGCTTCAAGGTGCTAAGTAAGATAGCCCCCAAGCCCAATGCCAGGATCGAGAAGCGGTCTCTAATGGACACTCCTTCGAGCAACCGAGGATGGCATAACAAATGGTTCTTCGTCAACGGGCCCGAAATCTCTTCTGTTCCTGACTGGACCACTTCTGATCGCGTCTCTGCAGACTTCGGAGACATATCCGAGGAGCGCATAAGAGAAATGACGCGCATCATAGAGAAGATACCCCTGAAGGAGTGGAGCTTCGGCCTCTTGGGCAAACAAGCCTGGTTGTATGACCACAAGTTGTCTCTCATCAAGCCGACTTCGACCGATCGGAGGGACTTGGATAGGTACCTTTCTGGCAAGCCTTCATCCCCTTCCACTGAAGTTCCCCAAGAAGAACTTCCGGCCTCGGAGGCCCAGGATGCAGAGGTTTCCCGTGGATCAGAACCTACCGAGGAACCTAGCCGACCTCGACAGAAGAAGAGGGCGGTTCGGAAAGTCCGGTCAAATCCTCAAGGAACTCAATCAACTTCTACAGCGAGTCTGATTGACTTGCCTGCGACCGAGCGAATGCAGGCCCTTCGGATAAAGAAAAGGAGGACTCACGTGACTCCTCTGTCTGCCGATGAGCTTCGAGTTCCTCGTCCTGCTGCAGTCGAGCCTCCCCCCGTCATCCCTGTGGAGATCCACGTTTCAGAAGATGAGCTCGAGAACCTGAATGAGTCTCCTCTTCTGTCTCGTAAAAGGAAGCAGTCCTCCGAGGATCAACCAGCACCGCCCCCTGAACCATCAGTGCCTTCTCCGCCGAGGCCCTCTTCCTCCACTTTCCGGCGAGAAGCTGCGTCTTCTCCCACTGTATGGCCTGATTTTAACGAGAACTTTCCTTTTCAGCTGTTTGACTCCTTTGTTCGGGAGACCGATGACCATCGGTTCGGAAACAGTTCGATCAGGGATTTGATCGAAGAGGGCATGAGTTACCAGGCTAAGGTGAGTTGGTTCAATCAAAATATTTAGGGATCATCTGTTTCTTCTACTAATTCACTTTAAATGTCCGCAGGCAAATGCTGTCTTCGGGAGACTTCTCCCCCGATACAGAGAGTCTGAAGCCGAAGAAGATGCGGCCAGGCGAGAGATGGCCACTATGGCTTCTGCTCTGGAGAGGGAGAGAAGGGCCCATGGTATCACTATCTTCAATAAAGAAGGCCTTCAGAAGGACTTAAATAAGTTGAAAGAACAGTTGGAGACATCCGAGGCCACCCATCAGCTGACCGTTACTACGAACATAGACCTGGTTCGTCGGAATGAAGTTCTTGTTGGGAAGAACGAAACGATGGTGAAGACCAATAAGAGCTTGGCTATACAAGTACACGACCTTGAGGCCAGGGATTTGAGACATCTGAAGGAGCGGGCAAAACTCGAAGAGGAGCTCCGCGAACTTCGGGCTCTGAGAGACTTGGGTCCTCCTCTAACCGGAGATCTCCGGAGGGAAATCCAACAAGAATACCGAAAATCTGCTGAGTTGAACGAGGAGATCATCCAGATGTTCTCGGATGGGTACGACGAATGCCGAAGCAAAGACAAGGCAAGACTTGTCGCTGCCAAGGTTGAACCGACTATCCTGGACTCTTCGGAAGACGAAGCCGATCACTGAAGATGGTTTTCTTTCCCTTAGCTGTAGGATTTTTGTAAAGCTTCTATCGCTTTGTAAACATCATTATGTAAATAAAATATCAGTGTTATCAGTACCGTCCTTTATGACTTCGGTTTTTTCGCTGTTTACCAACACTTCAATATGGATTTAATTTGAAAAATATACAAGCTCCTCCGTGGGCCTAACTTTTAAACTGTTAATTAGCAACTAAGCAAGTCGTATAACAGGTAAGACGAAGCTAAATAACACGGCCATCCGAACTCAACACTTAGAAAGATTTAGGCAATAATAATAAAGTAAAGGAATACTTATTCGTTACCGAAGTGTGAGGTAGATGTCGCGAGGGATCGGACGAAGTTTGAATGACGATGCTTGTCTACCCCGAAGGACCTGATAAGGTTCTTAGGATCACCGGACGGTGCGGTTATCATCAAATGGTCGACAAGTCTGTCCGAACCTTTTAGCTTTGGTGGCCATTGATTTTACCACCCTTGGTAAAAAACAATATAGGATCCAGGATTTGACTACCACACGGGGTATCAAATAGATTGGCTACCATCGAATGGCCAGCGAGTCCTACCATTCCTCCTTACTTCGGTGACCATTGATTTTACCACCCTTGGTAAAAAACAATATAGGATCCAGGATTTGACTACCACACGGGGTATCAAATAGATTGGCTGCCATCGAATGGCCAGCGAGTCCTACCATACCTCCTTACTTCGGTGACCATTGATTTTATCACCCTTGGTAAAAAACAATATAGGATCCAGGATTTGACTACCACACGGGGTATCAAATAGATTGGCTGCCATCGAATGGCCAGCGAGTCCTACCATACCTCCTTACTTCGGTGACCATTGATTTTACCACCCTTGGTAAAAAACAATATAGGATCCAGGATTTGACTACCACACGGGGTATCAAATAGATTGGCTGCCATCGAATGGCCAGCGAGTCCTACCATACCTCCTTACTTCACTGTGACATTAGGACAGATGCGAAGATCAGTTGTGAAAAAAGTGACTTTTTATTGATGATGAACGGTTATGTACAGACTTCCAGTGGACTGACTTGGTTTCTATTGAAAGTACTTTCGGAGCCTGCCTGCGTGCCATGTGTTCTGAATTTCGGATCCATCCAAGGCCTTCAGTCGATATGTCCCGGGCTTTGGTACTTCGGCCACTTCATACGGTCCTTCCCAGTTCGGCATCAACTTCCCAGTGTTCTGCGGTGTAGATGCTTCGGCCTCTCTGAGAACGAAGTCTCCCACCTCGAACCTTCGGAGCTTTACCCCTTTGTTGTAGTGCTTGGCGACTCTTCTTTGGTAGGCTGCTAACTTGATCATAGCCATTTCTCTGACTTCCTCTAGCAGGTCCAAGTTGGCTTTTAATCCCTCGTCATTGTAGATCTCACTGAACTGACTAACTCGAAGGCTTAGAGATCCAATCTCAACTGGGACTAAGGCATCAGTGCCGTAGGCCAGTCTGAAAGGCGAGTCCCCTGTTGTTGTCCTCGGCGTAGTCCTATAAGCCCACAATACGCTGAGCAGCTCTTCCAGCCATCTTCCTTTGGCTTCGTCCAATCTGCGCTTGATCCCGTTTAAGAGCGTTCTGTTAGTCACTTCGACCTGCCCGTTCGATTGCGGATGAGCCACTGACGTCTTCCTGTGCTGAACCCCCAGCTCCTTCAGAAAGCCTTCAAATTTTGATCCCACAAACTGACGTCCGTTGTCTGATATCACTACTTGAGGGATCCCGAAGCGAAACACTACGAATTCTTTTATAAATTTCAGACACTCCTGTTCCGTTATCAGCCGAAGTGGTTTCGCCTCGACCCATTTGGTCATATAATCAATGGCGACGATGACGAAGCTGACCTGCCCCTTAGCCTTCGGTAACGGACCCAGTATATCAACCCCCCAGACAGCGAAGGGTATAGGAGATAGAATCGAGTATAGCTCTTCCGGTGGCTGATGTGGGATCGGACTGTTGAGCTGACATTTATCACATTTTTTCACGTATTCCGTAGCCTCCTTGAAGATCGTTGGCCAGTAGTACCCCTGCCGAAGAACTTTGTATGCCAGCGACTTAGCCGCCATGTGATCACCGCAGATACCCTCATGAACTTCCCGAAGGGCGTACTCTGCTTCGGTCGGGACCAGACATTTCAATAATGGTGACGAAAATGCCCTCCGATAAAGATCCCCGTCAATGAGAACGAAGTTGGCACTTTTGTATTTGACCTTTTTTGCTAACATCTGATCCGAAGGAAGGACGTCGTCTGCCAAATAATTGATGTAGGGAGTCATCCAGCAGTCAGGTCGCTCGATACACATCACCGAGTCATGTTGAACACTAGGCTGCTGTAAGACCTCCAGATAGATTGACCCGTTGAACACAACAGCATCTGTAGTGGCTAACTTTGATAAGGCATCGGCAATAGAATTATCGTTACGCTCTATGCCTTGAAATTCGTGAAAAGCAAAGTATCGGAGTCGGTCTTTCAACTCTGCCAAGTACCTGATCATCCTCGTCCCCCGAGCTTCATATTCTCCTGATAACTGCTTGACGACCAACTGAGAGTCACTATAGATACTCAATTTCTGGACTTCTAGGCTCTTCGCCAGCCGAACCCCAGCTAGAACGGCTTCATACTCGGCCTCGTTGTTAGTCGCCTTAAACCCGAATCTAATGGCTTGTTGTACCTTGAACCCTTCCGGACTGGTCAGAATAATCCCTGCTCCACTGACATTCACTGTGGAAGACCCATCTACATACAGTGTCCATGTATTCTGACCGTGCTGAAGAAGTGTAACAGTTCGATTAGATGTCCTCGTTTCCGGCGACTCGGCATCTGCCTCGGTAAAGGAACATTCTACCACAAAGTCGGCCAAAGCTTGTCCTTTGATAGCGGTTCGAGGATGGTATTCGAGGAAAAACTGGGACAATTCCATGGTCCATGCTGCCAATCTCCCCGAAACCTTCGGCTTGCCCATTACCTTTTTCAGTGGTTGATCTGTGTAGACGATCAAGAGCCTACCCTGAAAGTATTGCCGAAGCTTTCGGCTAGCAATTACTAAAGCAAAGGCAATCTTTTCAATATTTGGATACCTGGTTTCGGCGTCTCGTAGGACGTGACTGACGTAATAGACCGGGTGCTGCTTTCCGCTGATCTCCCGAATCAACACCGCTCCAACGGCTAAGGGACTTGCTGCAAGGTATAGATATAAGGTTTCTTTCGGAGTGGGTTTTACCAATAGGGGAGCAGAGGACAGATAGGTCTTTATGCCTTGGAAGGCTTCTTCACAGGGCGAGGTCCATTGGAAAGTTTTAGCGTTCTTCGGCCCCTTCAGTGTGTCGAAGAATGGTAGACACCTCTCTGCAGATTTAGACATGAACCTCCTCAGAGCTGCAATTCTACCGGTCAGGCGTTGGACGTCTTTAAATGATTGAGGAGTCTTCATGTCAAGGACTGCTTGAATTTTCTCCGGATTAGCTTCGATGCCCCTCTGACTGACCAGATACCCCAAGAACTTTCCCGCACCGAGGCCGAAGGTACATTTTGCGGGATTAAGCCTCAATTTGTGCTGTCGGATAGTCTGGAAACATTCCTCCAGATCATCCAAATGTCTCTGAACCTGCCCGCTTTTAACGATCATGTCGTCCACATAAACCTCCATATTCTTTCCCAGCTGCTTGTGGAAGATAAAATTCATCATTCTTTGGTAGGTTGCTCCAGTCATCTTCTTATAGGCGTACACCGAACGGTGTGTAATGAAAGCTGTCTTCGGGATATCTTCCCTACACATAGATATTTGATGATAACCTGAAAAAGCATCCATAAAGCTTAGTAGAGCATAACCTGAAGTTGCATCAATAAGTTGATCAATATGGGGTAAAGGATAAAAGTCCTTCGGGCAAGCTTTATTTAGGTCGGTGTAATCAATGCAAACTCGCCATTTTTGGTTCTGCTTCTGCACCAATACTACATTGGCCATCCACTGTGGGTAGTCGATCTCAAAAATAAAATCAGCAGCCAACAGCTTGGCGATCTCTTCGTCAATTATCTTCTGTCGCTCGGGTGCGAATATCCGCCTCTTTTGCCGAACAGGCTTCCTCGAGGGATCTACCTCCAATCGGTGCTCAGCAACCCTTCTGCTAATCCCAGGCATGTCCTTCGGCTCCCATGCAAAAATGTCCGCATAGCTGCGAAGGAGCTCCATAAGATTTGTCCGAAGAGGCTCTGGTAGACCCAAACCAATTTTTACTGTCCTGTCCGCTTTCCCGAGGACCAACTCGATCTCCTCCGTCTCCCCCGCAGGTGTTACCAATGGCTGGGAACTGCTTTCAGTGAAGGGCTCAATCTCGATTGCCATGGTTTGTTTCTGTTTGCTAACCCCTACTCCGGAAGAGATGCACGCATTCCGATAACAGCGTCGGGCTAGGTCCAAATCTCCAGCCACCTCTCCGACTCCGTGCGCTGTGGGGAACTTAATCTTGAAATGGGGGATGGAAGTCACGGCTTGGAGAGCCGTCAGGGTAGGTCTCCCCAGTATAGCGTTGTAAGCCGAATCTACATGCACAACATAGAATTTACACATTATTTCCGCCTGCTGAGGGGCTGTGCCGAAGACCACTGGGAGTTCGATAGTGCCTGCAACTTTGATCGGATCGTTGCTGAAACCATATAGGGGAGCCTCCTGCCCAACTTCCATCTTTCGCCCTTCAAGATGCATTCTTTGATATGCGTGGGCGTACAGAATATTCACTGAAGACCCGTTATCTATCATCATACGCTTCATGTCTACCGAGCCCACTTGCGCGGTGATCACTAATGCTCCCTCATGTGGATCAATGGGCTCCAAAGGATAGTCCGTGTCTGTAAAAGATATAATAGTTCCGGGAAATGGTCTATCCATCTTTGGAGAGGCACCTGATATGGACATAACCGAATCCAGATACCCCCTTCTCTTTCTTCCTACCAATTTCCCCGACGTTCCCCCTGTTATCACGTCGATGACATGCCTTGGTGGCGGGTTCGGGACGGGCTGCACAGGAGGATCCGTTTGAACTAACTGAACGGTGCGGTCGGCACCTTGGTGACTCTTTTCGGCCACATATTGGACTAACAGACCGCTCTGGATCTTTCTTTCTACAAAATCCTTAAGATTACAACACTCATTGGTGTCATGGCCTGCGGCTTGATGATAGTTACAATATTTTCGAGGATTGCCCTGCCCGGTCCTATAGTTGTCCCTCGGTGGCTCAAAGAACGGCTGGTTCCGGATTTGGTCTAGAATCACCGATCTGTCCGTGTTCAGCTTGGTATAAACCTTATTCACCTTCGGGGTCGTAGCGGGCGGGCGAGCATCTCCTTGTCGCCACGAGTTGTTGAACTTCTTGGAACGACTCTCCGATCTATCACTGTACCCCCCAGTCTTCTTCGGATCATCCCGGGTTCTAGGGGCATCTGCCTCCTTCATCTGTTCCGTAGAGGAACGCTTCAAGCTACTCATAGCCTCTTCCACAACGATATAACCTTCTGCCTTGTCGAATGCCTCTGCCAGGCTTTTCGGGTGATTGAACATCAACTTTTTCACCAGCTTCTCCGACTTTACTAGGTCCAGACCGTTCTGAAACAAACCCACGGCTTGGAGATCGTTCAAATCAGACACCTGGCCAACGGCTTCTCGGAACCTCTTCACATACTGACCCAAAGACTCATCGGTGTACTGCCTGACCTGTGCCAAAGAGCCCGTGGGCTTCCCTCTCCTTCGGTTACTCCCAAAACGAGCATGGAACTTATCGCAGAGCTCGGGCCATGAGGAAATTGAATCTGCCGGTAAATTTCCCATCCACTGCCTCGCGTCCTTTCTCAACGTCGTAACAAACATATGGCACTTAGCAGCGTCAGCGAAATCGTAGTAGTCCATCAACCGGTCAAATGCTTGGCTGTGGTCGTACGGATCTCCCGAACCATCGTAACTTTCCATGTGAGGCAACTTCTTAGAGGTGTCCGCCTTCTCCTTAAGAATGTCCGAGGAAAACGGGGATGCTTTCTTTCCCGGAGTATTCTTCACCTGCTGGACCTCGGCCAACTGCTTCTGGAGTGCCTTCAGTTCTTTTACGAGGTATTCTACTCCTTCCGGCTGCGACGACACTCCCTTCTCCGACGACTCTCTCTTTCTCGGAGTAGGTCGGTCGTTGATCATAATACCCCCAATCTCCGAAGGACTTTCGCGACGACGGTCTTCTGAGCGAAGTACCCGACTTTCGGGTGTACGGCCCCCGGATCTGCTTCGCCTCTGGGTCCGACGACTGTGGTGGGAGTGTGTGACAATGAGTGCCCTCTCCATGCTCTCTGGAGTTCGTTCTCTGGATCGGCCTTTCCTACCACTTCGGGTCTGCCCTGTAGGGACGTCACGACGGAATGCTTCCTTCGATCTTCGAGGAGTAGGGCTCCTCGATCTTTCTCTCTCCCGATGTTGGCTTTGAAACCCACGTTCTGACTGAACCGGCTCCTTCCCGCTGCGATGCACACGCCTTTCAGACTGGACGTAACTCGATGCTTCATCCCTCAACTCCTCCATCCGGGACATCTGCTCGGCTATATCCTGCCTCTGCTTTATGAGTGACTCCATGGCCCTATCGGCCTCTTCCGCCATCTTAGCCAATCGGGAGGTCTTCTCGTCGTGGTCTAGCTGTTTCCGGCCGCGGCCGGATTCCTTATCCGTCGTGAAGATTAACTTTCTCTTAGCTTTGCCCACGGCTCTTGGACGAGAGTCTCCATGTGACCGCTTGGAGGCTGTGCTAGCATGAGCACTTAGTGTGGGCCTCAAACGATCTCTAATAGAAACTCGTGGCGGTGAGGCACCAACAGTCATCGGTTGTCCTTCAGGCGTGTCTGCTCTGCTCTTCCCCATCCTGAGAGCGTGGAACAAATAAATGTTTGTGATTGAAAGCTCTGAAACACTAGAACTCTGCCCTCCTTCTAGCGCCAATGTTAACGCCAAGATCTTTGATGACGTCCCAATCACGTAAGACGCCCTAATCCTGCACAGAAAACACGATCAATACCAAAAGCTTGACGGCTGGACCGTCGGGGGATAGCTCCGGCGTGAGAGTCAATACAGGTGTTCAAGGTTTAACAATGGAGGGTGTAAAAAATCTCTAGTGTGTTCAACTAGATAGAAAGTGTATGCGTACCTCTTGTTAGGAGACCCCCTTGCTAGGTTATACTCTCATGCTCGGTTTTTTGTGCCACCAACCATGATCTGACACCCCCTCTCAGTCACCCCTTGTCCCAGCCGACTGCATGCGGGTTGTCACCTTTTTTCCACTGTTCCTGCCGTCGGCCGGATAAGATCCCATCCACATTAATGATCTGCAGGCGCTTGGTCAACTGCCCTATCCCCCTCATCATTACCAGTCAAAGTCTTAGATATTAAAAGATCTTATGGGCCGGCCACTTGACCCAGCCCATTATTAATGGGATACAATAAAGGCAATATAAATGTTAGGCCCAATGACTATAAGACTTAGTGATAAAGGTCCACTAGGCTAATTAAACGGATGGGCCCAATTAGTCAGGCCCAATGAAAGAAATATCATGCCCCAACAAATAGGTAAATTAAAACTTAGTTTTCAACTTTGTTGTAACTAAACGGATCTATTTGGAATCTGAAAATCTGTTTAGGAAAATATATATTTGAGATGAACAATTTTTTATAATCTTCAAAATATGTTATAAAGATATTTTATGAAACAAATTTTT
Organism: Panax notoginseng; assembly: GCA_016801055.1. NCBI lineage: Eukaryota > Viridiplantae > Streptophyta > Magnoliopsida > Apiales > Araliaceae > Panax > Panax notoginseng. The sequence continues at coordinate 210,870,121 of CM029015.1, read as the reverse complement.
ATATACTCAAACCACAGATCCCAAGATTTAAGGAAATGTTAAAAATTTGTTAGTATAAGTAATTTAAAGAACCCAAATTTTTTAAGCTACTCCTAATTTGAATTTGGAAACCAAAATCTTAAGTTCAATTTGTTATCTAATATGATTAGTTATGTGATAAAGATATAATCTGATGAAAAGCTAATCCCAAGATATTAGAAGATAGAAACTGTTTTCAATATGGATAAAATATTTTATAAGCAAAACATATTTTATAATAGCAAACTCTCTATATTTGGAAACAATCTATTTTGCTGGAACTCTTTTAAAAAAAACAAGTTTCCTTAATTTTAGTCAAACTATGAATAAGACTTATTAAAAAATAAGAGCCCTTATTTTAATTGATTAAGGAAATTGATTTAAGATCTTTTTAAATCATAATGCCTTGACAAAAAATTGATTTAGAAATGATCTTACAATAAATCTTACGAAAAATTCTGGTCTTCATTCTTGATGTTTCGGCAGCTTGAGATTACTTTGTCCAGAATGAAAATTTGTCAACCCAATCTTTAAATCTGTGTAATAACATACTACCACCATTCCTAAAAGATTGTCGTTTAAGATTTTTGCACATAGATTAAAAAAGTGTCATTTATCAAATAAAATTTATTTAAAATTCCATCACTACCCCTTTATGGGAAATTAAAAACTATTAGTAATACAATAGAGAGAATTTCTTGGGACAATGAGAAAAGGTAGAGGTAATATAGAAAAGTAAATAATTTATTCTTTTCAAAAGTTGTAAATGATAAATATTTTGGAACATATTTTTTCTTCTAAAACGATAATCTTTTAAGAACACAAAGAGTATAAGATACTACAAAAGTCAAAGTTGTCGTTAAAATCAAAAGTATATAAACCAACAATATTTACTCTCATAGCGAGAAACTATTCCCATTTTAAAAAATAGTTCAATAAATGAATGGTCAAACAAGTGAGTGATAACAAGAATACATACTAGCACGATTTCTATATAGTGTTTGTGCCAAGCCCACCAACCCCAAGAGAGACAATTTAATCAAAGAATAAGGGCTTTTGTGGCTTTATATATCATTATATCTGTAACACCTTAGTTACACATCGAAAGATATAAAAAAAATTTATTTATCTATAGAAAAAATTAAGTTACTAATAATAGTACCTTCAGTTATGACCTTTTGGATGAGCCTGTGATGAGTTAAGATGGCCCAAGAACATACTATTGGACCAGTGGTTTATGGCTTTATTTAGATGAATTTGATTCAATTTAGACTTGAAATTTGACCCGAAATTTATTTCGGACTCGTGATTTGACCTAGTTGTTTCATATGGTATCAGAATCGACTCTCGAAAGCTCGGGTCGCGTAATCCGATCGGGTTGCCGGAGGTAGGGACACGAAGGCTGGTGATATTACCCCACAATGAAGGGAGGGAGGTCCAGAGGTGGGGACACGAAGTCAGTCGGTATTATCCCACAATAGCTAGAGAGATAAAGATGTGTGGACCGTGTGTGTGATCCGTTCTGACGGGGACTTTAGAAATTTAAGTGGGGGAGTTTGTAACACACCAATCACACATCGAAAGATAGGGGGAAATTTATTTATATATAAGGAATTAAGATATTAACAGTAGTACATTCAGTCATGACCTGTTGGTTGAGCCTGTGGTAGGCTAAGATGACCCAAGAAGATATTATTGGACCAACGGTTTAAGGTCTTATTTGGATGAATTTGATTCGATTTAGACTTATTTGACCCTAGATTTGTTCCGAACTCGAGATTTGAATAGGAATATTTCAACATTAATACTTATTCATATTCGAGGAGGACATGTCACACTAGGAACAATTGTTTGGATAAGAAGTATTGTCAACTAGAAGGAAAACTCAATCTACTCCTCATCCCACTCATGACACTCTTGATCTCAAAAACCCGGTCTGCCCCCTTTGAATACCATATATATATATATATATATATATATATAAAAGCTCAAAAAAAAATCTTCTGATTTACGTCATTATAGTAATTCATAACTGAGGACCTGCTAAAGAAAATCCTTGTAAGAGCGATATAATAAAATAGATAAATGCATTTACTTGCGAGTGAACAAAGCGAGAAGACTTGTTGGTACCTTCCCCCTTAATCCTTGCAGTTGCCGGATGTGCTTGACGATACCCTATAATACGCTCATTTGTAGATTTCTTACTCATATATATATATATATATATATATATATATATATATATATATATATATAAATTATAAACTATCTATTTAATATTATTAATTACAAGATTTATTACTTTCAAAAGTTAAAATAAACCTTAATTTTAAAATTAAAATATATTATATTGAATTTAAAAAGTTAGACACGATCTTAAATTTTGAAACAGAGAAAGTATTTAATTACTAAAAAAAATTATAATAAAATTTAATATCTAAATTAATCTATAAACCTTTGTTAGAACCACAACTTTTTAAAGTCATAATTAAAAATTAGTCGAAAAACATGACACGTGTGATTCCCTATTCTTAAGATTTTTATCGCGCACACCACGAATGATTTGTTAGGAGTTACATGTGATATACCTCTAAGATATATGCTAAGTTTCGGAGTTGAACAAATTTGTGATAGCAATTCACAAGATGTTTCAGTTGATTATTTCTTGATGATAGTCATACGTTTATAGAAAAAACTAAGTGAGAGAATAGAGAATTTTATGTGCAAGTTTTCTTCTTATAATCTGTAAGACCCCAATTTTTATAAATAAAGATGAATTTTCTATAAATATCATTTTTGAATATTATGGAGTTAATTTGATATAATGTTATAGTTGTGGGTAATATTTATAAATTTTGCAAAGTAAGCAAGTTGTTATAAAATATTCGTTTGGTCGGAGAATATTCTTTTTGTCGGGGAATATTCGTACGACGGCACAATCATTGGTGGACCCCACAACGGAATTATTGTCGGATTGAGAAAACGACAGAATTATCTTTCTATAAAAATAACGGCTGAGGTGTTACCGTTAAAACCGTTAAAACTGTTGAACTACTCGGTAGTAAAAGTACAGTAATACGCGTGGTTGCATAGTAGCACACGGTATTGATTATTGATGCTTACGTGAGAAGTCACTCAGCTATACTCAATTATTGCTACAGTAATTGCTGCATCATATCTCTTAAATTATTGTCATAGTATCATCTGTATAATATGTTATATTATTGAGACGTTGTGGTAAGTTTGGTTATTTTATGGGGGGCCATATGTCATCATCTAAGAGTCTCTTCGTCAATAGTAATTACCGTCGTCAATAGTAATTACCGTCGTCAATAGTATTTACCTTGGTCAATAGTAATTACCTTCGTCAATATTATTTACCTTGGTCAATAGTATTTACCTTGGTCAATAGTAATTACCTTCGTCAATAGTATTTACCTTGGTCAATAGTAATTACTTTCGTCAATAGTAGTTGTCCCTTCAATATTACCAAGAGTCATTTGACCCTTCGTTAAGACCAAGAGTCATTTGACCCTTCGTTAAGACCAAGAGCCACCCTCAGTTTTTCTATAAATAGAGGCCTAGGGCTTCATTATTTTTCACGAATTCATTCAAGCTATAGAGAGAGAAAGTATAGAGAGAATAAGAGAGAGAGAGAGACTAAAAGTATTCTGCTACATCACTTTTCCAATATCCAGTTCTTTTAAGGTAGGGAATATTATTTCTTTTATATTCATGAAGAGAACTTCTGTTATTCCATTTGTTATTATTCTGTTGGAATAACCAGTATACGCGGTCTACCCTATACTTGGTGACATTCTTCTATTATTCTGTTGGAACATCCTGTCTGTGTGTTTTACACCGGACCTGGTTCCGTTTATTATTCTGTTGGAACATCCTGTCTGTGTGTTTTACACCGGACCTGGTTCCGTTTTATTACTATTCTGTTGGAATATCCTGTCTGTGTGTTTTACACCGGACCTGGTTCCATTATTTATTATTCTGTCGGAATATCCTGTCTGTGCGTTTACGCCGGACCTGGTTCCATTATTTATTATTCTATTGGAATAACCTGTCTGTGCGGTCTATCGCATGCATGGTGATTTCTTTTGTTATTCCATTCTTTATTGTACTCAGTTGGTTAAGTTTTGACTTCTATACTCCATGAAATTTGTGGAATATCCTTGATAGTTGCGTTTCATCCAGTATCTTTTCAAGAAAATATTCTTCTAAGCGTTCTTGAATTTTACTCCACAATGCAGTATCATGTTGACAATTTGGACGTTGTTAATTCCTGGATAAATTAATTCTTGAACTTGTTTTATTGAATTCTTATATCATTGTCATCATCCTCATGTTTATAAAATGTTGAAAGTCATCTGTGGCCTGTAGTGCATAGATGGACTTGGTATGATTATGACCAGGGATTATTCGGTATAATCATGACCGTAATGTTACAAATGATGTGGTAAAAGTCCTCATTGGCCCGTAGTGCATTGATGGACAGTTGTTGGCATGATCATGACCATTAATGAATACACGAATATCCTTGGCCGTAGTGCAGGGGTGATTCGATGATGTGGATTATTTTATTAAGCTGAGTCTCAGCGATCGCAGTGTTGAAAAACCTTTTAAATCATAAAAGATAGTAGAGTTTATTTTCTACTTGACTCTTTTAATGGATTGCTTGTTCCGCTGCAGTTAAACTTGATGTCTATTATATTTTATCAGTTTAACATTGTTGAAGGCTAATGATAATTTATTCTGCATTATCTTAGTCATAATATTTCTTACTGGGCTAGTTGAGCTCACCCTTTCTTTCACTGTTCTCTTCAGGAAATGAGAACGTAGCTGGGACAAGTCGGGGTACGGAGTGATGGTCCGAATGATAGTATTAATTAGTAGTCCTCACTATTCTATGTAATGGTGTGCTAATAAATGTAATGAGGACTCCTTTTGAGTATGAATACTCTCTAGAAGATAATATTTGTATTCAAACTCACAGTTTATGTTTTGTCGTATTGTACAAAACAGTTGTATTATTAAGTTGTATTTGTATTCTGTACTATGTATCTGACGACCCAAGATGGGTGATGTATACCTAATTTTGGGGGCGTCACAGTTGGTATCAGAGCTATAAGTAAAGAGCCCCGAGCCTCTCGCTGGTGACTTCCTGTTGATGGGGGATGCACCGAAGCCAGACTCTCCGTAGGGGACGCCGTTCTGCGGTGGCAAACTGATAGGTATCAATGTAAGGTGCTGACATAGGTTGGTGTCCAGAGTTACAGTTGGTATCAGAGCTTAGGGATATGATCCCTGGCTAAGATGTGAGAATAGAACTAGGAGGGGAGAGACGGGGAATTCCTTCGCTAGTATGACATACCTAAGTTTATTTGCATGGTATTTAATTGGTCGGTCATAATATAAGGATAATATATGAAATATCAATTAATTTTTATTTTGTGGCAGTATCTGAAAATGGCATCTGAGAACGTTGAGAATAGCAATGGAGCACAGACGACTGTTGATTCACCACATATCAATAATCAAGATAATGTGCATCAGGAAGGTGTCAATCCTCATGCAAACAACAACACTGACCAAATGATGAATGATCAAATGTTCAGAGGCTTTATGCAATTCATGCAACAACAGGTGAAAGCGGCTCCTGTCCACAACGTAGGTGGAAATACTGGAAACTCTCAGGCGGTCACCGCTAAACAGTTTAAGGAGCTGGGACCACCGGAGTTTAAGGGAGAACCCAAACCACTTGTAGCTGAAACATGGATAAAGCAGATCACCAAGATATTTGATGTCTTGGGTTGCTCCGAGGAGCAAAAGGTTCCCTTTGTCGCCTTTATGTTGCGAGGAGAGGCAGATTACTGGTGGGAATCGATAAAGCGTACTCAACCTGCCGCACTGAAGATGTCTTGGGAGAAGTTCCAAGATCTGTTTAACGACAAATACTTTCCCGAGAGTATTCGTCACATGAAGGAGGTGGAGTTCATCAAATTGGAGCAGAATAATATGACCGTGTCGCAGTACGAGGCAAAATTTGCGGAGTTATCCCGGTTTGCGTCCCACCTGGTGGATAATGAAGAAAGAATGACGCGGATGTTTTTAAGAGGTTTGAAGCCGGAGATACGTCAACATCTTGTTTCTCATAAACTGTGTTTGTATTCAGATGTTGTAAATAGGGCTCAGTTGGTGGAGCGCGATAACGAGATAACGCAACCAAAAGAGAGCAGCCGGCAAAATGATAATACCAGTGAGAGCAGTCATCGAAGCGGTGACAACAAGCGTGGAGGGAATCAACAGGCTAGAAATGGTAACCACTTCGGTGGTAGTCAGGGCCAAAACAATAAGAATGGACATTTCAAGAAGAGGAGATTCAACAATGACGGAAAGACGTCAGCACCAGCACCTGTCGTTAAGGAAGGAGAACGACCATCTATCATATGTTTCAAATGCGGAGGGGAGGGGCACATCAGTCCAAACTGCGCGATGCCGTCCAAAGCATGTTATAATTGTGGAAGAGAAGGTCATTTAGCTCGATTTTATCGTTTACCGAAGACAAATGCAGCTAGGATGGAGGCACCAAAAGCCGTCCCAGAAAAGTCAAAACCGGTTGTGCAAGGGAGAGCGTTTGTTGTGAACTCCCAGAGAGCAAGGAACCCGAATGAGGTCATCACGGGTAAGCTTATTATAAACTCTAAAGAAGTTTATACTTTATTTGATACCGGTTCAACCCATTCTTTTATTTCTCCTACTTGCGCTCATCGATTAAATTTGATTCCGGAGAAATTAGACTTTGACTTATCTGTGGAAACTCCGTTGGGAGAAACCTTCATTACCTCCACTGTTTATAAGTCTTGTTTGATTCAAGTTGGTACCCACACATTACCTATCGATCTGATTTCATTAAAAATACTTGCATTTGACGTGATTCTAGGGATTGATTGGTTAACTACTCATTATGCAAAAATTGATTGTTTTCGTAAGGTTGTTAGCTTTCATATTCCTAATCGACCTATTATGCGAATTCAAGCAACCAAACCATTAAAATCAGTCGCTGTCATCTCAAGCCATAAAGCTATTCGTTTATTGAAAAACGGATGTCAAGCTTTCTTAGCTCATGTCACAGATCTAAACAAAAATACGTCAGCTTTGAATGATATTTCTGTTGTTAATAAATTTCCTGACGTATTTCCCGAAGAACTTCCTGGCCTACCCCCAGAGCGTGAAATTGAATTTTGTATCGACCTTGAACCTGGTACAAAACCCATTTCCAAAGCCCCATATCGAATGGCTCCTATTGAACTTCAGGAGTTAAAGACCCAACTGCAGGAATTGTTAGACATTGGTTTTATTCGTCCTAGTACTTCTCCTTGGGGTGCTCCTGTTCTGTTCGTGAAGAAGAAAGATGGGAGTATGCGACTTTGTATTGATTATCGGGAGTTGAATCATGTCACCATCAAAAATAGGTACCCATTGCCACGTATTGATGACCTGTTTGACCAGTTGCAAGGAGCACAATTCTTTTCAAAGATCGATCTTCGTTCTGGATATCATCAGCTGAAGGTTAGAACTGAGGATATTCCAAAGACGGCTTTTAGAACTCGGTACGGGCATTATGAATTCTTAGTTATGTCTTTTGGATTGACTAATGCTCCTGCTGCCTTCATGGATATGATGAACAGGGTATTTAAGGAATATTTGGATCACTTTGTGGTCGTCTTTATCGATGACATCCTTGTTTATTCCAAAAGCCGTGAAGATCATGAGCAACACTTGAGGCTGGTACTCCAAAAGCTTCGTGAATACAAACTTTATGCCAAGTTGAAGAAATGCGAGTTCTGGCTGGAAGAGGTAGCATTCCTTGGGCACGTAGTATCAAGTCGTGGAATATCTGTTGACCCGGCAAAGATTGAAGCTATTCAAAGCTGGGAGCAACCTAAATCAGTGACCGAGGTACGTAGCTTTCTTGGTTTAGCTGGTTATTATCGAAGATTCGTGGAAGGATTTTCTCGAATCGCTACTCCATTAACTCAGCTGACTCGGAAAGATACAAAGTTTGGTTGGAGCGAAGAATGTGAGCAGAGTTTTCAAGAACTCAAGAGGAGACTCATTTCAGCACCTGTTCTAACAATACCATCTGGCTCGGAGGGATTTGTCATCTACAGTGATGCTTCGAGCAAAGGGTTGGGATGTGTTCTCATGCAACATGGAAAAGTCATAGCCTATGCATCAAGACAACTCAAGGAATATGAGAGGAATTATCCTACTCATGATCTAGAGTTGGCAGCTGTTGTCTTTGCACTTAAAATTTGGAGGCATTACTTGTATGGGGAGAAGGTGGAGATCTTTACGGATCATAAAAGTCTCAAATATTTCTTCACTCAAAAGGAACTCAACATGCGACAACGACGTTGGCTTGAACTGTTGAAAGATTATGATCATACCATTTGCAATCCATCCTGGAAGTACCAAAATGTATCATGATCTTCGTCATACATTTTGGTGGAGCAATATGAAGAGAGAGATAGCGTTGTTTATCTCAAGGTGTCTAACTTGTCAACGAGTCAAAGCGGAGCATCAAGTACCAAAAGGTCCATTGCAACCACTTGAAATTCCAGAATGGAAGTGGGAGCACATTACCATGGATTTCGTTACCGGTCTTCCTAGGGTTTCTCAAGGTATTGATGCGATTTGGGTCATTGTTGATAGATTGACCAAGTCTGCTCATTTCTTACCGATACGAGAAACTTATACACTTGAACGTCTTGCTCGTATGTACATAAACGAGATTGTAAGACTGCATGGTATGCCAGTATCCATAATTTCTGATCGAGACCCAAGATTCACTTCACGATTTTGGGTTAGTTTACAAAAAGCTATGGGCACGGAGTTACGATTTAGTTCAGCATATCATCCTCAGACGGACGGACAATCAGAGAGGACTATTCAAACTCTTGAAGATCTATTAAGACTCTGTGTCTTTGACTTCAAGGGAAGTTGGGACAAGTTCTTACCATTGGTGGAGTTTTCCTACAACAACAGTTATCAAGCAAGTATTGGCATGACTCCATTCGAAGCATTGTATGGAAGAAAATGTCGTTCTCCAGTATGCTGGGATGAGGTGGGCGAAGCAACGTTGTTGGGACCGGAGTTGGTACGTATGACTACAGAAAAGATTCAAACGATCCGACAACGTATAAAAACCTCACAAGATCGACAAAAGAGTTATGCTGATCTTCATCGAAAGGACGTGGAATTTGATGTAGGAGATCATGTGTTCTTACGTGTTGCTCCATGGAAAGGAGTTACGAGATTTGGAAAGAGAGGAAAGCTAAATCCTCGATTCATCGGTCCATTTTTAATCCTCGATCGAGTAGGAACTGTGGCTTATAGACTCGCTTTACCGCCAAGTATGTCTCGTGTTCATAACGTTTTCCACATATCAATGTTACGCAAATATGTGGAAGACCCGAACCACATTATTGAGTTAGAACCGGACGAAATAGCGGAGGATTTGACGTATGAAGAAGTTCCTGTTCAAATCTTGGATAAGAAGGAACATATTCTACGCTCCAAGGTTATACCTCAAGTTAAAGTTTTGTGGAGAAACCACGATGTTGAGGAAATGACTTGGGAGTTAGAATCAGAAATGAAATCAAGGTATCCTTACCTCTTCGACATACCAGGTACGTACCCTAATTTCGAGGGCGAAATTTCATAAGAAGGGGAGGTTGTAAGACCCCAATTTTTATAAATAAAGATGAATTTTCTATAAATATCATTTTTGAATATTATGGAGTTAATTTGATATAATGTTATAGTTGTGGGTAATATTTATAAATTTTGCAAAGTAAGCAAGTTGTTATAAAATATTCGTTTGGTCGGAGAATATTCTTTTTGTCGGGGAATATTCGTACGACGGCACAATCATTGGTGGACCCCACAACGGAATTATTGTCGGATTGAGAAAACGACAGAATTATCTTTCTATAAAAATAACGGCTGAGGTGTTACCGTTAAAACCGTTAAAACTGTTGAACTACTCGGTAGTAAAAGTACAGTAATACGCGTGGTTGCATAGTAGCACACGGTATTGATTATTGATGCTTACGTGAGAAGTCACTCAGCTATACTCAATTATTGCTACAGTAATTGCTGCATCATATCTCTTAAATTATTGTCATAGTATCATCTGTATAATATGTTATATTATTGAGACGTTGTGGTAAGTTTGGTTATTTTATGGGGGGCCATATGTCATCATCTAAGAGTCTCTTCGTCAATAGTAATTACCGTCGTCAATAGTAATTACCGTCGTCAATAGTATTTACCTTGGTCAATAGTAATTACCTTCGTCAATATTATTTACCTTGGTCAATAGTATTTACCTTGGTCAATAGTAATTACCTTCGTCAATAGTATTTACCTTGGTCAATAGTAATTACTTTCGTCAATAGTAGTTGTCCCTTCAATATTACCAAGAGTCATTTGACCCTTCGTTAAGACCAAGAGTCATTTGACCCTTCGTTAAGACCAAGAGCCACCCTCAGTTTTTCTATAAATAGAGGCCTAGGGCTTCATTATTTTTCACGAATTCATTCAAGCTATAGAGAGAGAAAGTATAGAGAGAATAAGAGAGAGAGAATAAAAGTATTCTGCTACATCACTTTTCCAATATCCAGTTTGTAAGACCCCAACTTTTATAAATAAAGATGAATTTTCTATAAATATCATTTTTGAATATTATGGAGTTAATTTGATATAATGTTATAGTTGTGGGTAATATTTATAAATTTTGCAAAGTAAGCAAGTTGTTATAAAATATTTGTTTGGTCGGAGAATATTCTTTTTGTCGGGGAATATTCGTACGACGGCACAATCATTGGTGGACCCCACAACGGAATTATTGTCGGATTGAGAAAACGACAGAATTATCTTTCTATAAAAATAACGGCTGAGGTGTTACCATTAAAACCGTTAAAACTATTGAACTACTCGGTAGTAAAAGTACAGTAATACGCGTGGTTGCATAGTAGCACACGGTATTGATTATTGATGCTTACGTGAGAAGTCACTCAGCTATACTCAATTATTGCTACAGTAATTGCTGCATCATATCTCTTAAATTATTGTCATAGTATCATCGGTATAATATGTTATATTATTAAATCAATAATTGAGACGTTGTGGTAAGTTTGGTTATTTTATGGGGGGCCATATGTCATCATCTAAGAGTCTCTTCGTCAATAGTAATTACCGTCGTCAATAGTAATTACCGTCGTCAATAGTAATTACCGTCGTCAATAGTATTTACCTTGGTCAATAGTAATTACCTTCGTCAATAGTATTTACCTTGGTCAATAGTAATTACCTTCGTCAATAGTATTTACCTTGGTCAATAGTAATTACTTTCGTCAATAGTAGTTGTCCCTTCAATATTACCAAGAGTCATTTGACCCTTCGTTAAGACCAAGAGTCATTTGACCCTTCGTTAAGACCAAGAGCCACCCTCAGTTTTTCTATAAATAGAGGCCTAGGGCTTCATTATTTTTCACGAATTCATTCAAGCTATAGAGAGAGAAAGTATAGAGAGAATAAGAGAGAGAGAGACTAAAAGTATTCTGCTACATCACTTTTCCAATATCCAGTTCTTTTAAGGTAGGGAATATTATTTCTTTTATATTCATGAAGAGAACTTCTGTTATTCCATTTGTTATTATTCTGTTGGAATAACCAGTATACGCGGTCTACCCTATACTTGGTGACATTCTTCTATTATTCTGTTGGAACATCCTGTCTGTGTGTTTTACACCGGACCTGGTTCCGTTTATTATTCTGTTGGAACATCCTGTCTGTGTGTTTTACACCGGACCTGGTTCCGTTTTATTATTATTCTGTTGGAATATCCTGTCTGTGTGTTTTACACCGGACCTGGTTCCATTATTTATTATTCTGTCGGAATATCCTGTCTGTGCGTTTACGCCGGACCTGGTTCCATTATTTATTATTCTATTGGAATAACCTGTCTGTGCGGTCTATCGCATGCATGGTGATTTCTTTTGTTATTCCATTCTTTATTATACTCAGTTGGTTAAGTTTTGACTTCTATACTCCATGAAATTTGTGGAATATCCTTGATAGTTGCGTTTCATCCAGTATCTTTTCAAGAAAATATTCTTCTAAGCGTTCTTGAATTTTACTCCACAATGCAGTATCATGTTGACAATTTGGACGTTGTTAATTCCTGGATAAATTAATTCTTGAACTTGTTTTATTGAATTCTTATATCATTGTCATCATCCTCATGTTTATAAAATGTTGAAAGTCATCTGTGGCATGTAGTGCATAGATGGACTTGGTATGATTATGACCAGGGATTATTCGGTATAATCATGACCGTAATGTTACAAATGATGTGGTAAAAGTCCTCATTGGCCCGTAGTGCATTGATGGACAGTTGTTGGCATGATCATGACCATTAATGAATACACGAATATCCTTGGCCGTAGTGCAGGGGTGATTCGATGATGTGGATTATTTTATTAAGCTGAGTCTCAGCGATCGCAGTGTTGAAAAACCTTTTAAATCATAAAAGATAGTAGAGTTTATTTTCTACTTGACTCTTTTAATGGATTGCTTGTTCCGCTGCAGTTAAACTTGATGTCTATTATATTTTATCAGTTTAACATTGTTGAAGGCTAATGATAATTTATTCTGCATTATCTTAGTCATAATATTTCTTACTGGGCTAGTTGAGCTCACCCTTTCTTTCACTGTTCTCTTCAGGAAATGAGAACGTAGCTGGGACAAGTCGGGGTACGGAGTGATGGTCCGAATGATAGTATTAGTTAGTAGTCCTCACTATTCTATGTAATGGTGTGTTAATAAATGTAATGAGGACTCCTTTTGAGTATGAATACTCTCTAGAAGATAATATTTGTATTCAAACTCACAGTTTATGTTTTGTCGTATTGTACACGACAGTTGTATTATTAAGTTGTATTTGTATTCTGTACTATGTATCTGACGACCCAAGATGGGTGATGTATACCTAATTTTGGGGGCGTCACAGTTGGTATCAGAGCTTAGGGATATGATCCCTGGCTAAGATGTGAGAATAGAACTAGGAGGGGAGAGACGGGGAATTCCTTCGCTAGTATGACATACCTAAGTTTATTTGCATGGTATTTAATTGGTCGGTCATAATATAAGGATAATATATGACATATCAATTAATTTTTATTTTGTGGCAGTATCTGAAAATGGCATCTGAGAATGTTGAGAATAGCAATGGAGCACAGACGACTGTTGATTCACCACATATCAATAATCAGGATAATGTGCATCAGGAAGGTGTCAATCCTCATGCAAACAACAACACTGACCAAATGATGAATGATCAAATGTTCAGAGGCTTTATGCAATTCATGCAACAACAGGTGAAAGCGGCTCCTGTCCACAACGTAGGTGGAAATACTGGAAACTCTCAGGCGGTCACCGCTAAACAGTTTAAGGAGCTGGGACCACCGGAGTTTAAGGGAGAACCCAAACCACTTGTAGCTGAAACATGGATAAAGCAGATCACCAAGATATTTGATGTCTTGGGTTGCTCCGAGGAGCAAAAGGTTCCCTTTGCCGCCTTTATGTTGCGAGGAGAGGCAGATTACTGGTGGGAATCGATAAAGCGTACTCAACCTGCCGCACTGAAGATGTCTTGGGAGAAGTTCCAAGATCTGTTTAACGACAAATACTTTCCCGAGAGTATTCGTCACATGAAGGAGGTGGAGTTCATCAAATTGGAGCAGAATAATATGACCGTGTCGCAGTACGAGGCAAAATTTGCGGAGTTATCCCGGTTTGCGTCCCACCTGGTGGATAATGAAGAAAGAATGACGCGGATGTTTTTAAGAGGTTTGAAGCCGGAGATACGTCAACATCTTGTTTCTCATAAACTGTGTTTGTATTCAGATGTTGTAAATAGGGCTCAGTTGGTGGAGCGCGATAACGAGATAACGCAACCAAAAGAGAGCAGCCGGCAAAATGATAATACCAGTGAGAGCAGTCATCGAAGCGGTGACAACAAGCGTGGAGGGAATCAACAGGCCAGAAATGGTAACCACTTCGGTGGTAATCAGGGCCAAAACAATAAGAATGGACATTTCAAGAAGAGGAGATTCAACAATGATGGAAAGACGTCAGCACCAGCACCTGTCGTTAAGGAAGGAGAACGACCACCTATCATATGTTTCAAATGCGGAGGGGAGGGGCACATCAGTCCAAACTGCGCGATGCCGTCCAAAGCATGTTATAATTGTGGAAGAGAAGGTCATTTAGCCCGATTTTGTCGTTTACCGAAGACAAATTCAGCTAGGATGGAGGCACCAAAAGCCGTCCCAGAAAAGTCAAAACCGGTTGTGCAAGGGAGAGCGTTTGTTGTGAACTCCCAGAGAGCAAGGAACCCGAATGAGGTCATCACGGGTAAGCTTATCATAAACTCTAACGAAGTCTATACTTTATTTGATACCGGTTCAACCCATTCTTTTATTTCTCCTACTTGCGCTCATCGATTAAATTTGATTCCGGAGAAATTAGACTTTGACTTATCTGTGGAAACTCCGTTGGGAGAAACCTTCATTACCTCCACTGTTTATAAGTCTTGTTTGGTTCAAGTTGGTACCCACACATTACCTGTCGATCTTATTTCATTAAAAATACTTGCATTTGACGTGATTCTAGGGATTGATTGGTTAACTACTCATTATGCAAAAATTGATTGTTTTCGTAAGGTTGTTAGCTTTCATATTCCTAATCGACCTATTATGCGAATTCAAGCAACCAAACCATTAAAATCAATCGCTGTCATCTCAAGCCATAAAGCTATTCGTTTATTGAAAAACGGATGTCAAGCTTTCTTAGCTCATGTCACAGATCTAAACAAAAATACGTCAGCTTTGAATGATATTTCTGTTGTTAATAAATTTCCTGACGTATTTCCCGAAGAACTTCCTGGCCTACCCCCAGAGCGTGAAATTGAATTTTGTATCGACCTTGAACCTGGTACAAAACCCATTTCCAAAGCCCCATATCGAATGGCTCCTATTGAACTTCAGGAGTTAAAGACCCAACTGCAGGAATTGTTAGACATTGGTTTTATTCGTCCTAGTACTTCTCCTTGGGGTGCTCCTGTTCTGTTCGTGAAGAAGAAAGATGGGAGTATGCGACTTTGTATTGATTATCGGGAGTTGAATCATGTCACCATCAAAAATAGGTACCCATTGCCACGTATTGATGACCTGTTTGACCAGTTGCAAGGAGCACAATTCTTTTCAAAGATCGATCTTCGTTCTGGATATCATCAGCTGAAGGTTAGAACTGAGGATATTCCAAAGACGGCTTTTAGAACTCGGTACGGGCATTATGAATTCTTAGTTATGTCTTTTGGATTGACTAATGCTCCTGCTGCCTTCATGGATATGATGAACAGGGTATTTAAGGAATATTTGGATCACTTTGTGGTCGTCTTTATCGATGACATCCTTGTTTATTCCAAAAGCCGTGAAGATCATGAGCAACACTTGAGGCTGGTACTCCAAAAGCTTCGTGAATACAAACTTTATGCCAAGTTGAAGAAATGCGAGTTCTGGCTGGAAGAGGTAGCATTCCTTGGGCACGTAGTATCAAGTCGTGGAATATCTGTTGACCCGGCAAAGATTGAAGCTATTCAAAGCTGGGAGCAACCTAAATCAGTGACCGAGGTACGTAGCTTTCTTGGTTTAGCTGGTTATTATCGGAGATTCGTGGAAGGATTTTCTCGAATCGCTACTCCATTAACTCAGCTGACTCGGAAAGATACAAAGTTTGGTTGGAGCGAAGAATGTGAGCAGAGTTTTCAAGAACTCAAGAGGAGACTCATTTCAGCACCTGTTCTAACAATACCATCTGGCTCGGAGGGATTTGTCATCTACAGTGATGCTTCGAGCAAAGGGTTGGGATGTGTTCTCATGCAACATGGAAAAGTCATAGCCTATGCATCAAGACAACTCAAGGAATATGAGAGGAATTATCCTACTCATGATCTAGAGTTGGCAGCTGTTGTCTTTGCACTTAAAATTTGGAGGCATTACTTGTATGGGGAGAAGGTGGAGATCTTTACGGATCATAAAAGTCTCAAATATTTCTTCACTCAAAAGGAACTCAACATGCGACAACGACGTTGGCTTGAACTGTTGAAAGATTATGATCATACCATTCAATACCATCCTGGAAAAGCGAACGTGGTAGCTGACGCATTGAGTAGAAGATCATATGCGGGTACAAGTGCAATATTAACAACGCAAAGACCCATTTTGTGTGACTTGCAAAGGATGGAGATAGAGTTAAAGACTCCAGGGACCCATGTGATGATGGCGAATATACGAGTAGAACCGACTTTAATCGATAAAGTTAAAGCTGCTCAAGCTACAGACCTGGAGCTGATGCGTATGAGGAAGAAAGTGCAAGAAGGTTCTATGCCGGAAGCAAGAATCGATGAAGAAGGAATACTTCGAGTCAACTCCAGACTTTGTGTTCCTAACAACCCTGATTTAAAGTATGAAATCATGATGGAGGCGCACAACACACCGTTTGCAATCCATCCTGGAAGTACCAAAATGTATCATGATCTTCGTCATACATTTTGGTGGAGCAATATGAAGAGAGAGATAGCGTTGTTTATCTCAAGGTGTCTAACTTGTCAACGAGTCAAAGCGGAGCATCAAGTACCAAAAGGTCCATTGCAACCACTTGAAATTCCAGAATGGAAGTGGGAGCACATCACCATGGATTTCGTTACCGGTCTTCCTAGGGTTTCTCAAGGTATTGATGCGATTTGGGTCATTGTTGATAGATTGACCAAGTCTGCTCATTTCTTACCGATACGAGAAACTTATACACTTGAACGTCTTGCTCGTATGTACATAAACGAGATTGTAAGACTGCATGGTATGCCAGTATCCATAGTTTCTGACCGAGACCCAAGATTCACTTCACGATTTTGGGTTAGTTTACAAAAAGCTATGGGCACGGAGTTACGATTTAGTTCAGCATATCATCCTCAGACGGACGGACAATCAGAGAGGACTATTCAAACTCTTGAAGATCTATTAAGACTCTGTGTCTTTGACTTCAAGGGAAGTTGGGACAAGTTCTTACCATTGGTGGAGTTTTCCTACAACAACAGTTATCAAGCAAGTATTGGCATGGCTCCATTCGAAGCATTGTATGGAAGAAAATGTCGTTCTCCAGTATGCTGGGATGAGGTGGGCGAAGCAACGTTGTTGGGACCGGAGTTGGTACGTATGACTACAGAAAAGATTCAAACGATCCGACAACGTATAAAAACCTCACAAGATCGACAAAAGAGTTATGCTGATCTTCATCGAAAGGACGTGGAATTTGATGTAGGAGATCATGTGTTCTTACGTGTTGCTCCATGGAAAGGAGTTACGAGATTTGGAAAGAGAGGAAAGCTAAATCCTCGATTCATCGGTCCATTTTTAATCCTCGATCGAGTAGGAACTGTGGCTTATAGACTCGCTTTACCGCCAAGTATGTCTCGTGTTCATAACGTTTTCCACATATCCATGTTACGCAAATATGTGGAAGACCCGAACCACATTATTGAGTTAGAACCGGACGAAATAGCGGAGGATTTGACGTATGAAGAAGTTCCTGTTCAAATCTTGGATAAGAAGGAACATATTCTACGCTCCAAGGTTATACCTCAAGTCAAAGTTTTGTGGAGAAACCACGATGTTGAGGAAATGACTTGGGAGTTAGAATCAGAAATGAAATCAAGGTATCCTTACCTCTTCGACATACCAGGTACGTACCCTAATTTCGAGGGCGAAATTTCATAAGAAGGGGAGGTTGTAAGACCCCAACTTTTATAAATAAAGATGAATTTTCTATAAATATCATTTTTGAATATTATGGAGTTAATTTGATATAATGTTATAGTTGTGGGTAATATTTATAAATTTTGCAAAGTAAGCAAGTTGTTATAAAATATTCGTTTGGTCGGAGAATATTCTTTTTGTCGGGGAATATTCGTACGACGGCACAATCATTGGTGGACCCCACAACGGAATTATTGTCGGATTGAGAAAACGACAGAATTATCTTTCTATAAAAATAACGGCTGAGGTGTTACCATTAAAACCGTTAAAACTGTTGAACTACTCGGTAGTAAAAGTACAGTAATACGCGTGGTTGCATAGTAGCACACAGTATTGATTATTGATGCTTACGTGAGAAGTCACTCAGCTATACTCAATTATTGCTACAGTAATTGCTGCATCATATCTCTTAAATTATTGTCATAGTATCATCGGTATAATATGTTATATTATTAAATCAATAATTGAGACGTTGTGGTAAGTTTGGTTATTTTATGGGGGGCCATATGTCATCATCTAAGAGTCTCTTCGTCAATAGTAATTACCGTCGTCAATAGTAATTACCGTCGTCAATAGTAATTACCGTCGTCAATAGTATTTACCTTGGTCAATAGTAATTACCTTCGTCAATAGTATTTACCTTGGTCAATAGTAATTACCTTCGTCAATAGTATTTACCTTGGTCAATAGTAATTACTTTCGTCAATAGTAGTTGTCCCTTCAATATTACCAAGAGTCATTTGACCCTTCGTTAAGACCAAGAGTCATTTGACCCTTCGTTAAGACCAAGAGCCACCCTCAGTTTTTCTATAAATAGAGGCCTAGGGCTTCATTATTTTTCACGAATTCATTCAAGCTATAGAGAGAGAAAGTATAGAGAGAATAAGAGAGAGAGAGAGACTAAAAGTATTCTGCTACATCACTTTTCCAATATCCAGTTCTTTTAAGGTAGGGAATATTATTTCTTTTATATTCATGAAGAGAACTTCTGTTATTCCATTTGTTATTATTCTGTTGGAATAACCAGTATACGCGGTCTACCCTATACTTGGTGACATTCTTCTATTATTCTGTTGGAACATCCTGTCTGTGTGTTTTACACCGGACCTGGTTCCGTTTATTATTCTGTTGGAACATCCTGTCTGTGTGTTTTACACCGGACCTGGTTCCGTTTTATTACTATTCTGTTGGAATATCCTGTCTGTGTGTTTTACACCGGACCTGGTTCCATTATTTATTATTCTGTCGGAATATCCTGTCTGTGCGTTTACGCCGGACCTGGTTCCATTATTTATTATTCTATTGGAATAACCTGTCTGTGCGGTCTATCGCATGCATGGTGATTTCTTTTGTTATTCCATTCTTTATTGTACTCAGTTGGTTAAGTTTTGACTTCTATACTCCATGAAATTTGTGGAATATCCTTGATAGTTGCGTTTCATCCAGTATCTTTTCAAGAAAATATTCTTCTAAGCGTTCTTGAATTTTACTCCACAATGCAGTATCATGTTGACAATTTGGACGTTGTTAATTCCTGGATAAATTAATTCTTGAACTTGTTTTATTGAATTCTTATATCATTGTCATCATCCTCATGTTTATAAAATGTTGAAAGTCATCTGTGGCCTGTAGTGCATAGATGGACTTGGTATGATTATGACCAGGGATTATTCGGTATAATCATGACCGTAATGTTACAAATGATGTGGTAAAAGTCCTCATTGGCCCGTAGTGCATTGATGGACAGTTGTTGGCATGATCATGACCATTAATGAATACACGAATATCCTTGGCCGTAGTGCAGGGGTGATTCGATGATGTGGATTATTTTATTAAGCTGAGTCTCAGCGATCGCAGTGTTGAAAAACCTTTTAAATCATAAAAGATAGTAGAGTTTATTTTCTACTTGACTCTTTTAATGGATTGCTTGTTCCGCTGCAGTTAAACTTGATGTCTATTATATTTTATCAGTTTAACATTGTTGAAGGCTAATGATAATTTATTCTGCATTATCTTAGTCATAATATTTCTTACTGGGCTAGTTGAGCTCACCCTTTCTTTCACTGTTCTCTTCAGGAAATGAGAACGTAGCTGGGACAAGTCGGGGTACGGAGTGATGGTCCGAATGATAGTATTAATTAGTAGTCCTCACTATTCTATGTAATGGTGTGCTAATAAATGTAATGAGGACTCCTTTTGAGTATGAATACTCTCTAGAAGATAATATTTGTATTCAAACTCACAGTTTATGTTTTGTCGTATTGTACAAAACAGTTGTATTATTAAGTTGTATTTGTATTCTGTACTATGTATCTGACGACCCAAGATGGGTGATGTATACCTAATTTTGGGGGCGTCACATAATCTAAGTATTCTCCATTTCTCATATATATATATATATATATATATGTGTGTGTGTGTGTGTGGACATATGAATAAATATATATATATATATATATATATATATATATATATATATAATATATATATAGGGAAATGATCTACATATAATATGTATTTGCTATAGATGAAAAATAGACAAATAACATCTCCACCATACATTATATAAATTAAAGGCTACGATTTAAAAATCAATTTCGTCATCCGCTACTTGAAGTAGCGGGCACATAAAAAAAACTTTAGGAAATTATATATCCTCTAGTTGAAAGAAGAAGAATTATCCCAAATTATCTACTGTCAATGGGCTATAACAACAGACCCAAAGAATTTGATGATAAAAATGTTCCTCACATCATATATGCAAGTCTTGTTCATGTATACCATGCTCCTTTAGTCTGAAACTATCTCTTCCAATTTTGGTTGTTATAATTTTAGGAGAAGACCAGAATCTGAATATGTTCTATTCGACAACCCTTGTCCATTTTCACTTTCTACATAATCATTCTCATAAATATCTTGTTCATCCTCAGTTAAATGCTCATCATTCACTTCACCAGTTTCCTTTCTTCACATTAAACTCCTTGATGTCTTTGTGGCTCATGGTGCTTTGAATTCGTGAGCCTGAATCTTCTCTTGAACTGACCTCGGGATATTCACATATGCACGATGATGGATTTTCATGAAACTCGCCCCTTCCAGGCCTTACCTCATTTGGCTCACCCATGAAGCCGATCTGAAAAGTTCGATCTCTTGAGGTAAATTCTTCCCATGTCATGCTATCCCGATTTATGAACAACTGATAACATTTTTATCATCAAATTCTTTGGGTCTGTTGTTATAGCCCATTGACAGTAGATCTGATCATATATATTAGATTTGGGATAATTCTTCTTCCGCTAGTTCAACTAGCGGATATATAAATTTCCTCCCAAAACAAAGGCGTAAATGATATATGGATATATGGGGGCAATTTAGTCCGAAAAGTTTATTTTTATGTGTCCGCTGCTTCAAGTAGCGGATGACGAAATTGATTTTTAAATATCAGCCCTTAATTTATGTAATGTATGGTGGAGATGTTATTTGTCTATTTTTCATCCATAGTAAATACATGCTATGAATCATTTCTCATATATATATATATATATATATATATATATATATATATATATATATATATAGTCCGCTTCTCTAGCGAACTGGAAGGAGTGAACTAAGAATGAACCGGCTATAGCGACAGTTTTTTCCGTCGCTATAACATAGAAAGCCGATTTTTTATGCTATAGCGACGAAAAAAACCGACGCTATAACCGGTTCATTCTTAGTTCGCTTCCTCCAGTTCGCTGGAGAGAGCCGGACTATATATATATATATATATATATATATATATATATATATATATATATATATAATATAGTAACAACTATTATTAATTCCATTGTTATTACACATTACTATAAATATAATGTTGTAAGTTACACATTAGTCATAATGATAATGATGTACGTTACAAATTATTATTAATAATATAATTTAAATAGAAAAAATGGAGAGTCACATTAAAAGATTTAAATTAACTAGTTGTCAAATCTAAAATATATTGGATTTCTCTTCTTTTGTTTCATATAATTAAATAAGATTACACCATTTAAGATTACACCATTTATGCTTATAAAGTAACTAGTAATCTTTTATTTAATCAATATGGAACTAAGACAAGCTAGCTTTTACAAACAACTTGCACCTTATCAAATGTTTGACTTAAGTCATTGATAAACACAAGTCATATGATCGCAACTTTAACCAAATAAATTACTCTTATTCTCCACATAGAGGACAATAAGTTATAACACCTTTTATACTTACTTAAATTATGTTTATAAATGAGTTTTATGAAACTCAAATATGACAAACTTTTCAATCAAACAAATCAAAGGCCTAGCTAGCTTGTACGCATAAAATAAGGTGTGACAAACATTGAACCTTCTCTGTAAATAACTCAAAGTCATGTCGAAGTTGATGGTGCCCGTAGATTGAATTTCTACTCTTAAATGACTTGACCAGAATTGTCACACACACACACACACACAAACACAAAATCCTCAAAGCACGATAAATATTCTCAATGCATCGCGCTATTATGTCATGCCCAATATCCTGTTTCATGAACCTCTAAAAAGTAAATCACAACCCCTTATAAGAAGCGGCTCCACTTCTGGTTTATATAGGTAAAATGTTTCACATGTGTTTCTGTTGCTAAATATACAACAACTTTGTTAGAAGTATAACTCAACCTCGGTCGTACATGCAACAAACGTTACTATCTTAGATTACATATAGAACCACATCGATAGTAACATAGTTAGCAATTGTGACTTGTTTTTCTCATTGCATAGAACCCATATACTAGGGGTATCCTGGGAATAAGTTGGGTTCCTATCACCCCTGACTCCAAGTAGTTTAAGTTTCATATTACAAGTAGTTAAACTTACTAAGCTCTCGGTAGGGTCTTAGTAACAAGATAAGTTAAATCGTCACTTGACTTACTCGTAGACAAATATTATGATACCTTCTTGTATCAATTGTCTAACAAAAATTATGTCTATGACTAACATATATATCAAATCTAACCATTAAAGATAATCTCATATGCTCTATACAAAAATAATTTCGTGATTTCATTATCACAATATAATGAACTAAACAATTTGGGAAGTAACCACAATTTGATGTTTTAATATCAAATTTTGATTTTATTTGCTCTTTATATCAAATTTTGATTTTATTTGCTCTTTATATCATATAAACAATAGTATTATTTACTATTCTAAATAAATTATTCTCTTCTTTAAGGATAATAAAAGATCAAAAACTTAATAATACGTTTAAAAAGAATATAAAGAAATATTGTTTGGTAGTCTTAATATGTATGCACTACACCATGAAATTGATCTTCAACCATGTATTACAATTATTTTTTATTTTTGGCTTTTTATCAATTTAAATGACTTACAGAGTAGTCACATTTTATTGTTACAAAACATCATTTAATAAATAATGTGTTTTCACATCTAAAGTGTGAAACGCACCAAAATTGTTTTCTCTCAATACAACAAAACAGACATAAATCATTAAATATTTCCTTGAGTTGAAACAAAGAATAAGAAGTGATAACGCCTAAGATTAAAATTTGAGTATTACATTTTAAGAAGTGAGATTAGTGTTTTAAAATTCTCTATTTAAGTATTATCGTCTGTTTTAATGCCAAGTTTGAATTGAAAAAATAAAATAAAAATTAAGAAGATTAAATAATATTTTAATATTTCAAGTACAAGTTTGATAAGTGATGGTGGTAAATGGTGAGATAAAATTGTATAATTATCTATATTCATTAATTTCGTTGGAATGGATGCCATTTCACGTGCCATCTCTCCCATGAAATAAAAATTATTGGGATGAAATAAAATTTTATTTCATATATGGGAACGGTTTATTTGCTAAAATAATTATCAAATACATTATTTTTCATAATATTTCATTAATTTCAATTTTAATTCAAATGCAACATAAAAATAATAAATTATTTCATTATATATATATATATATATATATATATATATATATATATATATATATATATATATATATATATATATATATACACGCGCGCGCGCGCGCGCGTAATAATGTTATCAAATTTTAAGATTATAAATATGTCTCGTTTAAGTTGAACTGCCTATCTCGCTACATATTGCTCAATGATTGCTTAAATAATTTTTATACTTAAATTGAAGGATAGAGTCCCATAGAGAAATTTAAAGGTCAAATAATATCACTTTCCTTGACATTTTAAATATAATCTTTACTGCCAAGTGGTGAGTGATTATACCTCATAGGTTGGCCCAAAAAAGAGCAAATTCAATATTGTACAATCAAAACAAACAAATAAATCGATTTCTTCTGTAATTTAACAAACTTATAAAATAAGAAATGAAATTTTAGGACCATTTTATTCAAAATTCAAACCTCCTATAACAAGCCAAGCAGATGGTTGGTTAAGGTTGGATTAGGTAACTTTATATATATGATTATTGAAAAATAAAATAGTCCCCATTGTGTCGTTTATTGAAAAAGTTTTGAGCAGCCTTTTGATATTTAAGAATATATAACTTATTTTATATATTCTTAAATATTAATACTATATGAAAAAAAATCAATAGTATAACGCGTGATTAAGGCAGGCTTTGTTTAATTAATTTGACTATTATAATTTTTTGCAAGACTTTGGTCTTGAACTGTTTCATATACAAGTCTTTTAAATTTAATATATTTAGCCTGTTTTTGGACGGTTTTCTCAAATTTTATGTAGGATAGGGGGTTGATATAAGCACATCTTGTGTTAATTACAGTTGTATACATTTATGCATTGCAAAGTTTTATTTGGACATGAGTGTATTTGAATTTTATTTATTTGTATTTTTACTCATCATTAAAGGTCAAAATACAGATAAATAAAATTTAAATACACTCGTGTTTAATTTTTATGTTCACGTATAGTTTTTTAAGTTTAAATATGTATTAAAATGTACAATTATCAATTAATATAGAACTAGCAGATACAAACATTAACCTTTAGATATTCCAGTTGAACTTTTTCAGACCTTAAAGAGATGATTATATTACCGTAAAAGGTTGCATGTCTTTACTCTACATACAATTTGTGTTTTTCAAAATAAAAATAATTTGATAACGACAAATAAAAAAAAAATAAGATGACAAAATTTTGAAATATTAGGATAAAGAAATGGACGCAACCAATTTGCGACATTTATATATTTTTTAAAATTATTTTCATTTTAGTGTTGTGTGCACTCAGTAGACAGTCATAGGTAACAATTACCTATTATATTACTAAAAAATAAAAAAGGAAACAAACACATTTTGTATTGAGAATTGGACATTCAAATATAATTATAAAGTGATTAAACTATTCATAATTAATGGGAAATTAATTAGCGGATTTATTATTAAAAGTTTGAATAAATTAGCCATTTGATATCTTTACCAAAATATAACTAAGCAAATACTGAGTCAGTTTAATTAATTAGTGAGTCAGTTTAATTAATTAGTTGGTCCATGTCAACTCAATAGTATAACTTTAATGACTCGGTAGTCAAAATTAAGTTTTTTTTTTATAAATTTATTGTATTTTCATGCCTCTTAAAATTTGGTATTTCCAAAAGTTGACTTAACAGCTCAAAAATTAAGTTTTTTCACAAAATTTTAGTAAACATTTACTATTAAAAATACAATGTATCTTTGTCACTAAGAATTAATTGTGCAAAGGTAATAATTTTTTTTTGAACTACCAAGTTATCAAACTTGAACGGTTAAGTTGTTTCGGGACCAACTAAAATATTGCTGAAATATGTCATAAAACTAACCTAATACGTTGATTTTAAGCGTACTCGTGCTTTGTACGGGTGTATATTTAAATAACCTAATAAGTTTTGCATGGTTGATTGGCTAAGGCGAGAATTAGTATAGTAGACATTGCCATTAATAATAGCCAACAATTGATCAAAACAGACGAGTAGAAGACTCTAAAACTTAAACATCAAACGGTTGGCCGTATATAGACAAGTTTTAGCGAGGATTTTCCAGCTAGCTATCTAAGCAAATATACTGGAGTATTAACTTTTGCTCTCAAACGGAAACACCCGGCTAGAGTTTGGCACATTGGCGGCTAGATCTATATTTGACAGTTTGTTATGATGTAATTGCTGTGGTGGTGGTGGTTTTTTCTTTTCCCTTTTTTGTTTTCTTTGCCTCTTTTTAAAATAATGAAGAATCAGTTCAATTATACACACTCTATTTCACAAAGTTGTGCGTTAAATCTCAAATAATCATGGGCTCCTAGCCATTCGCAAGCCACGTAGCATGGCCAGTGCCTCATGTAGTCATATTATAAGTGTTAACGCCAAGTTCGTCCGCGCGTCCAATCACAAAATCCACGCGCTGAATCCTGCACAATAACAGATCACACAGAAGCTTGACGGCCGTACCGCCGGGGGATAGCTCCGGTGTGAGAATAAGCACAGGCCGTTCACAAGGTTTAACAATGGAGGTTTATATGTTTAGTGCTCAAAGTAGATCTTACCTTTTAATTGTAACCTTGGCCTTGTATTTATAGAACTCCCACCACATTGGTATCCTCTTCTTTGGATTAGAGTAGGACTCCTAAATATGTTAGCTACCATATTTGGGTCCAACACAATCTCCTTAAAAAGTGCAAGTGGAATCCCTTTCCATCACTACATCCAGAGTTTGACGTAGGATTAGGGTTGATGCCCTTGATCACGTAAACTCCTTGTCGCACCAACTCTGCATGTGGACTGCTCATACGCTCAGGCCCAAACCAATAGCCCAACCCAACAGGCCCGAACTCAACCCTCACGATGACCACGAGCCCCAGCCTATTGGGATCGGGTAACCGACCCCGATCTTACATCTCTGAACATACGAGCCCGACCTCCTTTGACCCGACCCAAGCCTTCAGAACAAAAGAGGGTCGGGAAAACACTCCCGAACATTGCCCCCCAGTCTCTTGTTATAAGATATTTATGACACGAGACTTGAAAGGACATGAATTCGGATAGTCACGCCATAATGGTGAGTTGTCTCGGGAACCCAAACGGTTTCTCCTCGGTCCGCGAGTTAGTACACGTTTTCTCACAACTGGGCCCACCTGCCATAAATAGCCGCCTTTGGAAGCCGTGCCAGACGGGCTATATAAGCCCCCCAACATACAGCAGCGTCACTTTTTCGAGCCTTTAATATTTTGAATCTCTGTCGAACTTTTCCGGCAAGAGCGATTTCCGGCGAGACACTCATTTTTCCAAATTTCTTCAGTTCGTGTCATTTCTCTACTAAGCTCTTGTCTTGTACCTCTCTTTCCTTCTTCCCACCATAAATGGCTGATTCCAGCGATCCTCGTCCTCTACCAACCATAGCAGCCGGCACTCCCACTCTTAACTCCGGTGACCTTCTCCAAATCGAGCTGGAGGCTACTCCGGTTGAACTCTCAGTGGAGAACGCCGAAACCAAAATTCGCCAATTCTACGCTTCGGAAACCGACTACGCAGTCATCAACACCAAATCTTCCATCACCCACTCACAACTGTCGGACATCCAAACTTTATTCAACATCCCCAAAGAATACAAGCTTCGGGTTCCTGAGGCCAGCGAGAGGATGTACCACCGACCCGAGGGCGAATGGGTAGCCGTCCATCTGTATGCCCTAAGGTACGGGGTTCGGTTCCCCCTCCACGAATTCATCTCCTCTTTCCTCTGCCTGGTAGGGATCGGGTTCTCCCAGTTGGCTCCCAACTCCTATATCCAGCTGATCAGCTTCATCGCCCTCTGCCAGGAGGCTGGCATCACCCCCGGGCTGGATTTCTTCTTCGTCCTGTTCTCGGTGGGTCGGTCAAAGGAGCCCGGCCTTCGCCATCTGAACCGTGTTCCTGGACGGGACACCTTCGTGAAGACCCCATCCAGCAACAAGGGGTGGCATTCACAATGGTTCTTCATGAGGGGAACCGATCTTAACCTTCTCCCCAACTGGGCCGGTCCCGAAGATGTCCCCATGAAGGTCAACAAATTTCCGAAGAGTCGTTCGGCAGCCTTCAAGAAGTTTTACGCCCTTCTGAGGCAGACTAATTGGGGTCTAGGAATCGTGTCCAACGAATCCTGGCTCTACGAACACGGCTGTAAGTTAATCTATCCGACCTTGTTTTCTTATTCACCCGATCTTTTGCTTCGATTTTCATAATGATCCTTTTATTTTATGCTGTAGTGACCATCTTCAAGCCAAACAATACTGAAGAGGCCCTGTCCCCATTGCCGATCCTTATCGAGCCAATCCATCTCCCAGCTGCTGACGACTCTCCTTCAGACGAGGCTGTTCTAATTGCCGAAATGTCTGTCGGTTCGTCAACCGGCCCTCTTCCCGAACCTTCCAAGGCTGATGCTTCCACGAAAAGTGTGTTGCAGATGAAGGGGGCCGAGAAGATGGCTTTGCTAAAGAAGTCGAAGAAAAGACCTTCTGTTCGAGCTCCCCCCAAGGCCATTGTCGCGCCCCCGCCGAAGCCTGCTCTGAAATCAACTCCTCCAACTCCGATCATAGTGACGGTGGCCGAAGATTCGGAGGGTACTCCAGATCAGCTTCTGGAGCCCGCTTCGAAGAAGCCGCGGTTGGTCGAGGGGCCCTCCCATGCCGAGGAGGTCGTTGCCCCGATCAATGCTTCTTCCCCGAAGTCCAAGGCTAGCTCTTCCGGAGGATCCCCAACCACCTGCTGGCCGAAGAGCCCAGCTGACAAATTCCCATTCCACTTGCTTGATCAATTCAAGCTTTCCGGTGATGATGAACGGTTCAAGAACTTTTCGTCAGAGGATTTTCTGGTTACCTATCTCCGAGCCCAGACTCAGGTATTTATCCTCATTTGTGTCTTCATTCATTTTTTTTTTTTTTGCTGTCTGACCAATTCGCCTGTGTATTTAGGCCAACGCCATCCTTGCTCGAGCTATCGCTCCTCTTGCCCGATCCACCAAGAGAGAGGTCCAGCTGAGAACCGACGTGGAGCTTCTCCAAGCCGAATTATCGGGTCGGGATTCGGAGCTGAGGAGGGAGCGGGATCTTCATGCCGATACCAGGAATAAAGTATCCCAGGCTAATCGTCGGATTGCTGAACTCGAAGAACAAAATTCCCTACTTCAACAAGAGTTCGTCGGTCTCAACGATCATGCCAAGAAGCTGGTGCATGACAAGGAGTTGATGGCCGAAGAGAATAGAGCCCTGGTGGGGAATCTGGAGGCCCTCGAGGGGAAATTCACTGGGGTTCATGCTCAGCTGAGAACTTTGATCCAAGCGAACAACACCTTGATGGCCGAACAGGTCTCCCTCAAACAAGCTGCCATCAAGGAATACGAAGAATCGCCTGCTTTGACCGATAAGATCATGACCCAGTTTGGTGAAGGGGTGGAGGCCTATCGGGAAAAAGCGAGAGCAAAGCTTGTTGATGCCGGCCTGGATGCCTCGATCCTTGACTCTTCCGATGAGGAGGCCGAGGCCGATGATGACTTACCATAGTTCTTTTTAGTATCTGCTTTTCATAGTTGTAATTTTTCTTTTCTAAGTCTTGTAACTCACCTGACCAGTGAAGCCGACGGTGTATGTACCCGAAACTCATCTGATCGGGAATTGTAAAACTTTGTGAATACAAATGAAGACAAAAACTTTCTAAGTAGTTATCTCGATCAGTTTAACTTTACTTTTATCGCCCAGTTCGGTCATTTCTGACTGTCTGGTCAATTTATGTCTAAAGCGTACTGTCTCGGATTTGTAACTTTTGTCGATCAGTTATACTTGTGGCGCTTATCAACCAGTTAAGTTCTCTCGAACCGTCTGATCGTTTTACGCTCAAAGCTTATATGATCGGATGTGTAGCTTTGTCAATCAGTTATACTTATGGCGTTTATCAACCAGTTAAGCTCTCTCGAACCGTCTGATCGTTTTACGCTCGAAGCTTATATGATTGGTAAAGCAGTGCAAGATTAAAATGAAGTACAAACGTTTCTCTTGAGAGAAGTTTTCCTTTCATTGATAAATTGCATAAATTACATTATTATCGGGAAAGAACAGGCATGTATTTACTGGTAATATCTCCTAAGTCTTCCAGCATGCCATGTATTCTTTACTTCCGACCCATCCATTGCTCGAAGCCGGTAAGTCCCTGGCTTCGGCACTTCTACTATCTCATAAGGCCCCTCCCAGTTAGGCATTAATTTTCCTGTGTTCTGGGGGGTTGATGCCTCTGCCTCCCGAAGCACCAAATCTCCTACCTCGAACCTCCTCAAATTGACCTTCTGGTTATAGTGTCGGGCTGTCTTCTGTTGGTAAAGGGCCAACCTCAACACCGCAGCATCACGGGCCTCGTCTAGCAGGTCCAGATTTACTTTCAGACCTTCCTCGTTGTAGAGCTCTTTGTACTGGCTGACCCGAAGAGTGGGTGACCCGATCTCTACTGGTATGAGTGCATCAGTCCCATAGGCCAGTCGGAAAGGGGAGTCTCCAGTGGTTGTCCTCGGGGTCGTCCGGTATGCCCACAAAACGCTAAGCAGTTCCTCGGGCCACCGACCCTTCAGTTCATCCAATCTTCTTTTTATCCCGTTGAGTAGGGTTCGATTTGTCACTTCCACTTGACCGTTTGACTGAGGGTGGGCAACCGAAGTCTTCCGGTGTTGAATTCCCAACTCTTTCAGGAAGCTTTCAAACTTTGACCCCACGAACTGTCTACCGTTATCCGATACTACAGCCATCGGGATGCCGAACCGATAAACTATTCCTTCTTTCACAAATTTAAGACATTCCTGTTCGGTAATCTTCTGCAGTGGTTTGGCTTCGACCCACTTTGTCATGTAATCGATAGCCACTATTATAAAGCTGACTTGCCCTTTGGCCTTCGGCAGAGGTCCTAGGATGTCGATTCCCCATACTGCGAAGGGGATCGGGGATAAGACCGAGTAGAGTTCTTCGGGGGGTTGATGCGGGATGTTGCTGTTCAGTTGACACTTGGGACACTTTTTGACGAGTTCCTTGGCCTCTGTGTAAATGGTTGGCCAGTAATACCCCTGTCTTAGAATTTTATTCGCCAGTGACTTGGCGCCCATGTGGTCTCCACAGATCCCTTCATGTACCTCTCGAAGTGCGTAGATTGCCTCTGACGGTGTTAAACATTTAAGTAAGGGAGAGCTGAAGGCCCTTCGATACAAATCTCCATCAATCAGTACGAAATTCGAACTTCGATGCTTGATCTTTCTTGCTAGGATGCGGTCTGATGGTAAGGTTCCGTCAGCTAGATAACAGATGTAGGGCGTAAGCCAACAGTCTAGCCGATCAACACATAATGTCTCCTCTTTTGAGACACTAGGCTGCTCCAATGTCTCTAGATATACCGAACCGTTGAAGGAGTTGGCATCGGTTGTCGCCAGTCTGGCCAGGGCATCTGCTATTGTATTGTCGGATCGGTCAATTCCCTGACAGCTGACCGTGTGGAAGTATGTCAGTTTATTCTTTGTCTCGGCTAAGTACTTCGTCATTCTCGCCCCCCGAGCCGCATACTCTCCCGATATCTGTTTGACGACCAGCTGCGAGTCACTGTAGATGACCAAGTTTCGTACTTCCAGGCTTCGGGCCAATTTTAACCCGGCTAGAACGGCCTCATATTCTGCTTCGTTGTTGGTCGCTCTGAACTTAAATCGAATAGCTTGTTGGACCTTGAATCCTTCGGGGCTCGTCAGTATGACCCCTGCACCACTGATGTCTGACGTTGACGAGCCATCGACATATAGTGTCC
The DNA here is from genome assembly GCA_016801055.1 of Panax notoginseng. Lineage (NCBI taxonomy): Eukaryota > Viridiplantae > Streptophyta > Magnoliopsida > Apiales > Araliaceae > Panax > Panax notoginseng. The sequence continues at coordinate 210,838,338 of CM029015.1, read as the reverse complement.
ATGAAGTCTTTATGGGTTGTGTTTCGGCCACCGATCCCACATCTGGCTCCGAAAATGAACATTCCACGACGAAGTCTGCTAGGGCCTGCCCTTTGATTGCCGTTCGGGGATGATACTCTATCGCGAACTGTGTTAGCTCCATTGCCCATGCCGCCAGTCTTCCAGAAACCTCAGGTCGGTGTAGAATTTTCTTCAACGGCTGATCAGTGTACACCACCACCACCCGAGCCTGGAAATAATGCCGAAGTTTTCTGCTTGCAATGATTAAGGCATAGGCGAATTTTTCCAGGTTCGGGTATCGGAGTTCTGCGTCCCGAAGCACGTGGCTGACGTAGTACACGGGGAACTGATTTCCTCCCTGGACCCGAACCAATGCCGCCCCCACTGCCATCGAACTCGCCGCCAGATAAAGATATAGGGGTTCTGAAGGGATTGGTTTCATCAGCAGAGGTGCCGAAGAAAGATATCGTTTGATCCCTTGGAACGCGTCCTCACATTCTGAGGTCCACTGGAAGCTTTTCTTGTTCGTGGGTCCTTTCAGGGTGTCAAAAAATGGAAGGCACCTTTCAGCTGATTTAGAGACGAACCTTCGTAGGGCCGCAATCCGACCCGTTAGTCTCTGCACATCCTTGTATGACTTTGGTGATTTCATATCCAGGACTGCCTGGATTTTCTCTGGGTTTGCTTCGATTCCCCTTTTGCTGACCAAGTATCCTAGAAATTTACCCGATCCCAGCCCAAAAGTGCATTTGGTCGGGTTTAGCCTTAGCTTGCGTTTTCGGACCGTCTCGAAACAGTCCTCCAGATCTTCAAGATGTTTGCGGACTGACATGCTTTTAACGATCATGTCGTCTACGTAGACCTCCATGCTCCTCCCCAATTGCTTCTGGACCAATACCACGTTGGCCAACCACTCCGGGTAATCAATCTCGAAGATGAATTCGGCCTCCAGGAGCTTGGTGATCTCTTCGTCGATGATTTTTTGCCTTTCTGGGGCGAAAATCCTCCGCTTCTGTATGACCGGTTTCTTTTCCGGGTCCACGTGCAGCCGGTGTAGAGCCACTGATTCACTTACCCCCGGCATGTCGCTGGGTTCCCATGCAAAGATATCGGCATAGACTCGGAGTAATTCTATCAGCCCGGTCCGGAAGGGTTCTGATAACCCCGACCCGATCTTTATTATTTTGTCTTCCTGCCCAGGTACCAATTCTACATCATCAGTTTCTTCGGCCGGAAGAGCAAGTGGCTCCGTGCTTCCCTCCGTGAATGGTTCGATCTCAATGGCCATTGTCTGTTTTTGTTTACAGACCCCGACCCCTGAAGAAATCAAGCTGTTTCGGTAACACCTTCGGGCTATATCTAGGTCACCTTTTACCTCCCCGATCCCGTTCGGTGTTGGAAACTTGATTTTAAAATGGGGTATTGATGTTACTGCTTGCAGGGCTGCCAAGGTAGGCCTTCCGAGGATCGCGTTGTATGCCGAGTCTATTTGGACGACAAAAAATTTCACCACTATTTCGACTTGATTAGGTGTCGTACCAAATTTGACTGGCATCTCGATGGTGCCCAACACAAGCACCGGATCTCCACTAAATCCGTACAAGGGGCCTTCCCCTCCCAAATCCATCTTCTTCCCTTGCAGGTCTAACCTCTGATAGGCGTGGGAATACAGGATGTCTACCGAAGACCCGTTATCTATCATCATTCTTTTCATATCCACTATCCCGACCTGAGCCGTTATTACCAAAGCACCATCGTGGGGCTCAATGAGATCTGTCGGGTAGTCTTCGTCCGTAAATGAGATAGACATTCCCGGATATGCCCGATCCTTTCTAGGGGTTGACCTCGAAACAGATAGCACTGCTTCCAGAGTCCCACTTCTTTTTCTTCCCGATACCCGTCTAACGGAACCCCCCGAAATGACATCAACTACACCTCTGGCTGGGGGGTTTTGCGGCGCCTGGGTATCCGGGATCTGATCTGCGGTCTCCTCTCTGGGCACCTCGGCATTTCTCCGGCCTGCCACGTATTGTAACAGTTGTCCGTTTTGGACATTTTTCTCGATCATATCCATCAGATTAACGCATGCTTCGGTCGAGTGTCCGGTACTCTGATGGTATTCACAATACTTATCCCGACCACGCTTTCCGGGCTTAGTTCGCCTGGGGCATGGCTCGTAGAATGGTTGGCTTTTCATTTCCTGCAGGATTTTCGACCGATCCGCGGTGAGGGGAGTATAGACCTTGCTGACGTTACGATTGGGTAGTGGAGGCCGGTTGCTACCTGAACCTCCCCCATTGAAGTTTTTCTTTTCCGTTCGGTCTGATTTCCACTGGTTATTGTCCGAACGTTGGTAGGTCGGTTTTTCCCGATCTTTAGCTTTCTCGTATGGTTGTTGGTGTGGTTTGAAATTTTCCAAAGCTTCCTCTATAGCGATGAACCCTTCTGCCCGATGAAAGGCCTCGGTCAAGTCTGCCGGAGGGTTAATCACCAAATCCTTTACCAGCTTCTTAGATCTCCCGATGTCTAAGCCGGTCGTAAAAAATCCCAGTGCTTGTGGGGAATTGAGCTCCGCTACAGATCCCACTGCCTCTCTAAATCGTTTGACGAACTGACTTAGGGTCTCGTCTGATTTCTGCCGTACCTGCATGAGGGACGCCGTGATCTTCCCTCGTCTTCGGTTGCTGCCGAACCGAGCATGGAATTTTTCACGAAGATCGTTCCATGACCCGATTGATCCTGGTGCCAGGGTTCCCAACCACTCCCTGGCACTCTTCTTAAGTGTTGTAGCGAACATGTGGCATTTGGCTGCATCCGAATGTCCATAGTACGACATCAGGCGATCATATCCATCCGAATGGTCGTAGGGGTCTCCCAATCCGTCGTATGTCTCCATCGGGGGCATCTTCTTCTTTGGATCGGCTATCACCCGGTTGATTTCGGGCGAAAAGGGAGATCCTAAACCTGCCGAAGATGTCCCCGTCGAGTTTTTTGTCCCTAGCAACCTTTCTAATTCAGACACTCTCCGGGTAAGGGGGTCGGATCCTTCCTTATGAGGGGACGATCGAGGTTTGTCCCTCCCATAATCAGGAGACGCTTCCCTTTCTATCTGTCCCGTCCTGCCTCGGTGTTCTGATCGGCGCCCGGCTGAAGGACTCCTCCCTCTGCTCTTTCCATCTCTAGAGCGACTCCGGTGCCTGCTCTGTTCTCTTCTTGCCTCCCCCCGCCGAGGCGATCGGGACCGGCTTCGATTCCTACGCCTTCTGGAACTCACTTCTTGATCCCCGACCATGTTGGCCATCTGTCTCTCCAACTCCAATCGTTGCAGCTGGAGCGCCAACATGGCGTCTTTATTCTGGTTCAGTCTCTTCTGCAAGAGAAACTCTCGTTGGTCTCGGCTTCCTGCTCCCCGGTCTTGCCTCACGAGGGCTTGAGAGTGCCTCTCGTCGGCCTGACTCGCCTGATGAGGCGTGTGTTGACTCTCGGGGAAGAGCTTCCGCCGAAGATCATGGACTGGTAACTCTTCTACCTCCTGTATTTTAGACCCCAGTCGGTCCTTCACTGACCCCCTCGCCTGAGTTGTTTGGTGGGACTGCTGGGTCTTGGCTCTTTCCGAGACAGCGATATTATCTCTACTCGTCATGATTGCTGCCGAAGAAAAGTATTTGTGATTGCAAAGAAGAGCCCTCCTTCTAGCGCCAATGTTAACGCCAAGTTCGTCCGCGCGTCCAATCACAAAATCCACGCGCTGAATCCTGCACAATAACAGATCACACAGAAGCTTGACGGCCGTACCGCCGGGGGATAGCTCCGGTGTGAGAATAAGCACAGGCCGTTCACAAGGTTTAACAATGGAGGTTTATATGTTTAGTGCTCAAAGTAGATCTTACCTTTTAATTGTAACCTTGGCCTTGTATTTATAGAACTCCCACCACATTGGTATCCTCTTCTTTGGATTAGAGTAGGACTCCTAAATATGTTAGCTATCATATTTGGGTCCAACACAATCTCCTTAAAAAGTGCAAGTGGAATCCCTTTCCATCACTACATCCAGAGTTTGACGTAGGATTAGGGTTGATGCCCTTGATCACGTAAACTCCTTGTCGCACCAACTCTGCATGTGGACTGCTCATACGCTCAGGCCCAAACCAATAGCCCAACCCAACAGGCCCGAACTCAACCCTCACGATGACCACGGGCCCCAGCCTATTGGGATCGGGTAACCGACCCCGATCTTACATCTCTGAACATACGAGCCCGACCTCCTTTGACCCGACCCAAGCCTTCAGAACAAAAGAGGGTCGGGAAAACACTCCCGAACAATAAGCTTAATTACTTCTTAAAATTACAAAATCTATCCGTCCCACAAAAGTTATTTAATATGTTTTGTTTCATATATAAGAAATAGTCTATTTTTTGTGTGATTGTAAGATAAATACATAATATCTTTAAGTTTAACATCATAATTTAATAATTAATTATACTACATAACTAAATTAACAATTTTTTTATAACTATTATGAGTATTCAATTAATCTCACAGGTACACGTCCTTTCATGAGAGCCGCGCAAAACAAACTTGAGCCTAAACTTAATGTACGGGTATATGCCTCACATGGACAAATTCAAGCATAAATTTGTATGGGTGCATGCCCGTTGGAAAAAAAAACCTGAAAATAAATGTAATTTGATAAGAACAGTTTGCAGAAGAATTGGAAGAGAAGTTAATTCTTAGTCATTGCAATCTGAAAATTCATTACAAAAGATACACGAAACTACAATATATACATCATTCTCTATTTATACTATTAGCGTTGCTTAGAAATGAAGCTAACCTAACAACTAACTCTAATTAATTTTCACTAACTACAATTCATAATTTAGGTAGCTGTCATTGTCATTTTTTATTTTTTTTACTGCATTAGCTATGCTTTGTAAGCATTTGATCATAGACAGCTTCAATCCCTCATTAGTAGTGTTTGTGCTGCTGCTGCTGCTGCTGCTGTTGTAGCTGTCTGTGGTGCACTGGTTGCACTATCCTTAATAACAACTTATATTTTTAAGAGTATATACAGAACAAATATATCTTTAATATTTAAATGAGATTTTTTGTGTGTGAAACAAATGGTGTAATACTATAATATCACATTTAAATTACTCTTTGTGAGAAACAAACCTTGTATATTTTTTTGTGTGAATTAAAACAAATGGTGTAATACTATAACTCTTCCAAATGGATCGAGCCTTAATCTTGTTAGGAAAAAATGATCTGAATCGATGGATTTGTGTGAATTAAAACAAATGGTGTAATACTATAACTCTTCCAAATGGATCGAGCCTTAATCTTGTTAGGAAAAAATGATCTGAATCGATGGATAAGATCAATTGACACGGGTAATTCATATGTTTATTGGTAGGAATTGAGACGGATAATTCATGTCTTTAATGTGTTTATTGTCTCCTATCAATAGTTCTCATCTGAATCACCACGTTGTTGGGATCATTTCCAAGTCTTCCCTTTAATACCACAAATAATTAATACTATTACTAATATACTAATACAGTAGTAAATAATATTGTTTTTCTCCAATGTGATACAAAAGAAAATAAGTTTTTTTCAGACAACATACCATCTTCTCAAATTCTCAATTTTAGGCTTCATTAAGTAACATCGATCATGTGACTCCTACTTGAATCAAATAACATTGTTTATTGTTCTTCACATATGAAAGACTATAAGATATATTACACCATTAATTCACTTAAATTATGTACGCTATTGGATTTAAATTAAGTTTAAAGTGACAAAAAAATAATTGTTAAATGTACAATCTCTAACATTTTCTCATTGTCAGTACCTGACCATGCGTTGAAGAAGTTAAATGAACTAAAAGCTTATCCTTATGCATAAATCTACAAAGGTATCTACAGGCCGTATTATAGTTTACATGTTATACACGTATAATTTGTGTTTAATTTGAAAATAGTTAATTTATAGCTATATATGAATTCAGAATGATTCTTTAAGAACTCTACCATCATTAAGGTAATAAAGTAAAATCACAATAAATAGAATATTTTTTATGCCAGGTAAAAATAATTAGTACACTTGATCAAAAGCAAATGAAAACGGATTAAATATATTTTTTCTCACTCTACTCGACCTCGGCTTACAAATACATTATTGAACTGAATTTATTTTCATTCGACTCACTGAACTACAATTTTTTTACAAACCGTTACAAATTCTGTTAAATTGTTTGACTTTTGACGGAAAAATTACATGTGCTGCCACGTGAGAGAGAGAGAAAACTGTTATGTCAGACATTTTTCTTTGTGGCATGCCTAGGTGGAAACTTGTATAAATTTAATCCTAAATTAATCAAAATCAAATAAATAAAATAATCCATTCAAAATATAAGTACAACAAAAATAATTTTTTAAAATTTATTTTAATCATTAATATTTATTTGGTATGGTAAAACTTTGGTATTATAGCATACAATTTTTTTTTCCAGTATGGTACAATTTTAAATAAATTATATAAATTACACATAAATATGTAATTTTCGTTTAATTTAAATAACTCATTAAATTCATTAATTTAATTAACATCTCTTCAGATAAAACTAAAATTATAAATATAACATATGAATATATGTATGACATGTTATATTATTAATTTTGTCATAATACCCTCAACATTAATAATGAAAAATTATTAATATTTTTTTCTTTGACAAATTTATCTTTTATTGTATTCAGATATATTACATATATTATTAAAATAAGAGAAATTTGGGTAAATTTTGAATTTGAATTATATATTTAACATTATTCATAAGTATTTTTATAACAAGCACAAATTAAAATTCATAAAAATAAATTCAAATTTCAAAAATATAACTAAAATATTAAAAATTATTATTTTTATTTTTGAAAATTAATATAATTATTATTTATATTATGAAATCATTAAATCTAAGCTTAAATATAAAAAAAAGAAATATTAAAACACTTCAAACATCAATTATTATTGTTTTTAAAAATCCCAAATTAATATGCATAATAAATAATTAAATTAATTAAATAAATTAACAAATAAGAAAACAAACAACTTAAAAGTAAAATAATTAAACAAACTAAACTAATAATAAAATTCAAACAGACCCGCCATATAAATTAAAAACTCATGTACCCGAATCAACTAATAAATTAAACCAGAATAAATGTAATTCTAATTGGCATGCACTTCTGATTCATCATGGGTCTGCTGTCCCACAATACATGCTCGGTCTTCAATTTCTTCATCAATACCAGTAAGCCATGAATCTAAATATCCTCCATTATTATCTTAAATAATTTCAATTTCTTTATTACAATCTCAATAATTGTTGCAAATATTAAATTTCTTCTTCTCTCTCCAACTTTCCCCCCCTTCAAAATCACAATAATTTATAAACTAGATCTGTGAAAAGCAAATAGTAGAAATACTACCGAATGAAGAATTTGCCAAGCTTTGTTGCTCTCCCAATATACCATCTTCATTGGTCTCTTAATCATAGAAAAACAAAAATATATATATTCTAACCTTTGAATCATGGGAACTTACTTAGAAACAATTTCCCCAACAAAAAATTTAAAGGAAAAATTAGATCTGAAAATAATCTCAGATCTGGAAATAAACTCAGATCAGTAAGTGAAATTAAATCTGGAAATAAACTTTTTTTTTTAATTTCTCTCAGATCTATATGTCTATTACGTATGATGATGGAAGAGGGAAAGTTAATTAAATGAAATGGCTTGAAAAATGATGATGTTTAGTTGGTGAATGGGTGGGGGTGATTGTCGTGGAAGAAGAATGAAGCTGTTGATTTTTTTTATTTGGTTAATTTAATTTAATTAATTTTCCAACTCAATTTTCTCTCTCTTCCACGGTACAAAAAAATCTGAGTGAACATTTCCAAGTAATTTTGCCATTAAAAAGTTAACTGACTTGACGGTTTTAATTATTTTTGTAAAAAATTGAAAGTTCAATGAGTTGACCGTAAAAAAAAACAGTTCAATGGTACATTTGTAAACCGAGGTCGAGTAGAGTGAAGAAAAGTGTATTTAACCCAAATGAAAACTGTGTCATTTTAACATTTTGAGATGGAAAAAGATTAAAAGAATCCTGTTAATTATGATGATGGTTGTAAATTAAGCAGCTACAATTGGCCGGCCGTTTAGCATAACATGTCCCAATTTATTTGTCACCCTAGCACAAATGATGCATATAATAATTGTTCCCAATTATTAGAGGCATTAGCACCACCACCGGTGTTAGTTCCGAATATATAGTTATTTCAGTTTGTTAATAAGTCCTATTCTTCAGGATTAGTGGTTAGTGTGGTTATATAGTGCTTTGATGAATTCCTCTTAGTTTGTTACCACGTTCTAGGATGTTGTAAACGTGGGTTGTTGGTTGTTATTTCAATTTTATGTCTTTGTAAAAGGCTATATATATGCCTGCAGTTTGTTATCAATAAAATTATCTTTGAGTGCTAAATTTTCTTCTGAGTGATCTTAACATTTGGTATCAGAGCTCCATCACAGAGGCCTAATTGTGAGTGTGTGTGGAAAGAAACTGTAGTTTTCTTTCAGAGTAAGGGAGTCAAACACAATGGCGGAAATCAATAGTAGTGTTTTTGTGCAGCCGACCAATTCCCAAATTTGACGGACATTACGATCATTGGGCGATGTTGATGGAGAATTTTCTTCGTTCCAAGGAATATTGGGATCTCATAGGGAATGGGATTTTAGGAGTGGTGACACAAGGGGTCCAGGACCAGGCAGAAGCACAACACAGAGTGATCGAGGGGCAGAAGCTGAAGGATTTAAAGGCAAAGAACTACCTTTTCCAAGCTATAGACCGAAATATCTTGGAGACTATACTTGACAAAGACACATCAAAAGGTATTTGGGACACAATGAAACAAAAATACCAAGGCTCTACCAAGGTGAAGAGGGCACAGTTGCAGGCACTTCGGAGGGACTTTGAGATTCTCCACATGAAGGAGGGTGAGACTGTTGATAGCTTCTTTGCTCGTACTCTCACTATAGCCAACAAAATGAAGGCTCATGGTGAGACAATGAGCCAAACCATTATCAATGAGAAAGTTTTGAGGTCCATGACCACAAAATTTGATTATGTGGTTTGCTCAATGGAAGAATTCAATGATTTAAACACAATGACCATTGATGAGTTGCAGAACAGTTGGCTAGTCCATGAACAAAGAATGAATGGCAATCGTGGAGAGGAGCGGGTTCTCAAGGTGACTCATGAAGACAACAATAGCAAAGGAAGAGGTCAAGGGGTGTTCAGAGGAAGAGGAAGAGGTCGTGGCAAACAACCTTTCAACAAGACTACTATCGAGTGCTTTAAGTGTCACAGATTAGGACACTTCCAGTATGAGTGTCCTAGTGAAGAGAATGGAGCCAACTATGCTGAGCTAGACGAAGGAGAAGAGCTGCAATTAATGTCCTATGTAGAGCTTAATCATGCTCAGAGAGAAGCGGTCTGGTTCCTCGATTCTGGATGTAGTAATCATATGAGTGGGAATAAAGAATGGTTTTCGAATTTGGATGTTCAATTCAGGCAAACTGTGAAGCTAGGCAACAACTCAAGGATGGCAGTTATGGGGAAAGGAAGCATTCGAATGCAAGTGAATGGTTTCTGTGACGCCCCCAAAATAGGTATACATCACCTATTCTGAGTCGCAAAATACATTGTACAAAATTCAAATACAACTTAATTATACAACAGTCGTGTAAAATACGACTAAGCATATGTTGTGAGTTCTAATACAAATATTGTCAGATAGACAATATACAAACTCAATGGGGTCCTCATTACATTTATTATCACACTATTACATAGAATAGTGAGGACTACTAATGCTATCATCTGGTCCATCACTCCGTTCCCCGACTCGTTCCAACTATATTCTCATTTCCTGAAGAGAACAGTGAAAGAAAGGGTGAGCTCAACTAGCCTAGTAAGAAATATTATGACTAAGATAATACAGAATAAATTATCATTAGCCTTAAACAGTGTTAAGTTGATACAATATAACAAACATCAAGTTTAACTGCAGCGGAACAAGTAACCCATTAGAAGAGTCAAGTAGAGAATAGAATCTACTATCTTCTATGATTTAAAAGGTTTTTCATGACTTTTATCGCTGGGACTCAGCTTAATAAATAATCCACATCATCGAATCACCCTTGCACTACGACCAAGAAAATTCTTTAGTATCACGACCACAATTATCCATGCACTACGGCCCAAGAATATTTGTGTATTCATTAATGGTCATAATCATGTCAACCATTGTCCATCAATGCACTACGGGCCAATGAGGACTTTTACCACATCATTTGTAACATTACGGTCATGATTACACCGAATAATCCCTGGTCATAATCATACCAAGTCCATCTATGCACTACAGGCCACAGATGACTTTCAACAGAATATAAACATGAGGATGATGACAATGATATAAGAATTCAATAAAACAAGTTCAAGAATTAATTTATCCATGAACCAACAACGTCCAAATTGTCAACATGATACTGCTTTGTAGAGTAAAATTCAAGAATGCTCAGAAGAATATTTTCATGAAAAGATACTAGATGAAGCGCAAATATCAAAGATATTCCACTAATTTCATGGAGTATAAAAGCCAAAACTTTAACCAACTGAGTATAATACAGAATGGAATAACAAAAGAATTCACCAAGTATGCGATAGACCGCACATAGTGGTTATTCCAACAGAAAAATAAATAGTGGAACCAGGTCATGCGTAAATGCACCGACAGGATATTCCGACAGAATAATAAATAATGGAACCAGGTCTGGCGTAAACGCACAGACAGAACATTCCGACAGAATAATAAATAATGGAACCAAGTCCGGCGTAAAGCACAGACAGGATATTTTGACAGAATAATAAATAATGGAACCAGGTCCGGCGTAAAGCACAGACAGGATGTTCCAACAGAATAATAAAAATGTAATAACAGAAGAATTTCACCAAGTATAGGGTAGGCCGCGTATACAGGTTATTCCAACAGAATAAGAATGGAATAACAGAAGTTCTCTTCATGAATAAGAAAGAAAGAATACCCTTTACGAGTACAACAAATAATATCCCTTACTGTAAAAGAAACTTGATATCGGAGTAGTGAAGTAGCAGAATACTTTTCTTCTTTCTCTCTATAGTTTCTCTCTCTAGAGTTTTAGTGAATTCGTAAGAAATAATGAAGGAATGAACTTCTATTTATAGAAAAATGGACTGCATAGTAACTGACTCATGAACGGTCCAGATTGATTTACTTTTAATCGGACGGTCCATATTTAAAGCAAAATCTTTTAAATAAAATATAATATATTATATATTATATATATATAAACTCACGGGTCATTACCCCCATGATACAACTTGCCAACTTTGCAAATTATCACATGATAATAATAACCATTGTATTCCTTTCCTGGCAATTTTTTTTTCAACTATTATATATATACATATATAATACATCTAGTACTCCTTCCCAGCAAATTTCCACTCCCCAAAATCATTCTCCCAACATGTGGGCCCCGTCCATATGTCATTATCAATCATATATATATATAAAATTCCCCATACCTAACGTAAACTTGAATTTTAAGATTTCTGATTTTCAACATATATGGCCCCCACATGTGGGCCTCACCTTTATAATATAAAATAATTTTCTACCAACTATTTTGAAAAATGGGCAAAATGGGGGTCCATAAAATAAGCAAAATTGAGTGACTTCTTACGTAAGTATCAATAATCAATACCGTGTGCTACTGTGCAACCACGCGTATTACTGTACTTTTACTACCGAGTAGTTCAACAGTATTAACGGTAAAACTTCTGCCGTTATTTTCATAAAATATTTTTGTCTTTTTCTTAATCCGACAATAATTCTGTTGTGAGGTCCACCAATGATTGTGTCGTCGTACGAATATTTTCTGTTAAAACGAATATTCCTCGACCAATCGAATATTATATAACAACTTGCGTACTTTGCAAAATTTATAAATATTACCCACAACTATAACATTATATCAAATCCACACCATAATATTCAAAAAAATATTTCTAGAAATTTAAATCTTTATTCATAAAATCTGGGGTCTCACAGTTTCACTCAGGTTCTCTGAGGTTTACTACATTCCTGAGTTGAAAAATAACTTGTTAAGCATGGGGTAGCTTCAAGAAAAAGGTGTGGCAATTTTGATTCAACCGGGGAAGTGCAAAGTTTTTTATCCTAGTAAAGGTCTAATTATTCAGTCTGAGATGAACGCAAACAGGATGTTTGTTGTACTTGCAGCAATGATGCCTAAAGCTACTACCTGTTTTCAAGTCGTGACAGAAGATAAGAGTTATTTGTGGCATTACAGATTCGAACACTTGAGCTTCAAAGGGTTGAGAACCCTTCAATACAAAAAGATGGTCAGTGGTTTACCTTCACTTAAAACACCTGTAAAGTTATGCACAACGTATTTGGTTGGAAAACAGCACAGGGAATCCATTCCAAAAAGAAGTCTTTGGAGGGCATCACAGAAGCTGGAGCTGGTGCATGCCGATATATGTGGTCCTATAACGCCTGCATCAAACAGCAACAAGAGGTATTTCTTGAGTTTTATCGATGATTTTAGTCGTAAGTCTTGGATTTACTTCTTGTATGAAAAATCAGAGGCTTTTACCATATTTAGAAGTTATAAGGCTTATGCTGAAAAGGAAGCAGGTGTTTACCTTAAATGTCTAAGGACTGATAGAGGTGGTGAGTTTACCTCAAATGAGTTTGGGGAGTTTTGCAAGGCAAATGGCATAACCAGGCAATTAACCACAACCTATACTCCTCAGCAAAACGAAGTTGCTGAGAGGAAGAATAGGACTGTGATGAATTTGGTACGTTATATGCTCACTGAGAAGCAGGTTCCAAAGGTTTTCTGACCAGAAGCTGTGAGATGGTGTGTGCATGTCCTCAACAGGTGCCCTACTTTAGCCATGCAAAACAGAACTCCAGAGGAAGCATGGAGTGGTATAAAGCCTACAGTAGAATATTTCAGGGTTTTTGGGTGCTTGGCTTATGTGCATGTACCAGACCAGAAAAGAATCAAGTTAGATGACAAAAGCCTTCGATGTGTTTTATTGGGAGTAAGTGATGAATCGAAAGCTTATAGATTGTTTGATTTGGTTTCTAAGAAAATAATTGTTAGTAGGGATGTTGTTTTTTAGGAGAATGAGTGATGGAATTGGAACATGAGCATTGAAGAAATGGTTTCGGATGTGTTAGAGTGGGGTGATAGTGAAGAAGAGAGAGATGCAACCGAAAATAAAGAGGAATTTGGGGCAGAGGCTAACGAAAATGAAGAAGCAGGTTCAAATGGCACAAATGGAGTTGGTTCAAGTAGCATTAGCTTACCTTCCAATGAGTCACATGATGAGAACTCCCCGGGTTCAGTTCAAGGGAGGGCAAGACGAGCTCCACGTTGGATGCAAGATTATGAAACCGGAGAAGGTTTGTCAGAAGAAGAAGATTTGAGTGCCATGGCGGTTCTCACAGAAGTTGATCCCATTACTTTCGAGGAAGCTGTGAAGAGTAAGAAGTGGAGAGATGCCATGAATGCAGAGATTGAGGCCATTGAACGTAATATAACATGGGACCTAACTATTCTACCTGAAGGAGTGAAGACTATTGGAGTTAAATGGGTTTTTAAAACAAAACTAAATGAAAATGGTGAGATAAACAAGTACAAGGCTGGAATTGTGGCAAAGGGATATGCACAACAATATGGGGTTGATTACACAGAAGTTTATGCTCCAGTTGCAAGACTAGATACCATACGTTTGGTAATTGCTCTAGCAGCTCAAGAAGGTTGGAATATTTTTTAGCTTGATGTAAAAAGCGCATTTTTGCATGGTGAGCTTAGTGTGGAAGTGTATGTCCAACAGCCTCAGGGATATGAGCAGAAGGGCGAGGAACACAAGGTTTATAAGTTGAATAAGGCGCTGTATGGCCTTAAACAAGCCCCATGAACTTGGTACAATAAAATTGAAGGCTATTTTGCTAAAGAGGGCTTCGGAAAATGCCATTATGAACACACCCTATTCACAAAGTCGAAGGAAGGAGGGAAGCTCTTAATTGTCAGTCTTTATGTTGATGATTTAATTTTTACTGGGAATGACAAGAGCATGTGTGAAGAGTTTAAGAAGTCAATGATGTTAGAATTTGACATGTCTGACTTGGCAAAAATGAGATATTTTCTGGGGATTGAAGTACTACAACATTCTGATGGGATTTATGTGTGTCAAAGGAAATATGCTCATGAAGTTTTAGAAAGATTTGGCATGGACAGAAGCAATTTGGTGAAGAACCCCATAGTTCCAGGTTGCAGACTGTCAAAGGATGAGAAGGGAGCTAAGGTTGATGCAAGTTTGTTCAAGCAGGTGGTTGGCAGTCTCATGTAATTAATTGCAACCAGACCTGATTTGATGTATGGTGTGAGTCTTATCAGTAGGTTCATGTCATGTCCTACAGAGCAACATTGGTCGGCAGCAAAGAGGTTGCTAAGATATTTGAAAGGAAAGACTGATCTGGGAATTTTCTACAAGAAAGGAAACTGTAAGCAACTTACAGCTTATTCAGATAGTGATTTTGCTGGAGATCTAGATGATCGGAAGAGTACAACGGGGTGTGTATTCATGTTTAATTTTGGAGCGGTGTCGTCGTCATCCAAAAAACAGCTTGTGGTTATCTTATCCACCACTGAAGCCGAATACATTGCAGCTGCCTCATGTGCTTGTCAGTGTGTTTGGTTAAGAAGAGTTTTAACAGAGCTTGGTTACGTGCAGGAGGAATGTACTACAATTTTGTGTGATAACAGTTCAAATATAAAACTTTCCAAGAATCCTATTCTTCACGGAAGAAGCAAGCACATTGACATCAGGTTTCATTTTCTTCGTGAACTGGTAAGAGATGGTGTGGTAGATTTAAGACATTGTAATACTTAAGACCAGATAGCTGACATTATGACAAAGCCACTCAGGTTGGAGGTATTTTTGAAGCTTCGTAGTTTGTTAGGCGTGTGTGAAGTTCCTAATATAAACTGAATGCATTCTGCATACAGTTTAAGGGAGGGAATGTTAGTTCCGAATATTTAGTTATTTCAGTTTGTTAATAAGTCCTATTCTTCAGGACTAGTGGTTAGTGTGGTTAGTGCTTTGATGAATTCCTCTTAGTTTGTTACCACGTTCTAGGATGTTGTAAATGTGGGTTGTGGGTTGTTATTTCAATTTTATGTCTTTGTAAAAGGCTATATATATGCCTGCAATTTGTTATCAATAAAATATCTTTGAGTGCTAAATTTTCTTCTGAGTGATCTTAACAACCAGCACTAGCCCATGCATTAGCAAATTGTTGATCCAACGGCCAAATTCCTCCTCCTTCTCCTCCTCCTCTGGCTACGTACTGCCTCTCCTATACCTCCTCCAGTTATTTGAGAGATATATAGCAGCACATCCATCGTTATATCAAATTTACCACTACCATAAGATATTTCATTATCGATAATCGCCTGAGAATTCGGTGCCTTGCCACTTCACAATGTTCATTGTACGTAGTAGTATCAAGTAAGCCATTTAATTTGATCAGGACTATGGAGGTTTAGGTCTGATGAGATTCGCCAGGGCATTTCAAGAGCTTCAGCCTTTTTAGTATTATAATGCCACATCATGATTGCAGTCGAGCTCGTATTTTGGCACTGGTCCTGCCATTTCATCCCGCCAAACTGATCATCACTAGCTATAAACTCCATTTGATTATTATAACTTTAATCATTATTTTTACTAGGTGGTGCCAATTTATAATGAAACCCAAATTGATTGGAAGAATTCTCAATTGGATTAGTCTTTTGAGGAGGAACAATAGGAGCCATAGAGATTAATGGTTGCTGATCTCTTTTCGAAACGTTTTTATTAGGCGAAAGCGCAACAACACTAGATTGTTGTTGTTGTTGTTGTTATCGGGAGGGTAATGGAGAAGTAGAATTGAGCTGCGGACAAATCAAGGGTTTCAAGTTATTTGCATCAAAGAGCTTGACTTTTAGGGCACCAAGAAGGCCTTCTTCAACCTCTTCCTTGCCGCACACTTCCTCAAATGAAAAGGGCTCGAGACGTAAAGGAAGGCTGTTGGTAGTCGGCTGAGACGAGGAATGTGTTAGTTCAAAGCTGGTTCGAGCATTAGGACCATGCAAAGCCCGAGCATGTCGTCATATGCCCTGCCAGCGTCCTCAGCCGTATCGAATGTGCCAAGCCAAAGCCTGTCCGTCTGGAGGGAGTCCTTGATCTCGGCTACCCATCGGCCCGATGGCCTTTGCCTTACTCCCACAAATCTGTGGTGTCCCCTCGTTGTAGAACTCTTCTTTCTCCCGCGTATGCCCTCGGTTCCCATACTTTGTTGCCCCATCCCACCACAACCACGACCTACTATTCTTGATTTCGAGTCGGAGTCTGAGTCCAAATCAACTTGTATTTAATTTGCTACAACAAACTCTGACAAACATTGAAATCAACAAAGAAATTTAACGGCATGAACGTCCCAAGATTTATGTGGGAAGTAAAGTCGAGAGGAAGAAGATATCACTATTCAAAAGTGTGAAGAATATAATACGTGAATCTCTCTAAATGCGGCTAAAATTGAGAAATAAAAGAATACCAAAATCATAGTTACAATAACATATATAGCCTGGCAAAACACATAATAGGGTCAAAACTGTTAGGGTGATCAACCTTAGTCCTCCGCTACTACCATGCATGCATGTTAAACCTCATCTTGCTTTGCCTTTGAGTCGCTGCAAAATATAATTCAGGTCGAATCAAGAATTCGAGACATGCGTAACAAATTTCAATATATATGAGGCTAGTGTTTGATCAAGTTTGTTACAAGTATTTGGGGGAAACATATATGGGATGTAATTGGAACAATCTATAAGAGTCATTTTATTTCATGCTTGAATTAGGGAGACTTTTAGTTAATATAGTGAAGGTGGGATGTGATAAAGAAATAGAGAAGGTATCTTGGAAACTGAAAAGCAGACAAAAGAAAATTGGCAACAACAAATACCACAGGTAATTCCATTTGATACAACTAGGCGGAATACCTCGCTACTGCAGGACACCTTGTTTGGATCAACTCAAAGCCATTAATCCAACAAATCTGAAGGTATATAATATCATAGCTCCATATTACTACATTACACAAATTGTCAAAAAAAATGGTTATCATATTAGAAAATAATTAACAGTAATCATACAAAAAAGACAATGGTGTTCATGTAAAAATTTCTGGGTTTATGCTGAATATTGTAACAATCCTTCCTAGGTTAAGGAACACGTCATCCACAAATAATTCTACATTGCTTTTCTTTATTATTATTATTTTTTTTCCCAGAAGTAAACTGTCCATAAAATCATGAATTTCAATCCAAATATGTTTACATCATGGTATAAAAAGGGTACTATATATAAACAGCTCTCAATGAAGACAATGAAAAGTCAATTATTACTATAAAATAAAATAAAGAGTACATATATCTAACATAGTACTATATTTTTAGGAAGATATATAAGATGATCTAGAAGGATGAATAATTTGGTGGTGGTTTAATTTGGCTTTATTGATGATTTTGGACGTTGAAAATCAACCAATGCAGCCGCTAAATTTTTAGTTGTAGTTGTAGATCGGGTGTTAAGCTGGAGTTCCATTGTATTTTGTTAGACTACCTTGTTTTTGTGAGTTTTTAAATCAGAAATAATAATGATAGGATATATTGATGTTCATTTGAAATTTTCCTCAAAAAAATGGTCTGATTTATTAGTGTAAAGGAAAATAAACTTAAATATAATGAAACTTCCCTAAAACATTTCCATAACACATAATGAGATATTTCACATTAATCTCCATTGAAAAAAATTCAAGGTGTTGATGGGTGAAATATGATGTAATCTCAACTTAATTACAAGTTAGCTTTTTGGGTAAGCAGAAGATCTAACAAGTTTATTGAGCCGACCAATTTACATAAGCATGCGCTGTATTGTTGATGAATTAACGTGTGACAGATATTACAATTCTGTTACAAGTAGTATCAAACCCATGGTTTGATGGGCCCAAATATTAGGTTGACGATTTATGGTGGAGCCATTCGTAGCCTGCTTGGTACCCCTTTCGCACATTGGAGTAACTGGAGTTTAGTCGGGTGGGTTAAGTGATCACTCCCACATTTAATTGCCATATTACATACTAAATATGATTTGAGTCCATATTACGCACTAAATATGATTTGAGTCGAATGAAACGATTTCAAGATACCTTTGGGAAGCTGTTTAAGGTGAAGATGATCATAAAGAGTAAGGGAGTACTCCCATGTTTGGCTCTGACATATGATAGAGTATCATTGCAGGTTCTTGAAGAGCTCAAAGAAAATGTGTTCAATAGTGACATGTGTGTGATACTTGTGATAAATATTTAAGTGAAATATGAAGATTGTTACGATATTTTATATGAATTCCACAACAAAAAAATTTAAGAGGGTTGATGGGTTTATAAATATAGAGCTAAGGAGTCTCGATCAATAAGTTAACCTTTTGAGTATATACATGTATATATGCACTACATTGATGATAAATAGTACAATTTTGCTACAATACCTAATTATTTATCATGTACAGTATTCTCTTAAACAGAAGCCTAGATTGAAATATAAAAGCGTGCATGTCAAGTTTGCCAGGATGATTTAAGATTACTTGCTCCATTCTAACGTGACCCGTCTCACTAGCAATGTTCTAAAATCATGTTTCAGTGACTTTTATTTAAACAAAAATAAAAGAAAAAATAACTAAAGATAAAATGAAGTTATGAGTTAAATTTAGGTTAATGGGTTTAACCAATATCATATATCTAATTAATTGAAAATGGCTTATCTATGATTTACCTAATGAATGACCTTCAACCTAATATGCTCTCTCTCTCATATAACCATTAGTCATCTCTGGGTTGTGGCTTGGTTAAAGAACTCACCTAAGTCATAATAAAAGCATGTCTTCATAAGGTTAGTGTTTTTTCTTTTCCAAAAATAGTTTTAACATAAAAACTTCCAAAGGGATCAATCATCCTATTCTTATCCTCTGAATTCTGATGCATTAGTGTTTGTATGATTTCACCCCAGCAGTTTAATTAAAAACAACTCATATATATCTTATATCAAACAAACAGTAACAACCCAACATGCGTTGAGAAAGAAGAAAAAACTTAAAATGAGAAATAAGAGTGTGTCAAGATAGCCAGGATGACTGCTTACAAACCAATTAAGGGTCTCCAACTAAAAGACCATTTGGAAGGAGGAAGCAAGTCATCCTTGGCTACCAAACTGAACCCTCATTTTCATTTTAGGCTCTCTTCCAAAGTTATACAACCAACGTGATTGAATAATAACTTGCAGGTACACCAAAATTTATATTGTTAAATGTGATAGCTAGCTATGGGAAGACAAGGCCTTGCATGAAAGAGGAGAGCCTTTTAAGTTAGCCAAGAACGACTCGAGAAAACCAAGCATAGAGATTTATATTAAACCCCTAATTGCATTAGCAGGCAAGTCATTCCTGGCTACCAAACACGACTCCTTTCTTCATGTAAGACCTCTCTCCCTATTGAATTCATCTATCCTCTATCGGATGCTATATCTCCTTCTTCAACTGACTAGCTATATATAGATATTTGAAGATTAGACTGAAACTAAAATGGCATTTTCATCTTTCTGCATTATCTTAATTTTCTAGCTGCACAAAACGGAATATATTCTTACCCAATATCTACACAATATATCTGATCTTCTAGCTTGACTAAAAAGAATCTCAACGATGAAAATGCTCTTCAAGTCTGTAATTTAGCAAATTGGATCGATGGGCAATTTGGACACTATTACATTGATAAGGGGGTTGACTTCCAACGTTATGGTAGTACATTTTAGATTTTTAGCGGTCGATATCATCCACACAGACAGACAGACAGACAGACAGACACATATTTGGAATATTGTGGAAAATTAACTTGAGGGAGAAGGAAAGAAAAGGATTAAATCTTATGTGATCTCCAATTAGTTCCCCTCTTATGCGAATTTGGCTCTTGGTGATGCTCTAGAGATATTCTCTTGTATTGGAAATACGGAGGGAGAGAGAAAAATCAGATGGAATAATGATGGACACAAAGGGGGAATATATATGCACGCATGGAGGCCGGAGTTTTAAAAATTCATATCACTACTAAAAAATATGGTCATTTGTGATGACCAAAATTCATCACAAAAAATAAAAAAACAATCACGAAAGGTTTACGTGATGACTTCAAGCATCACAATGGTGGTTTTGTATATGCTTATCATGAAAGGTTTTACGTGATAGTTTTGACAATCACGCAAACGCTTAGTGCTTTTGTGATAATTAATACATTCGCATAAACCCCATATCATGATTATAATTTTAAAACAAAATATAAAAGGAAACATATATGAGTTGACTTACTAAACAAAATTACTTCCACATAAGATTTGGTTATTGCAATGGCAATCACAAATACTTTATAATGATGATAAAATTAGTTATCACTGAGAGCAATCATATATTTTATTATTTTGTGATGACTTAAAAATTCCATCACAAAATACCTTCTTTTTGTAATTGAAAATAAAAGTCATCACAAAAATCTATCTTTTTTAATGATTGTCGTGGCCGTCATAAAATATTATTTTGGTTATTTCTTACATTAAAATATTAGTGATATCTTAAATGCAATCACGAAAATGGTATATCTATAAGTGATGACTTAGTGCATCACAAAAAGAAAATTTATTTTATGTGAAAAATTTGGTATGATTGACATGACCATCACAATTATAATACATTGATGGCAAGATTAGTCATCATTAAGAGCCATCATATATACTATTATTTTGTGATTGCTTAAAAAATTCATCACAAATTACTATATTTTATGATTATTTTTAAAAACTATCACAAAATTCCGTCACGTATTTTTATTTTTCTAGTAGTATATGTACACATGAACAGTCCCTCATAAATTAACAGAAAATATTAAGGTTCTCAAATTGTTTGTCTTAAATATGTATAATGTGAAGGGTCACAATTATACTGATTATATAAATTTCTTGTGATTAGTTATAATATAAAGTATTATCAAAATATTGAATGTCGCATCATTAGAGGTTCATTTAGGACTAATAATTGTGAGTGTAAATTAGTTTTAATTTTATATGTAATTTTGCATTTAACTTTTGTATTTGTAGATACCTTTTGATGGACAAAATAATTAAGCATTTTTCTCCGCGTGCATTTTTGTTGGTGGTGGCTTTCATTTTCAAATGGGGCAAGTGTTTTGTATTATTGTTTGTGGTGGCTTTCATTTTCAATTGGGTCAAGAGTGAGTGAAAACACAAGCTTTAGTTATTCATACAGTTGAAAGCTAGTTGTCTTGTGGTTTCTTTTTGGTTTTAAGATGCTCCCTAGTCTCTCGTTTCAAAATTTAAATTATTATTACTTTTTTTTAAAAAATTATTTGAAATACTTTTTAAACTTAAAATTGATATAAATTATTTAATTTTTCCTCAACATAATGACAAATACTGTAAATTGTTTAAAAAATATTATTAATTATGAGCTTTATTATTTTATAAATTTTAATTAAACTTATTAATTTTAAGTATAAAATTATTTAAAAAAAATTAATAATGATCTTATTTTAATTTGTGGACAACACTTGCAAAGAACTCTTATAAAAAATAGTTTACAAAATGATATATCAAAATATAATTAATAGATGATCCACCATACATGCTAATAATAAAACTGACGTACAATTTGTATATTTTTTTTAACGAGGGAGAGATATACCATATAATAAAATTATTATAAGTAATAAAAAAATGTTAGGTAATTAGACAAAAAGTGCATATCTAATTTAAGTATCTAGACAAAACACTAAAAAAATGTACTAAACAATTTAGTCGCTTAATATTCTGTCTAAATAAAATAAACAATTTTTATCTAGCTACAACGAGGATGAACAGCTACAATTCGGAGTTCTTTCTATTTTAATGGTCAAGGATTCAAGGATATTAGTAGGGTTGTGTGACGTCATATATACTAGCTTGTTTGTTGATGATGTATAATGTCAAGCAACTGGCAAGTATGAATTCTCTATGCCATGTTCTTAACCGTAAATTAAGGTTTCTATGCTAAAACAAATAATGATAAATAATAAATAAATAAATAAGAAGTGTTAAATTAACCCTAAAATGGGTTACCCGAGCAAATAACTTCCTTGGATATCACCTTTTCACATAAGCTTGCATTAACTATCACATTCGACCTACTTCTATTATGGAGGAGAATAAAATCCTGCCAGTTAACTAATCTCTGTAACAATCATATAATTAAACGTTGACTGACTTAGAGGAGGAGAAGTCAACCAATCACATACAATCCACTCGTATCTACTTAATAACTGGCAAGGAATGGTTGACTCTAATATACTTCTGTATGCGCACTAAAGTCAAAGTAAACTTGTTAACAAACAAGAAAAATAGAGTAGTGGACTACTGAAGGGAAACTGTGTGGGCTAAATTAAAGCCATGGAATTTCAAATGGGAATTGAATAAGCCACATTTTGAACGTTATCACAAGTTTTGGCATAATTAACTATAAACAAGATCAATAATTTAAGGACAACCCCTCAATAAATTAAGCTCAAAGTCTATTATCATTCCTGATAAACTCATCATGGCTAACCTTGTCTTAGCTCTCTTAGCTCTTTGTGCGATATCAGGATATGCTGATGGTGTGTTTATACCGTATTAATTATTCAAATATAATGATAGTCTATCTTCTTTTTTTAGTGTACGACTAGTGTGCAGCGCAGTTGGGTGACAAATACTCGATCATGTTATGGTTTGAGTCTCATGACTCCACAATTTTCCATCCCGAACAAATAAACAAGAATTTTTTTGTTGTTTTTGGTAGTAGCTAGCTTAGCTATGTTAATCTTGATCTTATTTTGTTATTATTTTTGCTTACCTTTTGGAGGAAATATGACTTGTTAGCGTAGTCTAGGCATGTTCATTGTTATTATTTTTAAAAGAAAATTATTTACTTTGATTATTAATGCGGGTGATGATGGGGACGTTGAATATAACCTCAATCCTATATTGGGCTAAACCCTAAACCTTGATGGACTGAATTCCTTGGTTTAGGGATATTGTTAATCCTAGGATTTGTTTCAATTTAATACAAGTCTTGCATTTTCTAACCATTTTTACAAATGCGTGATGATTTGCAGTTTTATACAGTATTGACTGTGGATCAGCATCAAATACGGAGTTTTACACTGATGATTACTTAAACGTATGGATAGGAGATGAAGACTATATACAAAATGGAGTCACACAAAGGGTTCAATCTAATGACTCAGTTTTTAGTGTAATGGACACCCTTAGGGTTTTCACTACACGAAAAAAGAACTGTTACTCACTCGATGGCGAGAAGGGAGGAAAAATTCTTGTCCGCGCAAGCTTTCTTTATGGAAATTATGACAAGAAATCTTCTCCTCCTACATTCGATCTTCAGTTCGATGGAAATGAGTGGACCACAGTTGTGACTTCAAACAACGGAGTCGTTACGTATGAAGCTATATATGTTACTAAAGGGGATCTTATAAGTGTATGCGTTGCGCAAACAAAGCCTGACCAGTTCCCTTTTATATCAGCACTTCAAATTCGTAGCTTGGACTCGAATATGTATAACAAAGTAGACTCGAATTATGCTTTGTTTTTAGAAAGCAGGGTTGCTTATGGAGCAGATGCAATTGTCAGGTATGCTTGCTATATCTATATAATAAATGTGTATATATGTGTGTCTGTTTGCTTTTTATTTTACAGCTACTTTTCTTGCAATCCCAACTTAACTTAGGTTAAACAAGTGTTTGATCTATTGCGCGCAACTAAACTTGTTGTAGCAGAATAGGCCTCACTAGTTCCAATTTTATTTTTTTTTAAAAAAAACTAGTTTTGAATTTTAGTATTGATTTTTTTTAATAAAAAAACTTATGTTTAAATCTGTCTTAGTAAACCCTTAATATGCTGTAAAAAGGTCAAAATGTCAAATGACACTCAAATCAGAGGCAGGGGAGTATTTAATATTGGCCAAATTTTTATATTCCAACTAGGACAAGTTGGCCTAAATTTATTACCATAATAAATTATCCAGGTCAACTCGCCAGAGCTTCTCCCTGCAATTTGCTTAACCTGAGTTTGTAAGTGTTGTAAAAATTGCAGTACTTTATATATAATTCTAAGCTTCACATGTTCAATTATTCTTAGCACAGAAGTTGCATTTGTCGTATAATTAACAAGGGTAAACATTTGCGAAATTTTTGTCTATATGGATACAACATTTTTTTATAACCCTCGACAGATCCTTGACCTATTTTGAACTTTACCATAGCCTAATTAATTCATCATATACTATAAGTTTATTTTTCTCTTTTTCCCCTTTTAATTTCCATCAAATATGAAGACAATATATTGATAAGAGCTGAAATCTCATTTTTTTTTTCCAGTTTATTGTTGATCTTTATTAATTTATTTTGGTGAACCCCCAGGTCTCCGAGTGATCGTTATGATCGAATTTGGGTTCCTGCTGAAATTGGCAATGGACAAGTTAATGTCACAAGCGATAATTCTTTCCCATTTGTTGTAAATATAGCAGATAATCCACCTCTAGCCGTGCTACAAAACGCGATTAGTACAACCACCACATCTGATAATTTTATCTTGGCCTCTGGATTTCCCTCCGGTGATGTTTCGGTGTACTTCAACATGTACTTTTCTGAACCTACTGAACTCGACTCGACACAAACGAGGTCGTTTAAGATTTATTTAGACAACCAGCCCGAAACAATAGCAATCATACCACCTTATCAAAATGTAACAGAATATGGAGGTAATATCACTGTTTCTTCCAAAACAACATTGTCTTTGGTTGCTACCCCGGATTCAAAGCTCCCTCCTCTCATCAATGCCATGGAAGTGTTTTATATTAGCAAGGAATTGACGGAGGGAACTCATAGCGATGATGGTACGTAGTACTGATTGATCTGTTTTAAACTAGAGATAAATTTTAATTTTTTAACGCAATTTGTATGATTATAAAATTTAAAGTTGATACGAATTTCAATAGAAACTAACACATATAACTATCTAGCTAAAAAGAATTATAAATTACCGTATTTGTTTCTTTTAAAACTTGAATGAATTTATATCAGTATTTTATACTTTCACAAATTGACTTAGAGGGAGTATATGTTTTTAGTTTTCTAAAATGCAAAACTCTTTGTATTTGTGCCAGCGTGATGTTTTTACCCTTGAGTTGGCTAATTAGTAAATCTCTCTCAAAGGAGGTATAATTAGAAGTGTAAAACTGACTAAAAAGTACACCATAAAATAACATTATGCTATATTGTAAAATAAGTTATCATAATGTCCATAAAATGATAAACTCAGGTACAATTTTTGTACGTATTTAAGTTCTTAATTAATTTATCTTTCACAGATGCCTATGATTTTATAGGCTGACTGATTATATATACGTACGGGCTGATTTATTTGACTTTCTTTTTTTTCCATGAATCAGTGGAGGGCTTGGATTTGCTTAAAACCACATTTCCCATTTTGCAAGAATGGAGTGGCGATCCCTGCCTTCCAGCATCGTTTACTTGGGACTGGCTCGATTGTAGCACTGATGCTACACCTCGCATAACAGCACTGTAAATAATCTCCTTATCAGTTAGTAATTACAATTTCATGCACTGTTATATACAAACTGTGTTGGGATCATAACATCTCTAATTAATGAAATATTTATGTTGAATATTATTATTCTTATTTTAATGACTGTCATGATCTTAACCGTCGTGTATACACCATTAGTATATCAAATTTTAACTCTTTTACTTATTGTTTACTAATTAATTTATTTATCACTGTAAAATTAATTTAACAGGCATCTTGATAGCTTTGGTCTCTCGGGGTATTTTCCAGATTTAAGTTCCATGACTGGCCTAGAGAAAATGTTAGTTCAATGCAATTAATATACTGAAAAGATATGTGATTTATGTATAGAGATTATGATTATTATTCCTAAATTTTTTTAATTTGCAATCTCTTTGGAAAATTGAAATGCAGCGATTTGCACAATAATAGCTTAATTGGACTTATTCCTGATTTCCTTGGCGACTTGCCGAACCTTACAGAATTGTGAGTATCTGCAACCGCATCAAGTATTTCTTATTTCTTAGAAATTTTTTCTTATTTTGAGGTCATTTTTTGGACTAACCGAAAAATCTGGGGTTTTTTCTTAAAGGAATTTGGCAGATAATCAGTTCAGTGGAACCGTACCAACTTCACTGAAAAAAAATAACAAATTGAAACTAGAGTAAGTTCTTTTATTCACTTTATTTTGTATATTTATAGGAACATTGTACAAGTTATATACATATATATATATAGAGAGAGAGAGAGAGAGAGAGTTTCTTCAAGTTATATGCATATATATATATATAGAGAGAGAGAGTTTCCTATTGCGATAGTTTAGAACCGTCGTTATAGCCCGGTTCAGAGCATGAGTTTAGCGACGGTTTTATCTGTCGCTAAAGACCACCCACATAAGAAGCGGACTATATATATATATATATATATATATATATATATATATATATATATATATATATATATATATATACGGTCCGGATCTTAAGCTCACCCCTTATCCAACTCACCCGAGCTCACTCCCCCTTTAGCGACGGATCCGGCGACGGTTCGGTCATACAACCGTCGTCTATACTTTTAGCGACGTTATATTTTGTCCGTCGCTAAAAGTATACACGATGGTTATATGACCGAACCGTCGCCGGATCCGTCGCTAAAGGGAGAGTGAGCTCGGGTGAGTTGGATAAGGGGTGAGCTTAAGATCCGGACTCATATATATATATATATATATATATATATATATATATATATATATATATATACAGTCCATTTCTTAAGCTCACCCTTATTGAGCTCACCCCGAGCTCACCCTGCCTTTTTTTTTTATAAAAAAAAATATAACTAATAAAAAATGTATAATAATTTTTGGAAGTGAAAGTTTTTTTTAAAAAAAAGTGTTTTGGGTGTGATTTGGGTATATATAACAAAATAGTTTTGTACAGACTGTATAACACTGTTTTGTTATATGTACCCAAATCACACCAAAAACATTTTTTTTAAAAAAACTTTCAATTCCAAAAATTATTATACATTTTTTATTAGTTATGTATTTTTTTTAAAAAATAAAATAAAAAAAAAGCAGGGTGAGCTCGGGGTAAGCTCAATAAGGGTGAACTTAAGATCCTTGCTAAAT
This sequence comes from Panax notoginseng, assembly GCA_016801055.1. NCBI lineage: Eukaryota > Viridiplantae > Streptophyta > Magnoliopsida > Apiales > Araliaceae > Panax > Panax notoginseng. The sequence goes on along the minus strand of CM029015.1, from coordinate 210,810,731 downwards.
ATATATATATATATATATATATATATATATATATATATATATATATTGTTAACGCCTGATTTTGTACGCCTGACGAAATCACCAAAACAGCATGCCAAAATAACGCCAACGGTTGATGAAGTAATTGTTGTGAAACCAAACTCACGAAATACATTCACACAAACATAAATAAAAGATATATAAAGTATGAACACAAGATTTACGTGGAAACCTAATTAGGAAAAAATCACGGAGAGAGAGAGAGTAATCCACTATAATAATATTGGGAGTACAAGTTGTGTATTTGTGTTATTGTCCTTTCTTAAACCCTAGCTTGTAGCCATATATATAGAAGTAACCTCCACCTGCATCCAACTAGAAAAAGAATTCCTTATCCCTCCAAATAAGAGAATACAATCCTATTTTAATAAGGACTCTCCCATTATCATAATAAATACATATGGGCCATCACCAGATCCGGACCATTAAATAGATTGGGCTGCACCATGGCTAGACCCAAATAATCACACTCCAACATTGCCCCCCAGTCTCTTATTTATAAAGATCTTATAAATGAGAGAGTATACAAATGCATCCCAACAAAACGATCATATTTACCGAAGACAGAATATCACACCTGAACTCCATGTGACGACCTTATACCAACCGAACCAACCTTATCACTACCAAAGATATAAAGAACCAACCTTATCACAACCGAATATATGGAGAACCAACATTATCACAACCGAACCAACCTTATCACAATCGAATATATAGAGAACCAACCTTATCACTACCGAACCAACCTTATCACAACCGAACTAACCTTATTATAACCGAATATATAGAGAACCAACCTTATACCAACCAAACCAACCTTATTACAACCGAATATATAGAGAACCAACCTTATACCAACCGAACCAACCTTATTAACACCGAATATATAGAGAACCAACCATATACCAACCGAACCAACCTTATATCAACCGAACCAACCTTATCACTACCGAAGATATATAAATAATCCACCGAACACATCCAAATATATAGAGAACCAACCTTATCACAACCGAACCATCCTTATTACAACCGAACTAACCTTATTACTACCGAAGATATATAAATAATCCACCGAACATATCCAAATATATAGAGAACCAACCTTATCACAACCGAACCAACCTTATTACAACCGAATATAAATTATAAAGTTCGTTCCGAGGAACTAAACGTATTCGTTCCGAAGAACCGTATAAATATTTATTTTGACCGTTCGGGAGGACGTTGGTCCGTCCCGAAGGATATTGTCCGATCGAGATGATGATGGTCCGTCCCGAAGGAAGTAATCCGTTCGGGAGAACGATGATCCGTTGGTGAGGATGTCGGTCCGTCCTGGGATGTGATCCGTTGGAGAGGATGTCGGTCCGTCTCGGAGGATGTGATCCGTTGGAGAGGATGTCGGTCCGCCTCGGGATGTGATCCGTTGGAGAGGATGTCGGTTCGTCTCGGAGGATGTGATCCGTTAGAGAGGATGTCGGTCCGTCTCAGGATGTGATCCGTTGGAGAGGATGTCGGTCCGTCTCGGGATATGATCCGTTGGAGAGGATGTCGGTCCGTCTCGGAGAATGTGATCCGTTGGAGAGGATGTCGGTTCGTCTCGGGATGTGATCTGTTGGAGAGGATGTCGATCCGTCTCGGGATGTGATCCGTTAGAGAGGATGTCGGTCCGTCTCGGGATGTGATCCGTTGGCGTCCGTCCCGAAGGAAGTAATCCGTTCGAGAGGACGCCGGTCTGTGCCGAAGGAAGTAATCCGTTCGGGAGGACGATCGTCCGTCCCGAAGGAAGTTTATCCGACCTTATACCGTCATCCGACCTTTTATCCCCATATGTAATCCGTTCGGGAGAACGATGGTCCGTCCCGAATGATGTAATCCGTTCGGGAGAACGATGATCCGTCCCGAAGGAAGTAATCCGTTCGGGAGGACGATGGTCCATCCCGAAGGAAGTTTATCCGACCTTATACCGCCATCCGACCTTTTATCCCCATATGTAGACAGCTGAAGATATGATGAAGCCGATGTGATATAGTCCGAGGCAAACTGCAATTATCCGAAGAGGATTGTTGTTGCCCGAAGTGGGTTGTTGCCCAAATGTCAGGGGAGAGCAACCAAAAATACAACAAAGTACGAACATGAGATTTCATGAATAGATTGTTAAAGCTGAGGCTATGAATAATGGCCGAAAACCCAGGAAAATCATGTTACTGTTGAATTTATACATGTGTAAGGCTGCTTTAAACCACGTGAATTGAACCACCGTGCTCATATTGGAACTTGATATAAGCAGGTTATGATAATATTACTTGAATATGAGTTAAAATATTGGGGTTGAATGATATGGGTCCCCTTCGTTGATAGTTGTACCATTGGCGGCAACAATAGCTGAGTTCAGAAACAAAGGCTAGCCAAAATAGTAGAAGTCCATTTTGATTTGTTTCTCTGTCCATGTGCTGCCAAAGACTCTTTCATACAAGGAGGAGGTTTGGGCGGAACCCACTTGAAGTCGGACTCTTCGTTATCCCAGTCGGCGAACGAGTCTCGATCAGAATAATAATAATATTCTTTGTTATGGCCAACGACGTTCTTCAGAGATGTGCTCAGTGAGTACTTACTTATCTTCCTCTCGAAGACACCTTCCTAAGCTTTCTGGCTCATCTTCATAAATAAAATTCAATTTTTTTTTCCTGCACCCAAAAGTACAACATAGCAAGTCCCATCATAAAATACTGTGCGCCCAAATACCACGGTAAGTCCATGTATACATTAAATTAATACACACATGCCGATAAAAGTGGTGTTCAAAGTATTTTGTTAGTAGTGATATAATGTTATTACTTAATAATTTTACAGTGCTATCACATGGGAACAAGGTGCGACGTTTTAGTGCAAAGAAGGCGACGAAATATTGGTGTCATTTTTTCTTTCAAAGTGATCAGGCACATGTGTATGACATGAATATTATAATTATATAATATGTAAATGTATTGTTATGAAAGAAAATAACTTAGCTTTATGTATAAATTTCGCCTTCTCGCCTAGTAAATTAGCACAAACAAGATGTAGTTATTAGCGATGTGAATCGCAGATTGTGACATGCTTGAAATCGCCCAAGAAATTCTTCCGTACAGAATTAATAATCAAGAACTTCACACTTTTACCAAATTAAATTTGATGATTTTTTGAACATAATTATGTCGTTCCCACAGACGGCGCTAATGTTAACGCCTGATTTTGTACGCCTGAAGAAATCACCAAAACAGCAGGCCAAAATAGCGTCAACGGTTGATGGAGTAATTGTTGTGAAACCAAACTCACGAAATACATTCACACAAACATAAATAAAGAGATATAAAGTATGAACACAAGATTTACGTGAAAACCTAATTGGGAAAAAATCACGGAGAGAGAGTAATCTACTATAATAATATTGGGAGTACAAGTTGTATATTTGTGTTGTTGTCCTTTCTTAAACCCTAGCTTGTAGCCATATATATAGAAGTAACTTCCACATGCATCCAACTAGGAAAATGATTCATTATTCCTTCAAATAAGAGAATACAATCCTATTTTAATAAGGACTCTCCCGCTATCATAATAAATACATATGGGCCATCACCAGATCCGGACCATTAAATAGATTGGGTTGCACCATAGCTAGACCCAAATAATCACACCCCAACATATATATATATATATATATATATATATATATATATATATATATATATATATATATATATATATCTTTTGTTTATAGGAACATTGTACCGTCATTTTCATTTTTTGGATTGTAACAAGAAAATGAAACCTATTGGCGTAATACTTGGCTTTCATGAATTCGAACTAATTAATAGGTAGCTGATGAGTAAAAAAGATGATATCAGAACAAATTTACGTCTAGCAACATTTTTATAATTATTTTAACAACACTTGATACATTAAGCAACATTTATTGCTCTATCAATTTAATTCTTGGACTAGAGTCCCCTCCATTAGACATTACATGTTTAACTAGATTTGGTACTAGCGATGAAAATACTATTTTTGTCCCCAATGTGTATTGCGGATCATAGCGTGACAGGCAACCCTGACTTGTGTACATCTGGGAAGTCATGCGATGCAACCAGTTATACGTCAAGTTCACCCGGATCATTTCCGACAATAAATACCCCTTCCGGCAATGGAAAAAAGAAAAACAAAAAAGTTCCAGTAATTCTTGGCACCACAATTCCATCCGGGGTGGTGATTTCGGCTCTTGCAAGTTTTTTTGCCTGGATACACCACAAGAGAAAGAAAACATCTGTGGCTGCAACAGGCCATATTCCAGGTTAGTTAGTTATTAAGCTTAATTATGGCCTTGCTCTAGTTTTATGATGTACGTCCTCCATTGCAAAAAATGGATTAGGGTGCCTTTCGATATATGTCCTCCATTTAATTTTTTTTAAATGAGTAAATTTTCATAAAATATAGATTCAAAAAAATTAAAAGTTAAATTTTTTGATTTTTAATTATTTTTATGAAAATTTACACAAATTTAAAAAAATAAATTTTATATTTTTTTATGAAATTAAATTTTTTTTTTTTTGAATCTATATTTTATGAAACTTAACTCATTTTTTTTAAAAATTCTATATTTTTGAAAATAAAGTTTTATTTTTTAAATCATTATTTTATAAAACTTTACTCATTTTTTTTTAAAATGAAAAAATTTCTAATTTATTTTTCTTGAAAATAATAATTATTTTTAAAACATTTTAAATTTTTTATAAAAAAATTGAACCAATTTTTTTTTATCTTTTACTGTTTTTTGTATTTTATTTTTTTTAGTTTTTATTTTTAAAAATTTTAATATTAAGAATACATATAATAATGGTAAAGACATAAACTTTTTTTTTTCTGAAAACCAATTTTTACTTTTAAAAATGAAAAAAAAATTACTTTTTTTTTAAAATAAAGTTTTGTTTTCCTATTTAATTTTTTTAAATCTACATTTTATGAAACTTTACTCATTTTATGAAAAAATAAAAGTTTCTAATATTATTTCCTAAAAATAATAATAATTTTTAAAAATATTTAAAATAATATTTTTTTTCAATATTTAAAATAAAATATTTTTTAAAAATATTTTAAAATTTTCTTACTTTTTTTTATAAAATAATTGGTGAAATTAGGGTAGGGTTGGGTCGAGTCAAAATTTAGTCAAGATGGATCTGGTTGAGGTTAAATCGTGTATAATTAAAAGGAATAAAAACGCCAAAAAATATCATTTTGAGGACTTAATTAGCGAAAAATAAACTTTAGGAACGACTTTAAAACTGGGTGACAACTTAAAAGAACAGAAGTGTCGTTCAGTCCTTAAAAACGATCTCATTTGTCAAAAAAAAAAAAGTTCATAACAACAGTCATTTTTTATTGGTAATAACGTACAATATATAGCACAATGTCCTTAAATTTGTCATTGTAACTTATTTATTATATCACTACTACTAAATTGACAACATAGTAAAATTTGAGTAATGCTACAAACACAAATTATTCTGCAAATATTTTATAAACTGCTGATGTGGTATAGTTCACCTCAGCATATTGATTAACAAATTATTTCAATGTAGTTTTTGGCCCCACATTAAAAATTGAGGTGAACTATGTCACATCAATAATTTATAAAATATTTATAGAATAGTTTGTGTCCGTAATATTACTCGTAAAATTTTACATCATCTATATTTATGAATTTTAAAAATGGGACTCGTAGAACGAAGGGAGAATTATCTTATGGATTAAGTATTGCTGATTACTCATAAAATAGAATTTATGATTAGCATTTGTCGTTATATTTCATAAGGGCATTTGATTCATTCTTAGGACAAAGTAATGGAGGGAATAAGCATGATGGAATGGGTAAAATTGCTGAAGCTGTGATGAATGAGATCAAGGTCAACATAGAGGAGCAAGTTACTGCCGAAGTGTCTGATCAAATAAATCAGCAGGCACAGGAATATTTCGCCAGTCGGAATACTTAATTACCCCTCCATCTTGTAATTCTTGTAATTCTCTTGATAATTCTCACCAAACTATTTCGATTGAATGTTCCAAAATTCATTGTACTCATTTTTTCCTTCTTTTCTAAGCCTCCACTCTAAACGATATCGGTATATAACTGTACAAGGGACTGTTAGTTTATATCTGAATAAGTCTGAATCTGATCGATTAAGTCATTTACACTGTTAGTTTTATAATTTTTAAACTCGGAATGCGTCTGAATGTGTTGATCGATTCATCCAGAAAATTGTGGTTGAATCAGTAAGTAGTGTTGAATGATATTTTTATCTACCTACTCTCATAGACAATTAAAATTGTTGGTTTATATCTTTTGTGATTTTAATAAATGACAATATATTTGGGAATCTATTTTGCTGAGATTTCAATTCAAATTCGAATCGGAGCTTTTTAAGGAATTGATTTTGCTAAGGAGTCTGTTTATATTTAAAAAGGAGTCTTATGAGGAATTGTTTTGAAATGCTCAAACTCTATTAGGTATGGTTTTCTTTCCTTTATTCTAGCTATTTTGGTTTGACTGAGATATTATATTCTTGGTTTACCATATTTGTTGGTTTCTTTAATTGCTAAACTCATGGGTATAATAACTGAGATATAAGTTTCCTATACTACCTTCTTTTTATATTTGTTGGTCAAATTCAGTAGTTATAATTATGGAATTTAAAACAACTGATCTCTTGTTATCATTTTATAATCGTTGATCAATCTTTATCAGGCATATTCATTATTCCTCTATTTAAAGTATTTTGGGTTGACTAGGATATTATATCTTTTATATCTAATATACTTTGGTCTCTTTATTTTAAACATGTGATATTCCAATTGTTGAGTTTTTCATGCTAACCAAATAAATATCTGTTAGTCCTTGAGCCAAGCTACTGAGTTCATTCTTTTGTTCAATGGATATGAGGCTTATTTTGCTAACAAAATAAATATAGCCGTTAGGTTCTTCTTTATATATATATATATACTATCCTTCTTGGCTATAATAGGTACATGAAAGTAACTATCAAAAAGGGAAACTTGAAGCAAATATCAATCTTATAAAGAAATACTTCCATAGAAAACTATCAAAGTTTATCTTTCCAGCAAGTCTTGTTCTATTAATTAATTCTTTGTTGGCTGAAAAATAAGAATTCTTTGTAATCATATATTTCTTGTAAATCTAAGTTCAAGTCTTGTTTGGCTTGACTAATCCAGTAGTGAATAGGGTTTGTTCAAAGAAAGCTTTCAAGGTTGCAGAGGTGCAAAGGTCTCAGTGATGAAAAAAATTGCGGAGATACAAAAGGGCAGTGATGTCCATCAGTGTGAAGCTACTTTGAACAAAGAGTTCTTTTTATTTGTACTTAATTGAGTATTAAAGTTTAATAAAAAGAGTATCCAATACTAATTGGTATTGGACGTGGATTAGGCCACTAGAGTAGAGGATAAGGGCTGAACCACCTAAAAATTTAGGTATGCAGATTTTGGTTTTAGCCGAAAATTTTTTATACTAATACGGACATGTATTAGCTGTCCGTTTATAACAGACGAAGAACATAACTAATACGGACATGGTTAGACCGTCCAATTATAGCCTGCAATAGTAAACTTCAAAAATTGACCACTGTAGATCACTTTTGAGTATTTACACATATTCATCTCCCTCTAGGTGTGCTTATTACAAAATTACAAAAATTACATTTAATATCCATCTTTTTTTACTATCGTAAACAAATTAATTTTGTTGTTAACAAATTATTTTTTTAATTTTTTTTCTCTAACAAATTGTTCAATAATCAATTTAATGAATATTGTTTCAGTCTTTTGTTTTGGATTTATAGACTAATAGAATGTTATTAAAAAAAATTAGTGTTTATTCCTAATATTATATTACTAATAATATACTCCATCAAAGATTGTTCATAAATTCATATTTAATTTTTCTTTAATAGCATTGTTTATTTATAATTGCATAATAAATTTGTTCATACAAGTATTCAGATATTCTAGACAGGCATATATCAAGCACATAATTTCATTTTATATTCAAAACTTCTATTTCATTCAACCAATTAGAGTCTCTTATACATTCAAAAATTTTCATTCAATTCTGATAAACAACACCTAAGCACAAAAAAAATTATACAATAATAAACATCAAAATGTCTTAATTACAATATCATCACACGTCATACTTTATGCGAAAGATAAGATTTACGATAAGGAGGAAATAAAACCTTACAATAAAGTTTAAAGAAAGTCCAACAATTAAGGGGAAATGCAAATTAATATAAACGGTTTGAGTCTACCTTTGGAACTGAATTTATGTTTGTTTGCAAGTATTATAATTTAGGAATTATAATCTTAAGATTATTTTTTAGGATTATAATCTCGGAATTATAATTATAATTTTAAGACTATTAAACTATTTTATAATCCATAAACTAATATTTTCAAATTTAAATTTGAAAACAAACAAGACACTTGCACTTTGTTTCTGAGTTTTGGACGAAAAAGAAAAGAATAGAAAACTTAAATTAGAATAAAAAAGAAAAGAATAGAAAACTTAAAGTTTTCTTTTGTGTTGTTTTTGAGTTTTTAATAGAAAAGAATAGAAAATTTAAAAAATTTCTTTTCTTGCGTTTTTGAGTTTCAATGAAAAGAAAAGAAAAATATCACTTTACAAATTTATCCTTCTATTAATTATAACCATTGAACTTTGAATAAAAATATACAAGATAAATTTAATAAAAATATCAAAATTACAAATATGTTGCTACCTAATGTCCTCTTTTCTATATTCATTGCTCATAGTTGAATGTAACATGAATGAGTGCATAATTAAAAAAAAAATTAAGAAAACAAAAAACTATGTGCTTATTAAATCTACTCACTTGTTAGTACGAACATGGTAGGTTGTATGAACATATGAGGCTATCTACATCTCAGTGCAGGCAAATGAAAATTTCGTGTTATCCATGCATACCATGAGTTTATTGTGAGATACAAATTTAAATCTCATATTACTAGTTTAATATGGGTTGCAAATTCTAATTCCCATAACTCTCAACTGTATAGTATATGTTATGTAATTTTTTTTTATACTATTACTTTGACATATTGGAGGAAACTAAAATGATTTCTAGTATTTTGTAAGTATATATATATATATATATATATATATATATATATATATATATATATATATATTTTGAGTTTAATTTGCATCATACCAAATAGAAACAAGTGCATCTTTGAAAGTAACAATAAACAAACATATAGTATGGAATAGAAAGTTCAATAATATTATTACCTCCATTGCTACCAACATAACCATAATATTCAAAACAAACGCTAAATATAACTTCCTCAGCCACACCAGAGACACGTAGTCTCACACTTGTCTCATGAAGCAATTCATCTCTTACTTTTTTTTGCATTTCAATTATTTCTTTACTAGGTTTATTCCCACAAGATTTAATTAGTCATACGACATTTGATATATATATATTGAACTATGAGGGACAAAATCAATGTTACTAGAAAATGTCGTCGAACCATAAAATCTCAAAATTTACTCTCCTGATTGTCCATCTATTCTATCAATAAAACTGAATGAGTTTCAAAGTTAAATATACAACAACAAATAGACATAAAACAATAATAGTAAATGAGTTCTTCTACATGGACATTTTTATTGGACCAGAAAATTGGATATTTCCAAATATTTTTTTCTTGCGACTCTCAAAAAATGTATAGTATTTATTCAAACTGAAAATTTTACAGAATACAGTGTTTTATGTGTAATTTGGATACATATACAAGAACATGGTTGAACAGACTGTACAATACTGTTATTGTATATGTATCTAAATTACACCTAAAACACTATATTCTGTAAAAATTACAGTTGAAATAAATATTATATATTTTTTGGGAGTCGCAAGAAAAAAACAAAAAAAGATTAAAAATTAAAAATGTCCAATTTTCCGGTCTAATAAAAATGTCTGTCTAAACTTATTGATAGTAAATTCATATTTTTGTTCACAAAATCATAAATAGACTATCTATCTAGAGACAATCTAATAGTAATAAATTAGTCTGAAACATGTGTGATATGCATAGCAATTATAACTATAACAAAATGCCATATTTTAAATATGTACAACGTAAATCATTTAAATAACATATTTGCAAAAAAAATTGAAGTATTATAGCATGTTTAATTGCAATCTACTATTTAAGATTCAGAAAAGGGGAATCATTACACCAATCATAACTTATACTCCATATGAAGTCTTCACAAGGAAATTGCAACAAAAAGTCGTTATTGAAGAGAAGGTAAAGCAGATAAGCAAAGGCATGAACCTGAATCGTTCGCCGCAGTCTGAAAACTCGTTCGCGACAACAAAGAAGTCATTCGCGCCAAGAAGTCTCTCTCTTCATCTGCTTAGATTTAGTAGATAAAAATAAATTGAGAACATGTGTTATAATTTAAAATTTATTATATTGAAAGTTAAGGACAATATGGAAATTATAAAAATATTACTTATTCCAAAAAATTTCCGTCCAAATCAGTCCAATTTTGGACTGAAAACTTTGGCAGAAAAAGTTTTCTTTTCTTTTCGGTTTATTAAAAAACTCATAAACATAGGAATTGGAAAGAAAACTTAAATTTTTTCGTTCATTTCTTTTATTTTCTGTCCATTTTAAAACTCAAAAACAGAGTGTTAGAATTAATAGTCATATCTCAAATATAATTTTTGCAAACAAACATAGGTTAAGTGTTAACTATCAAACTAAGATTATAATCAATGATGTAACTTATTTAACTAAATAAGTGTACTATTTTTTTTTGAAAAATCTCATTTTGGGGAAGATGGTATTATTTCATAATTAAGTATATTATCACTATTACAATATTAATAACCAGCCAAACCTCATGGAAGAGGAATAAACAAATCCATAAATATAAACCTCACATAAAGAAAAAATATAATTTCATAAAGAAGAAAATAAACTCACTGTTAACGCCCGATTTTGTACGCCTGTCGAAATCACCAAAACAGCAGGCCAAAATAGCGCCAACGGTTGATGGAGTAATTGTTGTGAAATCAAACTCACGAAATACACTCACATAAACATAAATAAAGAAATATAAAGTATGAACATAAGAATTACGTGGAAACCCAATTGGGAAAAAATCACGGAGAGAGAGAGTAATCCACTATAATAATATTGAGAGTACAAGTTGTGTATTTGTGTTGTATCTCTTGTGTCCTTCCTCCTTCAATCGCTTGCATATTGATGTATTTATAGATAGGAGTAGGAGTCCTTTTCAAAATCACCTTATAACTGCAATTAATGGCTAATAGATTCCTTCCCAAATTAAACCTCCTTATCCCACCAAATAAGAAAATACAATCTTATTTTAATAAGGACTCTCTCACTATCCAAATAATCACACTCCAACATTGCCCCCCAGTCTCTTATTTACAAGGAACTTAAAATAAGAGAGTATACAAAAAGTCTCTTCGGAATTTTTAACCTCGGGATTTATATCCGCTGGATTTTTATCCGCTGGATTTTTATCCGCTGGATTTTTATCATCCGAATTTTCTTCAGTCTTCTGTGGTTGATGATGAAACCAAAGCTGCCTTTAAAGCACTTCAATGATATAAAAGCTTAAACTTTTATCTTTGCGCTGGCTGAATTCGTTACTGGTGCGGTGACTCAGCACCAATTTATCATCACCTGGACCAAAGTGTTAATGTTTAGATTTTACATACATCATGTGAATACTATCACCACATGCATAATATAAGTTAGAGAATATGTAAAATTGTATCAATAATCAATTACGATCATGCTTCAATTGCTATTGATATAATACATATATACACATGTACACGTATATATTTATTTTAATAAAAAAGAATCACTTATCTCCTTCGGTGAATCGGTGATTTTAAATCGACACTAGAACAAGTGTCTCGTTCCTACAGACGGCGCCAATATTAACGCCCGATTTTGTACGCCTGACGAAATCACCAAAACAGCAGGCCAAAATAGCGCCAACGGTTGATGGAGTAATTGTTGTGAAATCAAACTCACGAAATACACTCACATAAACATAAATAAAGAAATATAAAGTATGAACATAAGAATTACGTGGAAACCCAATTGGAAAAAAATCACGGAGAGAGAGAGTAATCCACTATAATAATATTGAGAGTACAAGTTGTGTATTTGTGTTGTATCTCTTGTGTCCTTCCTCCTTCAATCGCTTGCATATTGATGTATTTATAGATAGGAGTAGGAGTCCTTTTCAGAATCACCTTATAACTGCAATTAATGGCTAATAGATTCCTTCCCAAATTAAACCTCCTTATCCCACCAAATAAGAAAATACAATCTTATTTTAATAAGGACTCTCTCACTATCCAAATAATCACACTCCAACACTCACTAATCGTGAGAATTGAACCAGAGACTTAAAGGTGTACCTCAGTCTTAATGATCACTAGACTAAGAGCTCATTAACCAAGTGTACTAGTTAAAAGCTATGAATGTAGAATAAAAAAAGTTATATTGAGAATTATTTTTTACATAAATGTATTGTATTAATTGTTGGGGAGTTTTGACAATTCAAAATACTAGCTTGTCTTTTTTAAGTTAGAGAACCCAATAATTAAAATGATATGTATCTTGCTCAAAATAATAAAAGGGTAAATTTCACATAATCATCTGACATTTACACACAGTCACTTTACCGTTTGAGTTTTTATAAATCGACACACTTGAAGTATATCGTGTGATGATAAAATCTCGTTTGAGGGATGCATTTAATGGTCAAATCAGTTTTGAAAAATTCTAGAATACCCTTAGGGGTGTTTGTTAATTAGTTGGTACATGTCATAGATATCCACCTAAATATAAATTATTGGGTATTTGATTCTTGATTATAAAAAATAGTTATATTGTGTTATTTTTATTTGGTAGATGATATGTGAATATCGGTAATTATTATTGTGAGTATTTGGTATATATGAATTAAAGATTATTGGGTATATATTAATTTTTTAATATTGATCTTTTACTAAAATATTCTTGTATTAATTTTAGTTGAATGATTCACCCATATGGTTATTGTAACGCACCCAAAATCGAGACAATTTCTCTCCCCGATCTTGTGCGTTAATATTATCATGTCTAGTTTTAAAATATTATTTAAAGTTAAAATAGCTAAAAATGCGGAATAAATTTTCTTTCTTTCTTTTCATTCATTCATTCCCTGAATGACAACCTTTACAATTCTTCTTTATACTATAATCATATTTATTATATGATTTAGTATAATCTGTGTAAACGTATTAAAAACTTAAGTCTCAATACTTCATATCTTTTCTATCGATAATTCATTTATTTTAGAATCATATCTATTCTTATTTCAGAATAAGCATTTTTTATCCATTCAACATTTCAAACTATATATAACTGCCAATTACATTTAACAAAACTATCAATCATAGATTTATACCATTTCTAATTCAAGGAAATGTATTCATTTTGCACATCGTTCAATCTTCATCATCCGTATAGCAATTAATATTGCCTAACATCATTAACCTGCAAAAAGTTTATGTTTGCAAGATTGAGCTCGACAGCCCAGCAAATTTAACAGTCTATCATGTTTCACATAGCACACAATTCTATATGCACTACATTTCTTTTAATATGCATATCCGCATGCAATATATATTCTTTACTATGCATATCCTACATGCATCAATAATTCCTTACAAAGTATACATTCATGCATTATACATTTCTAATTTATCGAGTTACTTCATACAACATGTGCTATCACATATCACATATAAATTGAGTTCCATAACCCAATTAACTTAGTCATATTTTGACTTTAACGATTCATAAAGCACGGTATGTAACTCACCACATAATCACATTTAATCCACAAACATAATAGAACTGAAAAACTTACCTCGTTCAATGACCATTGATACAAACTTTAGTTTAACTTTGCTTCATGGATCCTACACAGTTATGTTCACATGTATACATACATTAGTCACAGATTCATATCCCATAACCTGTATAGCTAACAATATTCACATAAACTATATCAATATCTGATATTTTTATTTCCAAGAAACTTCCATATTCCGTTAGAATATTTTAGGTTTCGACTTAATATAACCATACATTCTCAAAAAGTTCCAACACGGCTTTTAAAATGTCAATTCATTACATTTACAGTTTATAACCCTTTTATAATGATGAACAGAGGCGGAATTAGGGTGGGCAGCCACTGCCTGACTGGAATTTCTGCCTTCCGGCGACTCCTTCAGCGGCGGCTCAGTCTTCTTCTTCCGTTCTTCATTAACACAAGTTTCTTTTAGTAACATGAAACGACGTCATTTCATTTAAAAAAAAATTTTAATCTTATCAGGGCCATCAAGTAGGAATTAGGCATTAGGACCTTCTTTCTCTTTGCTTTCTTCCGTCGACTGCTCCTCTGCCTCCTCAGCCGCTCGCCTGCTCAGCCGCGTGGCTCGCGCCTCTCTGCCAGCCCGCGGCCGCGGCCGTTGCTGCTCTGATCTTCATCTATATGTGGGTATCAGAACTCTAGGCTTTCTTATCTTGGGGCTAATTTTTCTAATTCTTTTTGTTTTTCGTGCCTCCTTTACCAAAGAAACTTTTAATACAGTGTATGTTTAAGTTTAACAAATTGTCTTTTGTTAGTCATACTTACTAACAAAAGAAAGTTTCAATTATGACTCATGTTCCAAATTATAGTATCACTATTGACTTTATAAAAAGTGTGTTTGAACCTTTTGAAATTCAAAATTTGATTGGGTCCATTTAATTTTGTTAATATAATTATGAATATCATAATAATCTAAAAAGTACTACTAATTATGAGATTTTTTTAAAAATTTAAATGAATCATATAAATTTTATATTTGAAAATTGACTTTTAAAAAGTCAATATTGATAAAATATTTTGGTATGGAGGGAGCATATTTTTGCATAATTGCATTGTCTGTGCTTGGTTGTCTAAACTGTGTTAGGCTTGAGTTTGTTGTCAATCTTTCTTCTTTCCTGTGGATGGCATCATTAATTTGTTTATGGATTTTGTTCGTTCCTTTTTACGTATATTGTGGAATCTAGTTGGTTGTCTAAAGGTGTTCCTTTTTGTAAATAGTCTAAAGAGAATCATTGATGTTTGAATACATATTAAACTCTATTTATGTTAAAATGCTAACTAAATAGTCTGATTGGTAAAACATGATTGGATTTCACATTTGATTCAATCTGTTTTGGTTCATTATTTTTAAATTAATTTTGTATTTTATGAATCTTTCAGTTCCACATACTGTGAAACCCGGGAAGCCTGTATTGGAACCCCTTTATCAAGATAGTAGGCTGCTTCCTTGCTCCAATCATGCTTGGTCCTTCCTTTGGACTTTGGTAATTTCTAAATTCTAATTTAGGTTATGTCTTTCAATTGTTGAAATTATTAAATTAGGTTAAATTGATGAAATTATTGATTAGCAATTGATGTTTTTATTTATACTAGATTATGGGTAAATACTTGATTAAGCGACAAAGAACTGTTGATTCTTCTAATAATCAATTACCAAATTCCGAAGCAAGTGGTGGTATTAATAATTCACATGTGGAGTTCAATCCGAATGATATTGTTAGTGATCCGGGGTTACGTTAAATCAATTGAAGACTTTGATATTGTGATTAGAGATCAAGTTCGAAGAGAGTATTTGACTAGAGGTCTATGTCAACCAATTGCCCATAATTATCCCCAAAAATACTTTTCTAATGTGAAGAGAAGCTTCCGGCCCGCTTGGTTTAAATTTTTTGAATGGTTAGAGTATAGCATTTCAAAGGATGCAGCCTTTTGCTTTTGCTGCTATCTATTTAGAAATTCAAACAGGGTAGATGCTTTTACAAAAAAAGGGTTCAGCAACTGGAAAAATGCAATTGAAAAATTTCAAGAATATGTGGGTGCTTCGAATATTGCTCATAATGATGCTAGAACACAACTTCAAGGTTTTAAAAATCAAAGGCAGAGTGTGTCACATATACTACTAGCACAAGGGCAAGAGATGGAGGTTGCTTATCGCACCCGTTTAACGACTGCTTTGGATGTCACACGCCTTCTTTTAAAGCAAGGTTTGCCTTTTCGTGGACATAAATAGTCATCGACTTCATCAAATAAGGGAAATTTCCTTGAGTTTTTTGAGTGATACAGCCTACGAAATGAAGAGGTATGCAAGGTAGTTAATGAGAATGCTCCTAGAAACAATCAAATGACTTCTCCAAAAATTCAAAATTAAAGAACTTACAAGTGTTTGTGCAGTGGAAACTACACTTGCCATCATCAATG
Organism: Panax notoginseng; assembly: GCA_016801055.1. Lineage (NCBI taxonomy): Eukaryota > Viridiplantae > Streptophyta > Magnoliopsida > Apiales > Araliaceae > Panax > Panax notoginseng. The sequence continues at coordinate 210,794,215 of CM029015.1, read as the reverse complement.
ATATTGGGGACAACATATTTTCTAGTATGGTTGATGAGTCTCGAGATGTTTCAATAAAGGAGCAAATGGGAGTTGTTTTGAGATATGTAAACAACCATGGAGATGTGATTGAAAGGTTTCTTGATGTAGTACATGTGTCTGACACTTCATCTATTTCTTTGAAGAATACTATTGATGAATTATTTGCAAAGCATAAATTATCATTATCGAGATTGAGAGGTCAAGGATATGATGGGGCTTCAAATATGTGAGGCGAGTTCAATGGATTGAAGGCTCTTATTTTAAAAGAAAATCCATATGCAAGGTATGTCCATTGTTTTTCTCACCAACTCCAATTAGTTGTTGTTGCTGTTACCAAGAGCAGCCGTATTGTGAGTGATTTTTTTCAATATGTTACTATGATTGTGAATGTGGCTGGAGCATCATGTAAAAGGAAAAAGATAAACTTATACAGCTTGAATATGATAGGATCGTGGAGTGTTTGGAAAAGGGAGAGATAGTTAGTGGTAAAGGGAAAAAATCAAGAAATCGGTTTAAGACGGCCAGGAGATACTCGTTAATTGGGGTTCACATTGAAAGTAGTATGCACACAAGCCAATCATGTTTGACGATAAAGTATATACTTTGTAACAATCTTATTCATTTATTAATAAAAAGTATTAATTTATTAAAGGCTTGTAATTATCTACATGATGCTGCTTTTTAATATGTGATAAACCCATAGTTTTAAGCAATGCTTTTAGAATAATGATGATGATCATTCTGATGAGATCTAAATTCTTAGAAAGCTTAAAACTAAAATAGTTCCCAATCGATTGATTACTAAATTGGGGATTAGTGAATTCGGATAGATTGGTACATACGTTGCTTGCTCATTGGATGAGGATGATTGATCTCATGATCATTTGTGTGGAGACACTAAAATAAGAATGTAAGGTGCTTATTGGAGAATAAGTACACTGAACGTGACTCACTAAGGAATACCTAATGGAGTTTTACTTGCCTATCAATAGGAATTCCCGTAGTGATAGTAGTATAAGTGATCCTTGGACTTGAGATTATTATAGTATCTTGTATATGATGAGTTATATTTTAACTTATTTCTTAAGACTCTTAGGGTATATCAAAGGGTATGCTTGGGTATAATAAGTTATACATGGAGATAATGTGTGATCAATAAAGAATCTACCACTTCCAGTAAAAGAAGAAAAATGTCTTATGTGATTCGATAAATGGCAAACCTACATCTATTGATCAAGGTCTTGATGAGTGTTATTCATTGGAAGGCATCTGATTTAGACTTAATAATTTAATGAGGGATTCTATTAAAAAAAATTAGATCTCACCAATTTTAATCTTATTAAGTGTAAGACCCCAACTTATTAATGAATAAAATCAAATTTTCTCTAAATATTATTGTGAATAATAAGGGGCTAATTTGATATAATACTTTGGTTATGGGTGAAATGTGCAAATTTTGCAAAATAAGCAAGTGGTTATAAAATATTCATTTTGTCGGGGAATATTCGTTTGGTCGTGGAATATTCTTGCTGTCGGGGAATATTCGTACGACGGCGCAGCCTTGTGTGGGCCCCATAACGGAAAGCGATTGGATGAAGAAAATGACAAGTATAAGTTATTTATAAATAACGGCGTAGTTGTTACCGTTAATACTGTTGGAATACCCGGTGATTAAAATACAGTAGCACACGGTATTGCACCAATTATTAATTCTTACGTAAGAAGGCACTACTCAATAATTGTTACAGTAGTTATTGTTCAATATTTTATTTTATTGATTCAATAATTGTTGCATTGATATTTTATATTATTGTTGTTTCAATAATTGTTGCTGCACAGTATTTTTCATTATCGGATCAATAATTCATATTATTTGAATAATATTATTATATAACATTATTGGCAATGTCTAGAAAGTTCTGTCTAAGGAGAGGTTTGATCATCTAATTGCGCGCCAGTAAGGAGAAATCCTTATTGGAAAGCCCCCTCTTTCCTGGGAACGGCCTGGTTGTCATAAATGTGATTCTGTAATATTATTTGTGAATAATTAATTATTGATTCATATGATAAGGAAATATTTATTTTATGTGGATATAAAAAGGGATATATTTTTGTGGTTAAAAATGAAGGAGTTAATGTTGAGGTGTTTTATCAGTATTTTTATCGGAATGGAGGTATTAAAAATCAAATCAGGGTTTTTGAGAAATATTGCGGGTGTTATAATTTTTAATCCGACCGTTGGATCGTGGTAATTTTTGGATATGTTATACATATATAAGTTGAGTATATGTCCACAAATTTTGAACCGTTAAAAATGAACGTATGATTTATTATGAATTTTACAAGATGACTGGTTCAGAAATTGTTGAATTTTCGGAGTTTATCATTTTGATGGAAAATTCTAGAATTGGCGGACCCCACTTGTGGTTGGTGAAGAAATGTGCTGAATTATATTTCAAATGTGGTGGGTGGAAATAGTAGCAGGTAAAGCCATCAAGTTGCAGGTCAAACCTACTAAAATTTTCCTATAAATAGAGGGCTAAGTTAGAATTGAAAATCACACCAGAAACAAGTTTTCTCTCTTTCTCTCTCTAGATTATTGAGTGTATTTTGTGAGTATTTAGATACTTTGAGAGTTTCTATTCATCAGAGCAAGTTTCTTTCAGCCTTATACCGGTATTCCGACCAGAAGTACTGATATCTTGAGGTAAGGGATATTATTTTCTTCTTAAATGATATTATTTTCTTTAATATCATTATGCTGAAATATTGATATGAGTTTTTATCAAATTTGGAACTTTTTGTGTCGGAGTTACTATTCATGTATACGGCACTATTCACGTATACATACGGCACTATTCACCGAAAAATAAAATTTTTCTTTTTTGTCCAAGATGTCTATTATGGTTACTATCTTTGATTGTATCCATGTTTTGATCTTTATTTTTGAATTCTGCTTCACAATTGATTATTATGAAGTATTATTGATCTTGGATAAACTGTTATACGAATCCCTACTATTTGTCCTTCTGTCTCATTGGATTCGTTCTCTTTAAGATATTTTTCATCATCCTCAGTCCTAAATGATGATATTAATGAATATCTTTGGCCTGTAGTGCAAAGATGTATGATTACTTGATGAATATCTTTGGCCTGTAGTGCAAAGATGAACAGGTGTTGAGATGAACATGACTGACAGGTGATACAAATGAATATCTTTGGCCTGTAGTGCAAAGATGAATATTTGGATAAAGATGATTATTAATTGATGTTACAGGGATAAAATATTGATGATGGACTTTTAAATCTTAGAAGATAGTAGAATTCTTTCTCTACTTGACTCTTCTAATGGTTTGCTGTTTCCGCTGCAGTTGTTGATCTAAAACTTGTTGTCGATTATATTCTATCAGATTTTTCCCTGTTGAAGACTAACGATAATTTGTTTGTATATTATCTTAGTCATAATATTCTTTACTGGGCTAGTTGAGCTCACCCTTTTCCTTTTTGTTCCATTTTTCTTCTCAGGAGGTGAGAACATAGCAGGATCTAGTCGGGGTATGGAGTGATGGTTCTAGAAAGATGTTTTAGCAGTCCTCACTATTTCTGTAAAATAGTGTTTGAATAATTGTAATGAGGATTTATTTGAGTGTGGATATTGTCTAGAAGACAATATTTGTATTTAAACTCACAGTATGTGTTGTCGTATTTTGCACGACAATTGTATTATTGAAGTTGTAGTTTGCTTTCTGTACCATGTATTTGGCGACTCAGAATGGGTGTTGTATACCTATTTTGGGGGCGTCACAGTTGGTATCAGAGCTTAGGGATATGATCCCTGGCTGAGATGTGAGACAAGAACTAGGAGGGGAGAGACGGGGAATTCCTTCACTAGTATGACTTGACTAAGTTTATTTGGTGTTTATTTGGTCGGTCAGAGTATAGGGATAATATATGACATGACTATTAACCCTTGTTTTATGGCAGTATTTAAGAATGGCAGCTGAGAACGTTAATAATGGAGTAAATCAGACCGTGGAGACACCTTTGATCACCACCCAGGGGAACGTGCAACAGGAAGGCAATATTCCTCCTGTAAACAACGTTACCGAGCAAACGATGAATGATGGAATGTTTAGGAGCTTTTTGCAGTTCATGCAAAATCAGACGAGGGAGACTCGTGTGCAGAATACGGGTGGAAATGATAACGCGCGGTTTGTCACAGCTAAGCAGTTCAAAGAATTGGGACCACCAGAATTTAAGGGAAAGCCGGATCCGATCATGGCGGAAACGTGGGTCAAGCAAATTACCAAGATATTCGATGTCTTGGGATGCACGGAGGAACAAAAGGTTCCATTCGCCACCTTTATGTTCCGCGGTGAGGCAGACTACTGGTGGGAGTCTGTGAAGCGTACCCAGCCTGACGCACTCAACATGTCCTGGGAAACATTTCAAAAACTGTTCAATGACAAGTACTTTCCTGAAAGTATTCGTCATATGAAGGAGGTAGAGTTTATCAGACTGGAACAAAACAACATGACGGTGTCCCAGTACGAGGCGAAGTTTGCAGAGTTATCCAGGTTTGCACCTCATTTGGTCGAAAATGAGGAACGAATGACAAGGATGTTTCTGAGAGGTCTAAAACCCGAGATTCGACAATATCTTATCTCTCATAAATTTTCTTTATATTCAGATGTTGTAAACAGGGCTCAATTATTAGAGCGAGATAATGAGTATGTGCAACCGAGGGACCACAACCAGGGTCATACCGGTGGCGGCAGTCATCGAAGCAATGAAAACCAGCAGGGAGGAAAATATTCGGACAAAAGCGGTAACCACTCTGGTGGTAATCGTGGTCGTGATAATAGAAGGAGCGAGTCGGGAGGAGATTTCAAGAAGAGAAGGTACAACAATGATAATGTGAAGACGTCAGCACAAACATCAACTGTTTCTAGGGGAGGAGAACGACCACCGGTCGTATGTTACAAATGTGGGAAAGAGGGACATATCAGCCCAAACTGCCCACAACAATCCAAGGTATGTTATAACTGTGGAAAGGAGGGTCATATAGCTCGAGAGTGTTCTGTAGCAAAACCAAGTTCAGCGGGGATGGTGACTCCAAAAGCTGTCCCGGATAAGTCGAAATCAGCGGTTCCTGGAAGGGCGTTTGTCGTTACTGGCCAAAACGCGAGAAACCCGAACGAGGTGATCACGGGTAAGCTAATCTTGAATTCTTGCGAAGTTTATACTTTACTAGATACCGGTTCTACCCATTCTTTTATCTCTCCTGCTTGTGCTCAACGTTTAAACTTGACTCCGGAGAAATTGGACTTTAACTTATCTGTTGAAACTCCGTTGGGTGAAACCTTCGTTACATCTACAGTTTATAAATCTTGCATGATCCAAGTTGGCACTATCACATTACCTGTTGATCTTATCTCTTTAAAGATACTTGCTTTTGATGTGATTTTAGGAATTGATTGGTTAACCACTCATCATGCTAAAATTGATTGTTTTCGTAAGGTTGTTAGTTTTCATATTCCTAACCAACCTGTCATACGAATTCAAACTACTAAACCACTAAAATCAGTCACTGTCATATCAAGCCACAAAGCTATTCGTTTATTGAAAAACGGATGTCAAGCTTTCTTAGCCCATGTTATGGATTTGAACAAAGACAAGTCAGATTTGAATAATATTTCTATTGTTAGAGAATTTTCCGATGTATTTCCTGAAGAACTTCCTGGTCTACCCCCAGAACGTGAAGTTGAATTCTTTATTGACCTTGAACCCGGTACAAAGCCCATTTCTAAAACTCCATATCGAATGGCTCCTATTGAACTTCAGGAGTTAAAAGTCCAACTACAGGAGTTGTTGGACATCGGTTTTATTCGTCCTAGTACGTCTCCTTGGGGTGCTCCTGTTTTATTCGTAAAGAAGAAAGACGGGAGTATGCGACTTTGTATTGACTATCGAGAATTGAATCATGTCACTATCAAGAATAGGTATCCGCTACCTCGCATTGATGACCTGTTTGACCAGTTACAAGGAACACAATTCTTTTCAAAGATCGACCTTCGTTCTGGATATCATCAGCTGAAGATTAAAACTGAGGATATTCCAAAGACTGCCTTCAGAACTCGGTACGGGCATTATGAATTCTTAGTAATGTCTTTTGGATTGACTAATGCTCCTGCTGCCTTCATGGATATGATGAACCGTGTATTCAAAGAATATTTGGATCAGTTCGTTGTTGTCTTTATTGATGACATCCTCATCTATTCCAAAAGCCGTGAAGATCATGAGCGCCATTTGAAGCTGGTACTGCAAAGGCTTCGTGAAAATAAGCTATATGCCAAATTGAAGAAATGCGAGTTCTGGCTTGAGGAAGTAGCATTCCTTGGGCACGTGGTGTCAAAACATGGAGTATCTGTCGACCCGGCGAAGATTGAAGCCATACAAAGTTGGGAGCAACCGAAGTCGGTAACCGAAGTACGTAGCTTTCTGGGCTTAGCTGGTTATTATCGGAGATTTGTGGAAGGATTTTCTCGAATCGCTACTCCGTTAACTCAGCTGACTCGGAAAGATACAAAATTCGTATGGAGTGAGGAATGCGAGAAGAGTTTCCAAGAACTCAAGAGGAGACTCATTTCGGCACCTGTTCTGACAATACCATCTGGTTCGGATGGATTTGTTATCTACAGCGATGCTTCAGGCAAAGGGTTAGGATGTGTTCTCATGCAACATGGGAAAGTCATAGCCTATGCCTCACGACAACTCAAAGAATATGAGAGGAATTATCCTACTCATGATTTGGAGTTGGCAGCAGTCGTTTTTGCGTTGAAGATCTGGAGACACTACCTGTATGGGGAGAAAGTGGAGATCTATACAGATCATAAAAGCCTCAAATATTTCTTCACCCAAAAGGAACTCAACATGCGGCAGCGACGTTGGCTCGAGCTGTTGAAAGATTACGATCATACCATCCAATATCATCCTGGAAAAGCAAACGTAGTAGCTGACGCATTGAGTAGAAGATCATATGCGGGTACGAGTGCAATGTTGTTAACACAAAGGCCCATTTTGTATGACTTGCAAAGGATGGAGATAGAGATGAAGGCTCCAAGTACCCACATGATGATATCAAATATACGAGTAGAACCGACTTTAATCGATAAAGTTAAAGCTGCTCAAGCTACGGACATGGAGCTGATGCGTATGAAGAAGAAAGTGCAAGAAGGTGCTATTCCAGAAGCAAGAATCGATGAAGAAGGAATACTTCGAGTCAACTCCAGACTTTGTGTTCCTAACGATTTTGACTTGAAGCATAGAATAATGATGGAGGCACACAACACACCGTTTGCAATCCATCCTGGGAGTACCAAAATGTATCACGATCTTCGACATACATTTTGGTGGAGCAATATGAAAAGAGAGATCGCGGAGTTTATCTCGAGGTGTTTAACTTGTCAACGTGTAAAGGCGGAGCATCAAGTGCCAAAGGGTCCATTGCAACCACTTGAGATCCCGAAATGGAAGTGGGAACACATTACTATGGATTTTGTTACGGGTCTTCCCAAGGTTTCTCAAGGCATAGATGCGATTTGGGTTATTGTTGATAGATTAACCAAGTCCGCTCATTTCTTGCCGATACGTGAGACTTATTCCCTTGAACGTCTTGCTAGTATGTACGTGAACGAGATTGTGAGATTGCATGGCATGCCAGTATCCATAGTTTCGGATCGTGACCCAAGATTCACTTCACGATTTTGGGTTAGCTTGCAGAAAGCTATGGGCACGGATTTACGATTCAGTTCGGCATACCATCCTCAAACGGACGGACAATCAGAGAGGACTATTCAAACTCTTGAAGATCTATTAAGACTTTGTGTCCTAGATCTCAAAGGGAGTTGGGATAAGTACCTACCATTGGTGGAATTCTCCTACAACAACAGTTATCAGGCGAGCATAGGTGTGGCTCCATTCGAGGCGTTGTATGGAAGAAAATGTCGTTCTCCAGTATGCTGGGACGAGGTGGGTGAAGCAACATTGTTGGGACCAGAGTTGGTACGCATTACTACAGAGAAGATCCAAACGATTCGACAACGTATACAAACGGCACAGGATCGACAAAAGAGTTATGCGGATCTTCATCGGAAGGACGTGGAATTTAATATTGGGGATCATGTATTGTTACGTGTTGCACCATGGAAGGGAGTTACAAGATTTGGGAAGAGAGGAAAGCTCAATCCAAGATTTGTTGGTCCATTTGAGATTCTTGAGCGAATAGGAAATGTGGCATATAGACTCGCATTACCTCCAAGCATGTCTCGTGTTCATAATATTTTTCACATATCTATGCTTCGTAAATATGTTAAAGACCCGAACCACATTATTGAGTTAGAACCAGACGAGATAGCTGAAGATTTAACGTACGAGGAGGTACCTGTTAAGATCTTGGATAGGAAAGAGCATGTCCTACGCACGAAGGTTATACCACAAGTTAAGGTTTTGTGGAGAAACCATGCTATTGAAGAAATGACCTGGGAGTTGGAATCAGAAATGAAAGCGAGGTATCCTCACCTTTTTGAAACATCAGGTACGTACGTCAATTTCGAGGACGAAATTTCATAAGGAGGGGAGGTTGTAAGACCCCAACTTATTAATGAATAAAATCAAATTTTCTCTAAATATTATTGTGAATAATAAGGGGTTAATTTGATATAATACTTTGGTTATGGGTGAAATGTGCAAATTTTGCAAAATAAGCAAGTGGTTATAAAATATTCATTTTGTCGGGGAATATTCGTTTGGTCGTGGAATATTCTTGCTGTCGGGGAATATTCGTACGACGGCGCAGCCTTGTGTGGGCCCCATAACGGAAAGCGATTGGATGAAGAAAACGACAAGTATAAGTTATTTATAAATAACGGCGTAGTTGTTACCGTTAATACTGTTGGAATACCCGGTGGTTAAAATACAGTAGCACACGGTATTGCACCAATTATTGATTCTTACGTAAGAAGGCACTACTCAATAATTGTTACAGTAGTTATTGTTCAATATTTTATTTTATTGATTCAATAATTGTTGCATTGATATTTTATATTATTGTTGTTTCAATAATTGTTGCTGCACAGTATTTTCCATTATCAGATCAATAATTCATATTATTTGAATAATATTATTAGATAACATTATTGGCAATGTCTAGAAAGTTCTGTCTAAGGAGAGGTTTGGTCATCTAATTGCGCGCCAGTAAGGAGAAATCCTTATTGGAAAGCCCCCTCTTTCCTGGGAACGGCCTGGTTGTCATAAATGTGATTCTGTAATATTATTTGTGAATAATTAATTATTGATTCATATGATAAGGAAATATTTATTTTATGTGGATATAAATGAGGGATATATTTTTGTGGTTAAAAATGAAGGAGTTAATGTTGAGGTGTTTTATCAGTATTTTTATCGGAATGGAGGTATTAAAAATCAAATCAGGGTTTTTGAGAAATATTGCGGGTGTTATAATTTTTAATCCGACCGTTGGATCGTGGTAATTTTTGGATATGTTATACATATATAAGTTGAGTATATGTCCACAAATTTTGAACCGTTAAAAATGAACGTATGATTTATTATGAATTTTACAAGATGACTGGTTCAGAAATTGTTGAATTTTCGGAGTTTATCATTTTGATGGAAAATTCTAGAATTGGTGGGCCCCACTTGTGGTTGGTGAAGAAATGTGCTGAATTATATTTCAAATGTGGTGGGTGGAAATAGTAGCAGGTAAAGCCATCAGGTTGCAGGTCAAACCTACTAAAATTTTCCTATAAATAGAGGGCTAAGTTAGAATTGAAAATCACACCAGAAACAAGTTTTCTCTCTTTCTCTCTCTAGATTATTGAGTGTATTTTGTGAGTATTTAGATACTTTGAGAGTTTCTATTCATCAGAGCAAGTTTCTTTCAGCCTTATACCGGTATTCCGACCAGAAGTACTGATATCTTGAGGTAAGGGATATTATTTTCTTCTTAAATGATATTATTTTCTTTAATATCATTATGCTGAAATATTGATATGAGTTTTTATCAAATTTAGAACTTTTTGTGTCGGGGTTACTATTCATGTATACGGCACTATTCACGTATACATACGGCACTATTCACCGAAAAATAAAATTTTTTCTTTTTGTCCAAGATGTCTATTATGGTTACTATCTTTGATTGTATCCATGTTTTGATCTTTATTTTTGAATTCTGCTTCACAATTGATTATTATGAAGTATTATTGATCTTGGATAAACTGTTATACGAATCCCTACTATTTGTCCTTCTGTCTCATTGGATTCGTTCTCTTTAAGATATTTTTCATCATCCTCAGTCCTAAATGATGATATTAATGAATATCTTTGGCCTGTAGTGCAAAGATGTATGATTACTTGATGAATATCTTTGGCCTGTAGTGCAAAGATGAACAGGTGTTGAGATGAACATGACTGACAGGTGATACAAATGAATATCTTTGGCCTGTAGTGCAAAGATGAATATTTGGATAAAGATGATTATTAATTGATGTTACAGGGATAAAATATTGATGATGGACTTTTAAATCTTAGAAGATAGTAGAATTCTTTCTCTACTTGACTCTTCTAATGGTTTGCTGTTTCCGCTGCAGTTGTTGATCTAAAACTTGTTGTCGATTATATTCTATAAGATTTTTCCCTGTTGAAGACTAACGATAATTTGTTTGTATATTATCTTAGTCATAATATTCTTTACTGGGCTAGTTGAGCTCACCCTTTTCCTTTTTGTTCCATTTTTCTTCTCAGGAGGTGAGAACATAGCAGGATCTAGTCGGGGTATGGAGTGATGGTTCTAGAAAGATGTTTTAGCAGTCCTCACTATTTCTGTAAAATAGTGTTTGAATAATTGTAATGAGGATTTATTTGAGTGTGGATATTGTCTAGAAGACAATATTTGTATTTAAACTCACAGTATGTGTTGTCGTATTTTGCACGACATTTGTATTATTGAAGTTGTAGTTTGCTTTCTGTACCATGTATTTGGCGACTCAGAATGGGTGTTGTATACCTATTTTGGGGGCGTCACATTAAGCATGCACATTATTTATCATATCATATCGCATACAAGCATAAATAAAGTACAAAATTAAATATGTCACAGTTATGGCACAATCCACTGTCAATCTTTTCAAGCTAATGAAAGATTGAAGGTCAATCTAAGGTGGTAAAAGACCTTAAAATAAATAGCTTCCTTAGATCTTCCTCAAGCATGTGCCTCATCTCCATCATTATCTTTCCATTGTGTTCTCCATCTTGACATCTTCATCAATTACAGATTATTACATGACATAAAGAAATCTCGAGTTACATTCGAGGGGATTTAGATGGGAAGAGAATATTACATTAGAATTTATAGAAAGGCACGACATGCAAGCCGTATTTCAAAACCAAAACCACTAACCTATGGGTCAAAAAGGCCATAACTGTGCACCATGCATATCACAATAAGCATATAACATTTAATATAAAATTAAATATATATATATATATATATATATATATATAACAAATTTAGGGTCACGACCATCGTGCGCAACGACGGGAGGGTCCAAGGGGGGGTCTCCCTCCCTGGCGGTGGTCCGGCTGACCGATCAGTCGACGGGTGGTCTGAAACAGTTTCAGAATCATACATTTTAATCCACCAAAACACCCATAATAAGAAATCATATATGTCCAGTTTCGATTTAATCATAATAAAACGAATAACAGTACACCCAGAATTTATCATATATGTCCAATTTCGATTATTCATATTAAAACGATTCTTCACGCTTCTAATCCGATTAGAGCAGTTATATTGTTATTCCACCGATTAAAGATACGATTAACAGTATCATCATATATATTACCAAAATACACATACAACGGAATATCATATATTCAATTTCATATCGGTAAACATGCATCATCATATATCATATATATTGAATACAATTAAAACACGTAATCTGAATTAATCTTTTCGCAAGTAGCTCTGATACCACTGTTGGGTTTCGACAGAAACACACAGCGGAAATAGAATAAATATAAAGCAATTTCGAAACCCTAAACATGATCCATGCGAAAATCAATTAACTCAGTGGTTAGAAATTATACCGATTATGAAAATTAAATTGATGCGCTCGAATCTCCAACGCGATCCAAATGAATCGCGCCTCTACGGTATCCACACGAACGCTCCGCGAATCGTCCTATGATCTGCAGAAGAAGGAACTGCGGTACTAGCCACCAAGGATGAGGATTTTAGAACTGTTTATCTCTAGTCTCTCTCTGAGAGTGGCTAGGGTTTTTGGTTTTTAATAATACCCTAAGTGGCTGCTATATATCATATATATAGTAGTTAAAAGGTATTAATCAAAACCTAATTTCATAAAATCTGAATATATATATATATATATATATATATATATATATATATATATATATCTTAATTAAGTCTTACTTAATTAATATACATATATACAAATTATCCTTTTAATTTAAATTCGTAATTTAAATACTATTAATCATATTAATATATTTAAATTCTTAAAATTTAAATTAATTCCCTTTTAAATTACGTTCTATGTGTGTGACCCTATAGGTTATTATTACGTTGGCAATAACTTTAAAATCATATTATAAAGTTATAAACGGTGAGCGGCATCTAGTAATGCATCACTGCTACTCAAGTAATAATAAGATCGATGATTCGATGCAACCTTTTCGTGACCAATGTTTCAATGTAATTTAATCCTTTTAACCTTAATATCCAAGATTAAACTCGAGTCATGGAATGTATCGTACTCTTCATAATTTAATCTGAGTTTTTCTTGATCAATGAGTGGACTATATGAAACAAATCACTATTTGAGCATGGCCATGCATTTCATAGTCCTACTCAATCAAGAGGCCTATGGATATCACCCATAATATATAGGATGGTTAAATTCCATCTAGATCACTCATATTCCTCACACGATTCATGATGTACCCAATAATCACCTTTATAGTCCACCCTATTAAAGGTGACATTTGATGATATCAAAGTACATAAATTCTCGTGTAGTAATATAGTGATTTCAGGTCGGAGGACCATTACATCATTGTCACTATAAGAATTACTAATGACACTTTGCATAATGCTCCATATAGAATTCTCATGGTGGGTCTGTCCAGTACATCGTTCTCTGACATGTATCTATGCATTGACTTAATATCTCATATATTTATGACCAATGAGATTTGATCATCAGTTAATCAACATACTAGTCTTAATGCATCATTGTTGTCCTATCAATAATGATACTCGACTATGGACATTTAAGAACAATGATACTAATTATAATTATATAATCTCATGTTCAAGTCACATACTTGAAACTATATAATTTGTATCATTATTCTAAGGATTTTTATTATGTTAACATTTATATAACGCAGTAAATAAAACCATAATAAAATCATTCATTTATTCAATCAAATATAATATCAAAACGTTAAGCAATTATATCAAATAATTGGCCTCTAGGGCATAAACTCTAACAATATCAAAGGGTATGCTTGGGTATAATAAGTTATACATGGAGATAATGTGTGATCAATAAAGAATCTACCACTTCCAATAAAAGAAGAGAAATGTCTTATGTGATTCGATAAATGACAATCCAGTAGTCCTTGGCCAAGGCAGAATGAAATTAGAAAGGAGTTTCTAATTTACATTATTTGTAGTTATGCATTTAAGAGTCGAAATATATATAATTAAATAAAATAAGACTTGACAGTAATTCCATGTCTTATATTTAATTGGGACATTGTATGGTGGAAGGATTGAATTGTACGGTAACTATTTACTCAAAGATTCTTTTATGATTAATGTTGAAATCTATATTTTCTGAAAAGTCGTTAATCGCTAGGGAGGCTTATCCCTATTGTAGAATAAATATTATTTATTTAAATAAATAAATAGTTTAATTTATTTATTTAAATAAGATTAGAATTGTTCTAATTGATTTATTCACAACCGGTTTAATATGGAGAACCTAAAGGGTCACACCATAAAAGGAAGAATAATTATTTAAGAAGTTAATGGCATAATCGTAATAATAAGTTAACTATATTTAATTTAATCTCTGGTGATAGAATAAATTAAATAGCTTAATATTTATTATTTAATATTTAAGAAATATTAAATATAAATTAATAAGAAGAGTCTTATTATTATTATTACTATTATTATTTAATTCCTAAAGTAGTTTGAGAATTAATTAATAAAAGTACTCTCATATATTCCTAATAATATTAGGAGACTAATTAATTAAAAGAGTTTAATTAATTATTCCTAATAAAATTAGGAGCCTAATTAATTAAAGGAGTTTAATTAATTAAAATAAAACTCAATTCCTTAATTGTTAAGGAGGGTTGCCTACATCTATAAATAAGATGAGTCTTATTATGGGTGAGGTTGTTTATTTTTTCACAACATACGTAATTCCAATAATTGGGAGAGTACACCCTTTTCTATGAGAGACAGAAAAACTATGATTTTTCCAAATACTCATCTTCTTGAATATTTCTTCTTCCTTGGTGAATCACCTCTAGAGGCCAAACACTTGGGTGGCTAACGTTGATCAAAGGAAGGAATCAAACCCGGTGGATTCAAGTTGAACGCGAAAAGATTGGAGGTGAACTTGTACCTGAGGAAGCTCGAATCTTCAAGGGTATGATTCTTACTCTTCATATTTTCGTTTAACTAATAATTGTGCATAAAGGATGATCCAGGTATATGGTTTGTAAAAATTTTAAAACTCTATTTTATCACGTTTCCGCTTACTTTGTGCAATTTGATTGCGTTCATGAATATTACAAACCTAACACATTATACATAACAATAATTCGTCTTATGTCTATGTGGACTTCCGTATTACAAGTGCTTAAAAATGTGCATGATGATGGTGCTTCTGATGATAATAGCGGTATAGCCATAAGTTTGATTGATAAGATGGAGAATTATGAATTTGTATTTGTGATGCATTTGATGAAATATTTATTGAGAATCACAAATGATTTGTCACTTGCCTTACAACAAAAAGATCAAAATATTGTACATGATGTGAGATTGATTGGGGTAATGAAAGCTCGACTATAAGATTTTAGGGAGGCGGAATGGGAGAATTTTTTGAAGGAAGACAATATATTTTGTGAGAAGAACATGATCCCAATAATTAATACGGAAGACAACATGAGATCCCGCGGTCGTAGCAGGCGCAATGGACAAATTATTAATAATTTTCATCATTATCATGTTGAGATTTTTTGTCAGGTATAATCTCTATAATTTTTTTTTCATTATTCCTATCTAAAAATTTATCTTTTTTTATTTTTCATTATTATAATATAGGTTGTTGATTCAATTGTTTCTGACGGAATTCCGTCGGAATTATATCCGTCGAGGATACGTTAAGTTCGACGAACAGTCTGTCGAAAATACTAGTATTCGGTCGAGAAAATAATTCGCCTTGGCGGGCTTTTTTGGCGCCTTTACTAGCACTTATTTTCGACCGAATTCGGTCGTATTTATGTTATTTCTGAGAGAATTAGTTCCGACAAAATATTCCGTCGGGAATATACTAAGACCGATTGAATTGCTTCCGTCGACAATATATCCGTCGGAATTAGCCTCTTTTTTTGTAGTGCGTTTTTCAGAAGCAAGCACAGAGTTACTTTTATGCATATCATGCCTTGATCCAAGGGATTCGTTCTCTTAATTTAACAAAAATAAAGTACTCCGTCTTGCTGAGCTTTATCCAGAAGACTTCTCATTCACTGGTCGCATGATACTTGGGGATCAACTTGAAAATTACATTTATGATATGCGATGCGATAGTCAATTTTTGGGATCGAAAATTTGGGTTTGGGAAGTCTTGCTAAGAAGCTAATTAAAACAAGAAGAAATATGACTTTTACATTGGTATATCGATTGATTGAGTTGGCTTTGGTTTTACCAGTTACAACTGCTACTGTTGAAAGAGTATTCTCTGCGATGAAAATTGTCAAGACTGACTTGCGTAATAAAATGGGAGACGAGTGGATGAATGACAGTCTGGTAGTTTATATTGAGATGGATATTATTTTCAATAATTGAAAACGAACAAATTTTGAGACGTTTTCAAACTATGCAGACTCGTATGATACAGTTGCCTCATCTCAATTGTACAACCGAAAGAAACTATTCAAGCGTCAATAAATAAATTTTTTTACTGATATATTTTGACCCTCCTATAAACATGTTCTGGTTCCGCCACTACTGATGAAACGAAATCTAGTAGAATCGGTTAGATTTGTTGCACCGCAGTCGATGTGTATGTTGGTGTAGCGAAAACCTAGCTATGTCTTTAATCATGTTAGATAGTTTTATATGAATAAAATAAAAATTGTTGGAGAAGGAAATTTAGCATGATATGGCATGGGCATGGATTTCATTTAGTTAGGTTGCATGGTTAAGGAGAAATGTCTGTTTGTAGTAGTATGGCACAGATTTCATGTGGTTAAAGAAAAATGTGACGGTAGAAGCGCTTTGTGAAAATGTCAATTTGTAGTACTATGATATATATATATATATATATATATATATATATATATATATATATATATATATATATATATATATATATATATATATAAGTATTAATTAGTGTTGTGTAAACAATTATTAAAGTGTAGTTAAATATATATTTGTTATGAAAATTTCATTTTCGTTACGATAATAATGATAATATTAAGTCATGAATACAAGCATGAGACTAATTCATTAATCTAATTCAATTTCATTCGTGAATCAACTGACTATGCTAAGTACATTCACATGATATGCCTCGTTAATTAGTGCTTATCGCATATATGATAATTGAAAAATCAACCTAAATAAAACCCATCGACAATAGGTGAAGAAACACCTCAATTAAGTATGTATGGAAGTCTAGTTTGTACTACATAATTTATGTGAACAAATAAGTCTCATATAAAAAACCATCATATGGACAATTCATTTTTGAACAGCCTACAATTAGGATCTTAAAACGAAGTTAACCACTTAAAAGGTAAGCAAATAAGTCATCTCTGAGCTTTTTACCTCCATAATTATTAGCAGCTCTGTTGGTTAACTATTATGTGAACATCTTCTCTTTTCAATCACCGCGGATCACCAATTCTCGGCTAACCACTCTAGGAACCAATTCTTTGCTAACCCATCAAGAATTCAACATCATCATCGAGAGCACCTTAAAGGAAACACCAACCCTTCATCGAGAATTAGCGTGTCTTTTTGAAGAGGCTGTCCGATTTTATTTTTTTTCACCATCGTGTATCTTTTGAAGAGATTCACTAGCCCGGGATCAAACTTCCGTAGCTCTGATACTAGTTGTAGGAGAAGAATCGGAGAGTCCGTGCATCGCGTGCGTGTACACAAGGCATTAACATACATGTTTGGAACCCAACTTGACCCAAAAGCTTAAGCTATTAAGTCTTGGGCTCATTCATGTATATTAATCCTTTACTTTTTCACTATTTATCCGATGTGGGACTCTAACTCACTTGTGATATCCTAACAAGAACACTTTCTGTTAGTTTTTTTAATGGCTGACTAATGTTGTTGGAGGGACGGTTTTTGGCTCCATTGAATTGTTGGTGACCAAGTTGACACCGAGATAAAACTTGGAGGGACGTACATTTCAAATATTTCATCCAGATGAATTATGTTCTTATAGTTTAGCACATTAACTTAAATTTAGGGTGTTACCCATTTGGAATTTGGGGGAGATGAGAATAAAATAGAGAGGAAGTGTACAAATAGAACTAACCAAATTAGTGAACCTAAGTAATTTTGTGTATTCTTTTATTTTTTTCGTTCTTTAATTTATGTGTGATTGTGAGATATCCGATCTTAAATCTAACAAAATCTAATGCTTTTTAATTATGAAATTTGGATCATTGATCTTGGCCTCAAAGAATGTATAGCAAGAACAAATTCCAATTTAGGTAATGTTTTTGGATAGAGACGAGGAAGAAGATGAAGAATAATTGTTATGAAGATCTCAAGATCAGGTGGAAATAAATATGATATATGATATGATCAACTGCAAAATATACACAAAAATTTACATAAACTTTGTCTGTTACACACTTGATACAAGTCAAGCATAGTTAGCAACACTTTTCTCCTATATTCATAGGACTGATACAACACTTTTCTCCTATATTCATAGGACTGATACAAGGCATATTTAGCAACACTTTTCTCCTATATTTCTGAAAAAACTTGTGAGCCACGAACATGTTTTGTTTTTTCTCTTGGAAATCAAGGCCTTTGCATAGATCTCTTTTCACTAGAAACTATGATTGAATTAATTTCCTCCTCTTTCAATTTAATGTTGGTAACCCTTTCTTTGATCTTCTTCTCCTTCAACTTAATTTCTTTTGTTGTTTTCAGTACATGTTCTTTTCTATCAAGCTGGATGCACGGATTTTGATATCCTTCTCCTTCATTTCCATCACCCAAAGATTGATGATGGTGTTTTCTTCCTCAAGAATAGAACATTCCAGTTTCCTTCACCGCACCAGACTCCCATTCTATCTGCTCAATGTCATACAGTTCTAAAGAAATTCATATTTTGAATTGGCATCACTTAATTTAGAATTCTTCTATTAACAAAATTAAAATTGGATTTATTTGTTTAGAAGCAATTTAGATTTATTTGTTTAGATCTAAAATAAAATTGAACAAAAAAAAAGAGCAGATAAAAGAACATACATAGAAAACGAAAACAAGGAAAATACAAATATACTATATATAATTAAACAAGAACAAACCTCACAAAAGTTTGGTAGCTTACTAAGGCGATACACCATTAACAATTACTCCATCTCTCTCATTTTCTTCATCATCATCAGCCATATCGCCTTCTACATTGTCTGAATTGAGAACCCCCATTTGATTTTTTCACCAAAACCTCACGGTTTAATTTTGATACTGACGGCTAGGGTTAACTATCATTTATATACACATTTCTGTTGGCTACTCAAAAATCTGGCCCATTGAATTCTTTTTAAAAAACATGTTATGTTAAGGAAATTGTTATTTCTACAAAGGAAATTGATTTTTCCGCAAAAAAATTACTTATATAAATGTGGGTCCTATGTATTATATATTAATGTTAAGGTAATCTTATGAAACTTTTAAATTCTTTTGTGAAAATATCAAATCCTTATTTCAAACTAAAAATAGAATCAAAGACCCTTACCAATTTTGCCATGTTTGAAAAGTAAAAAACCAACTGTTTCATTCGAAACAAAAAAAGGAAAGAAAAATTGTGGGAGCTAGCTCAACATTTTGTTTCTTCTTTGTTTTTTTTTTATATTTTTGATTTTTTTTTTAAAAAAAGACATCCATGTCTAAAGTTTTTATTGTACAAAAAATCTGACAAATTGTTTATCTAGGTTTCTTAAATAAACCTTAATTATTATTTTTTTAAAAAGCGGCAAACATAAAATAAAAAGGATCCTTTACAATAATATACAACATTTAGTAAGTAATTACACTATTAGTGCATCCACAAAATAATTACAAAAATAATACACTTTCTCATATTTATTTACAATATTAGTGCAATTAGGATTCCTTAATTTAGGGAATTAGTATAGGATTCAATTCACAATAATTGTAAGACCCCGAATTTTATGAAATAAAAGTATTCAATTTTTCTTATAATTACAATTCAGTAATTAGTTAAATTGATAAAAAGGTTAAAGTTAAGGGTGATATATGAAAATTTTTAAAATAAGCAAGTGGTTATAAAATATTCATTGTTGTCGGGGAATATTCGCTTGGTCGTGGAATATTCTTACTATCGGAGAATATTCGTACGACGGCGCAGTCTTTTGTGGGCCCCATAACGGAAAGCGATTGGATGAAGAAAACGACAAGAGTAAGTTGTTTATAAATAACGGCGTAGTTGTTACCGTTAACACTGTTGGAATACCCGGTGGTTAAAACACAGTAATACGCGTTGTTGCACAGTAGCACACGGTATTGCACCAATTATTAATTTTTACGTAAGAAGGCATTACTCAATAATTGTTACAGTAATTACTGTTCAGTATTTTATTTTATTGATTCAATAATTGCTGCGTTGATATTTTATATTACTGTTGTTTTAATAATTGTCACTACACAATATTTTCTATTATCAGAGCAATAATTCATATTATCTGAATAATATTATTAGATAACATTATTGGCAATGTCTAGAAAGTTCTGTCTAAGGAGAGGTTTGGTCATCTAATTGCGCGCCAGTAAGGATAGATCCTTATTGGAAAGCCCCCTCTTTCCTGAGAATTGTCTGGTTGCCGGTACTGTGATTCTGTAATATTATTTGTGAATAATTAATTATTGATTTATATGATGAGAAAAATATTGATTTTATGTGGATATAGATGGAGAAAATTTTAATGTGACAATTGTTGAAAATTAATATTTTATCTTTTTCTGATAAAATAATTCATTTAAATATATTATTTTAATAATATATTAATGGTGATATTTTTACAATGAATGTGGGATATATGAATAAATGAGGAGGAAAAGTATTTTTGTTAGATTAAATGTTTAACACATGTTTTGTGTGTTGGTGGACACAATTCTTGACCGAAAATTTATTATAGACTGTAAAATCATCCGTTTATGGATTTCAGTCAATTTCTGTTTGGAATTTAGAAAAACTTTCTTCTGCAAAGTTGTAGAGAATTGAATTTCCTATAAAAACTCGCGAGATTCGAATTTTCTGATAAAATGGCTATTTATTACGAATTATTGAAGTTCCGAATTATTGAGTCTGAATTGATTTTTGTTACAAAAATTGTTTAAAACATGTTTTGCATTTTTGGTGCATTTGTGTGAAAAATATGTTTTTGATGTGGTGGGCTAAGAAAAATTTGGTTATAAATATATTATTATATTCAATTTTCTACTTTGGTGTTCTAAGCAATTTTTTATAAATAGGGTGCTTAGGTTAGAATTGAAAATCACACCAGAAACTGAAATTTTCTCTCTATTTCTCTCTCTATATATCGAGTGTATTCTTGTGAGTATTTTGATATGTTGAGTGTTGCTATACGGTGCAAGTTCGTTCAGCGTTATTCCAGTCAGGAGTACTGCTCTTTTGAGGTAAGGGATAGTAAGGGATAGTAAGGGATATTGTCGTAAGGGATGTTATTTCTTCTTAAATGATATTATTTTCTTCAATATCATTATGCCGAAGTATTGATCTGAACTTTTTATCAAATTTAGAACTTTTCATGTCGGGGTTACTATTCATGAGTTACTATTCATGAGTTACTATTCATGAGTTACTATTCACGAGTTACTATTCATGAGTTACTATTCAGGAGTTACTATTTACGAGTTACTATTCACGAGTTACTATTCACGAGTTACTATTCACGAGTTACTATTCACGAGTTACTATTCATGGGTTACTATTCACAAGTTACTATTCATGACAAAATTGGTTTCTTTTTCTAACCAAATTATAGTTGATTTATGAATATTACTCTTGAAATTAAAACTATTTATTGATTATATTGTTTTTATTATCATATATAACATTTTTATGACCCTGATGTTGAATTTCTCTTTTACTTGAGTGTAAAGATGAACAGTTATTGAATATCTTTGGCCTATAGTGCAAAGATGAACTGTTAAGGAATATCTTTGGCCGTAGTGCAAAGATGAACAGTTATTGAATATCTTTGGCCTATAGTGCAAAGATGAATTGTTATTGAATATCTTTAGCTTAAGTGCAAAGGTGAATTAATTAACATGGTTATAATTATTGGTTATATAAATTCTGAAATGATTATATATTCTTTGAGATAATAATATATTTGGCCTGTAGTGCAAATATGAACTGTTGAGGAATATCTTTGGCCTGTAGTGCAAAGATGAATTGTTGATGAATATCTTTGGCCTGTAGTGCAAAGATGAATTGTTGATGAATATCTTTGGCCCGTAGTGCAAAGATGACATGTTGTTGAATATCTTTAGCCAGTTGTGCAGAGATGAACATGTGTTGAGATGAACATGACCAACTGGTGATACAAATGAATATCTTTGGCTGTAGTACAAAGATGAAGTTATTAGTATGATTATGAACAGAAAATGTGATTTGGTGTAACCGTGATCTTTGATGTTTCAGGTAAAGATAGGTGATGAAAATTATCTTCGTCCTGGATGAGAAGAGGAATTTAGAACTACAATTATGATTATGAGTTATTCATATGATTGTGGACCAGAATTGTTGATTGATGTTACAGGGATAAAACATTGTTGGTGGATTTTTAAAATGGAGAAGATAATAGACTTTATAGTCTATTTGACTCTTCTAATGGATTGCTCGTTCCGCTGCAACTATGGTTGAAAAGTTTTATCATCTATCATATGCTCTAAATCTCTGATTTATTACTGATGAATGCTATTGATAATTTAGTTATCTTTAGTCATGATATTCTTTACTGGGCTAGTTGTGCTCACCCTTCTGTTTCACAATTCCTTTCAGGTAATAAGAGTGTAGCTGGGTCGAGCGGGGGTTACAGGGGAATAGAACGGTGGTCATCATTTAGTAGTTATATTTGGTGAATCATCTAGGGTGAAGCGAACCCAACGTTGGAAGGGTGCTTTGCCACTATCATACAAGATGTCTAACGACACATAACCTCGTGTCATCATAAGACATGGTTGTGCACATCCACTTGTTGAGTATATCTACAAGCACTACCTATATGATCTTGGAGTTTGGTTGAAGTATAATTCTCAATTAGAGACAGTGGAGATAATGATATGTCAAGAGAAGACTCGCCATTGGGAAGAATATGATAGTAATCTTCTCATTTTTCTTTGGGGTCTATTGGGTCAACCAAGGATAATTCTGTGGCCATATGATGTCTATCATATCCTAGAAGCATGGCCTCCCATGTATGAGGGTTTCCTTGAGCACTTCCCAAAGATTCTAATTTTTAAAACAGTTTTTGACTATACCTTTATGTAAGGTGTCATTGTGACGTGCTATCCAAGGTTGGGACATGAGTCACAGTTGGTATATATTTGTACCCAAACTCATAGCATATGTGTTGTTGTATTTTGCACGACAATTGTTGTAATAAAGTTGTAGTTGTTATCTGTACCATGTATTTGGCGACTCAAAATGGGTTGGATGGAATGGACCTATTTTGGGGTCGTTACATTTGGTATCAGAGCTTAGGGATATGATCTCTGGCGGAGATCGGGGAATAGGATTAGGAGGGGAGAGACGAGTAAATCCTTCGCTAGTGTGTCCTACCTAAGCTTATTTGTTGGTCAGTCATAATATCGGGATATTATGTGATATGTTAATTTGTTAAATTAACCTTTGTTTTTGAAGCTGTATTCTAGAATGATATCTGAAATACAGGAGATGAGCAATGGAGAAATCATGATGACAAGAAAGATGGAATCCGAAATGAAAGCAAGGTATTCTCAACTCTTTGAAATACCAGGTACGTAAATTTCGGGGACGAAATTTCATGAGGGGAGATTGTAAGACCCCGAATTTTATGAAATAAAAGTATTCAATTTTTCTTATAATTACAATTCAGTAATTAGTTAAATTGATAAAAAGGTTAAAGTTAAGGGTGATATATGAAAATTTCTAAAATAAGCAAGTGGTTATAAAATATTCATTGTTGTCGGGGAATATTCGCTTGGTCGTGGAATATTCTTACTATCGGAGAATATTCGTACGACGGCGCAGTCTTTTGTGGGCCCCATAAC
This sequence comes from Panax notoginseng, assembly GCA_016801055.1. Classification (NCBI taxonomy): domain Eukaryota; kingdom Viridiplantae; phylum Streptophyta; class Magnoliopsida; order Apiales; family Araliaceae; genus Panax; species Panax notoginseng. The sequence continues at coordinate 210,770,277 of CM029015.1, read as the reverse complement.
GGAAAGCGATTGGATGAAGAAAACGACAAGAGTAAGTTATTTATAAATAACGGCGTAGTTGTTACCGTTAACACTGTTGGAATACCCGGTGGTTAAAACACAGTAATACGCGTTGTTGCACAGTAGCACACGGTATTGCACCAATTATTAATTTTTACGTAAGAAGGCATTACTCAATAATTGTTACAGTAATTACTGTTCAGTATTTTATTTTATTGATTCAATAATTGCTGCGTTGATATTTTATATTACTGTTGTTTTAATAATTGTCACTACACAATATTTTCTATTATCAGAGCAATAATTCATATTATCTGAATAATATTATTAGATAACATTATTAGCAATGTCTAGAAAGTTCTGTCTAAGGAGAGGTTTGGTCATCTAATTGCGCGCCAGTAAGGATAGATCCTTATTGGAAAGCCCCCTCTTTCCTGGGAATTGCCTGGTTGCCGGTACTGTGATTCTGTAATATTATTTGTGAATAATTAATTATTAATTTATATGATGAGGAAAATATTGATTTTATGTGGATATAGATGGAGAAAATTTTAATGTGACAATTGTTGAAAATTAATATTTTATCTTTTTTTGATAAAATAATTCATTTAAATATATTATTTTAATAATATATTAATGGTGATATTTTTACAATGAATGTGGGGTATATGAATAAATGAGGAGGAAAAGTATTTTTGTTGGATTAAATGTTTAACACATGTTTTGTGTGTTGGTGGACACAATTCTTGACCGAAAATTTATTATAGACTGTAAAATCATCCGTTTATGGATTTCAGTCAATTTCTGTTTGGAATTTAGAAAAACTTTCTTCTGCAAAGTTGTAGAGAATTGAATTTCCTATAAAAACTCGCAAGATTCGAATTTTCTGATAAAAGGGCTATTTATTACGAATTATTGAAGTTCCGAATTATTGAGTCTGAATTGATTTTTATTACAAAAATTGTTTAAAACATGTTTTGCATTTTTGGTGCATTTGTGTGAAAAATATGTTTTTGATGTGGTGGGCTAAGAAAAATTTGGTTATAAATATATTATTATATTCAATTTTCTACTTTGGTGTTCTAAGCAATTTTCTATAAATAGGGTGCTTAGGTTAGAATTGAAAATCACACCAGAAACTGAAATTTTCTCTCTATTTCTCTCTCTATATATCGAGTGTATTCTTGTGAGTATTTTGATATGTTGAGTGTTGCTATACGGTGCAAGTTCGTTCAGCGTTATTCCAGTCAGGAGTACTGCTCTTTTGAGGTAAGGGATAGTAAGGGATAGTAAGGGATATTGTTGTAAGGGATGTTATTTCTTCTTAAATAATATTATTTTCTTCAATATCATTATGCCGAAGTATTGATCTGAACTTTTTATCAAATTTAGAACTTTTCATGTCGGGGTTACTATTCATGAGTTACTATTCATGAGTTACTATTCACGAGTTACTATTCATGAGTTACTATTTTTGAGTTACTATTCACGAGTTATTATTCATGAGTTACTATTCACGAGTTACTATTCACGAGTTACTATTCATGAATTACTATTCATGGGTTACTATTCACGAGTTACTATTCATGACAAAATTGGTTTCTTTTTCTAACCAAATTATAGTTGATTTATGAATATTACTCTTGAAATTAAAACTATTTATTGATTATATTGTTTTTATTATCATATATAACATTTTTATGACCCTGATGTTGAATTTCTCTTTTACTTGAGTGTAAAGATGAACAGTTATTGAATATCTTTGGCCTATAGTGCAAAGATGAACTGTTAAGGAATATCTTTGGCCGTAGTGCAAAGATGAACAGTTATTGAATATCTTTGGCCTATAGTGCAAAGATGAATTGTTATTGAATATCTTTAGCTTAAGTGCAAAGGTGAATTGATTAACATGGTTATAATTATTGGTTATATAAATTCTGAAATGATTATATATTCTTTGAGATAATAATATATTTGGCTTGTAGTGCAAATATGAACGGTTGATGAATATATTTGGCCTGTAGTGCAAATATGAACTGTTGAGGAATATCTTTGGCCTGTAGTGCAAAGATGAATTGTTGATGAATATCTTTGGCCTGTAGTGCAAAGATGAATTGTTGATGAATATCTTTGGCCCGTAGTGCAAAGATGACATGTTGTTGAATATCTTTAGCCAGTTGTGCAGAGATGAACATGTGTTGAGATGAACATGACCAACTGGTGATACAAATGAATATCTTTGGCTGTAGTACAAAGATGAAGTTATTAGTATGATTATGAACAGAAAATGTGATTTGGTGTAACCGTGATCTTTGATGTTTCAGGTAAAGATAGGTGATGAAAATTATCTTCGTCCTGGATGAGAAGAGGAATTTAGAACTACAATTATGATTATGAGTTATTCATATGATTGTGGACCAGAATTATTGATTGATGTTACAGGGATAAAACATTGTTGGTGGATTTTTAAAATGGAGAAGATAATAGACTTTATAGTCTATTTGACTCTTCTAATGGATTGCTCGTTCCGCTGCAACTATGGTTGAAAAGTTTTATCATCTATCATATGCTCTAAATCTCTGATTTATTACTGATGAATGCTATTGATAATTTAGTTATCTTTAGTCATGATATTCTTTACTGGGCTAGTTGTGCTCACCCTTCTGTTTCACAATTCCTTTCAGGTAATAAGAGTGTAGCTGGGTCGAGCGGGGGTTACAGGGGAATAGAACGGTGGTCATCATTTAGTAGTTATATTTGGTGAATCATCTAGGGTGAAGCGAACCCAACGTTGGAAGGGTGTTTTGCCACTATCATACAAGATGTCTAACGACACACAACCTCGTGTCATCATAAGACATGGTTGTGCACATCCACTTGTTGAGTATATCTACAAGCACTACCTATATGATCTTGGAGTTTGGTTGAAGTATAATTCTCAATTAGAGACAGTGGAGATAATGATATGTCAAGAGAAGACTCGCCATTGGGAAGAATATGATAATAATCTTCTCATTTTTCTTTGGGGTCTATTGGGTCAACCAAGGATAATTCTGTGGCCATATGATGTCTATCATATCCTAGAAGCATGGCCTCCCATGTATGAGGGTTTCCTTGAGCACTTCCCAAAGATTCTAATTTTTAAAACAGTTTTTGACTATACCTTTATGTAAGGTGTCATTGTGACGTGCTATCCAAGGTTGGGACATGAGTCACAGTTGGTATATATTTGTACCCAAACTCATAGCATATGTGTTGTTGTATTTTGCATGACAATTGTTGTAATAAAGTTGTAGTTGTTATCTGTACCATGTATTTGGCGACTCAAAATGGGTTGAATGGAATGGACCTATTTTGGGGTCGTTACAATAATAAGTAAACATAAAATCAAGGAGAAATAACTGTCATAGTTAATAATTCAAATTCAAATATCTTGGATCTAACAACAAAAATAAATTCAAATTCAAAATAATAATTCAAATTCAAATATTCAAAGTTTGGCAACGTCATCTTCCTCCTCCCCTTCGCCGGTCATCTTCCTCCTCCCCTTCGCCGGTGAGACAGAGCCACAAAATGGTCGATGAGATGTAGAAAAGAGGTGGATATTTAATTTTTCACAATTTATTTATGTCCGAAAATTCTAATTCCAATTCCATGTTTGCATAGAAAAGAGAGAGATAAGAGAGTGATGTGTAATGTAATGTTGATAACCAAACCTTCTTAAAAAGGTAACCAAACTTTTATACCAAGGTAACTAAATCTTTATACCAAGGTAACCAATCTACCTCCACACCTACAGTATGAATTGGTTACCTTGATCTGAAAGTTTGGCAATCAACTGTATGAAAGTTTGGCTACCAACTGCATCACATTTAAAATAAATTGGTAACTTAATAAAATTGAATTGGTTACCTTGGTATGAAAGTTTGATTACGGGTTCTTGGGATTGTACCTCATCACCTCATCATATAAAATGTGATCCATGGGTGCACACCCCATGCATGGGTAGACTCGGGTGACCCGAATTGGCCTTCTCCACTGCATCAATGGCCAGGAATCGAATCGTGTTCACCGATTTCTCCACCAATGAAGTCTCCGTCTTTTTAGCATCTCCACGGCGACGGTCGTGACTACACGCCATCCAGCGGCGGAGTTGTGGCAACGAGAGGAGGATTTTAGGAAGGTGGAAAAAGTGGGTAGGTGAGAGAAAGAGGAGAGAGAAGAAGAGGGTTGTTGGGTATAATAATTAGAGCCGCCATGGCAAGGAATAGATCGAGAAAGGATGGCCTAAGAAATAGTTAGAGATGAAGAAGCTGCCATGGCAGAGTCTAGAGAGAGAAAGTAGTCCCGGTGAAGAAGCTGAGATGAGAAGAATCTGATATGTACTATGTAACAAGAGGAGAGAGAAAGTGTGCTATATGGATTGCTTATTAATTACTTAATTTAATAAGTAAATCAATACTAATCCCCTAAATTAAGGAATCCTAATTGCATACTAATTTCCTAAATTAAGGAATCCTAATTGCATTAATATTGTAAATAAATATGAAAAGTGTATTATTTTTATAATTAATTTATGGATGTACTATTATTATAATTATTTCTAAAAATGTACTATAATATGTAATTAACCCAAATAAAAATATATGGTTTTGAAATAGGGATGGGGGTTGGGGCGGGTTTGTGGATGGGTTATATAGTTATACAAAAAGACTCAACTCTTACAGTAGTATAGGTAAAATGACGTTTTGATATAGTGGGTTTCTTCGACATGAAAGTTATCTTGGCCCTATTTTAAAGGGAGTTTGGAGATGAAGAAAGTGCTGATATATATTAGACCCTTGAGATGGCTGAGATTTTGCTCCAAATGTTATATTTCTACTCCAAATATTATATTTATTTTTTAATATTATTTTTCTATTATTTTGCCTCTTCAAATGTGTATCTAAACACCTAAAAATGCATGATATTTATGTTGTAACAATAATAAGTATATACTAATTATTATATAAACAGAAGTAGAAGATAAACAATATTATAATAAAGAGACTTACTAGATGCAATTGATAAATTTTTTAAAATCAAATCAATTGTTGGACAGTTTCTCTTTAAGTTAAAGCAGATTTCGTCCCCGCTATCGGTGCTTACGGATAGAACAATGGGCGTCTACTTTTCAGAATAAAATGGTCTTCAACTCTCACAAGAAGCACTTCAATGGAAGAGTTCTACGAACCAATAATATTTGAATACTCTCAATGACTTTTAATGAATGAAGAATGAATTTAGTTTTTTTTTTAAGAACTTGGGAGTGATTGGAGTTGAAGTGTTTGTTTTGGTAGATTTGGAACCTATTTATAGGTTTCCAAATATCCCTTTGAATATGTACATTCCTTTGAAAAGATATCTCCCTTTGAAAAGGTTCATCCCTTTGAAAAGATACATCCATTTGAAAAGATACATCCCTTTGAAAATGTTACATTCCTTTGAAAAGATATGAACCAAAGGTCATACCCAGTGGTTTTATTTTAGATAAAATTCTCATTCATTAATACATATATATATACAACAATCCCCCACATGAATGAAATTTGGGTAAATTAATGCAAATGAATATACAGACTTAGAGAGAGTATCAGTGAAAAAAAATATTGAATTGGTAAAGGTAGCTCCTTTCCTAGTGAAAGACTATCGGGTTTACTGGCCAATCAGTGAACGTGATGTCTTGAACTGTTCAACCTTTTAGTGTAAACCGAGACAATAGAATTCACACAATATTTTTTAATTTATTTTTTTGGTTCTCATTGTTGTGTCCATTTTGGCCTTAAACACCTCTTGGTTTCATGAGTGTGCTAGAGAATTTAGCCTTCGTCATTCTCATAGAAGTGGCCCCCTTCTCACTCATATAGGTAATTTCCATAAAGAGTGTCTTACTAATACCCCACTTGACCTTTTTATATTCAAGCTATAAAAATTATTAAAAACAAAGTTTATCCTGTTTCACTCGGCAGTTTGTGCACTGTATCATCATAGAAATAGGAAGAAGTATTTATCTTCTTAGTGCTTACTAGATCACACATAATTAGGTTGTCCCTTTGAACCTATTTCTTGGGATCTCCAATCATGTTGGTTGGGTTTCCATTATAGCGAATCTTTAGGATTTTACAGGCTTTAAACACATTCCCCTTGATGAACTTCTCACTTGCTCTCCAGGTATACCTTTCGTTAGTGGATCCGCAATATTATCCTTTGACTTCACATAGTCAATTGATATTATACCATTTGAGAGTAATTGTTTAACAGTTTCATGTCGTCGATGTATATGTCTAGACTTACCGTTATAATTACTATTTTGTGCTCTACCAATCGCTGATTAACTATTACAATGAATAATGATTAGTGGTACTGGTTTAGACCAAATTGGAATATCCTCTAAAAAAATTCGAAGCCATTCTGCTTGTTCTCTTGCTTTATTTAAAGCAATAAATTCATATTACATAGTAGATCTTGCAATACATGTTTACTTAGAGAATTTCTATGATACAGCTGCACCTCCCAAAGTAAACACATATCCACTTGTGGATTTAGTATCATGGGAGTCAGATATCCAATTTGCATCACTGTATCCTTCAAGTACAGCTAGATATCTTGTATAGTGCAATCCGTCAGTTAAAGTGTATCTTAGATATCTAAGTACCCTTATTAAAGCCTTCCAGTGTTCTTTTCCAGGATTACTCGTATATCGACTTAGCTTACTTATTGAGTATGATATGTCTGGTCGAGTGCAGTTTGATAAATACATTAAACTGCCTATTATACGAGAATATTCCAATTGGGATATACTTTCACCACAATTAGTAGTGAGATGAAGTGTTGGGTCAACAGGTGTTCTTACTGGACTTTTCTCATATTTATTATACTTTGCAAGTATTTTCTCAATATAATGAGATTGAGACACAATAAGTTTAGATATTCTAGAAATCTTGATTCCCAGAATAACATCTGCTAGGCCCATGTCTTTCATTTCAAACTTGCTAATTAACATTTGTTTAGTAGCATTAATAACATCATTATTACTATCAATGATTAACATATCATCCATGTATAGACTAACTATTACATATCCCTTTTGAGTGCTTTTGACATATACACATTTGTTACACTCATTTATTTTGAAATTATTTGATATCATAACATTATCAAATTTTTCATGCCACTGCTTTGTTGCTTGTTTCAAATTATATAATGATTTAACAAGCTTGTAAACTTTTTTTTCCAGGGGCAATAAAACCTTCTGGTTGCTACATATAAATTTCTTCCTCTAATTCACCATTAAGAAAGACAGTTTTAACATCCATTTGATGTATTTTTAAATTGTGTATTGCATTTATTGCAATTAACATTCGAATAGATGTTATTCTTGTAACTGGTGAATAAGTGTCGAAATAATCAAGTCCCTCCTTTTGCCTATAACCTTTGGCTACAAGTCTTGTTTTGTATTTATCAATAGATCCATCGGCCTTCATTTTCCTTTTGAAGATCCATTTGCATCCTAATGGTTTGGTTCCTGGTGGAAGATCCACCAATTTCTAAGTATGATTTTGCATAATAGATTAAATTTCACTATTGATTGCTTCTTTCCAATATGAAGCTTCTGGAATAGACAACGCTTCCTTCACACTTTGAGGTTCACTTTCTATCATGTAAATTAGAAAGTCAGGACCAAAAGACTTGAAGATCTTAACCCTTTTACTTCGTCTAGATTCATCTTCATCTCCCTGTTCATTAGACTCTTGGTCTATTATAGTTTGATGATTATTAGTCGTAGTATCATTAGGTCTTTTACGAGAATTTCTTTCTTGTGTATTTTTATATGGAAAAATATCTTCAAAGAAAGATGCATTCCTTGATTCTATAAAAGTATTGACATGAATATCAGGAATGTCTGATTTATACACAAGAAACCGATATGCACTACTGTTATTTGCATAACCAATGAATATGCAATCAATTATTTTAGGACCTATCTTAACCCTCTTAGGATCTGGAATAATTACTTTTACAAGACACCCCCACACTCGAAGATATTTATAAGAAGGTTTTCGACCTTTCCATAATTCATAAGGTATCTTGTTTGTTTTCTTACGAAGTAAACGGTTGAGAATAAAATTTGAAGATATTAATGCTTCCCCCCCCCCCCCACATGTTATGAGGAAACCCAGAACTTATTAACATAGCATTCATTATTTCTTTTAAAGTTCAATTCTTGAGTTCAGCAATACCATTTGACTGAGCTGAATAAGGAAAGGTAGTTTGGTGAATAATACCATTTTCTGAACAAAAGTCTATAAATTAATGGTGATTCATATTCACCACCTCTATCGCTTCTTATAGCCTTAATCTTTTTGCTAATTAAGTTGATTCTCAACTTCATTCTTATAATGTTTAAACATTTCAATTGCTTCATCTTTTGTCCTTAAAAGATAGACATAACAATATCTTGTGCAATCATCTACAAAAGTAATAAAGTACTTTTTACCTCCTCTAGTTTGCACAAATTTTAAATCGCATATATCAGTGTGAATTAAATCTAGAGGTTCTGAATTCCTTTGAACACAATGAAAAGATGTTCTAGTTAATTTAGTTTCTACACATGTTTCATATTTATGACTTTTGTTAATACTAAATTTTGGAATTAATTCTAAATTAATTAATTTACTTAATGTACCATAGTTCACATGTCCTAATATACCATGCCAAACATTCATAGACTCAAGCATATAAGCAGAAGATGTGATTTTATTATTATTATTATCAATAACACTATGGTTTTATTATTATTATCAATAGTCATGACGTTCATTTTGAACATCACATCACACATATAGCATTTCCCAACATACATTTCATCTTTAGTAAGTACAAATTTATAAGCATGAAACACTAGTTTGAACCCTTTCTTGTTCAATACAGATCCAAAGACTAGCTAGATTCTTGCGAATATCTGGCACATGTAGTACATCATTGAGTGTGAGTTCATTGCTCGAAGTCATCATTAACATAACTTTTCCTTTTCCTTCAACTTTAGAAGTGGAGAAATTGCCCATGAATAGTTGCTCACCATTTTCTATTGGTTGATAGGTAATAAACATTTTATTGTCCGAGCATATGTGGCATGTAGCGCCAGTATCAACCCACCATTCATTAGGATTTCCCACCAAATTAGCTTCTACGACAACTGCCGAAAGATACATGTCAGAAATTTTAATAGATATTTCATTTATTTCTGCTATGTTCGCTTCAGCATTTTTCCTTTTAAAGTTCTCTTGCTTTTTGGGTTTGGGACAATCCTTTGCAAGATGTCCTATCTTGTTGCAATTATAGCATTTCCTTTTGAACTTCATTAAAGGGCTACTTCCTTGACTTGGGTCTTCATTGTTGTGTTTCCTTTTCTTAGTTTGTTACCACTTTATATTACATTAGCATTGGATGTAATTGAAAGTTTTCCAACTTTCTTTTCAGACATTCGATTATCTTCTTCAATCCTCAGCCTAACTATCAAGTCCTCGAGCCCCATTTCTTTACGTTTATGCTCTAAATAATTTTTAAAATCTTTCCAAGATGGGGGTAATTTTTCAATTACTGCGGCCACTTGAAAAGATTCACTTAAAACCATTTTTTCAGAATGAATCTCATGGATTATCAATTGAAGCTCTTGGACTTGATTTATGATAGTCTTTGTATCAACCATTTTAAAATCTAAGAATCTACCAACAACGAATTTCTTCATGTCGGCATCTTCCGTTTTATATTTTTTTATCCAAAGACTCCCATAATAACTTAGCAGTTTTGATTGGGCTATACACATTATACAATGTATTATCCAATCCATTGAGGATATAATATTTGTAAAGAAAATCAGAATGCTTCCATGCATTCAAAGTAGCCAATGTGGTCCTATCAGTTTCATTATCATCTACCATAGGGGCATCCTCATTTAAAAACCTTGAAAGATTCAATATAGTAAGATAAAACAACATTTTTTGTTGTCATCTTTTAAAATCAATTCCACTAAATTTTTTAGATTTCTCACCGTGACTAACATGGGTAAGAACATTGATAGGAACATTGGTTGTAATAGAATTAGGCATAATTGAATTAGATAATGCCATAATTCTGTTAAATACACAATTTACCGAATCACTTTAATAAAAATAGAAACAGTAGAAAGAGAAAAACAAAAACTAAATTTGTAATTACAATAAAGTAAATATGTATTTAATTTATTTATTTATTTAAAAATAATGAAAAAATTAGATATAAGATCAAGTCCAAAATCAAGAGAATTAACATAAATGCAAATGGAAAATTCCACACTGATAAACTTGAAAGGCAAGAAGAATATGGCACCACTGAATTGCAATGAAAATTATTAGAGACAGTCTTATATTATTAGTCCTTAATTGGTTGTTAATTGGAGTATGATCAGTTTTCAAGATTAAATGAAATGCCATTAAAATGTACTTCAAGCACTTCTATACATATATTTGATGTTACAGCCGCAAAAGCATCAGGATAACTTGAACATACATGTACATATATTGTTATACGTATACATATGTGTGTGTGTGTGTGTGTGTATATATATATATATATATATATATATATGTGTGTGTGTGTGTGTGTGTGTGTGTGTGTGTGTGTGTGTGTGTGTGAGTGTGTCAATCAGTACATACTAACAATGGGAGAGAAAAACTAAATTTGCTTTAAGATTGTTGTAACAATAATAAGTATATACTAATTATATAAACAAAAGTAGAAGATAAACAATGTTATAATAAAGACTTACTAGATGCAATTGATAAATATTTTAAAATCAAGTCAATTGTTGGACAGTTTCTCCTTAAAGTAGATTTTGTCCCCGCTATAGGTGCTTACGGATGGAATAATGGACGTCTACTTTTCAGGATAAAATGTTCTTCAACTCTCACAAGAAGCACTTCAATGGAAGATTCCACTAACCAATAATATTTAAATACTCTCAACGACTTTTAATGAATGAAGAATGAATTTAGTTTTTTTTAAGAACTTGAGAAGGGTTGAAGTTGAAGTGTTTATTTTGGGTAGATTTGAAACCTATTTATAGGTTTCCAAATACCCCTTTAAAGATGTACATCCCTTTGAAAAGATACCTCCCTTTGAAAAGGTTAATTACATCCCTTTGAAAAGATGTATCTCTTTTAAAAGGTACATCCTTTTGAAAAGGTTACATCCCTTTGAAAATGTACCTTTTCAATTTGAAAAGATATGAACCAAAGGCCACAAATATTTATATGAAGATACTAGGGTTTCAGCCCCGGCCTCCCGAATGGTATTTTTGTAAACAAAAGGGAGGAGCCACCAGTACATGGGCAGCTAGGGTTTGGCTCACCCATATATGTGTGACCCACAGAAGCAAATCAGTCATCCATATACCTTATATGGATGGAGAATCTCTCGAGATTGTATCTGCAACTGATGTTGTCGATTCCTATTTTGGTTGTTACACTTGAAATTTTCAATTAAGTCATTCCACTAATAAAAAAATTTAATTGTTTAATCTAATTCATGATAATATCATATTTTAATTCTTAACAAAAAAATAGAAAATTATTAAGAGTGCAAAATTTGGATGTATACAATCCCAAGTTGAAGGTTGTTGCTTAATTCAGTGTAGTCCACGATATTTTTCAAAAAGATAGATGACATTAATGACAAATGAAAAATAAAAATTAAGTTCATATTTAAGTCAAATACATATTGAATAAATAAAAGTGATCATGTGACTCATCATACTTCCATGCCCTCCAACGGATCTTTAACTTGAATTTCACCATCTCCATACATTTATTTTAAACCAAATTGAACAAAACTCAACATGTACCAAGGATCAAACACAACAAGAATATACATGTTCATCTTTGTAACATTTCCCTAATACTTATCATATTTTATTTTCATTACTTTGGCCATTTTTTGTAATTCTCTATCATTACTTCATTCACAGTCACCCAAAATAATATAAGTATCACTTATTTGCATTATTTGATGTGATATAAGATGACCACAAAATACGAACAATTAGACTATAAAAGTGTTTTAAGAATATCACAAACAATTTGGCTCTATTCCAATCCGAGTCTGCTGGGATGTTCCCCCCCCCCCCCACACACATCTCTTTTTCAAAGTCACAGTCTTCAAATCCAAATCGATCAAAAGCTTCTTTGTACTTTAAGGTCAAACTTAACATCAAGTAAATAAAGTTTCATCTAGTTAGACAATCTAGACTGAACACTTTCTTGTTTTCAAGACCACAATAATCAAAAAATCCCTGAATGACTTAAGCTTATTTGGAGAGTGTTTTGCATACTTCACTGCATGCACGCCTAATTGTCTCAAAAGATTTCTGAATCAACTTCAACACATAATTCACAACAAGATTAATAATGTGAGCTATACATCTCATGTGAATGAACTTACCATTCAGGACAATGGTTTGAAACAGAGGATAAAAGTTGGAAGAATTATTTTGTATATTCTTACTTTTCTGATACAATTACATGTATATATATATATATATATATATATATATACACACACACACACACCAATGATACACAGAAATCCACTAAACTAGGACATATTACAGATTGATATGAACAGATCTGTTGCACTAATTAAGGTATACAAATTGATATGTTGCACTGATTAATGTACACAAATTGATCTGTTGCACTGATTGAGGAATTCAAATGTCCGAGTTAGTCGGCGATGGGTTTGGTATTTCTATCATGCCCCCGCAAGATGGACGGCCGACGGGTAAGTCTAATCTTGGTCTGGAGAAGCTGAAACCGTTGACGAGAGAGTGAATTGGTGAGGACATCAACAAGTTGGTCAGCCGAGGAGACGTGGATAACATGAAGCAAGCCATTTTGGACTTGTTCGCGAATAAAGTGATAATCGAGAGCCACATGCTTCATACGAGAGTGAAAAATAGGATTTGCGTAGAGGTTGGTGGCACCTACATTGTCACAATAAACAACGGGTGACTGTGGAATGGTGACACCTAATTCTGTAAGTAGGGAACATATCCAACGAAATTCAGCTGCAGTAGCAGCCACAAAGCGATACTCAGCTTCAGTGGAGGAGCGGGCAACAGTGCGTTGTTTCTTCGAGCTCCAAGAAATGAGACTTTAACCAAGGTAGATGAGATAAGCACTTGTGGATGTATAATCATCTTTATCACCAGCCCAGTCTGCATCTAAGAACGCGTGAAGAATCGGGGTTGTTTGGCGATGCAGAATAATACCATGATCAAGTGTTCCACAAAGATAACGTAGAAGACGTTTGGCCGCTTACCAGTGATCCGTTGTCAGTTGGTGCATGAACTGAGATAATTTGTTCACCGTGTAGGCAATGTCAGGTCGTGTGAGGGACAAATATTGAAGGCTGCCAACGAGGGTGCTATACTCTGTGGGAGTGGAAAGAGCAAAGCCAGAGTGTAACGTGAGAGTAGGAGTAGTGGCGAGTGGTGTCGCAACAGGCTTGGCATCAGTCATGTGCAAACGACTGAGAAGGTCAAGAATGTATTTGCGCTGGCAGAGAAACAACCCATTGTTGTGAGGCAATACTTCAACACCAAGAAAATAGGATAACGGTCCAAGATCCTTTAGTGAGAAGCGTTGAGATAAATGGTGTATGAACTGATGAACAACCTGTGTATTGTTACCTATGATAATGATATCATCCACATAAATGAGAAAATAGATGATAGCGTTGTTAGCATGAAATATAAATAGGGATGTGTCTGTATTAGAGTTCACAAATCCAGCAGTGAGAAGAAACTGGCGAAGCTCATGATACCAAGCTCAGGGAGCTTGTTTGAGACCGTAGATGGCCTTTCAAAGCTTGCAGACATGATGAGGGTAATCTGGATCAAAAAAGCCATGTGGTTGTGCCATGAATACATCTTCAGATATAGTGCCTTGAAGAAAGGCGTTATTTACATCAAGCTGCCGAAGAGGCCAGCCGTGGCCGACTGCAATACCGAGTACCAAACGAATTGTGGTTGGTTTAACAACTAGACTGTATGTGTCATGAAAGTCAATTCCAGGACGTTGGTGAAAGCCCTTTGCAACTAAACGTGCCTTGTACTTGTCGACAAAACCATCAGGCAAGTATTTGGTGCAAAAAATCCATTTACAGCCAACCAAATTTTGGTTGGGATCAGAAGGAACCAATTCCCACGTACCATTTTTAATAAGAGCATTATATTATGTGGACAAGGCATGTCGCCATTTGGAATCTTTTAAGGCTTGGGTGACAGTTATGGGTTCACGGGTATTGAGATTATAGTGGAGTTGGGCTGAGAGATTTAGCTTGTGGATGGGTTTGTGGATATTATTTTTGGATCGAGTAAAAATAACACGTGGAGGGGTGGCGGTAGGAGAGGTTGGTTGGGTATTAGGAGAGGGAGTAGATGTAGGTGTGGATTCAACAGTAGTGGGTGATGATGAGGTGTGGGATTGAGGTGATGTATTTTGGGTGGACGTGGAGGCAGACAACGCCGGGGAGGCAGGGTCAGCAACTAAGGACATCGTGTCAAGGACCGGAAGTGTCACGGGGCACCATTCAGAAGGCGAGACGGACGGGGAATGCTCACTAGCAGTGCTAATGGAGGCAAACGGAAAGACAGACTCGACAAACTTTACATGACGGGACGTGAATATGCGTGAGGTGGACGTGTCAAGACAGAGATAGGCACTTTGGGTTAGTGAATATCCGATGAAGACACATGGTGATGACCGTGGAGCAAGTTTTTGAGGCGTGTAGGGCCGTAGCCAAGGATAGCATAGACAACCGAAACTGTGAAGTTTAGAATAGTTGGGTGGGTTATCAAAGAGCTTGTGATATAGGGAAATAAGGTCAAGAGTTGGTGTGGGAAGACAATTGATGAGGTACACAGCAGTGGAGAAGGCGTAGGACTAGTAGGTTAAGGGCATCGATGCATGAGACATAAGAGACAGCCCGGTTTCAACTATATGACGACGTTCCGAGTACCCATTGTGCTCGGGTGTGTGAGATGGAGAGGTAAGATGGGCAATGCCATTGGTGGATAGGAAACCTGTGAGAGTTTGATATTCCCCCCATTGTCAGAATAGAGTGTAAGAATTTTACGGGTGAACTGATTTTCAACAAGAGCCTTGAATCGAATAAAAACATCAAACACATGTGATTTCCGTTTTAAAGGATAAAGCCAAGTGTATTTAGTGAAATGATCTACAAAAACAACATAGTACTTGTAGCCATCAATTGAATAGAGAGGAGAAGTCCAGACATCAGAAAATAAAATTTCAAGAGGTGATGATGAAGAGATGATAGAAACAGAAAATGACAATTTATGACTTTTATTACACTAACAAGAATTACAATGGAAATTTTTATCAGATGCATTGGAACAATCTAACTTAAAGGAAGACATAATATGCTTTAAAATAATTGAAGAAGGATGACCCAGTCTATAGTGCCATGAAGACGATTTGGTTTTGGCACTAGAAAAGGCAAGAAGCGGAGAAGTCGAAGAAGTAAGGACTGCCGACCACTCATAGACACCGTCCTTAGTTGGACCCTGTAAAAGAATTTTCCCCGTGCATAGATCCTTCACAGAAAAGGAAGATGGTAAGAATTCAATGGATGTGTTGTTAGTGCGACAAAATTGAGATATTGAAATAAGATTCTTTTGCATGGCAGGTACACATAACACATTAGATAAAGTAAAGGATTGAGAGGGAGTAGTAAGAGAGATTGAACCAGTGTGGGAAATAAAAAGTCCCGTGCCGTTACCAATAACAATATCATCAGTATCGTCATATGGTGTGTGATAGGAGAGGTTGTGGTGATCAGATGTGACATGATGAGAGGCACCACTGTCTAGAAGCCAATTGGGACTAGTGATGTTGTCGACGATGGCAACATGAGCTCGAGGTTGAGATGAACGCGACTGCCATGAGGTGTTGAGACGTGGTTGCCACGGGTGTGAGGGACGAGGTTGCCATTGATTCCCCAAATGCAATGGTGGTTGCATATTTGGTTGTGCTTGGCAAAAATTAGGACAGTTAGCAAGTACATGCACCTTGGTACTACACCATTGACAGCGGCCAAGAAACGGGCAAGGGGAGAAACGACCATCTGGAGGAAGTTTTTGTTCTCCATGACTGGTCTTCAGAGAGAATGATGAGAAACGGCTGTTATGGAGCCCAGATTTGGTTTTGGTATTTGTTGGGTTGGCCGTGGCAGGAAGGGGTGATGGTCCCGACTTTTGTCGGAGAGTTAACTCTTTTTTGATGAGCTTTTCATGGAGTTCATCAAATGATATGGTGGTCTCACGACCATTCACGGCATCAATAACATATTGATATTCATCATCAAGTCCGTCGAGAATTTTTTCAATAAGATCTTCTTGATCTAGAGGTTTTTCGAGGACAACGAGTTCATCGGCACGAGCTTTGATGGATTGCATGTAATCGGATATGGTGAGTGCACCCTGGGTGATTCGTTTGAGTTGGCACTACTACAAAATACTAAATAGACAACACTTAAACCACAACATTTTTTATAAAAGCGTTGTGGTATTTTTTTTACAACGTTTTTAAAAAAAAACGTTGTAGATATATATGTAAAAACGTTATCTATTTAAAAGGGCATTTTTTTGTTTTAATTAGATAACATTTTTTTTAAAAACATTGTCTATGAAAAAAACACGGAGCTGAAGAAAAAGGCGATTAAATAAAAACTTAAGCTAGTGCTCCGTGCTTGACCTCGACCTCTTTTTTCCTTTCTGGAAGTTAATCTAGGGCTCGACTTCTCCCCACCGAAGCGCAAGAAATTCGTCAGGAAAGTTGTCGAATCCTACCTCGCAGACCTGCAATCCAAAGCCGAAGCAGCGCGACAAACGGAGGAAGAAGGGCCTGAAGAAGAAGATGACGAAGAGGGACAGAGAAAGGGAAAGTGAGGCGGCGCTAAAGAGTACGACGATGATGGAGATCTCACCATTTGTCGTGTAAGTTTAGATTCGATTCATCTAGTTTCTGTTTTCTTTTATTAATCTCTGGACGTGTTTTCATATTCAGGTCTGAATTAGCAAAGCAAAGTGGTGAAATTTTGCGTTCTGTTTCTGGCCTAATATCTAATAGGTACACCTCTTGTTGACCAAGAGTTCACAGAAAGCGGGTGGGGATTTGTGAGTATCTGATTTTTGTGTTTCCTTCTCAAGTGACATGGATAAGATTAGTAATTTTTGTAATCATTTTTGTAAACCATGGTTGCAGACAATTGAAATATTGGATGAATTAATGGAGAATGATTCTGATAAGATGGATGTAAAGAATAAGGATGAAGTTATATCACATATGAGATCTGCTGTTGCCAGCAAACAATTTGGGTAAAAAAATTAAACAATTGCAAAGTGATTTTCAGGCTTTCAGCACTACTACTGTAGCAGATACCTGATAGTATCTTGATGATGCTTAGCATAACTTTTGTGAAAGATTGAGGTTGATGCTGGGTGTTGGATTTACTTTTCATTCCAAGCAAATGGCTCTGGTACAGAATAATACCAAAAACTTAGCAATTGCAATTGACTGAGGCAAATAATGTGTGCATTGTACACCTATATAGGTGATATTGTGACTAAAGGTACCAATTATATGTCCTTTTACTTGATTATCCTGACTAAGGAATGTAGCATTTTCCATTATTTTCAAACATTTTAAAAGCAACACCAGACTTTCTAAATTCACATCATCTTTGGATTCCAGAATTCGAGATGAGATCTATGACGTTGGCACTCTCTGCGAAGAACAAGCTTGGGATGGTAAATGGCATGCACACTGAAATCTCCCCCTATAGATTCACCTCATTCTCTGTTGTGGCAAAGATGCAATGATATGGTAATCTCTTGACTTTTTATGTTCTATCTCTACAGAAATTGTTTCAAGTATTCTATATATTCCTACTGCACATGAGATTTGGAATGACTTGTATGCTAGGTTTACTTAGAATAATGGCCCAAGACTGTTTGCAATTAGAAAAGATATTGCATCTTTACCTCAAGGTAACTTGTCCATATATATCTGCATCTGCAAACCGTGATTTCCTATTTGGTTTTGTTGGCGTAAAGCAGTGGCAGGATTCTGCTGAATCATTTGAACAACGTTGTTTCCCCCATATACTATGTTATGTTTACGTCTTTAACTATTTTGGCAAGCATTGAAACTCATGTTTGATTGATATAAATATTAATCGTTAATCATATCATTCTGTAAGTACCATTAGATGCATCTCATTAAAAGCATTTGTGTTTTCTGTTTTTGAAAATTTTTGTTTGCATACCTCATATATCTTTTGGAGCAACTGGAAGAAGGTGGACTTTATTCAAATTGTTGTTTTACCTTTAGGAATGTGCTTGTTAAAGGTGGTGACCTTCCTGCTTCATCAGATGCTATAGATATTTTCTTTGATGGTATGCTCATATATTCTTTCCAATCTTTGACTTGTACAGTATTCTTGCTTCTCCATGTTTCTTGTTAATTGCTTACCTTCTACTCTGATTTGGCCTTAAAGGTGAGGAGTTTTTCGAGCTGCAACCACCACGGATACACACTCGAAATACTCATGGAACTGGTTGCACCTTGGCATCATGTATAGTAGCCGAGCTAGCAAAAGGTTCTCAGATGCTGTCAGCTGTTAAGGTAATTTATTCTGTTCTTTCGATCCTAACAGAGTTTTTTTAGTATTTTGGGGTTTGAATGTGTACTTAAATATTACTAGGGCAGCTTTAAGTTATGTCTTGCACAAAGATTAGGGGTAATTTATAAAATTTTAGGAGGTCCTACTTTGATTAATTCAGTGAATAAATGCTATCCATAGTGATGCTTCTCAGATGAACGAGTGACAAGATAAACGAGAACAGAAGTAGATAAATGTATTTACCTCAAGAGGAAAACATCATTGCGAAAAAATTCTGAGAGATAGTACTATTAGCACTCAGATGTTTTGGCTTTTTCAAATGAAGACTGGTGACACCACACTTGATAATTGAGTTGGTTCATATTGAGAGTTCTGAAAATTTGTAGTTACTGTTAGCACTCACTGTGTATCTTTGTGATATGGTGTTTTGGCAGTCACTGATATGGTGTATCACTGTATCTTTGTTTTGGCAGTCGACTCTTCTCGGTTTGCCTTGTCCTGCTAATTCAGTTGGAAATTTGCCACTTGGTTACATCAATTTGAATGAGGTTATTTTTTGTTTATCAAATATACCTTGTCATGTTATCTTATTATGCACCATCTTATAGTTTGGGACAAAAGCTGTTGTTGAGTTTAAAGGTAACCAAGTATAGTACTTGCTGATTTTATGTTTTTTTTCTAGACCCAACTGGGAAGGTGGTCAGTATGATGGTGATGAAAAAAGTTAACTGAATGTGCTTCAATTGGCCATGGAATTAGGAGCTGATTACATTGATGTGGAACTTCAGGTTTCTTTCCCCTTAAATTTTGTTTACACAGTTCAAAGACTGACATTCATTGTAATGTAATAAACAGCCTAAAATACTGGTTTGAATGCAAATATTGTGTTTGTTGATTGTTTAATTAATTTTGGATCAGGAGCTTCCGGTTCATCAGAGGGAAGATGCTGCGAGCAATTTATTTTTTGAAGCGAATGCAAGAATGAGAGACCCTGTATACGGTTGTGTTGGGGAAATCTCCTACTTACAGAATCAAGTATCTCAGTTACAAATGCAGCTAGCAGTTGCACAAGCAGAGATATTATGCTTCCACCAGTTACACAAGCAGTTTGGTGATAATTGTCATTTTGCCCATGGTGAATGGGAACTTGGCAGGCCAACAGCTCCATCCCATGAAGACCCTCGTGCTATAGGACCAAGGCAAGGCAGCAGGTTCGGTGGCCACATGGAGCCAACCCCGCCAAGTCACACTATAATTTTATGCATGCTTAGGTAGTAGCTTAATTTTATGGATAGTTTGATTTATTTTGTGGATGTAATCAAATTCACCTGCATTGGTAATGTAGGTGAATCACAACATTTTTTTCTTTTTTTTTAATCTACAACATTTTATAAACGTTGTGTAAATGTGCCTAAACGTTGTCTGATATACTAAACAACAACATTTTTATCCAAAAAACGTTGTTTAATCATACCTTCTACAACGTTTTTAAGCATCTGCTAATTTTTGAAAACAAATCTACAACGTTTTTTCTCTAAAAAATGTTGTGTATTGTGCTTAACTACAACGTTTTAAAAGCGTTGTGTAAGGGTGTCAAATAGATGACATCCTTAACCACGACGTTTTCCTGACTGAAACCACAACATTTTTTCCGTATTGTCTATTTACTGTTTTGTAGTAGTGTGGTCTTTGATTTGTTTGATGTGGCCTCGAGAAGGTCGCGCATATGTATTGGCTAGAACCTGCCAAAACTCGTGACATGTTTTAGATTGAGTGATGATAGAGGGCGAAAGAGTTCCAACGAGGGCACCAAAGATCAGTTTATCCTGGCGAACCTATGTGGTGTGCTCAGGATTGGATTCTTCCTTATTGTCTTTGGTGATCTTTTCAGGTGGAGCAAGATGAGAACCATCAATAAACTTTTGCAGATCGTATCCAATGAGAATTGCTTCAATTTGAAGTTTCCAAGAGAGGTAATTGGTGGTCGTAAGTTTGATGGAGTTGTGGATAGTGATCATGATGAGAGGTTTGGTGGGTTCCTGGGAATTAGGAATAACAATTTAGTTGTTGGCAGTGGTCATTAAAGAAGAGAAGGTTAGAGATTGGAGATTAGAGAATTGAAGAGAGGTTGTTGGATCGGAGCTCTGATACCATGAAACAGAGGATAAAAGTTGGAAGAATTATTTTGTATATTCTTACTTTTCTGTTATAATTGCATGTGTGTATATATATATATATATATATATATATATATATATGTGTGTGTGTGTGTGTGTGTGTGTGTGTGTGTGTGTGTGTGTGTGTATATATATATATACCAATGATACACAGAAATCCACTAAACTAGGACATATTACAGATTGATATGAACAGATCTGTTGCACTAATTAAGGTACACAAATTGATATGTTGCACTGATTAAGGTACACAAATTGATCTGTTGCACTGATTGAGGAATTCAAATGTCCGAGTCAGTCGGCGATGGGTTTGGTATTTCTATCATGGTTTTCCAAGATATACCATCTATCTCTCAAGTAAGCCATTGCGGTATCATTTGAGCTAGCATTATTTACAGTGCCATAACCTTAGAAAGTTCCCACTCTTTTAGACACGCTCAACCATTTCCCCAATGTCCTTCCCCTTATGACTTGTGGTGGTTCAAAAATTTAAGATTTTCTTAAGCAATTTTCAATTTTCATCAATAAAATGTACAATAACACATGATTCAAGCGTTGATTGACATTCCAAGAATTTATAATGAGGCAAACATGTTCACAATTTTTTCTAAGGATTATTTTCAACTTCATTTTCTCATTATCATACAAACGAATGCAATCTCCAGCAAATATAAAACGTGAAGGCAACTGAAACGTAGGACGTGCAACTTGCATAAGTTGTTTAAAACCCTCCTTCTCAACATGTTTGAAAGGAAGCTCATTTACAATAAGATGGTAAGTCACGGCTGCCCTAACAGCTCCTTGGTCAAAGCTCTAAGCGGTGAGGGTACCCTCACCTGCCCCTCCCACTCCCTCTCCCTCTCCCCCTTTCCCTTTTTATCCCTACAAGTTGGGGTTTTGGGGTTGAGATTTATCCATATTATTAGGATTTTTTTTACAAGTTCTAAAGTGATTTCTTAAAACAGTAGTGTCATTAGAAAATCTATCAGCATCTAATTATTTTCCACAGTAAGTGCACTTGACAGTATCATCCTTATCTTTAATTGGGATGAAGTGCCCCTCAGTCCAAACCTTTAATTTAGGTGTCATCCTCTTTTTTTGCAAGTGCCTCTCAGTCCACACCTTGGATCCTTGGATCTAAGTGTCATCCCCTCTATTTACATCTTAACACTTTCTGACTTAGGTTGTGTTTGATTACCTCTTATTGGGTCTTAATGGATTTGCCTCTGATTCGGTCAGAGGCAAATATTGTTTGTCAAAAAAAAATTTGTCTCTTAATAGCTCTTAATTGGTTAGACATAAAAATAAATCTATAGTATTCAGAGGAGCCTCTGAGCGAGAATTTTTTTTTTGGGACAATAATAACCTCTTCCGTCTGTCTTTTATCCCAAATCAAACCTAGATCGTCATTTCTCTCCTCCAAATCGCTGATGCTGCACTTCTCTAGCGAATCCGCTGCTGCTCCTTTCTTCTTTCGCCGGTAATCTTCTCTCCCTTCTTCATCTTGAACCCTACTCCTCTAATCAATTTCGAACACAAGAGGTATAATTGTGACCACACGTCGCTTTTTCTTAATCTCTCCGCCTCCATTTTTATAGGTTATTTTTTTTGGTTTTTTGATTTTATTCTCTGTCTTCGATCTACCAATGTTCTGTATTCACATATCACTGGATTATGATTTGAATTTACTTATTATAATTCGGCATTTTGTTGGTCGATATGTGGTACTTATTTTTTCTATGTAGTTCTTGATCTTACTGAAATACCAGTGTTTGGATCTTTCTTTTCTTTAAGTGATGATAATAGTTATTGGGAATTCTGTGTGGTTAGAAATGTGGTTGGATTGATAATATGAAAATGTGGATTGAATGGTGGGTGTGGTGGGATTCAGCTGAAGTGTTGACTGTTGTAAGTGAAATATGGGATGAGGTTTAGTGATTTGGGTATGCGTTGAGGCAATGTTTTTTCTTTTTGGAATGGAAATGATTGTTCTTGGTGGACTTTAGTGGCAACAGAGTTGGATTATATGTTTCAGATCTCAATTCCCAATTTGTTTTGTCTTGAATTTGCTTGTTTATATGATTTGTAAGTAGTGGGTTGTGTTTTGAATCATGTAATACTAGTCCTTGTGAGTGAAGGATTAGTTGTTACTGCAGAGTGGAGTCTCTAATAACAAGAACAAATCCTAATTTTATACTCGGTCTTTTATCATTCCTCAATCTTTCATCATTTTCCCTTTTTTCTACCACTTTTGTATCACACCATATAAATAATTAATTCACTTTTTGTAAAGTCATTGATAATTGCCACACATATAATGGACATCCATGAGTTATTTATTTATTTATAATTTGTCAACCAAATAGTATACATAAACAATATAAGTTTACATAAATGTGATTATGAAGACAAACTTGGGTATTTGGAGACACATTTTCTGGACGATGCATTTATTATTTTGAGCCTCTGTTCTGATAGTTATGAAATAAATATGCAGCTTATGTCTACCATATCTTATTGTTGTGCTACCTTGCAAGTTATGGTATTGTTTCTGTAAAAGGGTGTACTTTCTTATAATTTGTATTTGTACTGTTTACAATGAAATTCTGCTTTACAGTCAAGTGTTATGAGAATGACTATGTAGCATATGCTTGATGGTTGATAGAATTGGAAGTTTATAAACTGTGAAGACAAAAGCATTACTGAAAATAAAGCTTTCATTATTAATATATATTTCTATCAATGTTAAATTTTCAAATACATATTTTAATTATGCTCAACTTCTTAGGTTATTTACTATTTGATTTTGGTACTACTTTTTATAATCTATGTACTTTAGGTATGAAACAAACCAGTGAAACTCAAAAACCAAAAAGGATTAGAGTGAGTTGGAGGAATGAATCACTAGTGAAAACTTTTTTAGAAGCATGTATTCGTGAGGTTGTGGAAAATGGTAGGGAATGTGCAAGCCTCAAGCCACAATCATGGAGAAAGGTAGGAGAAATACTAAAAGATACCTACAACATGATTGTGGATCAAAAACAAATGAAGAATCATTTTGACTACTTGCGAGGAAAATGTGGTGCATGGTGCAAACTCAAAAGTAAGACAGAAAATGTATATAACCAGTCAACGAATAGGTTCAACCTTTCTGATGAGCAATGGATACAAGAGATAAAGGTGTATTTTTAATATTTTTACATTTTAAGTTAATTAGTAATAGTCCTTAAAAATATATTATAACATGTTGAACTTACTGTTTGAATACAGGCAAATAAAATGGTAGAAACATTGAAGACCTCACCTCTAATCTTCCCCGATCTTTGTATTGCATTATTTGATGGAACTGCGGCAACGGGACTTAATAGTTGGGGTCCTAGTTGTGAAAGAAGTAGGACTAAAGATGCACCTTTGGACTTGGAGGTTGTTAATCTTGAGGACATTCCTTTTAGCACCCAAGGTCAAAGGTCTTCTATTCCATCTCCTAATGCATCAACTCCCGGTATACAATCTCATGCTTCCGCTCCTAGCTTTGAGGGAGAAAGACCAAAGAAAAAAGCTAAGCGTTCATCTAAACAAACCTACAACACTAACCTAGTTGAAGAGATGCCCAAGGCCTTAAAACTCATTGTTGAAAAGAATAGTGAACCTTCTGTGAAAGAATGCAAAGATAAGTTGGAAGAACTTGGCTGGGGAGCAAAAAATCCACTACACAAGATGGCTCTTGGAATATTTTGTGAGAAACCAAGCTATAGAGAAGCATGGATGATTTTAAAAGAAAATGAGGTTGAAAATTGGGTTATGATGGTTTCACGCAAGTTAGGCTATATTGTTTAGTTGTTGGTATTATGTTGGTGGGTATATTTGCGACTAGCTAATTTGATATTTTTGGGATATAAACTCTTGTATATGTTAGGGCTAATTTAGTAGTTATGGATGTGATGTATGCTATTACTAATTATGGATGTAATATTTGCTATAGATGACTTTGAACTTCTTAAGATAAATTATGGATGTGATATTTGCTATTACTTTGACCATTCCAAAGAATTTTTTCTTTTATTAATTGTTATAGTATTTTAAAATTGTTATGTTTTATATAGGTCATATGGATATTGAGGATCAAATTTTATGTTAGATGATTATATATTGGTATTTGAAAAGACGGTCTTCAAGGAGGATACCAAGGATTATGGATAATACTTCGGCATTGAGCGGGCATGCTTACACATTAAAGTTATTAAATGGATCAAATACACAGTGTCGAGAATTGATGCGTCTCTCTCGTGATGCATATGTACATCCATGTGAACATTTCAAGGAAAAACAATGGGTACACAATAGTAGACATATAACAGTTGAGGAGAAGATGGCAATATTCTTAACTATTATAGGCCATAATGAACGCTTTAGAGTTGTAAAACGCATATTTCAACATTCTACCCAAACAATACATAGATATTTTCATGAGGTGTTAAACGAAATGATTGAGTTTTCCAAAGAAATTATAGTGCCTACATCATTTGTGTGACAACCCCAAAATAGGTCCATTCCACCCAACCCATTCTGAGTCGTCAAATACATGGTACAGAAAACAACTACAACTTTATTACAACAATTGTCGTGCAAAATACAACAAAATATATGCTGTGAGTTTGGATACAATATATACCAAATGTGACATTGGACACCATCATGTATCAGCACCTCACAAAGGTACCAGACATAAAGGTACAGTCAAAAACTGTTTTAGAAACTAGAATCTTTGGGAAGTGCTCAAGGAAACCTTCGTACATGGGAGGCCATGCTTCTAGGTTATGATAGATATCATATGGCCACAGAATTATCCTTGGTTGACCCAATAGACCCCAAAGAAAAACGAGAAGATTACTATCATATTCTTCCCAATGGCGAGTCTTCTCTTGACTTATCATTATCTCCACTGTCTCTAATTGAGAATTATACTTCAAACAAACACCAAGATTATATAGGTAGTGCTCGTAGATATACTCAGCAAGTGGATGAGCACAACCCTGTCTTATGATGACACGAGGTTGTATGTCATTAGACATCTTGTATGATAGTGACGAAACACCCTTCCAACGTTGGGTTCGCCTCACCCTATTTTCTTCACCAAATATAACTACTAAATGATGACCACCGTTCTATTCCCTTGTTACCCCCGCTCGACCCAGCTACACTCTTATTACCTAAAAGGAATTGTGAAACAAAAGGGTGAGCACAACTAGCCCAGTAAAGAATATCATGACTAAAGATAAATAAATTATCAATAGTCTTCATCAGTAATAAATCAGAGATTTAGAACATATGGTAGATGATAAAAATTTCAACCATACCAGTCAACAATTTAACTTTGCACTACTGGCCAAAGAGAACCCATAGTCATGATCATACCAATAATTTACCCATCTTTACACTCAAGCGAAAGAGAAATATCATCATTAGGGTTATAAAAATGTTATATATGATAATAAAATCAATATAATCAACATATAGATTTAATCTCAAGAGTAATATTCATAAATCAACTATAATTTGGTCAGAAAAAGAAACCAATTTTGTCGTGAATAGTAACTCGTGAATAGTAACTCATGAATAATAACTCGTGAATAGTAACTCGTGAATAGTAACTCCGACACAAAAAGGTAGAAATTTCACAATAAAATACATACCAATATTTCGGTATAATGATATTGAAAGAATAATATTTCTTAAGCTTATAAACAATTTATTTTAATTGTTTACACTTTACTAAATAATGCATTTAATCATCCTAAAATGCCAAACTCTTAAGATTTCATCACCAATAACCAAAACCCTCATAAAAAATCTGCATATGACTCATATATGATATTCAAGCCATAAAATCATATTTTTCAATTTTCTTAGCTCACATAACATATTTAATTCATTTACTCATAATTAGACCATTTTCATGAAAAATACCAAATCAGTTCCAAAAATATTTCTTTTCTGAGATTTAGCAGAATATAGTCCCATATTGAACATATATTTTTCTTAGAATTTTAAATACTCATTTACTATTTTTCATATGGCCAAAACCGCCGAATATTTAGACATTTATCATAAATTGTACTTTTATCCAAAAATTCTAAAATTCACAGAGTACACTGATATTATATAGATATACTTCCAATAAAATTTCATCAATTTTGGAGTTAACCACATGGAGTTATAAGCGGTTACTTTTAAAATAATTTTTTCTCATAAAATTCATAACTCTTAATCTATACATCAAAAAGTCACCATTTTTGGACACAATCAATAAAACTCATCAAAATATCATTTCAAATTTTTCCAGAATTTTCTGAAGGTCAGAAGAATTACGAACTGAAAAAAATATAATAACCCTTAAAATCCCTTACTATCTCTTACAATCCCTTACCTCAAAAGAGCAGTACTTCTGATCAGTATAAGGCTGAAGGAAACTTGGACTGATGAATAAAAACTCACAAAGTATCTAAATACTCACAAAATACACTCAATAATTTAGAGAGAGAAAGAGAAAAAACTTATGAATTCTGGTGTGTTTTTCAATTCTAACTTAGCCCTCTATTTATAGAAAAATATTGGCACGCCGAAGCAGACTTAACCTGCAACCTGATGGCTTTACCTGTTACTATTCCCACCCACCACATTTGAATAAAAATCTCAGCACATTTCTTCACCAACCAAGAATGGGGCCCACAAATTCTAGAATTTTCCACCAAAATGATTAACTCCGAAAATTCAACAATTTCTGAACCAGTCATCTCGTAAAATTCATAACAAATTATACGTTCATTTTTAACGGTTCAAAATTTGTGAACATATACTCAACTTATATATGTATAACATATCCAAATATTACCACGATCCAACGGTCGGATTAAAAATTATAACCCTCGCAAAATATCTCAAAAACCCTAATTTAATTTTCAATACCTCCGTTCCGACAAAAATACAGATAAAACACCTCAACATTAACTCCTTCATTTTTAACCACAAAAATATATCCCTCATTTATATCCACATAAAATAAATATTTCCTTATCATATGAATCAATAATTAATTATTCACAAATAATATTACAGAATCACATTTATGACAACCAGGCCGTTCCCAGGAAAGAGGGGGCTTTCCAATAAGGATTTATCCTTATTGGCGCGCAATTAGGTGACCAAACCTCTCCTTAGACAGAACTATCTAGATATTGCCAATAATGTTATCTAATAATATTATTCAAATAATATGAATTATTGATCTGATAATGGAAAATACTATGCAGTGACAATTATTGAACAACAATAATATAAAATTTCAACGTAGTAATTATTGAATCAATAAAATAAAATATTGAACAGTAATTACTGTAACAATTATTGAGTAGTGCCTTCTTACGTAAGAATCAATAATTTCAAAAATACTGTGCAATACCATGTGCTACTATGCAATAACGCGTATTACTGTATTTTAATCACCGGGTATTTCAACAGTATTAACGGTAACAACTACGCCGTTATTTGTAAAAACTCAAATTTGTCGTTTTCTTCATCCGACAGTTATTCATTATGGGGCCCACAAATAGCTGGGCCGTCGTACGAATATTCCCTGACAGAAAGATTATTCCACGACCAAACGAATATTCCCCGACAACAATGATTATTTTATAACCACTTGCTTATTTTGAAAAAAAATTCACATTTCACCCATAACTTTAAACTTTTATCAATTTAACCATTTACTGAATAGTAATAATAAGAAAAATTGAATACTTTTATTTCATAAAATTCGGGGTCTTACAATTTGATCCAAATCCCGATATTCCAGGGAACCATAAAAATTTACGACAAATATTTTCGGTAAGTGACATATAAATTCTTTTCTTTCTTTTTTCATTTATTCCATACAAGAAAATACTTTGAGATCTTTAAATTTTTTAATACAGGGTGCAGTAGGTTCATTAGATGGTACTCTTGTACATGCAGTTGTTCCTGTTAGTCAACAAACGCGTTATAGAAGAAGAGGAAGAGGTGAATGTTATCAAAATGTTTTAGGAATATGTGATTTTAACATGATATTCACATTTGTTTGGGCCGGATGGGAAGGGATTGCACACGACTCACGAGTGCTAAAAGAAGTTGCATTTGATCCATCTTCTGATTTTCCATTTCCTCCCCCGGGTATATATTACAATTTTTTTATTATTATTTTCAATTATTATTTATTTCTGTCATAAAATTTTATCATTCAAGTTATTAATAATAATCATTATTTTTTGTCTCAATTACAGATAAATATTATCTTTGTGATGCTGCATACATAAACACTCGAGGATTTTTATCTCCATATCGCAATACAAGGTATTGGTTAGCTGATTTTCGACGCAGACGCGCTTTGAATAAAGAGGAAAAATTCAACCATGCTCATGCACAACTCAGAAATGTTATCGAGCGTGCTTATGGTGTGTTGAAAGCAAGATTTTCAATTTTGAAACGAATGGCTCCTTACCCTTTTACAGTACAAAGGGATATAGTTATCGCTTGCTTCGCAGTCCATAATTTTATAAGGAAGCATAACATTGAAGATGAATTGTTTGCTCAATATGATCGAGATAACATGTTTGACGATGAAGTGGAGCAAACTGAAGGAAACGAATAAGAGGGACAAGATGAACCACAATGGGGTGATCAAGGCATAGAATTTATGGTTAATCTACGTGAACAAATTGCACTTCAACTCTTAACAAATGTGTGAAGTTAATTTAATTCGTCTGGTTGAATTATTACGCTATGTTGATATTTTTGGGACATGATACTATGTTTGAAGTTAATTTAAATTGTACGTTTTCATTTTTATTTTATCATATTGTGGTCAAAATATTATAAATATATATTTAAAATACTATTCAGACCTTCTGATTATCAAACAGGTTTTGTTTAAACTGTTCAGAGGGTTAAAATGGTAAAACACTGTTATTCTGACATTTTAGAAAAATTAATTATCAAACAACATTTTTGTATTCAGACGCAATTCTATTCAGATGCTCTATATTATTCAGACGTCTAAACTGTTCAGGTCTTAACACTCAATTTTATCAAACACCACCTTAGTCTTTGTGCTCGTCGAAATTTCGTTTGACTCGGTCTCTATATTGATGGGAACACTGCAAAACTTTCATTCTCTATCATTTTAGGTAAAATCTAAGAAGAATTAAGAAACTACACATTCCTTTACGTTGGTAAAATGATTCTCACTCACTCACTCACTCACTCACAGCGGACCCTAATTTGAATGCTCTCTAAAAATATTCTACAACCATATCAAAGACGCTCATGACTGTACCCACCTTTCAGTACAGGTGATCGCAGGCTGAACAAACAAAAGGAGCGTTACCTCGAATGACCAGGACCAGGATACGTCACCACAAAAACTTGAATCTCTAGTCAGACTATGTAGGGTATTCAAAACTTTAGAAATGAGAGAAGAAAGTAAACTGTGAATGATCAGAAGTATGCACATATATATGTAGGATTTTTTTTTCGTTAAAAAAAATGGTTGGTGTATGAACCATTTAAATAGCATACATTTTCTTATAATCATTGGTAATAACTTCTGTATCTGAAAGCACAGACATAGACCAGCTCTTTGACATGCTGTTCCTCGAGCTCTTCCTAATACTCCTCAAATTAGAGGTCTGGATTCGATGCATAATCACCCAATACAACATTGTACCCAAAGTTGTAGCCATAATTGTTGTCCCTATAATTGTCACAAAAATCGCTAGCCACCTCTCGTGTTTCCCAACCACGACAAATGACAAAGCCAAAAATGCCACAGAAATTAGGACGCAAGCCAACCACATTAGCTTGTTTATAACTGCCATCATTTGCTTCTTCGCCTTACTTTCTATTACCACGATTGAGGTTTGAACCACCACAACCGCAAGAGAAATGAAGAGGGCTATGGAATCAAAGATAAAGAATATTTGAAATGCGGCCTTTGGTGCAATATTTGCTTCGCCTAAGGAAGATCCAGGTGGGACATTGTCAGGATCATCAATGTATTGTCCCGGGACAGTAAAAATGGCTGCAAAGGCAACAGTGGCAATGAGGACAGCTACAACAGTGCTGGAGTTGATGGCGTTGTTAAGGCCTTCATAGTGCATCTTATTAAGGCGCTTGGCAATGCCCTGGACGCGTATTCTTGTTTGGCGAGTATGCTCGAGCTGGTCATGGACTTCGTGCTTTATGTCACTCACGGTTTGTTTTAGCTCTCGTGCAGGATTATTAACTTGTGGCCTGATGGACTTGGCACTTTGGACACCATGTTCTCGCAGGATCGCTGCTATGTCAGCTTGCCCAGTTTTCTCCGCGGTATCAAGGGCTGTTTCATAAGACTTATTTATGGCTTTTGTGTTGGTATCACTCTGTCCTAATAGCATCCTAACTATCTGCAAACAGAACAAATGTTGTATTAGTTCCTCCATCATATAACTCCATTATATAGTGTCTCTTTCAATAGTTTTAAATAGATAGATATATCTACATTATAAACTAGTATGGAGAAATCTACTAATCTATCCCTAAAAATTTCATTAGACTCATGAATTCTTATATTTATCTATCCTGGTAACAAAGATCTCTAATATGGATATCGTCTTCCTTTTTGACTTAGAAAAACCTCTATCAATAACCATAAGCAAATTTAAAAGGTCAAATTTGTTGCATAAGACCAGGATTTAAGCTCTTACAAGTTTGTTTTGGTTAACGAAGACTAAATCATAAGAAAGGAAGAAAAGAAAATTCACCTTATCCCTGCCTTTCCGGGTTGCTATATGCAATGCTGTATTGCCCTTAGTATCAACCAAATTTATGGACGACGGATCTGCCATAACCAACACCTTCACCACCTCGAGATTTTGCCCCTTCACTGCCATTTGAAGTGCGGTCTGTCCCTTTTTATCGGTCCTTGTTGCAAGTCCAGGCTCTTTACTCAAAAGCGCCTTGACAATCTCCAAATGCCCATTCCTCGCAGCCGAATGCAAGGCAGTTTTTCCATTGCTTCTAGCTATAGTGGCCAGACTACCTTCCAACTCCAAGAGAAAATGCACAACCTCTTTATGCCCTTGAGTGGCAGCCGTATGCAAAGCTGTTGTGTTTGCCATATCGACAGTCATCGATAGCTCCGGATGAGCCTCCATTAGCACCTTCACCATATCTGTAACACATAAAATTAGAAATTCAAATTAAAACTAAGTTCCCCTCTACGAAAGATTAAAAATATACATCAAAAATAGGAAGAACAAAATTGAGACATACCCAAATCCCCTTGTTTGGCAGCAATATGAAGTGCATCAAAACCATTTCTTGCTTTAATTCCAGCTGCAGCAAGATCATAGTAGTTGATCATTTCCTTAACAAACTCAACATAACCATATTCCACCGCTACATAAAGGGGCGTTTCGCCTGCTGAATTTTGCTTACATAACAATTCTGCCAATTCTTCTTCGTTGCCACTACTAAAAATTTCCCTCATTACATCAATATTTCCTGCTCTACACGCAGAATGCAGCTTAGTATCATCCCTTTTGCCCGTTAATTGTTTGGTCATCTTTTTCCGGGGCATGCTCACTACTGGTTTCGCCTCCATTATATCCAACCTAAGAATTTTCTCTCCTCAGCTAATATACTAATCAGCAACACAAATTCTCTTCTTCCTCCCCTCAAAAACCCAGATCAACAATCTCATTTTTAATCCGAAAAAATCACTATTTCTCTTAAAAACCCAAGAACAAGAACATTCAAATCATCCGTAAATTTCATCTAATTAATGCAAAAAAGCTTGAACTTTGATTCCCACCTCCCAAATATTGTTTATTTCCAAAACCCCAAATCATTGCCCTGTTCATAGAAATAAACATAATCATCATACAAGAAATTAACTAACCTTATAAGTCATAAACAAATAAACCAACATGGGTTTTTTGTTTCATGCTTTCTATTTCTTTCTTTCATTGGTTTACACCAAGAAGGTTAACAAACTTATACAAAAAGAAAGGCATTGAAGTTACCTCTAGACGAAGGAACAGAGCACCTTTTGATCTCCTTAACAAAAAAAACCCATGAATTTTTTTATCAAAACAACCTGTAAATGGGTATTAAAGACCCAAAAGTTTTAGCTATTTGTATAAATATTTGGAACAAAACTTGTTGAGAAAAAGAACAAAGGCTAAATGTTGAGAATGAGAGAAAAGGAAGATGAAAGGCACATGTAAGCAACAATGGTTATATATATATATATATATATATATATATATATATATATATATACAACATTCATCTGAATCAAAAACAGAGCTTTTACATCAAAAAAGAAACCAAACTTAGCAAATAAAGAATGGCCTTTTGTAAAGCTTATGATGATAATGATGGTTGGTCAGAACGTTGAGAATCAAAACAATCAATTTTTTAAAACTGGCAAAGAAAAAATTAAGCAATAATATGAAAGTAAAGGCTAAAAAACAGAGAGGGTGGGGGAAAAATGATGCAACGGCAACGGTAGTACCAGAATCACACGCGCTGGATCACCGCAAGAATGGTATTGGTTAGGAGTTTTAGTTTTACAATATAAGCAACATAAAGTCTCACCACGCGTTCTGCTGGAACGTGTACTTGACAGCCGGAGTCCCGGAGCAAAACAAAAGCCCGTTCCGTATGAGAAATAGATATAAACGCCCCCCATAAATTTAGTGAAATGGAGTATCATTTTCAGCTTAATATACAGCATGTTGTGTATTATATGAATCACGTTGAATTAATATTTTCAGTGTTGAAAATATTAGTGTCCTAAATTTCAATGGTGACACCTTTCTTTTTAGAGTAATACTAATTCAATCCGACATTTTTTCAAAATCTTCATAATTTTTATTCTAGACGTGGCGACTTCTTTTGTAGATAAAAGTATATTAAACTCATTTTATAAATTATTTCATAACTTTTTCAATTGATGATAGTAATGGGTCATGTTCGTTTGTAAGTATTATAATTTCAAAATTATATTTTTATGAATTATAATCTCAACACTTCAACACTATTAATACATATAAAGATCATGCTACCCACAGTTTTGTTGTTGGTGATGAGCCACAAAAGTATAATAAAAGGTGAATGATTGGCCTGCTTTTGAAGTATTATTGGATTGGTACCCTCAATCAAAGCATCTAGAGGCCATGTTAAGTAAGCATACCACTTGCAGCCACTGTTAGATTGCTGACAAGAAGATAGATCATGGCATGATTCAACTTTACTCATTAGTACTGCACTAACTCAACTGTGATATCCCACAAAATCAAAGTCTAAAGTTAGTGATCTCAAAAAAAAAATGTGTAAGATGATAGTATTTAGGTTAAAATTGACCATTTTTAAAATATATTAAATTTTTTAAAAAGAAAAGCATTGCAATTAGTACATAACCGTATGCATGCAGATTATTGTGTTTATGGATTTTTTGCACATATATAAAAAAATAATAAAATCTATTGATTTGAAAAATAGTCAATTTAACTATAAAATTATTAAAAAACTTTTATCGTGGAACGGAGAGAATACTTCTTTATATTTGAACATAAAACTAAGTAACATAACTACATAAGTAAAAGTTTCTTTGATGGCTCATGAATGAATTTGAATGACCCAAAAGCTAATTTGTCAAGTGATTCAGTGTGTTTGTTTGAATTAATTATACTCTGAATGAAACAAAATTGCTTCTGATCTTTCACACGTGTTCATGATCTATTCCTTCCATATGTGAATCGAATGGAGAAAGAGATATGTGGAAAAAGAATATGAAGAATCATATGAAGCACTTTTGGGTTCATATGAAGAATTTATTGAGGCGATTTTGGGTTCATAGTATCTCTCCATGGATCTACATATTCCCATCAGCAAATGAATTTGATCTGTAATCTCCCATTAATTTTGTAGATGAGAAATTGAAGGGAAGACTTGGGTCTTGACTGAAAAGGGATTAGAGAGAATGAATAGATTGGCGAGTGACTGAGAGTATGTTTGTGTTTTCATTAGTTTAACTTGAAAGTAGAAAGCTTTATGTTGAAAACTAGTGTAATTTTGGTGTTTTTGGATATTTGAGTTTTATTTTATTTGATTTTTACATTTACCATGACCGAGGCCTTAGGGGTAAAATAGTAAAAAAATGTTACTAGGATGTTTCACACATCAATAATCAAACAATTTTTTTCATTCAGTATTCAGAATTTTGTTTCATTCAGATTATTTAAACATTCAAAACTATTTTATTTAATTTTATCAAACACCCCATAAATCTTTTACAATTTTTATTGTACCATTTGTATTATAAACACAACAAAATTAATATAAGGATGAATAGTTTAAATATGAAACTTAATAAAGAAAATTATTTTATAAATTCATTAACAACATGAAAAAACGACTTAAAAATTTTATATTCTTTTCTTCTTCTTTTTTAATTCAAATTTAAATTTTTTATTCTTTACCTTTCCGTTAAAAATAGGGTTAAGCATCTTTGGTAGAAATTCGAGAAATGTACCGCGACTGGGCCAATGTTTATTCTTTGTTCATTGTATCATGCCACTTCTCACTCTGCTTTTAACGTTATTATAAAATATATTGATTTATATTTGTAAAATATAAAAGGGTTAAATACATTTATATTACATTAAGTATTATTAAATTTGTAATTCGATTTTCAAAATAATTGAACTTACTAATTGATACATAAATTATCTTATTGCATACAATGTCAATTTCAAAACTATTTTTTGACAAAAAATTGTCCAGAATACTCTATTTATCGACAACTTATTTGATTTTAAACGGTTTGACTGTATTTAAATACGATTTGACTTTATTAAACAATAAAAAAATTAAGAATTATTTTTATAATATCTAATTTAAAGACTTAATCATGTTAAAAAAAATTACCATCATCACAACCACCATGAAATGGCTTGCAAACAATACCGAATTGGAGGAGAGATTTAGCCGGCAACCGTGAAACCCTTAAAATTCCAACCACCATCAGCACAACCCTTAAAATAGAAATCACCATCATCTCCATCTCTTGAAACCCTTCAATCAAAACCACCATTATCACAATCTCCATTTTAAGATCTACAAAATATATATCTCATTCTCCAATCTTATTTATGATTCCAATATCTTATTTTCAACTTCAGGATCACAGCACAATATTCAAAATTTTCACATTTAAATAGATAGATATGAGCACAAAAATCAACAATTTCATTCTATAAAATATATATATCACTCTCCAATTGAATATATGACAGACTTTTCAGTAGAGAGAGAGAAGGGATCGAGAGGAGCTAGCATATTTGGGATAGAAGCCGGAGGTAGAGGAAAGTGAGGGGGTTGGTGGTTGCATGGCCAGACTAGCTAGTGGGAATGGTGTTGGTAGTGGTGTTTGAGTGGACTGGTGTTGATGGTGTATGGCCAAATTGGTGGTTGGGTTGATAATTAATTAGACAAGCAGCACTGATGATTGAAAAGGATAAAACTACTTTTGTTTATATAATTTCATCTAAATGTTATTTAGTTTTGTTATAATTTATTTTTATATACAATATTTAACGTCTATGATCATGAAATATATTAATTAGTGAAGTTATTATTCTTAATGATAATTATATTTAGAAGTATTTTAATTTTGGGTTAATTGTATTTATAAGTATTTTAATTTTTTAATGAAATCAACATGTATCTGAATACGGTTAAACCGCATAAAACCAATCGGGTTACTGCCCGGTTCAGGTTTTTCGGACAATTTTTACCGGAAAATAATTTTGGGGTCAACATTGTATTCAATTAAATAGTTTATGTAGCGATTTGTAAACTCGGTTATTTTAAAGGTCGAATTATGAATTAGGTTATACTTAGGTGGTGTTTGTTTGTGTCTGAATGTCTCTTAATTTACTGGTTCGGTTAAAGGCAAATTTTGTTTAGTAAATTTTTTTTGCCTCTTAATCATTAAGACAGAAATTTAAATCTTAACTATTAAAAGTTGCCACTTAATCGTTTATTTAAAATTTATGGACAAAAATAGACTCGATAAATATTTTACTCCTTCAATTTCAAATTTTAAGATCATTCAAATAAAAATTTTAAATAACTCAAATGATTAAAATGGTAAAATAGTGTCATTAAGATGTTTTACTCTTTTTCCTATTTGAGAAAATCCTATTGTCAATTAATATAAAATAGAGTTGCGCCCATTCATTTTTTTTTATCTCATGCAACTCTTTGTTATACTAGTGATATATCCGTAGAATAAAGTTAAATTCGTATTTTTTTTTGTAATGCATAAAACTTCCCACATCCTCAGCACAGATTGCTAACGTTAACCAACCATTAACAAATTACTGAAACTTTGGTTAACGTTAGCAATCTGTCATGAGGATGTGGGGAGTTTTATGCATTACAAAAAAAATACGAATTTAACTTTATTCTACGGATATATCAGTAGTATGACAAAGAGTTGCATGGGATAAAAAAAAAGAGTAATGCTATAGACACAAACTATTCTATAAATATTTTACAAATTGCTGATGTGACATACTCCACCTCAGCATATTGATCAACAAATTGGTTCAATATAGTTTTCGACCCCACATAAAAAGCTGAGATAGAGTATACCATATCAGCAGTTTGTAAAATATTTGTAGAATAGGTTGTATCTCTAGCATTATTCTTTCTTTAAATCAAGCACTGGGTTGTTATTTTTCAAGTAAAAAGTATGATTTATAAGTCTTAGGCAGTTGAAATGATGCAAACAGGTGCGAATTGAGAAGATGAATAAATATGATGGTTCTAAGAGCTCCAATCTTATGACAATGTAATGTTCAAATCAAAACGATGAACACCAACATTTTAATTTATAAACTGATTTTTTCTTTAGTGTTATCAACATGTGATAAAAATTTCAATTGCTTATTTACTTAATTGAGAATATATATAGTCTTACCGGTCCGTCAGCGAACTAGAGAGAGTTTACTAAAAACGAACTGGCTATAACGACAGTTTTATCTGTCGCTATAACATAAAAAGCCGATTTTCTATGCAACATTGACGGATAAAACCATCGCTATAACCAATTCATTTTTAATTCACTCCCTATGTTCGATAGAGGTCTCACATCTTATAATTTATGTCTTGCTGTCTTAAATATAATCCGTATGATTTACTTCATTCGTCGTGATTTGGCTTTGAATATGAGTAACCCCACAATCGACAGATAAAATTGCAGGATTAATTTGTCTAACTTGATTGAGAGTGAGAAAGAGATTATTCAACAGTTTAGTTTTATCAACTTATTTAATAAGTTACCATGTATCTACTTTGGGCGTGACAAGGGAGCTGAACTAAAAACTACTCCCTCCGTCCCAGAATAAAAATCTTTATTACTATTTCAAATAATCTCAAATTAAATGTCTACTTATCTTAAATAATTTATTGCTATAATAATTTGCCTATAATACCCTTATTATTAATTGTTACTCCCTCCGTCCCAGGATAAAAATCCGGATAGATTTTTCACGCATATTAAAAAAATGAATGAAATGAGAAAATTGTCCATAATAATGTCATTAAATATGGAGAGAGAATTAGAAGAAGAAAAATATGAGATATTTAATGCTACGGATATAATAAAAAAATATGTGTGAAAATTTGGTTATTAAAAGAAAATAGACATTTAACATGAAACTATCCAAAATAGTACTCCCTCCATCCCAAATTAATTGCTCAGTTTTGACTTTTTAAAGTCAAATTGACCATTTTTAAAACTAATATTTTTACTATTTTTGCTAAAATATAGGTGAAGAGATTATAATCAAAAAAAAGTATATACAATTTATTACTAACCCCAATTTTTATAATTTTAAAAATATATTTATATATGCTTAATTATTAATTCTAAAAATAGTCAATTTGACTTAAAAAAGTCAAAACTGAACAATTAATTTGGGGCGGATGGAGTAATAAGGACTAATAAGGATTTTTATCATAGAACGGAGGAAGTATATTTCTAATTTTTATACATATTTATGGAGCATCATTAATAATGTGCACAAAACTATGCAATTAAATAAGAATTTAAATATAGACAATTTTGTCATTTTATCCTCTTTCTTAATATGCGCAAAAAATCGACCAGAACTTTTATATACTAGAAAAATGTGTAAAGTTCATTGACTATCAAGTCAATGTATTAGCTCAGTCCAGTCCTTAGCCATCTGTTTCATTCAACCCACCAAATCTATTGAATTGAAGACTTTTGGACAGCATAACAATTGAAAATTACCCTTCTTTTTCTCTACATGTATACTAAAGATTGATAACATCTAAGCACACAAAATGACTAGCTTCAAATTTAGGGGAAAGAATAGCATAATGGTACAAGAACAAACTGGCTCCACCGATAAAAATAAATAACTACAATTTGATTATGTATCAAAATAGTCGCAAACCAAAACACTAATTTTCACAATTATTATCCAAATCAAACTCATCAAGGTCAATGTCGGTATGCTAACTTGTATGTGACAATTATTTTTATATTTAATGTAATAGAGACTATTCAGGAACCAATAAAAGATTTGGTACAGTTATGAAATTGAAATAAAAACATTACTTTCAACAGTGAATATTAAGATTTACCTACAACACATACAAACAAAAAGTAATTGAGATTTGTTACCTTCATAAAGAATATGTTAATTCCACGGATCCATCTCACATAAACAGCAAGTGGATCTTTTTAACTCTTGCCATAATGCAAGTGGTCCTAGACCAACAAGCTTTATCCTACCATTGTACAAACCCAGTCACCCACTATGCAGATTCCTAGCCATATGAGTAGTGAAAGAGAAAACAAAAGGGAAAATCTCATTTGACAGTAACATCAAGAATAAATGATTGAAGAGACATTATGCCGTTTCAAATTCAACAGTGTTCTAATCTATATTAAGTTGTTTCACTTGACTTCAAAAATCAATAGCTTCACAGTTTTCAAATAAGATTCAAGCCGGATAATGCGTGGAAGATATTATATAAAGTTAGTATTTAGTTCGAAGTGGTACAAAGATACAGTTATGCAGTAGCCAACACTCCTTAACTCACTTACTTGACTTCAAGCAGAGATTCCTTGAAACAAGCTATAATTCTATCCCATTTGGATCAGTTAAATTGAATCATCAGCTCCATGTCATATCTTCTTTATAATGTATGTTCATATCATCAAATCTGTCAAAATAAATAGTTACATATTAATGATTCTTTCTAAAACTCTAGCTGGAGAAAATGTTAATGCAAGACCAAATAATTGAAATTGATTAGATATATCTTCTAGTATCTTGAATTCGAAAGACGGAGCAAAAATAATCAGCAACGTTAATCCAAAACCGTTGACAAGAGTCACTTATCCCATATTACATTCCATGTATTTCATCATGGCGACAGGAGACTGAAGAGCTATTTATATGGTGTTTTTCATGTACTTAAAAGTTCAACTTGTGTTTATGATAAAGATTTGGGATAGAATTAGGAGCTGGTAGTGTATAGGAAAAAGTAAATTTGGAAAAGAATACAAGAGAAGAAGAAGAATCACACTTCATCCTTGAAGCGTCACAAAAGAAACAAGCATGATCTTAATACTCAAATTCTATATATAGAAATAGTATGATTTCTTTTACAGGATGCAGAGCCTTTCCTAATCTGATAAGAATAAGATACATTTCCATCTTTCTAATATAAAAGGCAGAGGATTAAGTTATCATACAAGGAACTTTTGACTCTAAGTACTAAAGATTCTTGTTCGCATGGTTATGGGTAGCACTCGTAAGTGCTCTAAACTGGCTGTTGGAGCACATATATCATATTCTGGTATCAAATTTAGTACACAGGATAAAATGGATCCTTATATTAATTTGGACAATTTATAGAAATATTTAGTATTAAGACCTAGGTTTGAGGAACAGAAAAAGAAGCACTAGTGACAGCACGTCAAGGTATAAGGTATAGCTCAACAGCAACTCCTGGACATTGTTACAAAATAAAAATCATCGATCTAATCTAATAATATACCGTAAAACCATGTTATAACAAGCAAGTAAAGCACGTCAAAGCATGTACACACAAAGATAGGTTAAATTTGAAAGGCCTCTGAAGAAGCCAAATCATAGCAGATGGTAGGCAAAAGATTGATAAATATGCACAACAATGACAAATAAACATCATGCCCCACAATTCTGGCATCTGTCAACTAAAGGAAGATTAATTGTATCAATAGATAAAAGTTCAAATCTAAACAGTGCACAACCTTGATTCAGTTAGAAATCATGGTTTGCTATTATGAAACCTTCTGAGCTTCTATCATTAGCTTGTAAAGAGAAAATCCTCCTCGGTGGCAGCCAGGCATTTTAGCTGCCATACTCTCCAAATCATTCTGGTAAATAGAAGTACAGAAAAACATCAAGATACTGAGAAACTTGAATAAATTTGATGTAACTTACCAAATAAGATAACAAAATATTG
Organism: Panax notoginseng; assembly: GCA_016801055.1. NCBI lineage: Eukaryota > Viridiplantae > Streptophyta > Magnoliopsida > Apiales > Araliaceae > Panax > Panax notoginseng. Next base: position 210,728,683 of record CM029015.1, on the reverse strand, counting down.
TCAGACAAACCGAGTAGTATCAGAGGTACCTCAAAAGATTATTCTTTAAAATGCGCAGAAAACTAAAATAGCCTCAACGTTTGAGAGTGATTTGAAATTATAAAAACTAAACATAATAAGGAATAGTAGGAGATAAAGATGAAATGAGATCAAGCATTCACACTAATTTCAATTGATGACACTGGCACCACCAAGTAATAAATATATTATTGAAAAAAGGCTATATGCCAAACAGGTTTGGAAGGATCAGATTGAAAGAAAGAAAAAAGATTTCATAACTACCAACACAACCAAAATAGAAAAACCTCACCACGAACACCTTCATAACACCCTAACACCAATGCCACTTCTAGTCTGCAATCACCAACTTCGAATCATCACCATAATGTTACTGATGCCACACCTCCACCACTGTCCCAAGACTCTTAACACATGGCAACATGCATTGATACCAACCAGATTTCCATGCATACGGTCAAACTCCCATCTCCCCCATAAAAAATCAATAAAGGAAGCCATCAAAAAACAACAATTCCCATAGACAAAAATTAAAGGCTCTCATAACCCCAATCCACAATAGACCACTTGACGCCACTAAAATGTGCTTAATCACTTTGTGGCCAAATAATCCACCACAAAAAAAGAGAAGCTGCCACCTGAAACTCTGCCATTTCTTTCTAGCACATCCCTAACCAATGTAGCAAGAAATCAACATCGTCAGTCAACTGTCCACATATAGAGAAAACAAATAACACTCAATTTAATAGGAGGTGGCTAACTGTCACCATCTTACACCACTAATTAGTAATGGAACTACCTCACTTCTCAAGTTATTAAGATTTAAGAGTAAACAAAATTCCTTCCAAACCCACTACCATCTAAAGGAAGATACCAAAGAGGAACTTTAGTATTCTCAATAGCCTTTCAAGGGAGGAAATCATCACTAGGAAATACTTGGTAAAAGGCTTCACCTCAAACCTTTCCATTGGTACAAGCATCTCACTTCAATAGTCCTCTGTCTGCATTTATTTCTCAAGTCCATAAGAAAGTCAAGAATGTATATCAGGTATATACAAATTCCAACTCAAAAAATGAAAAGCCAAAAAAATTGGAAGCCCACAACTTCACCGGGACACAGCAAGGTAATTTGCTTTTAAATCAACCCTATCTACAATCCTGAAAATTTAAAACCTTAATACTTAGAAAATTTCCCCACACGTTTGACAATCTTCCATAATCCCATTGTGTAAAAGGAACAAACTATATTTGACACCAGTCTCTCTCCAAAAGTCAATATTCTCTTCCTTGAACCTCCACAACCAGTTTCTAAACAGCAGTTGATTAACGTGTCTACAATTTCTAATCAATGTCTCAAACTACCAATTCATGAACAACATATCTAAAACCTAAATCTACCAACTAATATTAAGTTCGTCTCTCATAAGTCATACCACAGCATCAATAACCTTGTTCAAGCTTCTCCAGCCTTTTTCAGTCTGATGTGGATCGTCGTATAGGAAACAGATTAGTAAGCAAGCTCCTATTTACCACTTGATGAAGGCCATGTCTCCAATTTACGCAATAAATAAAACAAGCAATTGCAGGCCATGAAAACTGACTGTACTATAACCACCATGGAATAGCCATAGACTAACCATAGTCGCAGTATAAAGCTGTGTTGACTCATAGCCATCTTGTGCACTTGAATATAATTGTTGAATTTCCTTCGACTGCAGATGACATTTGATGAAGAAAAAAGCAGTTGGTCTAACATTCAACACTCTGAGGGATAAACCAATAAATAAGGGGTTGCACTGCATATTAATCAAAAAATCAGAAGTTAGAGTTCTTTAACAGCATGTTCAATGCAGGACAGAAATATTTTGTGACGTTGGAACCGCATTTCATATATAATGATATTTGACTCCAATCGATCTTGCACCTTCTAATCTTCATTGTTTTGCTTATCCTATTCCCATCCCTGTACCTTATATGAGATTACTACATATATTACTAATCTTTTCTTTGTTATAAATTTGTTCGAGGTTTTCACTCGGCATGCAGTTGTAACTTTAAAACCAATTGGGGGAGGCTGAGCGGAAGAAGGGTTTTACTCTTCTTGATTTTTTTGTTGGTATACCCTTCTTGGTTATCACACATGTTATAGGGAAAACGTATGCTTTTATATTTCAATAGTTAGGATTATCTAATAAGAATAACTGAAACAACATTAGGAAAAGAGATCCATAAATTTCTGTCCAATGATTGCAGAAACATCAAGGAGAAAAACAGATATATCAATTTATAAAAGAAATTTATTATCGATCTCTGCGACAGTCTCTTACTAGGGAATCTGCAGGGACTCCAATTTCTTCAACTACTTCACGAATAATGCTGTCAAACATCTCCAGGGATAACTTTTCGTTAATGAGGTCGGAGCTTCTCAAATCTTTATCAAACCGATGGGATATTAGTCCAACTTCTTCAGGCTGTCAACCATCAGGAAAATATAATTAAATCATTAAGTTAGGTCCAGATTAACAAGGTATATTTGTCTGAATAATCTAAAACAAGAAGACCCGTGGACTACAACTACAAAAATCAAGAAATTGAAGAAATACTTCTACATGACCTGAAAAGAAAATCAAAAAACAACCTTGCAGGAACAATTTCTAAAATCTTAGCCTAGATACCTCAGGATGTCCTCCAGGGAAAACAAAGTGTCCGGGAAATTCTCCTACATTATTACTTCTTTGCAGCAAAAGTATTCTCTTGTCAGACGTCTCTACAATTGCTCCATTACCTAGTGGATTTGAGGTGTGTTGACACCGTACAAAATCATCTTTAAACAAGAAAAGTTATGCTAATTAGTCATGTATTAGAAGAACCAAAAAGCAGTAGTTCATCCCTTAACCCCAAAAAAAGAAGAATCATAGAAGTAGTTCATGCAAATTGAGGTAGACCAATTTCGTCAGGCCCTAGCTGTGGCCTAACCAGAATTTATGAGAGAAACAGAGAAAAAGAGATGGAAATTAGAGAGAAAAGAGAGGAAAAAGGAGAACTCAGTGATTTCTCACTGAGTTCATGAGTTACAGAGGCAGAGAGAGAGAAAATAAGGAGAAGCTTCAAAAGCTCTCTTCATTTCAAGCACAAAATTCATATATTCAATATTTTGGGAATACTCTTCCTTTTACATACTTATATAGCTATCAAAATGCTGAAAAGTAAATTCTACTAACCAACACCACTCTCTTATCCTTCACACTCATGCTAACAACTTTCCCATGTGCTTACATGTGCACTAATATACTAATTCTAGAATATACTAACTATGTTAGTTATGCCCAGTTTTACCCTTTCTTTTGTAATCCTGACAAATTTCAAACAGATTATAATACCCGAAAAAAAAATAATAATAATAATAAAATAATAATAAGTTTTAAATAATATTAATTGTACTTTGTTATTTATTTTGGGTCAAACTAGTTATTTAATTTATATGGGCTAATAAATATTAATAAATGATGTTTAAATTAAATTGGTAAAATTGGGTTTTAAACCAAGTGGGTCTAATTTATAATTGTGTAATTTTAAAATTCTATTAAAATTTGGAGAGTTAATAAATATATTATATTAATTAATAAAATATGTTTTAACTGAATAAATAAAAATTGAAACCTAAACTTTCTTATTACTTGTACGCACTGGAAAAAAAAAAAGAAGAAGCGGCGCTGCACCAGTTAGAGAGATTTGAGAGAAGGAGGCTTAGGCAATTCATTGTGAGTTGAAGAAAGAAAGAATTTGCATCAGGTTTGTCTTTATACCTGATCAATAGTTGATTGATTATATATATAAATATTTGAAAAGTTGGTTGAAGGCGTGCAGCAGACTTCTGACATTATTATATATATATAGTTTATATGTTACTAAGTTATTAGATTATTATGTAAGAACAGAAAGGAAATTGATTATATATATATATATATATATATATATATACTGAACCTGCTAAAGTAATAAGAATTATTAATATATCATGTTATATATATAATGAGGCATGTCGGTGGCCTACAGCACTGCTGCAGGCGTTAGTTTCGTATATTATATATATTATATTTTAATAATTATTGGGCCATTAAATTTGTATACGGAATTAGTAAATTAAATTGAAGTTATGTATATTAATTTGAATTAATTAATTTTACTGACATAGTTATAAAAGTTTTTAATAATAAATTTAATAGTATTATGTTATTAATGATGGGATTGTAATAAATCTTATTAAATTATTTAGATTGAACGGAAAGAGTCTAAACGAGTCAAATTTGGAGTATAAACTTTGAGTATTACATTGCTCGATTCCAGGTACGGATTTCGTACTTTTTCAGCGAAACTCTTTTGTTTTTAATTTGTTCGTTTCGTTATTCGTTTCGAAATTTAGTATTGCATCTCATAATTATTCCTTGTCAATTTATTTTGATAGTTCCGTTTGGTATTGATACTTAGAACTCGTGTTTGTACTCTTGATCTAGTGTATCATCTTTTGTATTTATGTTAATTCTCGTAGAAAGTACATGTTAATATTTTTGGAGACTTTGAGTTGATGATTCATTTCAGTTTATGTACATATTAGAAACCCTTTTTGGTTGATATTATGTCGCATGTGTTGTGACATGGTATCCTTGTTAGAATATCGTAAGGTATACCTGAGCAATAACCACATGTGGGGGTACCACAGGCATGTTCTCTTGGCACCGAGGCATGACACCTTCCGTGGCGGTGTGATCAGTCCACGGCGTCTCCGTTTTATGCTCCGGTGGGAGTTGGCCATTTGGTGTTTTGTTGTGGGAGGCGTATGGGTCGACCCTAGTTTTCTGTTCTGTTCTGTTCTGCGGAGTGGTGATGTTTGTGCCAAACACACCTTCCGATTTAGCATGCATCTGGATTGCGCAGTCCGATATGTGATTGCCTGTGTGGCATTATTTTGATTGCCTGTGTGGCATTATTTGACTTGCCTGTGTGGCAAGGTATATTACTATTTATTTTGAGCTCGGTATGAAATAACACCCAGCCATTTGATTCAGCCTATCATTTCGTTGTGTTAGTTTTGTTCGTTTCGTTTCAGTTCGCTTCGTTTCATTTCATTTAATTGAGTTAGTTATTTTGATTCATTATTTGTATTCTATATCCGTACTAGGCATTTGGCTCATGCTGTGTTTTTATCTCCCGACAGGTAATCAGGGGAATCAAGGGCAAGTGTGATGAGAGCTCCATTTTATCCAAATGGGTTAGATATATTATGTTTAGGTTGTGATACATTAGTTTGTTCTGAATTGCAATAATTATTTTAGATTGTGGTTTAAGACAGTTTAACATTTATTATGGTTGACTTATGGTCTTTATCAGATATTAAGACTATTATTTTGGGACTGTGAGCCTTGCTATTAAATTCATCAGTTTTGTTATGTTTTGAGTAACCTCTCTTTCTATTTCGGAAAGAGGGTGTTACACAGATAGGCATAGGTAACCTGATTGCACCAAGAACAATTAACTAGTGAAGTTGGCTATTGCCTGCGATAGTGGTTCTATAGTAGCATCAAGAGTAAAATGTAGGTTATTTAGCAAGTATCTTTTCTTTCTTTCTCTAGGAAAAGTGAGTCCATTTGTTTAGGGTGTCTTGAAATTGAAAAACATCATCTGAATGTAATGGAACTTCTGCTAGCAGAGCTAGTACTGGCTAATCTGTGTCTTTAGTCTATATTCATTTCACCATAGAAAAAGAAACAAGAAAAAGAAAGTATGAAAGAAAAGAATGCACCTTGTAACGACTACAAAAATTTCATGCAACTTTACCTTCTGATTGAGCAAGAAACCTTTCCCACAATGGATTTAAGTTTGTCCCCACAAAAGTCCTGGGAAGAAGACAATTAAAAGATTATCAATTTACTTATCAAAAGAAAATGATAACAGAAAAATTTGAGAAATTAAAGAACATATTACAACGATAGTCAGTTATGTTAACTGCTTTTATTAACAGTGTTCTCTAAAAATCTCCGCCTAGGCCCCACCTAGGCGTTAGGCCCCCCCTTGGTGCCCTACCTAGGCACTAGGGCCCCCTTGGCACCTAGCCTAGGCGCTAGGCCCATTAGCGCCTCACCTAGGCCCAAGACGGCAAAAATATCTCTCCAAAAAATTAAGCGTGGTATAGGCGGAGAGGTTTTTTTTATTTTAATAACTACCCAAACCAGATCTTGATATATTTATTTTTTTAATGATTTACCATATTCATAATACAAGTTGTAGCATATCAAATCACAACAAGAAGTGAACAATATCAAGTCAAAATGAATAATTTTATTATAGTTGTAATTTTTTGAACTTGTACCAACTTCAAATTATATAAATGATGATACATTTGCAATATTTAGTTTAATTCAAATTCTTAAATTTATGTTTAGTTTCAAGTTTTAATATTAAATTAAATTCTTGAAATTTAAAATTTTATTATTTAATAGCAATCTTGTTTATGAATAAAACTAATACGTTAAAAATATGTTTGAACTTTGAACAATTGCATGTTTGTGTTTGAACTTTGACATTAGCAATATAGATATGTGTTTGAACTTTAAGCAAAGGCATTTATTATCTTTATTATAGATTGTTTTACTTTATATTATTATTTTCTTTGGATAAATGTAAGATAAAATATTAAAATTAACTTAAAATAAAAAATCTCCTCTAGGCCCCCTGACTAGCGCCTTTTAGAACATTGCTTTTATAATACTTTATGTTCACATTATAAATATATATTCCCATTCACATGTTATATATACCCCCATCCCTCACCCCATACACTCTTCTCTTGCCCTAGGCTCCATAAATTTTTGCCATGACTGCTTTTTATTGGCTCACGTCGTTAGATTTACATAGAAATAGGAGAGCTGTCTTTGCACGTTTAGCATCTGTAACTTTTATTTCCTTATTTTTTCTAATAGGTTAGATGATGCATAATGCATTGGCAAGAAGTCTAAGGACATAAGAATAGGTATTAAGTTTTAAAGTCTTATGTATTTAGACATAGAATAATTTTGGTTTCCTTATTGTCATTGTTGCATATTAAGAATCTAGGTTATTTAGTTAATTGAATTTAGGTTTTCTTGAGTTATAAATATTTTTTAATCTCCATTATTTAGTTAGGGTTAAGGACTATTTTCTGAGAAACAAGTCTTAGCCTGCGGGCTAGTGAATCCCTTGCAGGGGTGCCACAATTTTATTCTCCTTGTTTTGTATCTGCACACTCTTTGTTTTACTTCAGTGGACTTCTTGTTCTGCCCTCTTGTATCCTCATTATTCTATCAATAATATCTTCTCCTTTAGGTAATTATAATCTCTTTTTTTCCCCTATCTAAAAAGAAAGAGTCGATGACGAGTTCTTGTTTGACCTAGTTTATATGTAAGAAGAAAAAGAGGTTCTTCTTTGACCTAGGAAACTGACACATTTCTTTTGATAGATTGAGAAGCTTTATTATTGGAAGAGTGAAAATACAAGAGGAATGGGGGCAAAGAAGTCCAGCCACCAAAGAACAAGTGGAGAAAAAGAACAAGCACTAAATGAAGTGCATCTCTCACATCTCTGCAGAAATCAAACACAAAGATGCCTCTAAAGGCTCCCATAGAACTGCCTTTTCTTTTATAAGTAATAGAAAACATTTGAACATTTCTCTAATAAACTAAGATCTCTAAAAAAAGTTACGGCCTAGTTCTTCATGAAGTTAGAGTATAGTCCTTTCTTTTGAAGTTACAAAACAATACTGAATTTCTATATTCAGGAGTTTAGTTGTTGAATACCAGATAATCCTGCTTCCTTCATCCAAAAGTTTCTCCAGATATGCTAGAAAATGTAATTGAAAGTTACTCCATATAGTTTGCACAAGCTTTTAGGCTTCTTCTTTTTTTCCTTTCTATATGTACTCATCAGAAAGAAATAATGTGATTTAACTTTAAAATGACACTTACTGCAATAACATTTAGGTGATGATAAAAAAGTTCATATTTATGATTACACAATATTATGTGAGAGGGAGAGAGAGAAACCTATAATCTGTCAGACCAAGATAAAGGCATAGATGGGGCACTTGATCTGAACCAACCTCATTATGGAAGTTGTGTCCTGCGTACTGCAACATAAACAATTTATCTATGTTACAGTAGTACCTTAGATGAAAATCACACCAAAATAGTATGAAATCTAAACTTCCATGCATCACATTTGTTGTATTATATTAATGCATTCAACACTTAAAATCCTCAAGCCCTTAATATTTCTGATCTCCAGCTCAAATTTTCACATCTACATTGTTGGAAAAGCAAGAGCTAATCAATTAGGAGCCAAGCTAATGTTGGATACAAATGAATAACTCTTGCCAAATCAGAAAACTTTCTAATTGAAAGCTAAGGTAAAAAGGATACCCCACTGGTCTACTCTCCAGTTGGACTGGACATACACTTTCATGTGTCTTACAATTACTAGATTTTTTTTTTGACATATCCCAAATTCTAGCATTGAAGTCCTATTCCAAATAGATGCACAAATGAGCAGGAGTGAATACATATTCTTTTTCTTCCACTTCCACCTCAGGAAAGATAAATTTGGATAACTTTCAATTCAGCAACATATTTTCTTCCATTTGAGAAATTACATGCAAAAACTTTTCTATCTCAATTAAAGCATAAAACATTTGTCTGACATTTAATCTTAACCCAAGATAGCTCAACTCATATAACCTCTAGACAGAGCTCTTCTCTTTGGAGTAATCCTACAATGGTAACTACAAGAATCCTTTTGATTATCAAAAGATGAAAAAGGAAATGTTATATTGTTTTAGCTAACATAGAATCAAAATGAGAAGTTACATATTAATAGTTATTGTGATGCCATTGCTAACTTTTGAGGAAATAATTGTCATAAGTCTTCATGCTCTCACTCTATAAGTTCAAGTATAAGTAAAAATTTGCAAAAATATACACAATATAATCAATACAAGATCAGCACATAACTCAAGATATAACCTCGTAATTCACGTTCCAGTGGTGGTGATAGTGAAAGTAGCATTGATTTTTGACCTTTTTATACTTAAATCTGCAATAATTTTGTTAGACTGGCTCTTCAGAAGTTTCAGATTTCAGTAAAAAAAAATATTTCTGATTGTTGCAAATAAGATTGATATTTGCTAGAGTTCAAAACAATTATCAAACTCGAGGTGTTCAACTACTTGTGATCTAACATTGAGCAATCTTTTTCTTTGATGGTTCTGAACATTAAACAAGTATTTAAAAAATTGAACTTCGCAAAGTAACCGACCACCTTAACCAAAACTTTATCTTTTCAAACAGAGATAAATCTGATTGGAAATCCACATACCCTAAACTTACTCCCATTGAACAATGATGGGCTTCGTTCAACCCTTTGCTCCCATATCTAGCAAAACAGCATAACAATGAAAATTATCAGATGTAGCTTATAGTCCCCTTAACTCTGAATTATGCTTGTCCATTCACAAATCATACCAAAAAAGAATGCTGGCGCTGAGAATCCTCAGATAGTCACAACAAAAACCCCAGATATGACATATATTATGCCATAATCTCGGTCCAATTTCTATCATTTTTTCCATGTTTCCAGAAATGCCATTGCGCTACAACTGAAGTCACTAACTTATGGAATTAAAATCATCAGAAGAATACCATAATGAGCATCACTTCAAGTCCTATACCTAAAAATCATATAATCCATATTCCATAATCATTCCCCAAAGTTTTTAATGACTATGATCAGATAAGTAATAGAAGAATAGTACTCTGACCAGCCTACAATATTACTAAATGTACAAATTTCTTTTTGTACTAAAGTGGATTCCAGTCAAAAGCTTTTTCCTTAAGCATCACACATACATTTCTATAAACTACACTATGTAAGTACGTATAAATTAGAGATACATCTCTATGTTTTTTAACCTATAAAATGACATGAAGTTTCTAACATGCCATTACTTTTATGTTTGTTATTGAGTACTATCATGTCACCGCTATTACATTTCTAGCTAATATTAGGTACGAGTGGAAAATAAATTTTCCTTCAAATTTGTTTTTATTAAAATCTAATCGGGGCAAAAACAGAGCTCAATATTCAGTACTAACATATAAAATTGAAGAAAACACAGAATCAATTATATATTGGCAAATAAAAAAGGAGAAATTAGGTCCAAGTTTCACCTCAGAAATGGACTTCTCTAAATTAATGTCTGGATGAGGAATTCGATCGTATGATTCATCGCAAACTACTGATACCTTCAATTATCCCACACTCACAATCACAAGTTAAAATTAGATCAAAATAACGTACAAATTGAAGAACAAAATGCTGAAAATGAATTCATTGGCAATGAAAATCAACATCTAACCTGTGATTGAGAGAGACCAGAAGGACACGCAAGCAAAAGCTTGAACAGAGGTTTACTATCGCCACCGCCGATTTGACTGCTCCCACGACGCTCTACCTTCTCCATTTACGCGCGCTTACGCTCCCTCACAAAGTAGTTGCTCGAATCCCCCTCCCTCTCTCTCTCAGGCTCCGTTTCTGGTGCATACGTATTTTGCTCACAGTATTTACCTACCGATAAAACGACGGTTTGATCCGTCTCTATAGAATTGATAAACTATTTATATATTATAGCAACCATTTGATGCGTCGCTAAAAGCGAAGACGGTGATACTATGATATATTCTGATATACGCGACAGACCGATCCATCACTAAAGATGATAAATAAAATATATTAAATAAAAGGTATGTACTTAATTCTCTCAGTATATATATGTATAGCTTAGCTTTCTCTAGGAACTAGAGGGAGCCAACTAAGAACAAACCGACTATAGTGACGGTTATTTAGACCTTTGAAAAGTAGTTTTGTTATAAATTTAGTTAATATAATAATTAATATTTATAAATTAATTAAATATTATTATTGAAATATAAAGTTATTATTTTTTTTGTTCTAAAATTAGATATATATTTTTCTCAAATAAATATTTTCAAGAAACAAATTATTTTTTCAAATATATTTTTATAATTAGTTAAAAATACGATAATAATGACATAATATTATTCATTATTCAATGTACTTAGAAGTTAGAATAGAATCAGAAATTTAATTTCACTTGTCTACATTTTTTTAGTCGTAGAAAAGAAAAGAAAGTTAAAGAAGAAAGAGAAAATTTTACTTATTTTTCTCTAGCTTTCTTTTTAAAAGTGAGAAAAAAAATTTTGACTTCAAAATGCACCATTTTTCGTAGCTTTTTTTTTCCTAACTAAAACTCCAAGTGACCACTTTACTCCACTTTCTTTTCTTTTCCCTCCTATTTAAAAAACTTCAAAACACCACTTTTTTTTTCTCACTTTCTTTTCTTTTCTCTCCAAATAAAAACTCCAAGACAAAATGATATGTTAAAACTAATCTAATTTTATATGAATTGAAAAGAAAAATATCCCTCTAATAATTTTAGAATGAAGGGAGAATATTTAATTTTAATAAATTTATATAAACATAATTTTAAAATTTTCACAAATTAATTAGAATCAAATAAATGAGACTTATTTTTTATAAATAAAGATTATTATCTTTTTCTCTCTTTTTTTTCCTTTTTGTAGCTCACTCGATTTATGTACAATAATTAGACACGACAAATAGGTGGGTGTGGGCGAGTTTGGACAACTCTAAATGAGTTTAGATTTAGAATGAGTTCCAAGTAGTAATATCTTGAAAGTTTTGCACTACAACCCTCCAACAGACGTAACGTTGATTGAAGATTTCATTATTGCGAGAGCGATATGATCCACATAAAAGGGTGGATTCAGAAATTTTTTTCAGTAGGGGCATAATTTTATTAAATTTTTTTTTTGTTGGAAGTTAAATAAAAAAAAATTGAACTAATCATAATAATATTTACAAATTACAATAAATATTCATAATCTAAAATGAAAAATAAATTTTAAATAAAAAATATTTAGGTACAATTTAGAAGACAAAAATAAAATGAATATATGTTTGTCTGTACTTATATTTAGAATGTGAATGAATATTTTTTTTGCCCTCTACAAGTTTAACTCTTCTATTAATCAGTCCCTTTAAATTTATTCACTTACATATTTACCTCTACCCATATACCAATAAAATAAAAAGAATTCAGTAGGGATAATTGTCTATGCCATGTACTCAAATATTTGCTAGCACGTATATCAAATTTGAAGATACAAGAAACGTATAAAATAATGTATATATAAATTATTCACATTCTCTAAAAAAATTATTTTTTAGTCTCTAAAATTTTATAAAATTTTCTGTGTCTAGAATTTTACCAGTCCTAGTTGGCGGTTGTTTGGCTCCTTCACCGGCTTGCATGTGAAATTTGCAATATACTTGAGGTAATTTTTATTTTATTTTTACCACGGGAAAGCAAGAGGTAAAATATTTATGGTTTGACAGCAAAATCATGCTCATCGGCTCTGGACTCTTCGATTCGGCAATTAGAAAAATAACCTTAACATGTTAATCCAAAATACCAAAAAAAATCAAATATATGGGCCTACTTAATCGAAAATTGCCGTCCTTACTAGCCAGGATGCACAACAAATCTTCCTGTGGAGAGATCCCAATTTTTCACCGTGACAGACAAGGTGCTTACTATATCTAAGCTCAAGTTAAAAAATAAATATTTTAGAAAGGGAAAGTAAATATTTTAGAAAGATAAAATATAAAAATTTTAAAAGGGAGAGAGTAAAATCATTTAGAAATAATAACTAAATTTTGAAATTAACTAACTTTTGAAGATATATATGTAATTGGATAATAACTAAATTTTGAAATTAACTAACTTTTGAAAATAAATATGTAATTGGGATTCAATGCAGCCCACATCCACCCACTTATGTGGGTGAATATGGACGGGACGATTTTTAACTTTTATTTTATAGAATGAATTATATATTCTATTATATTTTTGAAAATAATTACAACAATAGTGTACTCATAAAATATTTACACAATTAATACAATTTCATATTTATTTACAATATTAGTACAATTAGAATTCTTTAATTTAGGGAATTAGTATGAAATTAGGACGGCATTAGTTAGTCATCACCCTTCTTCTTCATTCAACGTATATATATATATATATATATATATATATATATATATATATATATATATATATATATATATATATATATATACGGTTATGAGTCAACCAACTGTATATCTCCAATAACTTCTCAAAATGAAGGGTCATTCGTCTCCATATTCTTTGTGGGTCTATTTTCTTAAGTACCGGAAAGAAATCGACCAGATTAGGCTTACCCGCCTCGACCATAATATTCCGCACCAAGTCCTTAAACTCTTTTGCCGTATCCTCATAAGGGTCCGTCAAATCCTTCGAGAAAATAGTGTTGGATAAAATATTGAGAGAAGTCCTAAACACAGCCTGACCCATATCTACGGTCTCACCAGTTTGGCTACACCTGTGACAGTATCCAATCAATTCATGCACTTTCTTACTCCGTAAATGTTGATGAGATTCCATATGCAGTTATTTTGTCGATTCCATGTGCAGTTATTTTGTTTGATGAGATTGATAAAGCCCATTCTGACGTGTTTAATGTGTTCCTTCAAATACTAGATGATGGTAACCAAACATTCATACCAAGTTAACCAAACTGTCATATCAAAGTAACCAATCAACCTCCACACTTTCAATTTTTTTCTTAGTGCAGTTGGTAACCAAACCTTCAGATCAAGGTAAGCAAACATTTATACCAAGGTAACAAAACATTCATACCAAGGTAACCAATTCACATCCACACCTGCAGTTTTTTCATAGTGTAGTTGGTAGCCAAACCTTCAGACCAAGGTAACCAATTCAGTTTTATTAAGTTATCAATTTCGTTTGAATGTGATGCAGTTGGTAGCCAACCATTCATACAAAGGTAACCATTTTAGTATTTATGAGTAACAAAATAGTCATAAAAAAAATTTCAAAACAGTAAAAGTTACATCTATTTATTTTTAAACTTTTTGTAGGGTGAATATTTTTCTTCTTCTCATTGGCGTTTTGAACAACGGAGATTCGCGGCGGTATAACGGCGGAGTAGTGGAAGAGAAGCCGGCGGGAAAAAAGAACTAAAAAAGTAAAAACTGAAACAGAGCTCAATTTACATGTACATATATTTTATTTATTTATTTACTTATTTGTTAACTATTATTTCAAAGTATATGTGAGGGAAATGAAGATTTGAATTTGAATTATTATTTTGAATTTGAATTTATTTTTGTTGTTAGATCCCAAATATTTGAATTTGAATTATTAATTATGACAATTATTTTTTCTTGATTTTAGGTTTCCTTATTAATGTGAATTATACTATTTTTATAATATGGATCCTAATTACACTCTTTTTATAAATTATTTTGTTGATGCTCTAATGATGTAATTATTTTTTAATTGTTGTATATTTCTGTAAATAACCCTATTTTATATTTATCAACTCAAACCCATTTAATATGGACACATTGATTTATCACCCATTTTGTCATGTCAATGTGTAAATATTGTCAATTCAACTTATAAGTAATGGATAAGTTGGGCCCAGGTTGCAAATAGAAAGTATCATAGTCAGGCCTCAAGCCCATAAAATAGTAAACACTTGATATAATTTTCTTCTCTTGCCTTAGGTGCTGTTTGTTTACATCTGATTGCTTCTTAATGGACTGTCTCTTATTCGCTAAGAGTCATGATGCTGTTTGTTTTTTTTTTTACCTCTGAATGCCTCTTAATCGGTAAGACAGAAAATAAAATCTTAATAATTAAGAGGTACCTCTTAATGAAATTTTTTTAATAATTTTTTTATATAAATATATTCAACAATATTATGCACTCATTTTTATTAAATTGAATATTTAAAATTATTAAATAAAATTTTACCCTTTAAAATGGTAAACTAGTGTCATTAAGAGACAACTTATTTTTTAGTTATCAAACAATTTTTTAGATTCAGACCTCATAACCATTCAGATGATCTAATTTATTAAGACATCATAATCATTCAGATCTTAATTCTCAGATTTATCAAACACAACCTTAGTTGTGACGCCCCTAAAATTAGGTATACATCACCCATCTTGGGTCGCCAGATACATGGTACAGAATTCAAATACAACTTACTAATACAACTGTCGTGTACAATACGACAAAACATAAACTGTGAGTTTGAATACAAATATTATCTTCTAGAGAGTATCCATACTCAAAAGGAGTCCTCATTACAATTATTGTCACACTATTTAACAGAATAGTGAGGACTACTAATACTTCATCTGGTCCATCACTCCGTTCCCCGACTCGTCCTAGCTATATTATCATTTCCTGAAGAGAACAGTGAAAGAAAGGGTGAGCTCAACTAGCCCAGTAAGAAATATTATGACTAAGATAATGTAGAATAAATTATCATTAGTCTTCAACAATGTTAAACTGATAAAATACATTAGACATCAAGTTTAACTGCAGCGGATCAAGCAATACATTAAAAGAATAAAGTAGAGAATAACATCTACTATCTTTTATAATTTAAAAGGTTTTTCATGACTTTTATCGCTGGGACTCAGCTTAATAAATAATTCACATCATCGAATCACCCCTGCGCTACGGCCAAGGATATTCTTTAGTATCACGACCACGAATTATCCATGCACTACGGCTAAAGATAATCATGTTTTCATCAACGGTCCTGATCATGCCATAAAACAATTCATCTCTGCACTACGGCCAAAGAGAATCCATAGCCATAATCATACCAAAAACTGTCCATCAATGCACTACGGGCCAATGAGGACTTTTTTCACATCATTTGTAATATTACGGTCATGATTTCACCGATTAATCCCTGGTCATAATCATACCAAGTCCATCTATGCACTACAGGCCATAGATGACTTTTAACAAAATATAAACATGAGGATGATGACAATGATATAAGAATTCAATAAAATAAGTTCAAGAATTAATTTATCCAAGAATTAACAACGTCCAAATTGTCAATATGATACTGCTTTGTGGAGTAAAATTCAAGAATTCTTAGAAGAATATTTCCATGAAATGATACTAGATGAAGCGCAAATATCAAAGATATTCCACTAATTTCATGGAGTATAGAAGTCAAAGTTTTAACCAACTGAGTATAATAAAGAATGGAATAACAAAAAAAAATCACCATGCATGCGATAGACCGCACAGACATGTTATTCCAACAGAATAATAAATAATGAAACCAGGTCCGGCGTAAAACGCACAGACAGGATATTCCAACAGAATAATAATAAAGACGGAACCAGGTCCGGTGTAAAACACACAGACAGGATGTTCCAACAGAATAATAATAAAGACGGAACCAGGTCCGATATAAAACACACAGACAGGATGTTCCAATAGAATAATAGAAGAATGTCACCAAGTATAGGGTAGACCGCGTAAACAGGTTATTCCAACAGAATAATAAATAATGGAATAACAGAAGTTCTCTTCATGAATACAAAAGAAATAATACCCCTTACGGGTACAACAAATAATATCCCTTACCTTTGAAAGAAGAGTATTCCAACTAGTAGGGTGAGGCGATGCTCAAAGTTTTCTTAAACTCTAAATAAATACGCTCAAGATTATAGAAGAAGAACTCTCTCTATAGTTTCTTTCTCTAGAGTTTCAGTAAATTCGTAAGAAAATAATGAAGGAATGAGCTTCTATTTATAGGAAAATAGAATGCATAGTAACTAATCCATGAATGGTCCAGATTGATTTACTTTAATCTAACGGTCCATATTTAAATAAAAATCTTTTAAATAAAATATAATATATTCTATTTATAGAATAACTTTAATAAAGTATTCTGCTTTATATAAAAAGATTTTTCTGTTTTATTACGTTAATAATACGAATAAAACAAAACTTCATTATCACTAAATAATTCATATTATTAATTGACAATAATTGAATCAAACTGAGTGACTTCTCACATAAGCATTAATAATCAATACCGTGTGTTACTATGCAACCACACGTATTACTGTACTTTTACTACCGAGTAGTTCAACAGTATCAATGGTAAAACTTTCGCCGTTATTTTTAATAAAATATTTTTGTCGTTTTCTCAATCCGACAATAATTCCGTTGTGGGGTCCACCAATAATTGTGCCGTCGTACGAATATTCCCAGACAAAAATAATATTCCCCGACCAATTGAATATAATACAACAACTTGCATACTTTACAAAATTTATAAATACTACCCACAACTATAACATTATCTCAAATTCACACCATAATATTTAAAATAAATATTTCGAAAAATTAAATCTTTATTCATAAAATCTGGGGTTTTACAATCTCCCCTCCTTATGAAATTTCGCCCTCGAAATTTACGTACGTACC
This sequence comes from Panax notoginseng, assembly GCA_016801055.1. NCBI lineage: Eukaryota > Viridiplantae > Streptophyta > Magnoliopsida > Apiales > Araliaceae > Panax > Panax notoginseng. Next base: position 210,711,149 of record CM029015.1, on the reverse strand, counting down.
TGGTATGCCGAACAGATGAGGATACCTTGACTTCACTTCAAATTCTAACTCTTGATGTATAACCTTTGAGCGTCGAATATGATCCTTCTTATCCAAGATGTTAACACGTATCTTCTCATACGTTAAATCTTCTGCAATCTCGTCTAGTTTTAATTCAATAATGTGGTTCAGGTCGTCCACATATTTACCTAACATCGATACGTGAAAAATGTTATGAACACGCGACATACTTGACGATAAAACGAGTCTATAAGCCACAGTTCCTACTCGATCGAGGATTTCAAATGGGTTAATTAAATCGAGGGTTGAGATTTCCTCTATTCATCGATTCTTGCTTCTAGAATAACGCCCTCTTGAACCTTCTTCTTCACATTCATCAGCTCTGAGTATGTAGCTTAAGCGGCTTTAACTTTATCGATTAAAGTCGATTTTACTCGTATATTCGTTATCTTCACGTGGGTTCGTATATTCGCACTTGTAAACGCATACGATCTTCTACTCAATGCGTCAACTACCACGTTCGATTTTCCACGATGATATTAAATGGTACGATCGTAATTTTTAACAGCTCGAGCCAACGTCTTTGGCGCATGATACGTTCGTTTTAAGTAAAGAAATATTTGAGGGTTTAAGAAATGGGTTTTGTACTGGGGTCAATACAAAATTCGATTTTACGCTCTAGGAGTAGGCTAGGAAGTCTTCAAGAATACATCAGGAAATTTATTAACAATAGAAATATCATTCAAAACTGTGACTCTCATCCCAGACTTGGATAACACGTCACATTGATACCTATCAACTTGTCATCGTCATTTACAACGTCTCCTATAGAAAGTCTGGCTTCGGTGTATTCCACACCAGGAAGTCAACAACGAAAGGAACGGAGATTTTTACTTATGACTTGATATGACAATGATTGACTTTAGTGGTTTGGTTGCTTGAATTCGCATAACAGGTTGGTTAGAAATATGAAAGCTAACAACCTTACGAAAAGTATGATGAGCAATTAACCAATCGTTTCCAAAAATCATATCAATGCAAGTATTTTCAAAGAGATAAGATCGACAGGTAACGTGAAAGTGTTGATTTGAACAAGATTTATAAATAGTGGAGGTAACGAAAGTTTCTCCCAACTGAGTTTAAACAGATATATCAAAGTCTAACTTCTCCGGAGTTAAGTTCAAACATTAAAAACAACTAGGTAAAATAAAAGAGTGAGTAGAACCGGTATCTAACACGGTATAGACTTCGCAAGAGTTTATGACTAACATACCCGTGATAATTTTATTCAGGTTCCTCGTCACGAAAAAAAAATGCTCTCTCTTAAACTACCGGCTTTGGCTTGTCTGGGACATCCTTTGGCATCACTATCTCAACTGGACTTGACTTCACCATACGACAAAATCGAGCTAGGTGACCTTCTCTTTCGCAATTAAAACACGCTTTGGATTGCTGCGTACAGTTTGGACGGATGTGTCCCTCCTGTCCGCATTTGAAACATACGACCGATGGTCGTTCTTCTTCCTTTGAAACTGGTGCTGGTGCCGACGTCTTCACGTCATTGTTGAACCTTCTCTTCTTGAAATGTCCATTCTTATTGTTTTGGCCATGATTACCACCGAAGTAGTTACCATTTCTGGCATGTTGATTCCCTCCATGCTTATTGTCACCTCTTTGATGACTGTTATCACCGGTATTATCATTTTATCGGCTGCTCTCTTTTGGTTGGGTTGACCCGTTATCGCGCTCCAATAACTGAGCCCTATTAACAACATCTGAATACAAACACAGTTTATGAGAAATAAGATATTGACGTATCTCAGGCTTCAAACCTCTTAAAAACATCCGCGTCATTCTCTCTTTATTATCAACCAAGTGGGACGCAAATCGGGACAACTCGGCAAACTTGGCTTCGTACTGCGACACGGTCATGTTGTTTTGCTCTAACTTGATAAATTCCACCTCCTTTATGTGACGAACGCTTTCGGGAAAGTATTTGTCATTGAACAGCTCTTGGAACTTCTCCCAAGACATCTTGAGTGCGTCAGGCTGGGTACGTTTTATAGATTTCCACCAGTAATCTGCCTTTTCACGCAACATAAAGGTGGCAAAGGAAACCTTTTGCTCCTCTGAGCATCCCAAGACATCAAATATCTTGGTGATCTGCTTTAACCACGTCTCCGCCTTAAGTAGTTCTGGCTTTCCCAAAAACTCTGGTGGTCCCAGCTCCTTGAATTGCTTAGCAGTGACCAACCGTGGGTTGCCATTATTTTTACCTGCATTATGAACATGAGTCGCCTTTTCCTGATGTTGCATGAATTCTAAAAAACTCCTAAACGTACCGTCGTTCGTCAATTGATCAGTGTTGTTGTTTACAGGAGGATTATCGCCATCCTGTTGCACATTGTCCTGATTATTGATCTGTGGAGACTCAACGGTCTCCTGTGCTCCATTTCTTATCTCAACATTTTCAGATGCCATTATCAAATACTGCAACAAAACAAGGGTTAATTAACATATCACATATCATCCCTATACTCTGACCGACCAATTAAATAACAAGTAAACTTAGGTAGGTCATACTAGCGAATGAATTCTCCGTCTCTCCCCTCCTAGTTCTAGTCTCACATCTTAGCCAGGGATCATATCTCTAAGCTCTGATACCAACTGTGACGCCCCCAAAATTAGGTATACATTACCCATCTTGGGTCACCAGATACATGGTACAGAATTCAAATACAACTTACTAATACAACTTGTGACGCCCCCAAAATAGGTATACAACACCCATTCTGAGTCGCCAAAATACATGGTACAGAAACAACTACATCTTTATTATTACAACACAATAACTGTGAGTTTAAATACAAATATTGTCATCTAGACAATATCCACACTCAAATAAGTCCTCATTACAATAATTGATACATTATTTCACAAAAATGGTGAGGACTACTAAAATAACTTCTAGAACCATCATTCTATACCCCGACTAGTACTCGCTACATTCTCGCCTCCTGAGAAAAATGGAACAAAAAGGAAAAGGGTGAGCTCAACTAGCCTAGTAAAGAATATTATGACTAAGATAATACAGAACAAATTATCGTTAGTCTTCAACAGGAAAAATCTAATAGAATACAATAGACAACAAGTTTTAAATCAATATTCGCAGCGGAAAATAATAATTCATAGAAGAGTTACGTAGAGAATGAAATCTACGATTATTTATGAATTTAAAAGTCCATCATCAACATTTTATCCCTGTAACATCAATCAATAATCATCTTTGCACTACAAGCCAAAGATATTCATCAGTTGGTCATGTTCATCTCAACACCTGTTCATCTTTGCACTACGGGCCAAAGATATTCATCAGAAATCATTTATCTTTGCACTACAGGCCAAAGATATTCATTAATATCATCATTTAGGACTGAGGATGATGAAAAATATTTTAAAAAAACGAATCTAGTGAAGCAAAAGAACAAATATTAGGGATTCGTATTACAGTTTATCCATGTCCAAAAATACCTCATAAACAATCATAGTGGAGTAAAATTCAAGAATGATCAAAATATGGATACAATCAAAACTAGTATCCAGAATAGATATTTTGGACGAAAAGAAGAAAATTTCATTTTTCGGTGAATAGTAACTCGTGAATAGTAACTCATGAATAGTAACCCCGACATGAAAAGTTTCAAATTTAATAAAAATTTCTAACCAATATTTCGGCATAATGATATTGAAGAAATAATATCATTTTCGAATAAAATAACATCCCTTACCTCGAAAGAATAGTACTTCTGGCTGGACTACTAGATATAATGCTGAAGGGAACTTGCACCGTTTAACAACACTCAAAGTATACTCACAAGAATACGCTCAACGTATCGAGAGAGAAAGAGAGAGAAATCTTGTGTTTCTGGTGTGATTTTCAATTCTAACCTAAGCACCCTATTTATAGGAAAATGCATAGAACACCAAAGTAGAAAATTTAATAAAATATTAATATATATATTAAATTTTCCTACGCCAACCTTTGTAGATCTGAATTTCAGCCATTTGCAATACATGGGGGGCCAACCAAAATAATAAAAACATTTTTCTAACTATAAATATTTTAAACTTCCAAAAATCAATTATTCTGTAACCTCGAAACTTCAATAATTCATAATAAATAGCTCTTTTATCAAAAAATTCGAATCTCGCAATTTTTTATAGGAAATTCAATTCTCTACAACTTTGCAGAAGAAAGTTTTTCCAAATTCTAAACAGAAATTGACCGAAATCCATAAACGAACGATTTTACAAGCTATAATCAAATTTCAGTCAAGAAATGGGCCCACAGAAAGTTTAACATGTTTTAAATAACTTTTGCAACAAAAATACTCTTTCTCCTCATATACTCATATATCCCACATTCATTATAAAAATATCATCATTATTATATTATTAAAATAATATATTTAAATGAATTATTTTATCAGAAAAAGATAAAATATTAATTTTCAAGAATTGTCACATTTAAAAATTTTCTCCATCTATATCCACATAAAATCAATATTTTCCTCATCATATAAATCAATAATTAATTATTCACAAATAATATTATAGAATCACAGTACTGACAACCAGGCCGTTCCCAGGAAAGAGGGGCCTTTCCAATAAGGATCTTTCCTTACTGGCGCGCAATTAGATGACCAAACCTCTCCTTAGACAGAACTTTTTAGACATTGTCAATAATGTTATCTAATAATATTATTCAGATAATATGAATTATTGCTCCGATAATAGAAAATACTGTGTAGTGACAATTATTAAAACAACAGTAATATAAAATATCAACGCAGCAATTATTGAATCAATAAAATAAAATACTGAACAGTAATTACTGTAACCATTATTGAGTAGTGCCTTCTTACGTAAGAATCAATAATTGGTGCAATACTGTAAGACCCCAACTTATTAATGAATAAAATCAAATTTTCTCTAAATATTATTGTGAATAATAAGGGGTTAATTTGATATAATACTTTGGTTATGGGTGAAATGTGCAAATTTTACAAAATAAGCAAGTGGTTATAAAATATTTATTTTTGGTCGGTGAATATTCGGTTGGTCGTGGAATATTCTTGCTGTCGGGGAATATTCGTACGACGACGCAGCCTTGTGTGGGCCCCATAACGGAAAGCGATTGGATGAAGAAAACGACAAGTATAAGTTGTTTATAAATAACGGCGTAGTTGTTACCGTTAATACTGTTGGAATACCCGGTGGTTAAAATACAGTAGCACACGGTATTGCACCAATTATTGATTCTTACGTAAGAAGGCACTACTCAATAATTGTTACAGTAGTTATTATTCAATATTTTATTTTATTGATTCAATAATTGCTGCGTTGATATTTTATATTATTGTTGTTTCAATAATTGTTGCTGCACAGTATTTTCATTTATCAGATCAATAATTCATATTATTTGAATAATATTATTAGATAACATTATTGGCAATGTCTAGAAAGTTCTGTCTAAGGAGAGGTTTGGTCATCTAATTGCGCGCCAGTAAGGAGAAATCCTTATTGGAAAGCCCCCTCTTTCCTGGGAACGGCCTGGTTGTCATAAATGTGATTCTGTAATATTATTTGTGAATAATTAATTATTGATTCATATGATAAGGAAATATTTATTTTATGTGGATATAAATGAGGGATATATTTTTGTGGTTAAAAATGAAGGAGTTAATGTTGAGGTGTTTTATCAGTATTTTTATCGGAATGGAGGTATTAAAAAATCAAATCAGGGTTTTTGAGAAATATTGCGGGTGTTATAATTTTTAATCCGACCGTTGGATCGTGGTAATTTTTGGATATGTTATACATATATAAGTTGAGTATATGTCCACAAATTTTGAACCGTTAAAAATGAACGTATGATTTATTATGAATTTTACAAGATGACTGGTTCAGAAATTGTTGAATTTTCGGAGTTTATCATTTTGGTGGAAAATTCTAGAATTGGTGGGCCCCACTTGTGGTTGGTGAAGAAATGTGCTGAATTATATTTCAAATGTGGTAGGTGGGAATAGTAGCAGGTAAAGCCATCAGGTTGCAGGTCAAACCTACCAAAATTTTCCTATAAATAGAGGGCTAAGTTAGAATTGAAAATTACACCAGAAACAAGTTTTCTCTCTTTCTCTCTCTAGATTATTGAGTGTATTTTGTGAGTATTTAGATACTTTGAGAGTTTCTATTCATCAGAGCAAGTTTCTTTCAGCCTTATACCGGTATTCCGACCAGAAGTACTGATATTTTGAGGTAAGGGATATTATTTTCTTCTTAATGATATTATTTTCTTCAATATCATTATGCTGAAATATTGATATGAGTTTTTATCAAATTTGGAACTTTTTGTGTCGGGGTTACTATTCACGTATACGGCACTATTCACGTATACGGCACTATTCACGAATACGGCACTATTCACCGAAAAATAAAATTTTCCCTTTTTGTCCAAGATGTCTATTATGGTTACTATCTTTGATTGTATCCATGTTTTGATCTTTATTTTTGAATTCTGCTTCACAATTGATTATTATGAAGTATTATTGATCTTGGATAAACTGTTATACGAATCCCTACTATTTGTCCTTCTGTCTCATTGGATTCGTTCTCTTTAAGATATTTTTCATCATCCTCAGTCCTAAATGATGATATTAATGAATATCTTTGGCCTGTAGTGCAAAGATGTATAATTACTTGATGAATATCTTTGGCCTGTAGTGCAAAGATGAACAGGTGTTGAGATGAACATGACCGACTGATGATACAAATGAATATCTTTGGCCTGTAGTGCAAAGATGAATATTTGGTTAAAGATGATTATTAATTGATGTTACAGGGATAAAATATTGATGATGGACTTTTAAATCTTAGAAGATAGTAGAATTCTTTCTCTACTTGACTCTTCTAATGGTTTGTTGTTTCCGCTGCAGTTGTTGATCTAAAACTTGTTGTCGATTATATTTTATCAGATTTTTCCCTGTTGAAGACTAACGATAATTTGTTGTATATTATCTTAGTCATAATATTCTTTACTGGGCTAGTTGAGCTCACCCTTTTCCTTTTTGTTCCATTTTTCTTCTCAGGAGGTGAGAACATAGCAGGATCTAGTCGGGGTATGGAGTGATGGTTCTAGAAAGATGTATTAGCAGTCCTCACTATTTCTGTAAAATAGTGTTTGAATAATTGTAATGAGGATTTATTTGAGTGTGGATATTGTCTAGAAGACAATATTTGTATTTAAACTCACAGTATGTGTTGTCGTATTTTGCACGACAATTGTATTATTGAAGTTGTAGTTTGCTTTCTGTACCATGTATTTGGCGACTCAGAATGGGTGTTGTATACCTATTCTGGGGGCGTCACAGTTGGTATCAGAGCTTAGGGATATGATCCCTGGCTGAGATGTGAGACAAGAACTAGGAGGGGAGAGACGGGAATTCCTTCGCTAGTATGACCTGACTAAGTTTATTTGGTGTTTATTTGGTCGGTCAGAGTATAGGGATAATATATGACATGACTATTAACCCTTGTTTTATGGCAGTATTTAAGAATGGCAGCTGAGAACGTTAATAATGGAGTAAATCAGACCGTGGAGACACCTTTGATCACTACCCAGGGGAACGTGCAACAGGAAGGCAATATTCCTCCTGTAAACAACGTTACCGAGCAAACGATGAATGATGGAATGTTTAGGAGCTTTTTGCAGTTCATGCAAAATCAGACGAGGGAGACTCGTGTGCAGAATACGGGTGGAAATGATAACAACGCGCGGTTTGTCACAGCTAAGCAGTTCAAAGAATTGGGACCACCAGAATTTAAGGGAAAGCCGGATCCGATCATGGCGGAAACGTGGGTCAAGCAAATTACCAAGATATTTGATGTCTTGGGATGCACGGAGGAACAGAAGGTTCCATTCGCCACATTTATGTTCCGCGGTGAGGCAGACTACTGGTGGGAGTCTGTGAAGCGTACCCAGCCTGACGCACTCAACATGTCCTGGGAAACATTTCAAAAACTGTTCAATGACAAGTACTTTCCTGAAAGTATTCGTCATATGAAGGAGGTTGAGTTTATTAGACTGGAACAAAACAACATGACGGTGTCCCAGTACGAGGCGAAGTTTGCAGAGTTATCCAGGTTTGCACCTCATTTGGTCGAAAATGAGGAACGAATGACGCGGATGTTTCTGAGAGGTTTAAAACCTGAGATTCGTCAATACCTTATCTCTCATAAATTTTCTCTGTATTCAGACGTTGTCAACAGGGCCCAATTATTAGAGAGAGATAATGAGTATACTCAACCGAGGGACCACAACCAGGGTCATACCGGTGACAGCAATCATCAGAGCGATGATAACCAACGAGGAGGGAAAAATACGAACAAAGGCGGTAACCACTCGGGTGGTCATCGTGGCCATGATAATAGGAGAGGTGAGTCAAGTGGAAATTTCAGAAAGAGGAGATTCAACAATGACGGGAAGACATCAGCACCAGCACCAGCACCAACAACAAATTTTAGGGGAGGAGAACGACCGCCAGTTAGATGTTACAAATGCGGGAAAGAGGGACATATCAGCCCAAACTGTCCACAACAATCCAAGGTGTGTTACAACTGTGGGAAGGAAGGCCACATCGCTCGAGATTGTACTATAGCGAAACCAAGTTCAGCGGGAGTGGTGATTCCAAGGGCTGTCCCGGATAAGGCGAAATCAGCGGTTCCTGGAAGAGCGTTTGTCGTTACTGGCCAAAACGCGAGAAACCCGAACGAGGTGATCACGGGTAAGCTAATCTTGAATTCTTGCGAAGTTTATACTTTACTAGATACCGGTTCTACCCATTCTTTTATCTCTCCTGCTTGTGCTCAACGTTTAAACTTGACTCCGGAGAAATTGGACTTTAACTTATCTGTTGAAACTCCGTTGGGTGAAACCTTCGTTACATCTACAGTTTATAAATCTTGCATGATCCAAGTTGGCACTATCACATTACCTGTTGATCTTATCTCTTTAAAGATACTTGCTTTTGATGTGATTTTAGGAATTGATTGGTTAACCACTCATCATGCTAAAATTGATTGTTTTCGTAAGGTTGTTAGTTTTCATATTCCTAACCAACCTGTCATACGAATTCAAACTACTAAACCACTAAAATCAGTCACTGTCATATCAAGCCACAAAGCTATTCGTTTATTGAAAAACGGATGTCAAGCTTTCTTAGCCCATGTTATGGATTTGAACAAAGACAAGTCAGATTTGAATAATATTTCTATTGTTAGAGAATTTTCCGATGTATTTCCTGAAGAACTTCCCGGTCTACCCCCGGAACGAGAAATTGAATTCTTTATTGACCTTGAACCCGGTACAAAGCCCATTTCTAAAACCCCATATCGAATGGCTCCTATTGAACTTCAGGAGTTAAAAGTCCAACTACAGGAGTTGTTGGACATCGGTTTTATTCGTCCTAGTACGTCTCCTTGGGGTGCTCCTGTTTTATTCGTAAAGAAGAAAGACGGGAGTATGCGACTTTGTATTGACTATCGAGAATTGAACCATGTCACCATCAAGAATAGGTATCCGCTACCTCGCATTGATGACCTGTTTGACCAGTTGCAAGGAGCACAATTCTTTTCAAAGATCGATCTTCGTTCTGGATATCATCAGCTGAAGATTAAAACTGAGGATATTCCAAAGACTGCCTTCAGAACTCGGTACGGGCATTATGAATTCTTAGTAATGTCTTTTGGATTGACTAATGCTCCTGCTGCCTTCATGGATATGATGAACCGTGTATTCAAAGAATATTTGGATCAGTTCGTTGTTGTCTTTATTGATGACATCCTCATCTATTCCAAAAGCCGTGAAGATCATGAGCGCCATTTGAAGCTGGTACTGCAAAGGCTTCGTGAAAACAAGCTATATGCCAAACTGAAGAAATGCGAGTTCTGGCTTGAGGAAGTAGCATTCCTTGGGCACGTGGTGTCAAAACATGGAGTATCTGTCGACCCGGCGAAGATTGAAGCCATACAAAGTTGGGAGCAACCGAAGTCGGTAACCGAAGTACGTAGCTTTCTGGGCTTAGCTGGTTATTATCGGAGATTTGTGGAAGGATTTTCTCGAATCGCTACTCCGTTAACTCAGCTGACTCGGAAAGATACAAAATTCGTATGGAGTGAGGAATGCGAGAAGAGTTTCCAAGAACTCAAGAGGAGACTCATTTCGGCACCTGTTTTGACAATACCATCTGGTTCGGATGGATTTGTTATCTACAGCGATGCTTCAGGCAAAGGGTTAGGATGTGTTCTCATGCAACATGGGAAAGTCATAGCCTATGCCTCACGACAACTCAAAGAATATGAGAGGAATTATCCTACTCATGATTTGGAGTTGGCAGCAGTCGTTTTTGCGTTGAAGATCTGGAGACACTACCTGTATGGGGAGAAAGTGGAGATCTATACAGATCATAAAAGCCTCAAATATTTCTTCACCCAAAAGGAACTCAACATGCGGCAACGACGTTGGCTTGAGCTGTTGAAAGATTACGATCATACCATCCAATACCATCCTGGAAAAGCAAACGTAGTAGCTGACGCATTGAGTAGAAGATCATATGCGGGTACGAGTGCAATGTTTTTAACACAAAGGCCCATTTTGTATGACTTGCAAAGGATGGAGATAGAGATGAAGGCTCCAAGTACCCACATGATGATATCAAATATACGAGTAGAACCGACTTTAATCGATAAAGTTAAAGCTGCTCAAGCTACGGATATAGAGCTGATGCGTATGAAGAAGAAAGTGCAAGAAGGTGCTATTCCAGAAGCAAGAATCGATGAAGAAGGAATACTTCGAGTCAACTCCAGACTTTGTGTTCCTAACGATTTTGACTTGAAGCATAGAATAATGATGGAGGCACACAACACACCGTTTGCAATCCATCCTGGGAGTACCAAAATGTATCACGATCTTCGACATACATTTTGGTGGAGCAATATGAAAAGAGAGATCGCGGAGTTTATCTCGAGATGTTTAACTTGTCAACGTGTAAAAGCGGAGCATCAAGTACCAAAGGGTCCATTGCAACCACTTGAGATTCCGAAATGGAAGTGGGAACACATTACTATGGATTTTGTTACGGGTCTTCCCAAGGTTTCTCAAGGCATAGATGCGATTTGGGTTATTGTTGATAGATTAACCAAGTCCGCTCATTTCTTGCCGATACGTGAGACTTATTCCCTTGAACGTCTTGCTAGTATGTACGTGAACGAGATTGTGAGATTGCATGGCATGCCAGTATCCATAGTTTCGGATCGTGACCCAAGATTCACTTCACGATTTTGGGTTAGCTTGCAGAAAGCTATGGGCACGGATTTACGATTCAGTTCAGCATACCATCCTCAAACGGACGGACAATCAGAGAGGACTATTCAAACTCTTGAAGATCTATTAAGACTTTGTGTCTTAGATCTCAAAGGGAGTTGGGATAAGTACCTACCATTGGTGGAATTCTCCTACAACAACAGTTATCAGGCGAGCATAGGTATGGCTCCATTTGAGGCGTTGTATGGAAGAAAATGTCGTTCTCCAGTATGCTGGGACGAGGTGGGTGAAGCAACATTGTTGGGACCAGAGTTGGTACGCATTACTACAGAGAAGATCCAAACGATTCGACAACGTATACAAACGGCACAGGATCGACAAAAGAGTTATGCGGATCTTCATCGGAAGGACGTGGAATTTAATATTGGGGATCATGTATTGTTACGTGTTGCACCATGGAAGGGAGTTACAAGATTTGGGAAGAGAGGAAAGCTCAATCCAAGATTTGTTGGTCCATTTGAGATTCTTGAGCGAATAGGAAATGTGGCATATAGACTCGCATTACCTCCAAGCATGTCTCGTGTTCATAATGTTTTTCACATATCTATGCTTCGTAAATATGTTAAAGACCCGAACCACATTATTGAGTTAGAACCAGACGAGATAGCTGAAGATTTAACGTACGAGGAGGTACCTGTTAAGATCTTGGATAGGAAAGAGCATGTCCTACGCACGAAGGTTATACCACAAGTTAAGGTTTTGTGGAGAAACCATGCTATTGAAGAAATGACCTGGGAGTTGGAATCAGAAATGAAAGCGAGGTATCCTCACCTTTTTGAAACATCAGGTACGTACGTCAATTTCGAGGACGAAATTTCATAAGGAGGGGAGGTTGTAAGACCCCAACTTATTAATGAATAAAATCAAATTTTCTCTAAATATTATTGTGAATAATAAGGGGTTAATTTGATATAATACTTTGGTTATGGGTGAAATGTGCAAATTTTGCAAAATAAGCAAGTGGTTATAAAATATTTATTTTTGGTCGGTGAATATTCGGTTGGTCGTGGAATATTCTTGCTGTCGGGGAATATTCGTACGACGACGCAGCCTTGTGTGGGCCCCATAACGGAAAGCGATTGGATGAAGAAAACGACAAGTATAAGTTGTTTATAAATAACGGCGTAGTTGTTACCGTTAATACTGTTGGAATACCCGGTGGTTAAAATACAGTAGCACACGGTATTGCACCAATTATTGATTCTTACGTAAGAAGGCACTACTCAATAATTGTTACAGTAGTTATTATTCAATATTTTATTTTATTGATTCAATAATTGCTGCGTTGATATTTTATATTATTGTTGTTTCAATAATTGTTGCTGCACAGTATTTTCATTTATCAGATCAATAATTCATATTATTTGAATAATATTATTAGATAACATTATTGGCAATGTCTAGAAAGTTCTGTCTAAGGAGAGGTTTGGTCATCTAATTGCGCGCCAGTAAGGAGAAATCCTTATTGGAAAGCCCCCTCTTTCCTGGGAACGGCCTGGTTGTCATAAATGTGATTCTGTAATATTATTTGTGAATAATTAATTATTGATTCATATGATAAGGAAATATTTATTTTATGTGGATATAAATGAGGGATATATTTTTGTGGTTAAAAATGAAGGAGTTAATGTTGAGGTTTTTATCAGTATTTTTGTCGGAATGGAGGTATTAAAAATCAAATCAGGGTTTTTGAGATATATTGCGGGGGTTATAATTTTTAATCCGACCGTTGGATCGTGGTAATTTTTGGATATGTTATACATATATAAGTTGAGTATATGTCCACAAATTTTGAACCGTTAAAAATGAACGTATGATTTATTATGAATTTTACAAGATGACTGGTTCAGAAATTGTTGAATTTTCGGAGTTTATCATTTTGGTGGAAAATTCTAGAATTGGTGGGCCCCACTTGTGGTTGGTGAAGAAATGTGCTGAATTATATTTCAAATGTGGTAGGTGGGAATAGTAGCAGGTAAAGCCATCAGGTTGCAGGTCAAACCTACCAAAATTTTCCTATAAATAGAGGGCTAAGTTAGAATTGAAAATTACACCAGAAACAAGTTTTCTCTCTTTCTCTCTCTAGATTATTGAGTGTATTTTGTGAGTATTTAGATACTTTGAGAGTTTCTATTCATCAGAGCAAGTTTCTTTCAGCCTTATACCGGTATTCCGACCAGAAGTACTGATATTTTGAGGTAAGGGATATTATTTTCTTCTTAATGATATTATTTTCTTCAATATCATTATGCTGAAATATTGATATGAGTTTTTATCAAATTTGGAACTTTTTGTGTCGGGGGTTACTATTCACGTATACGGCACTATTCACGTATACGGCACTATTCACGAATACGGCACTATTCACCGAAAAATAAAATTTTCCCTTTTTGTCCAAGATGTCTATTATGGTTACTATCTTTGATTGTATCCATGTTTTGATCTTTATTTTTGAATTCTGCTTCACAATTGATTATTATGAAGTATTATTGATCTTGGATAAACTGTTATACGAATCCCTACTATTTGTCCTTCTGTCTCATTGGATTCGTTCTCTTTAAGATATTTTTCATCATCCTCAGTCCTAAATGATGATATTAATGAATATCTTTGGCCTGTAGTGCAAAGATGTATAATTACTTGATGAATATCTTTGGCCTGTAGTGCAAAGATGAACAGGTGTTGAGATGAACATGACCGACTGATGATACAAATGAATATCTTTGGCCTGTAGTGCAAAGATGAATATTTGGTTAAAGATGATTATTAATTGATGTTACAGGGATAAAATATTGATGATGGACTTTTAAATCTTAGAAGATAGTAGAATTCTTTCTCTACTTGACTCTTCTAATGGTTTGTTGTTTCCGCTGCAGTTGTTGATCTAAAACTTGTTGTCGATTATATTTTATCAGATTTTTCCCTGTTGAAGACTAACGATAATTTGTTGTATATTATCTTAGTCATAATATTCTTTACTGGGCTAGTTGAGCTCACCCTTTTCCTTTTTGTTCCATTTTTCTTCTCAGGAGGTGAGAACATAGCAGGATCTAGTCGGGGTATGGAGTGATGGTTCTAGAAAGATGTATTAGCAGTCCTCACTATTTCTGTAAAATAGTGTTTGAATAATTGTAATGAGGATTTATTTGAGTGTGGATATTGTCTAGAAGACAATATTTGTATTTAAACTCACAGTATGTGTTGTCGTATTTTGCACGACAATTGTATTATTGAAGTTGTAGTTTGCTTTCTGTACCATGTATTTGGCGACTCAGAATGGGTGTTGTATACCTATTCTGGGGGCGTCACAAATACCGTGTGCTACTGTGCAACAACGCGTATTACTGTGTTTTAACCACCGGGTATTCCAACAGTATTAACGGTAACAACTACGCCGTTATTTATAAATAACTTATTTTTGTCGTTTTCTTCATCCAATCACTTTCCATTATGGGGCCCACACAAAGCTACGCCGTCGTACGAATATTCCCCGACAGCAAGAATATTCCACGACCAAACGAATATTCTCCGATAACAATGATTATTTTATAACCACCTGCTTATTTGAAATATTTGCGCATTTTACCCATAACTAACCTCATTAATCAATTTAACCCTTACTATTTCAAAATAATAAATAGAGGAAATTAAATTTCATTTATTAATAATTTGGGGTCTTACAACCTCCCCTCCTTATGAAAATAATTCATATTATTAATTGACAATAATTGAATCAAACTGAGTAACTTCTCACATAAGCATTAATAATCAATACCATGTGCTACTATGCAACCACACGTATTACTGTACTTTTACTACCGAGTAGTTCAACAGTATCAACGGTAAAACTTCCGTCGTTATTTTTAATAAAATATTTTTGTCGTTTTCTCAATCCGACAATAATTCCGTTGTGGGGTCCACCAATAATTGTGCCGTCGTACGAATATTCCCTGACAAAAATAATATTTCCCGACCAATCGAATATAATACAACAACTTGCATACTTTGCAAACTTTATAAATACTACCTACAACTATAACATTTTCTCAAATTCACACCATAATATTTAAAAAAAAAATATTTCGAAAAATTAAATCTTTATTCATAAAATCTGGGGTTTTACATTAGTTGTATCTTAATGCTTCTTAATAACTCACCTCTTAATGTATCTTAATATCTTATATCTTTGTATTAAGAGATCTTCTAAATAAAGACTCGTATTTATATCTTAACTATTCAGATGATATTTTAATACAAAGATGTGGGTTGTTAAGATACATTAAGAGGTGAACTGTTAATATGCAATCAAGCACCACCTCAAAGACTCAAACAATCGAATATCCATTATATTCAATCACTTATGGAAACCTCGACGACAGCTTATTAATATTAAGCAACAAAAATTAGCTAATGTTCAATTAATTAGTAGGTAAACAAATGAAGCATTTAATAGAACTTCAAGTGCATGGTGCAAAATAATGTGAAAGGTGTTTATATTAGATAAATGATACACATGAACTGATTAAAACTTAAATTGATGACTTTGATTGGGTATATTAATTGATGTTTTCTTATTGGATTTGACTAATAAGAAAATATAAGGCTAGATTAACAAATTGCTATACTTAATTATAACTATATACATGTGAGGAGAGATAGAAAAATATAGATATTGTTATATTGTGTATATAAAATCTATCGATATTATAAAGGAAAAGGGAGAAAAGTAATTATCTTCTTGAGACTGTGTCACATGTAATTAAGGGAGAAAAGTAGTTGCCTTCTTGAGACTGTGTCACATGTAATTTTCTTTCTCTTTTAATTTCCACAAGTTTAGTTTTATTATAATTTTGTCATTCATTTTTTAACTTTATTCTCTCCCTAAAATATGATAAAATTTTATTATATTTTTACAATATATTGCACATGCAACAGTGAGACTAGCTAGTAAGGATAAAATGAGATTAGAATAAATGTTCAAAAAATGATCTCACACCATGCATGAACCTTGGCTTTGTTTTTGATTTTTTTTTCTTGGGATAGATTCTTCTGATTGTTTTTCTATGTGTATTTGATCTTATATCCAAACCTTTTGGATATAAATATGATGTACTTGGTTTTCATTAATGATTTTTTCTTTTGCTGATAAAAAAAAGTGAAAGAGGGGAAAAAAGAATGGCAAAAAGTACTTTTACCCCACTGTGGTTGTAGTGTTTTAAGCAATTAACCACTGTACTTTTAAAATATTCAATTAGCCCACTGTACTTTTTAAAAATGTTCAATCAGCCCATTCCGTCCAATTTCTTGGACGGACGTTAAAAAATTGCACACGTGGCATTGAAAAAAATAATAAAAAATCATTATTTCTTATGTGGCAACCTAATCAGCCAAATTCTTAATACTATTGAGCCACTGCACTTTAAAAAAATGTAATTGGCCCACTGTGGTTTTAAAAATATTTTTATGTTTCATTTTCTATCTTTTTCTTTACCTAAATATTTATAATATGTATAATATTAATAAAAATTAATATTATAATATTTATAATATGTATGTTTTATTTTAAAAATAAAAATAAAAATACTTTTATGTTTTAAAATACTTATAATTTTTTTTATATTTTATTTTCTTTCTTTTTCTTTACCTAAATATTTATAATATGTATAATATTAATAAAAATTAATATTATAATATTTATAATATGTATGTTTTATTTTAAAAATAAAAATAAAAATACTTTTATGTTTTAAAATACTTATAAATTTTTTAAAAATAAAAATATTTTTATGTTTTATTTTCTTTTTTTTCTTTATCTAAATATTTATAATGTGTAATATTAATAAAATTAATATAGTATTGTCGCTCTCTTCCGCAGCAATAAGTTGAATCAGGACGCCCTCCAGTTTTTCTCCATCACTCCATTCATGAATTTTCGCCTTTACCAGACTACGGTTTTCCCTTATCAAATCCTAAACCGGGAAATTCTTCCTTGGCATTGCATAGTTGTGACGCCCCCAAAATATGTATACAACACCCATTCTGAGTCGCCAAAATACATGGTACAGAAACAACTACATCTTTACTATTACAATATAAGAACTGTGAGTTTAAATATAAATATTGTCATCTAGACAATATTCACACTCAAATAAGTCCTCATTACAATTATTGATACATTATTTTACAAAAATGGTGAGGACTACTAATAATATTATTCAGATAATATGAATTATTACTCCGATAATAGAAAATACTGTGTAGTGACAATTATTAAAACAACAGTAATATAAAATATCAACGCAGCAATTA
The DNA here is from genome assembly GCA_016801055.1 of Panax notoginseng. Classification (NCBI taxonomy): domain Eukaryota; kingdom Viridiplantae; phylum Streptophyta; class Magnoliopsida; order Apiales; family Araliaceae; genus Panax; species Panax notoginseng. The sequence goes on along the minus strand of CM029015.1, from coordinate 210,693,400 downwards.
TTGAATCAATAAAATAAAATACTGAACAGTAATTACTGTAACAATTATTAAGTAATGCCTTCTTACGTAAAAATAAATAATTGGTGCAATACCGTGTGCTACTGTGCAACAACGCGTATTACTGTGTTTTAACCACCGGGTATTCCAACAGTGTTAACGGTAACAACTACGCCGTTATTTATAAACAACTTGTTTTTGTCGTTTTCTTCATCCAATCGCTTTCCGTTATGGGGCCCACACAAGGCTGCGTCGTCGTACGAATATTCTCCGACAACAAGAATATTCCACGACCAAACGAATATTCCCCGACAACAATGAATATTTTATGACCACTTGCTTATTTGAAATATATGCGCATTTTACCCATAACTAATCTCATTAATCAATTTAACCCTTACTATTTCAAAATAATAAATAGAGGAAATTTAAATTTTATTTATTAATAATTTGGGGTCTTACAACCTCCCCTCCTTATGAAATTTCGTCCTCGAAATTGACGTACGTACCTGGTGTTTCGAAAAGATGAGGATACCTTGCTTTCATTTTCGTTTCCAACTCCCAGGTCATTTCCTCAATAGCATGGTTTCTCCACAAAACTTTAACTTGTGGTATGACCTTCGTGCGTAGGACATGCTCCTTCCTATCCAAGATCTTGACAGGTACCTCTTCGTACGTTAAGTCTTCGGCTATCTCGTCCGGTTCTAACTCAATAACGTGGTTTGGGTCTTTCACATATTTACGTAGTACAGATATATAAAAAATATTATGAACACGAGACATACTTAGAGGTAACGCGAGTCTATAGGCCACATTTCCTACTCGGTCAAGAATCTGAAATGGACCAATAAATCGTGGATTGAGATTTCCTCTCTTCCCAAATCTTGTAACTCCTTTCCATGGAGCCACACGCAACAACACATGATCCCCAATGTCAAATTCCACGTCCTTTCGATAAAGATCCGCATAACTCTTTTGTCGATCCTGTGCCGTTTGTATACGTTGTCGAATCGTTTGGATCTTTTCCGTAGTCATACGTACCAACTCTGGTCCTAAGAACGTTGCTTCTCCCACCTCATCCCAACATACTGGAGAGCGACACTTTCGTCCATACAATGCTTCAAATGGAGCCACACCTATACTTGCCTGATAACTGTTATTGTAGGAGAATTTCACCAATGGTAGGTACTTATCCCAACTCCCTTTGAAATCTAGGACACAAAGTCTTAATAGATCTTTAAGAGTTTGAATAGTCCTCTCTGATTGTCCGTCCGTTTGAGGATGGTATGCCGAACTAAATCGTAAATCTGTGCCCACAACTTTTTGCAAGCTAACCCAAAATCTTGAAGTGAATCTTGGGTCACGATCCGAAACTATGGATACTGGCATGCCATGTAGTCTCACAATCTCATCTATGTATATACAAGCAAGACGTTCAAGGGAATAAGTCTCCCGTATCGGCAAGAAATGAGCAGACTTGGTTAATCTATCAACAATAACCCAAATAGCATTTATGCCTTGAGAAACCGTGGGAAGACCCGTAACGAAATCCATGGTAATGTGTTCCCACTTCCATGTCGGAATCTCAAGTGGTTGCAATGGACCCTTTGGCACTTGATGTTCCGCCTTTACACGTTGACAAGTTAAACAACTCGAGATAAACTTTGCAATCTCTCTCTTCATATTATTCCACCAAAATGTATGTCGAAGATCACGATACATTTTGGTACTTCCAGGATGGATTGCAAATGGTGTATTATGTGCCTCCATCATGATCTTGTACTTCAAATCAGAATCGTTAGGAACACAAAGTCTGGAGTGGACTCGAAGTATTCCTTCTTCATCGATTCTTGCTTCTGGAATAGCACCTTCTTGCACTTTCTTCTTCATACGCATCAGCTCCGGGTCTGTGGCTTGAGCAACTTTAACTTTATTGATTAAAGTTGGTTCTATGCGTATACTTGACATCATCGCACTCGTTCCTGCATATGATCTTCTACTCAACGCGTCAGCTACCACGTTTACTTTTTCAGGATGGTATTGAATAGTGTGGTCGTAATGTTTCAACAGCTCGAGCCAACGTCGTTGCCGCATGTTGAGTTCTTTTTGAGTGAAGAAATATTTGAGGCTTTTATGGTCTGAATATATCTCCACTTTCTCCCCATATAGATAGTGCCTCCAGATTTTTAGTGCAAAAATGACTGCTGCCAACTCTAGATCATGAGTAGGATAATTTCTCTCATATTCTTTAAGTTATCACGAGGCATAGGCTATAACTTTCCCACATTGCATGAGAACACATCCTAGCCCTTTGCCTGAAGCATCGCTGTAGATAACAAATCCATCCGAACCAGATGGTATGGTCAAAACAGGTGCCGAAATGAGTCTCCTCTTAAGCTCTTGGAAACTCTTCTCGCATTTCTCGCTCCATACGAATTTGATATCTTTCCGAGTCAGCTGAGTTAACGGGGTAGCGATTCGAGAAAACCCTTCCACGAATCTCCGATAATAAGTAGCTAAGCCCAGAAAGCTACGTACTTCGGTCACCGTCTTTGGTTGCTCCCAACTTTGTATTGCTTCAATCTTCACCTGGTCAACAGATACTCCATATTTTGACACCACGTGCCCTAGGAATGTTACTTCCTCAAGCCAGAACTCGCATTTCTTCAACTTAGCATATAACTTGTTTTCACGCAGCCTTTGGAGTACCAGCTTCAAATGGTGCTCATGATCTTCACGGCTTTTGGAATATATGAGGATGTCATCAATAAAGACAACAACGAATTGATACAAATAATCCTTGAATACTCGGTTCATCATATCCATGAAAGCCGCAGGAGCATTAGTCAATCTAAAAGACATGACTAGGAATTCATAATGCCCGTACCGAGTTCTGAAGGCAGTCTTCGGAATATCCTCAGTTTTAACCTTCAGCTGATGATATCCAGAACGAAGATCAATTTTTGAAAAGAATCGTGCTCCTTGTAACTGGTCAAACATGTCATCAATACGAGGTAGCGGATACCTATTCTTGATAGTGACATGGTTTAATTCCAGGTAATCGATACAAAGTCGCATACTCCTGTCTTTCTTCTTTACAAATAAAACAGGAGCACCCCAAGGAGATGTACTAGGACGAATGAAACCGATGTCCAACAACTCTTGTAGTTGGACCTTCAACTCCTGAAGTTCAATAGGAGCCATTCGATATGGGATTTTAGAAATAGGCTTTGTACCAGGTTCAAGATCAATAAAGAATTCAACTTCACGTTCCAGGGGTAGACCGGGAAGTTCTTCAAGAAATACGTCAGGAAAGCCAATAACAACAGGAATATTATTCAAATTTGACGTGTCTTTATTCAAATCCATAACATGGGCTAAGAAAGCTTGACATCCGTTTTTTAATAAACAAATGGCTTTATGGATTGATATAACAGTGATTGATTTTAATGGCTTAGTTGCTTGAATTCGCACAACAGGTTGATTAGGAATATGAAAACTAACCACCTTACGAAAATAATCAATTTTGGCATGATGAGTAGTTAACCAATCAATTCCTAAAATCACGTCAAATGCAAGTATCTTTAAAGAGATAAGGTCAACAGGTAAGGTGATGGTGCCAACTTGGATCAAACAAGATTTATAAATAGTGGATGTGATGAAAGTTTCTCCTAACGGAGTCTCCACAGATAAATCAAAGTCTAATTTCTCCGAAGTCAAGTTTAAACGTTGAGCACAAGCAGGAGAAATAAACGAATGGGTAGCACCGGTATCTAGTAAGGTATAAACTTCGCATGAATTTATGATTAGCTTACCCGTGATCACCTCATTTGGGTTCCTCGCATGTTGACCAGTCACTATAAATGCTCTTCCAGGAACCGTTGACTTTGACTTTTCTGGGATAGCTTTCTGAGTCACCATCCCCGCTGGACTTGGTTTCGCTACAGTGCAATCTCGAGCGATATGTCCTTCATTTCCACAATTATAACATACCTTAAACTGTTGTGGGCAGTTTAGGCTGATATGTCCTTCTTTTCCGCACTTATAGCATATAACCGGTGATCGTTCTCCTCCCTTGGAACCAGTTGCTGCTGGTGCTGACGTCTTCGTATTGTCATTGTTGAATCTCCTCTTTTTAAAATCTCCTCCCGACTCGCTTCTTCTATTTTCATAGCCACGATTACCACCAGAGTGGTTGCCGTTCTTGTCTGTATTTTTCTTTCTCCGCTGGTTATCATTGTTCTGATGACTGTTGTCACTAATATGATCCTGGTTGTGGTCCCTCGGTTGACCGTACTCGTTATCTCGCTCTAATAATTGAGCCCTGTTGACAACATCTGAATAGAGAATGAGAAATGAGATATTGACGTATGCCGGGTTTCAAACCTCTCAGAAACATCCGCGTCATACGTTCCTCATTCTCCACCAAATGAGGTGCAAACCTGGACAACTGTGCAAACTTCCCCTCGTACTGGGACACCGTCATGTTATTCTGCTCCAGTCTAATAAACTCTACCTCCTTCATATGACGAATACTTTCAGGAAAGTACTTGTCATTGAACAGTTTTTGAAATGTCTCCCAAGACATGCTGAGTGCGGTTGAATGGGTACGCTTCACAGATTTCCACCAGTAGTCTGCCTCGCCACGGAATATAAAGGTGGCGAATGGAACCTTCTGTTCCTCCGTGCATCCCAAGACATCAAATATCTTGGTAATTTGCTTGACCCATGTCTCCGCCTTAATCGGATCCGGCTTTCCCCAGAATTCTGGTGGTCCCAACTCTTTGAACTGCTTGGCTGTGACCAGCTGTGCGTTGCCATTGTTTCTTCCTATATTTTGAACAGGAATCTCATTCGTCTGGTTTTGCATGAATCGCAAAAAGCTTCTAAACATCTCATCGTTCATCGTCTGCTCAGTGGTGTTGTTCACAGGAGGAACATTGCCAGCCTGTTGCACGTTCTCCTCGTTGGTGAGTATAGGCATCTCCACCGTCTCATTTACTCTACTGTTAACATTCTCAATCGACATTCTCAAATACTGCCATAAAACAAAGGTTAATTTAACAAATTAACATATCACATAATATCCCTATATTATGACCGACCAACAAATAAGCTTAGGTAGGATACACTAGCGAAGGATTTACTCGTCTCTCCCCTCCTAGTTCTATTCCCCGATCTCCGCCAGAGATCATATCCCTAAGCTCTGATACCAACTGTGACGCCCCCAAAATAGGTATACAACACCCATTCTGAGTCGCCAAAATACATGGTACAGAAATAACTACATCTTTATTATTACAGCATAAGAACTGTGAGTTTAAATATAAATATTGTCATCTAGACAATATCTACACTCAAATAAGTCCTCATTACAATTATTGATACATTATTTCACAAAAATGATGAGGACTACTAAAATAACTTCTAGAACCATCATTCCATACCCCGACTAGTACTCGCTACACATTCTCGCCTCTTGAGAAAAATAGAACAAAAAGGAAAAGGGTGAGCTCAACTAGCCCAGTAAAGAATATTATGACTAAGATAACATAGAACAAATTATCGTTAGTCTTCAACAGGGAAAAATATAATAGAATACAATAGACAACAAGTTTTAAATCAATATTCGCAGCGGAAAATAATAATTCATAGAAGAGTTATGTAGAGAATGAAATCTACTATTATCTATGAATTTAAAAGTCCATCATCAATATTTTATCCCTGTAACATCAATCAATATTCATCTTTGCACTATAAGCCAAAGATATTCATCTGTTGGTTATGTTCATCTCAACACCTGTTCATCTTTGCACTACGGGCCAAAGATATTCATCAGAAATCATTCATCTTTGCACTACAGGTCAAAGATATTCAGTTATATCATCATTTAGGACTGAGGATGATGAAAAATATTTTAAAGGAAATGAATCTAGTGAAACAAAATAACAAATATTAAGGATTCGTATTTCGATTTATCCATGTCCAAAAATACCTTATAATCATAGTGAAATAAAATTCAAGAATGATCAAAACATGGATACAATCAAAGCTAGTATCCAGAATAGATATTTGGACGAAAAGAAGAAAATTTCATTTTTTGGTGAATAGTAACTCGTGAATAGTAACTCATGAATAGTAACCCCGACCTGAAAAGTTCCAAATTTGATAAAAATTTCTAACCAATATTTTGGCATAATGATATTGAAGAAATAATATCATTTTTGAATAAAATAACATCCCTTACCTCGAAAAAATAATACTTCTGGCTGGACCACTGGATATAGTGCTGAAGGGAACTTGCACCGTATAACAACACTCAAAGTATACTCACAAGAATACACTCAATGTATCGAGAGAGAAAGAGAGAGAAGATTTCAGTTTCTGGTGTGATTTTCAATTCTAACCTAAGCACCCTATTTATAGGAAAATGCTTAGAACACCAAAGCAGAAAATTGAATATAATAATAATATATATATATATAATTTTCAAGCCCACCTCAAGACCATCTGAAATCAGCCATTCATGTCATATGCTAGACCCACTTATCAAACAAAAAACGTTTTCTTTGAAAAAATAATAAAAACTTCTAAAATCAATTATTTCGGAACTTCAATAATTCATAATAAATAGCCCTTTTATCAGAAAATCCGAATCTCGCGAGTTTTTATAGGAAATTCAATTTTCTACAACTTTGCAGAAGAAAGTTTTTCCAAATTCCAAACAGAAATTGACCGAAATTCACAAACAGACGATTTTACAATTATAATCAAATTTCAGTCAAGAAATGGGCTTACAGACATGTTTAACATGTTTTAAACAACTTTTACAATAAAAATACTCTTTCTCCTCATATACTCATATATCCCACATTCATTGTAAAAATATCATCATTATTATATTATAATAATATAATAAAATATTATTTTATCAGAAAAGATAAAATATCGATTTTTAACAATTGTCACTTTAAAATTTTCTCCATCTATATCCACATAAAATAAATATTTTCTTTATCATATAAATCAATAATTAATTATTCATAAATAATATTACAGAATCACAATACTGACAACCAGGCAGTTCACAGGAAAGAGGGGGCTTTCCAATAAGGATCTCTCCTTATTGGCGCGCAATTAGATGACCAAACCTCTCATTAGACAGAACTTTCTAGACATTGCCAATAATGTTATCTAATAATATTATTCAGATAATATGAATTATTGCTCCGATAATAGAAAATACTGTGTAGTGACAATTATTAAAATAACAGTAATATAAAATATCAACGCAGCAATTATTGAATCAATAAAATAAAATACTGAACAGTAATTACTGTAACAATTATTGAGTAATGCCTTCTTACGTAAAAATCAATAATTGGTGCAATACCGTGTGCTACTGTGCAACAACGCGTATTACTGTGTTTTAACCACCGGATATTCCAACAGTGTTAACGGTAACAACTACGCCGTTATTTATAAACAACTTGTTTTTGTCGTTTTCTTAATCCAATCGCTTTCCGTTATGGGGCCCACACAAGGCTGCGCCGTCGTACGAATATTCCCCGACAACAAGAATATTCCACGACCAAACGAATATTCCCCGACAACAATGAATATTTTATGACCACTTGCTTATTTGAAATATTTGCGCATTTTACACATAACTAACCTCATTAATCAATTTAACCCTTACTATTTCAAAATAATAAATAGAGGAAATTTAAATTTAATTTATTAATAATTTGGGGTCTTACAATAGTCTCTTCCTTTTAGCTTCAAGATTGGGCAAAAATCACCCACGCCATCTCCAACATAGATTATCTTTTTAATATTGCCCTCCTCTTCAAGGGAAGCTTGTATCCTTTCAATTATTAGACCTTATTAAGATTGAGAAGAAAGTAAACAACATGATAAGGAAATTATGTGAATAATGATGTGGAAGAGGAGCCCGACTTTGTACGCGAGCTGTTGGTATAGAATTGATTTGGCTAGGGCTAGGAATGGTAGGTGGTGGTATTCAAACGTGGGTGTCGGGTGAGTGTCAATTTGGGCAAATCTCTGGCCGATTGGGGGGGGGGATTTCTCCTCTTGTTCTTCTTATCGTCGTCGGAGATGAATGAGGAAGAAGATGAACAGTAGATGCAGTGAAGAAGAAGATGAACAGTAGGGTTATTTATTCATTTTGAAGGAGAAAGAAAATAGGAAATGAAACATAAAAGTATTTTTATTTTTAAAAAAGGAAATGAAACAATATTTTTATTTTTAAAAATTTTATAAGTATTTCAAAATATAAAAGTATTTTTATTTTTATTTTTAAAATAAAACATACATATTATAAATATTATAATATTAATTTTTATTAATATTATACATATTATAAATATTTAGATAAAGAAAAAAAATAAAATAAAACATAAAAATATTTTTATTTTTAAAAATTTTATAAGTACTTTAAAACATAAAAGTATTTTTATTTTTATTTTTAAAATAAAACATACATATTATACATATTATAATATTAATTTTTATTAATATTATACATATTATAAATATTTAGGTAAAGAAAAAGAAAGAAAATAAAATATAAAAAAATCTTATTTTAAAATTTTTATAAGTATTTTAAAACATAAAAGTATTTTTATTTTTATTTTTAAAATAAAACATACTTATTATAAATATTATAATATTAATTTTTATTAATATTATACATATTATAAATATTTAGGTAAATAAAAAGATAGAAAATAAAACATAAAAATATTTTTAAAACCACAGTGGGCCAATTGCATTTTTTTAAAGTGCAGTGGCTCAATAGTATTAAGAATTTGGCTGATTAGGTTGCCACGTAGGAAATAATGATTTTTTATTTTTTTTCAATGCCACGTGTGCAATTTTTTAACGTTCGTCCAAGAAATTAGATGGAATGGGCTGATTGAATATTTTTAAAAAGTACAGTGGACTAATTGAATATTTTAAAAGTACAGTGACTAATTGCTTAAAACACTAAAAAAAAGTATTTTTTTTGAATGATGAGATGCAATATACAAAAATAGTAACCGTAAAAGAAGAATATATATATAAATCAAATGAAACTCTCATTTTAGAAACAAAGTAAATGATTTTCCCACTTCCTTAAAAAATAGTTTGTTTATTATATTGTTATTCTAAATTTTCCAAAAAGCACTTTTAGAAATGTACCCAATAAATAATTAATTATTCTTCCCTTTTTTTGGGCAAAACTTAATGTTAGGGGTCTTTTATGTCAAATGATATATCACCATTATATTGATTAAATATATTTATTGTGATTGATTATGTCATAAAATATATTCATTTGAGACATATTTGACAAATTTTTTTTTAAATTAGCATAATTTTTCGATAAAAAGCAAATATACTAACAAATCTATAATTCAAAAAGTCCATGGGATAAGTAACATCCTATTAATTCGTTTATTTGATTCGTGCACTTGCTATATGGCACATGCAAGACATTCTTCCTTAATTTATAATATGGAACATCACTTTTTAATTAAGTACAATAATGCCAAAAAAAAGTAACAATTTCTACCTACCTTGTCGGTCCTTGTCTAACCCTAACCCTAACCCTAATGGATTGATCTTTATATCATTAATCAGGGCATAAAAAATAAATAAAATAAAAAGGTCAATTAAAAAAAATTTGTACAATATGTCATGAACTGATCCAACCCTCATCCCAATATATATTTATAATTAATTTTGAAATGAAGTAGCGGGCTTGTAAGATATATATATATATATATATATATATATATATATATATATATATATATATATATATATATATATGAATGAACTGATTTTATATAATTATCAATTTTGAAAAGTAAATTGTAGGAAAAATAAACGTTACTTAAAGTGTTAAAGTGTCATTAAAACAATTATAAAATTATAAAATTGTCGTTGTCTAACAACTTTATTTTTACTTTCACAATATTAAATAAGTTTTGAAAGACGATTGATATTATAAAGCAAAAATGTTGTTAGTAGAGTAATAATTGTCACTTAAAATATTAAATGTCGTTATAATAATTATAAAAATATCAGTAAATATATATTTATTTTTAAAATATCAATTTTGCTCTAGCAATTTAATTTGAAAAGGGATAATTGATTATTATGGAGATTAATACCAGTGCATAGCCAGAGAGAGAGAGACAGAGAGAGAGAAAGAGGATCATACTGTGAATACGGTTAAGAGAAATTTCCGTTTCTGGTTATTATCTTTCATTAATTGTAATCTAGATATCATTTAATTAAACTGTTACAATTACTACTATATATAACCATTTAATTAATTAATTACGATTTAATTAGATCTTGCTGGCTGCTGTTGTTTCTTCATTGCCGATCCTACCAGACGTTGGATATTAGGATTAATATTTTCTCTAGAAATGTCACTCTCACTTTCTCTGGTGATGGACAGTGGAGGCTCCACCACTTTGATTGGTGGAAGTTGATGAACACTTGGTTGGACAGTATATATTTCTATTTCTATTTCTACTTTTGTTTTTCCAGAAATTGATGATTTTTTTTTGTGTGTGGTCAACATTATCCTATTACAAATTAAGGGGAGTATGCTTCCCAACACACACACACACACACACACACACACACATATATATATATATATATATATATATATATATATATATATATATACACTATAAAATTTCATTATTTTTATTTAGTTAATTGAGTATTATCATGCCATCATTATTATATTTTTAAGTAGATTGAATTGGTTCTTGTTATATATTGCACCTTATTATATACTTTTGTGACTTATAATATGTCATTTTTGAGTTTAATAAAATATATTCATCTATGGACATAATTTAAGTAAGTATAAAAAGTATAAATTAATGTCTTCAACGTGGAGAATAAAAGAGAATTTTATTTAATTTGTGTAGAAATCATTTGATTAGTGTCTATAGTGAGACATTTAATATTGTGCAAAATTGTTTGATAAAAACTATTTTTCCTTAGTTCCATTTAATAAAAGTCTATTTTATTTTATTTTTTGGAACAAAAGAAAAATATTGAGTGCTAATTCTAATTAACCACTACATTAATACTAACTAGTATGCAACTTACATATTTATTAATCTAGTATGTAACTTACATATTTAGTATTAATAAGTATGGTTAAATATAGAATTAAACAATATATTATACAACTTACATATATGTATCTATATATGTATGTATATATATATATATGTTGATATATATACATAAGATGACATATATGCATAAGTTAACATATATGATTTTGCACATGTATTTTTCTATCTTCTCCAATATTTCTACAAACAAACAACTATTACAAAGTAGTGTTCTATTGGAATTTTCTGCGAATTGCTATCACAGATAATTCACCGAGGCTTGACATATATCCTGGAAGTATATCGTCTGTAACTCTTAGCAAACCGATCGTGGTTAGGGCGATAAAGACCTTAAGGACAGGGATCACCCGTGTCATGTCTTCAACAACAATTTTGACTCTACTAAACTATGATTCTAACCGTTCTAGTTACTCTTCAGTACAGAGTGGATAAGGGAGGGGATTCTAATTTCTTTAAAAATTATTGTTTTACAATTATATTGTAATTTTAGAATCGAGGAAGTAGATAGCTGTAGAGCATTCCAGAAAAAGAGCATCTTTTAACAGCCACCTTTGACACCACAAGATGATTTGTACATGTTAAACCTGCTGTCATGGAATTTAAATAGAGATGGTGCTTCGGCCATTAAATAGCCTCCATAAACTGGTCAAGCAATATTATTAAGAGAACAAGTTCATAACTGTCTTCACATGCATACAGGGGAGCTCTCTCTTTTATCTTTTACACAACTCATACTATAACCCTATATACCTAGTTTTATTAATGCATCAAATAGTTAGTCGGGGTTGTATCACTTTCAACTTTTAGTATAAAAAAGTGAAGTTTTCAGTTTTTGATTTTTATCATTCTTTTACTGGTTTTATTTTCCCTAGTTCAATTTTTCTCTTTTTTCACTTTTTTTAATTCACTACAAAAAAAAACTTAATTCCGACAGAATAAATTCTGTTGAGAATAAGGTAATTTCGACAGAAATTTCTATCGACAATAATGTCGTCGACATTACTTTATCCTCAACGGAATTCCGTCGACATTATAAATTTTCATTGGCACGAACATTTCCCGCTCTTGTGTGGCACTTTCTCAAATGATATAAGACTAATTCTTATGGAATTTTCGTCGAAAATGAGTTAACGTCGATGAACTTCATTGCTAACTCCTTTCCTTGTCCCGCTTCATTTTACATTACATCTCTCTCTCTCTCTTCGCTCCCCTATTCGTCCCACCTACGTACCACCTTCTCTCTGCTCTCCGCTTCATTTTACATTAAAAAAGTGAAGTTTTCAATATTTGAAATCAGTGGTTCTTTTTGGGTTTAATTATATGAATGAATATTTGTTTAATCTGAGGTTACTAATGGATGTGTTTAATCTGAGGTTACTTAGGATCATAGTTGAAATTTGATTTATAATGAGAAATATTTGTTGAGAACTTTTATATTTTAAAAATAGATCTCCTTATGTTTAATTGAGTTCAATCGAATATCAAATGTTCTTCTTTGATCATCTTTCATTTTATATTTGATATATATTTAGGAGTCCTTAGCTTTGCTGTCTTATGATTCTTGTTGTGCATTGGAAGGCTTTGTTGATATATATATATATATATATATATATATATATATATATATATATATATAGTGAGGATCTTAGACTCACCCGGTTAAAAACTCCCCCAACTCACCTATATATACCCTCTTTTTTTGCTTCTCTCTCCTTAATTAGACACTCAGCCAAAAAAATCAAACACGACTCTCCATCTCTGTCTCTCTCGTCGCGACGACTGAAACCCAAATCGCGAACAAGAATCGGAGTCTTCTCGCTCTCGAAGCCTGAGGAATCTCTGCCTTCTCCCTCTCTCTTCGCGATATATATCTCCGCCTTCTCCCTCTCTCTTTCATACGAAATCGACGCCTTCGCATCCAACGACCCCTTCTCCCTTTCTCGTCGATTCAGTGGCAAGGTAACAAAATTAGGAATTTGGGTGAACATTTTCTTGTTTGATGGGTTGAATCATGCTTAGATTGGGTCCAATTTGTGTTTTGGTGCAAAATCATAGCTTTCTAGGGCTTAAAATTTATGAGGGTCAAACCCTATAATCTGCAAAATAATAGGTTTTTGTTCTGTATTATGGAGTTGGGTTCTGTATTATTGTTCTGTATTTTGTACTTGTTCTGTATTATGTTGGTGTTCTTTGCAGGGGCACGCATATTATTTGAGTCATTTACAGTTGATTTGTAATATTGTTTATTAATTGTTACAGTGATGTAATTCTTGCTCGGGTATGAATGCCTTAGTGATTTAGAGAATAAGAAGAAGTAATTTTTTTTATACCAAACAAGTATAACCTTTTAGCGAATCAGTGGTGCTATTATTAAAAAGTAATTATTAAGTGTTAATACAATACTACCTAACTCTTAATGTTATTTTTGTGTAATTTCTTAATACCTTATCCAATAAAACTTGATAGATAGCAACTATAGTGGACTGATACTTTGACTAAGGCTTACTTGAATATGTTTTGTATTTGTAGCCATGAATGCACTATGTGATTGTGATAGGTCAGCTCAACTTAAAACATCATGGACTGATACTAACCCAGGAAGAAGGTTTTTATCATGTCCGAATTATGGAAAAGTAAGTGGGTTAGTGTTCCATTTTTGTCTATTATCTCTTTCATTCTATTTACTTATACATAAAATTGAAAACTTCTTTGTTTACAGAGGAATGCCTGTCAGTTTTTTGGTTGGTACGATCCTCCAATGTGCGACAGATCAAGGCAAATAATACCTGGATTAATTCGAAAGATCAATGGAATGGAGCAAGAGATGGAGAACATACGTGCAATAGGCAACAAAGGAAGAACACAATTAATTATTGCACTTGTATGTTCGTGGTTATTGATTTTAATAATGTTATTGTAGATGGAGCAAAAATTGTCATTTTGGTTGATAAAACTTTAGTGTTAGTTTATTGTAACCTTGTCCAAGAAGGACATGTAATTATGGTATGCTTTCGTTTTTTTTGATTGTGTAATCGTGTGGTGGCAATGAAATATGAAATACGTTATTTACCAAGTTGTTGTAGTTGTTTTTTTCCCTCCTTAGCTCCCTGTAGCTCCATTTTGTATAAAAGATTTGTTCTTCATTTGATTTTGATATTATCCCTTTGCTTTATATTGTTATGACTAAGGTTGTACTACTGGCATGAGCTATGAATTTGTAGCAGACTGGTAGTGTTATTTGAAATTATGAATAGTTGGGGTAGGCCTTGTATTGCCATGTAAAGGTAAAAGGTTGAACATAATGCACAATGGTTCATTTTTGTACTAATTTTCTTTGTCAATGCAGTTATAGTGAATAATCGAATATTTTTGTCAATGTTGGACTCATTGGCAAATGGTTCATTTTTGTATTAATTTTCTTTAGCAGACTAATTTTTGTAATAATCGAATATTTTTGTACTGATTCTTAAGCATATATATAATCAACCCAGTTATTTAGATTATTTTTCTAATACATTCGATATGTGCATGCCTGGAAAGGAATTGTAATTGTTTTCTATGAAAAAGTGATTACATAACAATCCTGCAAATGAATCAGTTCACACGTAGCTTTGACAATCCTGTAATTTTCAAACATAAAGCAGTAGAAGGCTTATACCCTGCAACTTTCAAACATAACCTGTAAGACCCCGAATTTTATGAAATAAAAGTATTCAATTTTTCTTATAATTACAATTCAGTAAATGGTTAAATTGATAAAAGTTTAAAGTTATGAGTGAAATATGATTTTTTTCAAAATAAACAAGTGGTTATAAAATAATCATTGTTGTCGGGGAATATTCGTTTGGTCGTGGAATATTCTTTCTGTCGGGGAATATTCGTACGACGGCGCAGCTATTTGTGGGCCCCATAACGAATAACTATCGGATGAAGAAAACGACAAATTTGAGTTTTTACAAATAACGGCGTAGTTGTTACCGTTAACACTGTTGGAATACCCGGTGGTTAAAATACAGTAATACGCGTTATTGCACAGTAGCACACGATATTGCACAGTATTTTTGAAATTATTGATTCTTACGTAAGAAGGCACTACTCAATAATTGTTACAGTAATTACTGTTCAATATTTTATTTTATTGATTCAATAATTGCTACGTTGGAAATTTTATATTATTGTTGTTCAATAATTGTCACTGCACAATATTTCCCATTATCAGATCAATAATTCATATTATTTGAATAATATTATTAGATAGCATTATTGGCAATGTCTAGAAAGTTCTGTCTAAGGAGAGGTTTGGTCATCTAATTGCGCGCCAGTAAGGAGAAATTCTTATTGGAAAGCCCCCTCTTTCCTGGGAACGGCCTGGTTGTTATAAATGTGATTCTGTAATATTATTTGTGAATAATTAATTATTGATTCATATGATAAGGAAATATTTATATTATGTGGATATAAATGAGGGATATATTTTTGTGGTTAAAAATGAAGGAGTTAATGTTGAGATTTTTATCAGTATTTTTGTCGGAATGGAGGTATTAAAAATCAGGGTTTTTGAGATATTTTGCGGGGGTTATAATTTTTAATCCGACCGTTGGATCGTGGTAATTTTTGGATATGTTATACATATATAAGTTGAGTATATGCCCACAAATTTTGAACCGTTAAAAATGAACGTATGATTTATTATGAATTTTACAAGATGACTGGTTCAGAAATTGTTGAATTTTCGGAGTTTATCATTTTGGTGGAAAATTCTAGAATTGGTGGGCCCCACTTGTGGTTGGTGAAGAAATGTGCTGAATTATATTTTAAATGTGGTGGGTGGGAATAGTAGCAGGTAAAGCCATCAGGTTGCAGGTCAAACCTACCAAAATTTTCCTATAAATAGAGGGCTAAGTTAGAATTGAAAATCACACCAGAAACATAAGCTTTCTCTCTTTCTCTCTCTATATTATGAAGCATATTTTGTGAGTATTTAGATACTTTGAGAGTTTCTTTTCATCAGTGCAAGTTTCTTTCAGCCTTATACCGATCAGAAGTACTGCTCTTTTGAGGTAAGGGATAGTAAGGGATTGTAAGGGATAGTAAGGGATTTTAAGGGTTGTTATGATCTTTAATTTCGTAATTTTTCTGACCTTCAAAAATTCTGGAAAAATTTGAAATAATATTTTGATGAGTTTTATTGATTGTGTCCAAAAATGGTGATTTTTGGATGTATAGATTAAGAGTTATGAATTTTACGGGAAAAGACTATTTTAAAAGTAACCGCTTATAATTCCTTGTGGTTAACTCCAAAATTGATGAAATTTGTATTGGGAGTACATGTATATGATAGAAGTATACTCTGTAAATTTCAGAATTTTTAGACAAAAGTACAATTTTTGATAAATGTCTAAATATTCGGCTATTTTGGCCATATGAAAAATAGTAAATGACTTTTAAAAATTCTGAGAAAAATATATGTTCACTATGGGACTATATTATGCTAAATCCCAGAAAAGAAATATTTTTGGAACTGATTTGGTATTTTTCATGAAAATGATCTAGTTATGAGTAAATGAATTAAATATGTTTTGTGAAGAAAGAAAATTGGAAAATAGGATTTTATGGCTTGAGAATCCTATATGAGGTATATGCAGATTTTTGATGAGGGTTTTGGTTATTGGTAATAAAATCTTATGAGTTTGATATTTTTTGAATGATTAAATGCATTATTTAGTAAGTGTAAACAATTTAAATAAATTGTTTATAAACTTAAGAAATGTTATTCTTTCAATATCATTATACCGAAATATTGGTATGGATTTTATTGTGGAATTTCTACCTTTTTTATGTCGGGGTTACTATTCATGAGTTACTATTCACGAGTTACTATTCATGAGTTACTATTCACGACAAAATTGGTTTCTTTTTCTAACCAAATTATAGTTGATTTATGAATATTACTCTTGAGATTAAAACTATAAGTTTATCATATTATTTTTATTATCATATATAACATTTTTATAACCCTGATGTTGAAATTCTCTTTCACTGGAGTGTAAAGATGGGTAGATTATTGGTATGATCATGACTAGGGTTCTCTTTGGCCTGTAGTGCAAAGTTGAATTGTGACTGGTATGATCATGACCATTGAATTTATAATTGAATATCTTAAGCTTAAGTGCAAAGGTGAATTGATCAACATGGTTATAATTATTGTTTATATAAATTCTGAAATGATTATATATTTCTTTGAGATATGAATATATTTGGCCTGTAGTGCAAATATGAATTGTTGATGAATATCTTTGGCATGTAGTGCAAAGATGGCCTGTTGATGAATATCTTTGGCCTGTAGTGCAAAGATGAACTGTTGTTGAATATCTTTGGCCCGTAGTGCAAAGATGGTTTGTTGATGAATATCATTGGCCTGTAGTGCAAAGATGAACTGTTGTTGAATATCTTTGGCCCGTAGTGCAAAGATGGTTTGTTGATGAATATCTTTGGCCCGTAGTGCAAAGATGAATTTGTTAGTATGATTATAAACAGGAACTGTGATTTGGTATAACCATGATCTTTGATGTTTCAGGTAAAGACAGGTGATGAAAATATTCTTCGTCCTGGGTGCGAAGAAAAATTTATAGTCACAATTATGATTATGAGTTATTCATATGATTGTGGAAAGGAACTGTTGAGTGATGTTACATGGATAAAATATTGTTGGTGGATTTTTAACATGGAGAAGATAATAGACTTTATAGTCTATTTGACTCTTCTAATGGATTGCTCGTTCCGCTGCAACTATGGTTGAAATTTTTATCATTTACCATATGTTCTAAATCTCTGATTTATTGTTGATGAAGGCTATTGATAATTGAATTATCTTTAGTCATGATATTCTTTACTGAGCTAGTTGTGCTCACCCTTTTGCTTCACAATTCCTTTCAGGTAATAAGAGTGTAGCTGGGTCGAGCGAGGGTAACGGGGAAATAGAACGGTGGTCTCTAGCTGTGGATGTTCTCCCGAAGCAGTATAGAAAAGTTCATTTAGTAGTTATATTTGGTGAATCCAATAGGGTAAGGTGTACCCAACGTTGGAAGGGTGGTTTGCCACTATCATAAAAGATGTCTAACGACATACAACCTCGTGTCATCATAAGACAGGGATGTGCTCATCCACTTGCTGAGTATATCTATGGGCACTACCTATATAATCTTGGTGTTTGTTTGAAGTATAATTCTCAATTAGAGATAGTAGAGATAATGATATGTCAAGAGAAGACTCACCATTGGGAAGAATATGATAGTAATCTTCTCGTTTTTCTTTGGGGTCTATTGGGTAAACCAAGGATAATTCTGTGGCCATATGATATCTATCATAACCTAGATGCATGGCCTCCCATGTACGAAGGTTTCCTTGAGCACTTCCCAAAGATTCTAATTTCTAAAACAATTTTTGACTATACCTTTATGTAAGGTGTCATTGTGAGGTGATGTCCACGGTTGGAACATGAGTCACATTTGATATATATTTGTATCCAAACTCACAGCATATGTGTTGTTGTATTTTGCACGACAATTGTTGTAATAATGTTATAGTTGTTTTCTGTACCATGTATTTGGCGACTCAGAATAGGTTGGATGGAATGGATCTATTTTGGGGTTGTTACATAACCATCCTGCAATCATTAGCTATTCCCATTAACAAAAAAGATTGACGAATAGCATAACAATCCTGCTTCATGAGACCAACTGTCATACAAGATTGACAAATAGCATAACAATCCTGATAATCAAATTACTCTCAAACACAAGGCATTGCTTCCAAAAACCACTTATAGCCTATTTTGTCCACAGAAAATAATTTTACATCCACAAGATTTTACATCCACAAGAGTTGACCAAGTGAGACACAGAGTACTTCATGAGACCAACTGTCATACACCTGCATAAAACAGAAATTCACTTAATACATTGCTATAAATTTAATACACCTTCAAAACACTGAATATTACTATAAATTGCTATACACCTCCAAAACACTGCATATTGCTATAAAATTTATACACCTCCAAAACACTGCCTATTGTTATAAATTGTTATACAACTCCAAAACACTGAATATAGCTGTAAATTTAATACACTTGGATGAATATTATCATTACCTCATAATTTAGAAATCTCTGTTGGGTCACTATAATCATTAGCTACACTTGGCTCCTGAGTAGCATCATCATTTTATTCTCCAGTTCTACATTTAAACAATTAGCAAAGTCAAATTTAAACAAATACCAAAATCAATTTTAGATAAATAACAAAGTCAAAATTATTAAATTTGCTTACAGATTATTAAGCATCGGACAATTTCTTTTATCGTGTGTCACATCAACTAGGCCACATGCATAACAACGTCTACTCGTTACTTTTTTGGCTTTACCCAAAGCCCTTTCTTTTCCACCCTTCAACCTTTTGCAACACCCTTTTGCTCGCACGTGGTTCGGCTCAATATAACTATTTTCATGAGTAAGTTCATAGGTAGAAGTCATGTTTACCGACTTGGATGCACTAATTCCACCACACTCCATTTCCTTGTTTCTTTCGGAATCATTCTTACATAAAATTTGCTTGATCTTTTCATATCCATTATCTAAACATTCATTTAATACATTTGTGGTTTCTTCATTTGTGAGAGCACTATCAATCAAATCTAAAGAACATTGAATCAAACGACTTCGCAAGAGAAGGTATGACTTGTCATCTTTTATCGCCACACCATTATCATCAATTACACCACTTGATTTTGCTGTCTTTGTCCACCTATTTAAAATGTATTTTGTCGGCAACTTGTCAAGATCATGAAACTTATTCAAGTAAGCTAGTACATGCCGACATAGGATTCCCAAACTCTCAAACTTTTTGCAAGTGCATGTTGCATAATCCCAAGATTTGTCATAATGAATTTCTCTTACATTACATTTTGTGACATCCCTTCGCCAAATCTTGTATACATGGTAGTTGACATCCTCCTTCATAAGTTCAAACTTATAATTCAAGGTCTCAAACATCTCATCTTCAAATTTATAATACATAGAGTATGTATAAATGTCAACCATTTGACTTAAGAAGTGATTGGCAATTTTCATTTTCGGTCTCTCAATCAAATCTTTGTTATCTGATTCCAACTCTACATGTCGTTGATGTTGAAGGCCCCGACCAAATTGAATCATAAAATCCACTAATGAATTTCCTTTAGAAATAAATCTCTTAAAAAATGCATGAGAACTCTCCGCTCGTTGGCTACTTGACATGCCGGCTGAGAAAACATTATTAACATGTGCGGGTACCCATCTACAACGAATGTCATACATTGATTGTAGCCATTTATTAGTAGTCAACCCACTTTTCTCCACTCTAAATTCCAAATGCAATCTGAAAACTCTTTATAATAAGCATTGTATTTTACCGAGTCAATCTTCTCTGATAATTTAGTCAAAATGTGCCAACTACAATACTTATGAAATGTATTCGGCATGATCTGTGAAATAGCATTTGTCATAGCCAGATCTTGATCGGTGATAATCATCTTAGGTGCATCACCTGGCATTGCTTCTAAAAAACACTTGAATAGCCAAACAAAAGAGTCTATGGTCTCATCACTTAAGAAAGCACAACCAAATACACTAGTTTAACCGTGGTTATTAACCCCCAGTAGTGGTGCAAATATCATTCCGTAATGATTAGTGCTGTACGTGGTATCAAAAATGACAACATCGCCGTAAAATCTATAAGCCCATCTAGAAGTTGCATCGGCCCAAAAACAACGAGTAATCCTTTTTTCATTGTCTGTGTCGATTGTAAAAGTGAATGAAAGATTCTTTTGTTGTTCTACCTTCAAGTACTCATTCAACATATCACCATCTTGTCCCTTCAGCTTGTTACGATTGTCTCTTTCAAAGTTATACAAATCTCGTTGCGTGCAACCAATATTTTCAATACCTCCCGCCTGCACTGCAAGAAAGTTGAATTGTTGGCATTGTGGTATATTGACCATGGCAAGTTGTTGACTCAAACATTTTTGGGCAGATGAGACGTTACGATGCGATCGTAAAAGATGCCTCTTATGTGGAGTTGATAATTGGTGGCAATGGCCCTCATCAATTATGGTAACTACGTACACGTCATTTCTTTTAACCACTATCATTCTTGCACTACAATCTTCTTTAATAGATCCACGTTTTCTTCTTGCATCCACATCGGCAAATAGTTTACCCTTTCCTTGTTTGTAACACACATACGACTTCCTACAAATCTCACCGCTTCCCTCCTTTTTTTTCTCAGTATGCTTTCGCACACTAAAACTCGCTTGCATTGCATATGTATTGTAAAAAGTGTGAGCGTCGTCTAATGTTTGAAATTCTTGACCTACCTTAGGCGTAAACTCATCGACTACTTGAGGATAGTAGACAACAGTTTTAACATTTTTCACATCCAACCCCTCTTCACTCAAGTCATCCCTCACCGGAACCATTTCCATTTCTGCATTATCCCCACAACTCTCTATTTCATGGTTCATGACATCCATTTCCTTCTATTCTGCCCATAATAAATTTAAAAAAATCATTAGGCTATTGAATTTTTCAAAATATAAAATTGGTGTAGTAAAAATTACTTTTAGCTTTAACAATTCAGTACAGAAAACCCAACTCTATAATACAGAAATTTCAGTACTTATATGGCTTTTCACCAAGATATGCATGCTTCTAAATACAAAAGGTATTATTATTATTGAACACCAAATCACAAATTGGACTCTTTCTAATCCTGATTTCAACCCATAAAATAAGAAAATCATGACCCAAAGTTCTAATTTTGTTACCTTGCCACTGATTCGACTTGAAAGGGCGACGAAGGGGCCGTTGGATGCGATTCGTCGATTCCGTATGGAAGAGAGAGGGAGACTTTGTAGATATATATGGCGAAATGAGAGGGAGAAGTATCTTCAGTCGCGACGAGAGGGAGAAAGATGGAGAAGCGCGGCTCTTTTTTGGGCTGCCATTTTCGCGGAGAGAGAGAGAGGCATAGACATGTAAAAGTAGTGTTTGATTTTTTTTGGCTGAGTGTCTAATTAAGGAGAGAGAAGCAAAAAAAGAGGGTATATATAGGTGAGTTGGGGGAGTTTTTAACCGGGTGAGTCTAAGATCCTCACTATATATATATATATATATTGTTTACATATTTTGGCTGTGAATTTATTTTCGACGAAATTTTTGATAGAATTTTTAGTGAGAATTATAGAACAAATAATTAACAAATCTATCCTGAACTAAGTTATCTAATACAAACTAAACTACAAATTAAAATATAATATAGTAAATTAAGAAATTTTAAAACTAGAAAGTTACATTATAATTAACTAGTATCCATACTAGTTATATTACATTTATTCTAAAAAAAATAGTATACCTATCATATTAAATAATATAATATTATATAAACTAATATTGTAATACCTCAACTTTCATAAATAAAGATTAATTTTTATTAAATTATATTTTTGAATATTATGGTGTGGATTTGATATAATGTTATAGTTGTGGGTAATATTTATAAATTTTGCAAACTAAGCAAGTTGTTATAAAATATTCGTTTGGTCGGGGAATATTCGTTTTAACAGAGAATATTCGTACGACGACACAATCATTGGTGGGCCCCACAACAGAATTATTGTTAGAGTTGGAAAATGACAGAAATATCTTTTTATAAAAGTAACGGCGAAAGTTTTACCGTTAACTGTTGAAATACCTGGTGATGAAAAGTACAGTTGTAAGACCCCAACTTTTATAAATAAAGATGAATTTTCTATAAATATCATTTTTGAATATTATGGAGTTAATTTGATATAATGTTATAGATGTGGGTAATATTTATAAATTTTACAAAGTACGCAAGTTGTTATATAATATTCGATTGGTCGGGGAATATTCGTTTTAACAGGAAATATTCGTACAACGGCACAATCATTGGTGGACCCCACAACGAAATTATTGTCGGATTGAGAAAACGACAAAAATATTTTATTAAAAATAACGGCGGAAGTTTTACCATTGTTACTGTTGAACTACTCGGTAGTAAAAGTACAGTAATATGTGTGGTTGCATAGTAGCACACGGTATTGATTATTAATGCTTATGTGAGAAGTCACTCAGTTTGATTCAATTATTGTCAGTTAATAATATGAATTATTTAGCGATAATGACGTTTTGTTTTATTCGTATTATTAACGTAATAAAACAGAAACATCTTTTTATATAAAACATAATACTTTATTAAAGTTATTCTATAAATAGAATATATTATATTTTATTTAAAAGATTTTTCTTTAAATATGGACCGTCAGATTAAAGTAATCAATCTGGACCATTCATAGATTAGTTACTATGCATTCTATTTTTCTATAAATAGCAGCTCATTCCTTCATTATTTCTTACGAATTCACTGAACTCTAGAGAGAGAAACTATAGAGAGAAACTATAGAGAGAGAGAAGAAGAGTATTCTGCTACTTAACTACTTCCTTATTTCAGCTCTTCTTTAAAACGGTAAGGGGTGTTATTCTTTCTTATTCATGAAGAGAACTGTTGTTATTCCATTTCTTATTATTCTGTTGGAATAACCTGTATACGTGGTCTACCCTATACTTGGTGACATTCTTCTATTATTCTGTTGGAACATCCTGTCTGTGTGTTTTACACCGGACCTGGTTCCGTTTTTATTATTATTCTGTTGAAACATCCTGTCTGTGTGTTTTACACCGGACCTGGTTCCGTCTTGTTATTATTCTGTTGGAACATCCTGTCTGTGTGTTTTACACCGGACCTGGTTCCATTATTTATTATTCTGTCGGAATATCCTGTCTGTGCGTTTACGCCGGACCTGGTTCCATTATTATATTATTCTGTTGGAATAACCTGTCTGTGCGGTCTATCGCATGCATGGTGATTTCTTTTGTTATTCCATTCTTTATTATACTCAGTTGGTTAAGTTTTGACTTCTATACTCCATGAAATTTGTGGAATATCCTTGATATTTGCGCTTCATCTAGTATCTATTCATGAAAATATTCTCCTGATCATTCTTGAATTTTACTCCACAAAGCAGTATCATGTTGACAATTTGGACGTTGTTAATTCCTGGATAAATTAATTCTTGAACTTGTTTTATTGAATTCTTATATCATTGTCATCATCCTCATGTTTATAAAATGTTGAAAGTCATCTGTGGCCTGTAGTGCATAGATGGACTTGGTATGATTATGACCAGGGATTATTCGGTATAATCATGACCGTAATGTTACAAATGATGTGGTAAAAGTCCTCATTGGCCCGTAGTGCATTGATGGACAGTTGTTGGCATGATCATGACCATTAATGAATATACGAATATCCTTGGCCGTAGTGCAGGGGTGATTCGATGATGTGGATTATTTTATTAAGCTGAGTCTCAGCGATCACAGTGTTGGAAAATCTTTTAAATCATAAAAGATAGTAGAGTTTATTTTCTACTTGACTATTTTAATGGATTGCTTGTTCCGCTGCAGTTAAACTTGATGTCTATTATATTTTATCAGTTTAACATTGTTGAAGGCTAATGATAATTTATTCTGCATTATCTTAGTCATAATATTTCTTACTGGGCTAGTTGAGCTCACCCTTTCTTTCACTGTTCTCTTCAGGAAATGAGAACGTAGCTGGGGCAAGTCGGGGAACGGAGTGATGGTCCGAATGATAGTATTAGTTAGTAGTCCTCACTATTCTATATAATAGTGTGTTAATAAATGTAATGAGGACTCCTTTTGAGTATGAATACTCTCTAGAAGATAATATTTGTATTCAAACTCACAGTTTATGTTTTGTCGTATTGTACACGACAGTTGTATTAGTAAGTTGTATTTGTATTCTGTACTATGTATCTGACGACCCAAGATGGGTGATGTATACCTAATTTTGGGGGCGTCACAGTTGGTATCAGAGCTTAGGGATATGATCCCTGGCTAAGATGTGAGAATAGAACTAGGAGGGGAGAGACGGGGAATTCCTTCGCTAGTATGACCTACCTAAGTTTATTTGCATGGTATTTAATTGGTCGGTCATAATATAAGGATAATATATGACATATCAATTAACTTTTATTTTGTGGCAGTATCTGAAAATGGCATCTGAGAATGTTGAGAATAGCAATGGAGCACAAGCGATTATTGATTCACCACATATCAATAATCAGGATAATGTTCATCAGGAAGGTGACAATCCTCATGCAAACAACAACACTGACCAGATGATGAATGATGGAATGTTCAGGGGTTTTATGCAATTCATGCAACAACAGGTGAAAGCGGCTCCTGTCCACAACGTAGGTGGAAATACTGGAAACTCTTAGGCGGTCACCGCTAAACAGTTTAAGGAGCTGGGACCACCGGAGTTTAAGGGAGAACCCAAACCACTTGTAGCTGAAACATGGATAAAGCAGATCACCAAGATATTTGATGTCTTGGGTTGCTCCGAGGAGCAAAAGGTTCCCTTTGCCGCCTTTATGTTGCGAGGAGAGGCAGATTACTGGTGGGAATCGATAAAGCGTACTCAACCTGCCGCACTGAAGATGTCTTGGGAGAAGTTCCAAGAGCTGTTTAACGACAAATACTTTCCCGAGAGTATTCGTCACATGAAGGAGGTGGAGTTCATCAAATTGGAGCAGAATAATATGACCGTGTCGCAGTACGAGGCAAAATTTGCGGAGTTATCCCGGTTTGCGTCCCACCTGGTGGATAATGAAGAAAGAATGACGCGGATGTTTTTAAGAGGTTTGAAGCCGGAGATACGTCAACATCTTATTTCTCATAAACTGTGTTTGTATTCAGATGTTTTAAATAGGGCTCAGTTGGTGGAGCGCGATAACGAGACACCGCAACAAAAAGAGAGCAGCCGGCAAAATGATAATACCAGTGAAAGCAGTCATCGAAGCGGTGACCACAAGCGTGGAGGGAATCAACAGGCCAGAAATGGTAACCACTTCGGTGGTAATCAGGGCCAAAACAATAAGAATGGGCATTTCAAGAAGAGGAGATTCAACAATGATGGAAAGACGTCAGCACCAGCACCTGTCGTTAAGGAAGGAGAACGACCACCTATCATATGTTTCAAATGCGGAGGGGAGGGGCACATCAGTCCAAACTGCGCGATGCCGTCCAAAGCATTGTATAATTGTGGAAGAGAAGGTCATTTAGCCCGATTTTGTCGTTTACCGAAGACAAATTCAGCTAGGATGGAGGCACCAAAGGCCGTCCCAGAAAAGTCAAAACCGGTTGTGCAAGGGAGAGCGTTTGTTGTGAACTCCCAGAGAGCAAGGAACCCGAATGAGGTCATCACGGGTAAGCTTATCATAAACTCTAACGAAGTCTATACTTTATTTGATACCGGTTCTACCCATTCTTTTATTTCTCCTACTTGCGCTCATCGATTAAGTTTGATTCTGGAGAAATTAGACTTTGACTTAGCAGTTGAAACTCTATTGGGAGAAACCTTCATTACATCCACGGTTTATAAGTCTTGTTTGGTTCAAGTTGGTACCCACACATTACCTGTCGATCTTATTTCATTAAAAATACTTGCATTTGACGTGATTCTAGGGATTGATTGGTTAACTACTCATCATGCAAAAATTGATTGTTTTCGTAAGGTTGTTAGCTTTCATATTCCTAATCGACCTATTATGCGAATTCAAGCAACCAAACCATTAAAATCAATCGCTGTCATCTCAAGCCATAAAGCTATTCGTTTATTGAAAAACGGATGTCAAGCTTTCTTAGCTCATGTCACAGATCTAAACAAAAATACGTCAGCTTTGAATGATATTTCTGTTGTTAATAAATTTCCTGACGTATTTTTCGAAGAACTTCCTGGCCTACCCCCAGAGCGTGAAATTGAATTTTGTATCGACCTTGAACCCGGTACAAAACCCATTTCCAAAGCCCCATATCGAATGGCTCCTATTGAACTTCAGGAGTTAAAGACCCAACTGCAGGAATTGTTAGACATTGGTTTTATTCGTCCTAGTACTTCTCCTTGGGGTGCTCCTGTTCTGTTCGTGAAGAAGAAAGATGGGAGTATGCGACTTTGTATTGATTATCGGGAGTTGAATCATGTCACCATCAAAAATAGGTACCCATTGCCACGTATTGATGACCTGTTTGACCAGTTGCAAGGAGCACAATTCTTTTCAAAGATCGATCTTCGTTCTGGATATCATCAGCTGAAGGTTAGAACTGAGGATATTCCAAAGACTGCCTTCAGAACTCGGTATGGGCATTATGAATTCTTAGTTATGTCTTTTGGATTGACTAATGCTCCTGCTGCCTTCATGGATATGATGAACAGGGTATTCAAGGAATATTTGGATCACTTTGTGGTCGTCTTTATCGATGACATCCTAGTTTATTCCAAAAGCCGTGAAGATCATGAGCAACACTTGAGGCTGGTACTCCAAAAGCTTCGTGAATACAAACTTTATGCCAAGTTGAAGAAATGCGAGTTCTGGCGGGAGGAGGTAGCATTCCTTGGGCACGTAGTATCAAGTCGTGGAATATCGGTTGACCCGGCAAAGATTGAAGCTATTCAAAGCTGGGAGCAACCTAAATCAGTGACCGGGGTACGTAGTTTTCTTGGTTTAGCTGGTTATTATCGGAGATTCGTGGAAGGATTTTCTCGAATCGCTACTCCATTAACTCAGCTGACTCGGAAAGATACAAAGTTCGGTTGGAGCGAAGAATGTGAGCAGAGTTTTCAAGAACTCAAGAGGAGACTCATTTCAGCACCTGTTCTAACAATACCATCTGGCTCGGAGGGATTTGTCATCTACAGTGATGCTTCGAGCAAAGGGTTGGGATGCGTTCTCATGCAACATGGAAAAGTCATAGCCTATGCATCAAGACAACTCAAGGAATATGAGAGGAATTATCCTACTCATGATCTAGAGTTGGCAGCTGTTGTCTTTGCACTTAAAATTTGGAGGCATTACTTGTATGGGGAGAAAGTGGAGATCTTTACGGATCATAAAAGCCTCAAATATTTCTTCACTCAAAAGGAACTCAACATGCGACAACGACGTTGGCTTGAACTGTTGAAAGATTATGATCATACCATTCAATATCATCCTGGAAAAGCGAACGTGGTAGCTGACGCATTGAGTAGAAGATCATATGCAAGTACGAGTGCGATATTGTCAACACAAAGGCCCATTTGGTGTGATTTGCAAAGGATGGAGATAGAGTTAAAGACTCCAGGGACCCATGTGATGATGGCGAATATACGAGTAGAACCGACTTTAATCGATAAAGTTAAAGCTGCTCAAGCTACAGACCTGGAGCTGATGCGTATGAGGAAGAAAGTGCAAGAAGGTGCTATGCCGGAAGCAAGAATCGATGAAGAAGGAATACTTCGAGTCAACTCCAGACTTTGTGTTCCTAACAACCCTGATTTAAAGTATGAAATCATGATGGAGGCGCACAACACACCGTTTGCAATCCATCCTGGAAGTACCAAAATGTATCATGATCTTCGTCATACATTTTGGTGGAGCAATATGAAGAGAGAGATAGCGTTGTTTATCTCAAGGTGTCTAACTTGTCAACGAGTCAAAGCGGAGCATCAAGTACCAAAAGGTCCATTGCAACCACTTGAAATTCCAGAATGGAAGTGGGAGCACATTACCATGGATTTCGTTACCGGTCTTCCTAGGGTTTCTCAAGGTATTGATGCGATTTGGGTCATTGTTGATAGATTGACCAAGTCTGCTCATTTCTTACCGATACGAGAAACTTATACACTTGAACGTCTTGCTCGTATGTACATAAACGAGATTGTAAGACTGCATGGTATGCCAGTATCCATAGTTTCTGACCGAGACCCAAGATTCACTTCACGATTTTGGGTTAGTTTACAAAAAGCTATGGGCACGGAGTTACGATTTAGTTCAGCATATCATCCTCAGACGGACGGACAATCAGAGAGGACTATTCAAACTCTTGAAGATCTATTAAGACTCTGTGTCTTTGACTTCAAGGGAAGTTGGGACAAGTTCTTACCATTGGTAGAGTTTTCCTACAACAACAGTTATCAAGCAAGTATTGGCATGGCTCCATTCGAAGCATTGTATGGAAGAAAATGTCGTTCTGGGATGAGGTGGGTGAAGCAACGTTGTTGGGACCGGAGTTGGTACGCATGACTACAGAAAATATTCAAACGATCCGACAACGTATAAAAATCTCACAAGATCGACAAAAGAGTTATGCTGATCTTCATCGAAAGGACGTGGAATTTGATGTAGGAGATCATGTGTTCTTACGTGTTGCTCCATGGAAAGGAGTTATGAGATTTGGAAAGAGAGGAAAGCTCAATCCTCGATTCATCGGTCCATTTTTAATCCTCGATCGAGTAGGAACTGTGGCTTATAGACTCGCTTTACCGCCAAGTATGTCTCGTGTTCATAACGTTTTTCACATATCCATGTTACGCAAATATGTGGAAGACCCGAACTACATTATTGAGTTAGAACCGGACGAAATAGCGAAGGATTTGACGTATGAAGAAGTTCCTGTTCAAATCTTGGATAAGAAGGAACATATTCTACGCTCCAAGGTTATACCTCAAGTCAAAGTTTTGTGGAGAAACCACGATGTTGAGGAAATGACTTGGGAGTTAGAATCTGAAATGAAATCAAGGTATCCTTACCTCTTCAACATACCAGGTACGTATCCTAATTTCGAGGGCGAAATTTCATAAGAAGGGGAGGTTGTAAGACCCCAACTTTTATAAATAAAGATGAATTTTCTATAAATATCATTTTTGAATATTATGGAGTTAATTTGATATAATGTTATAGTTGTGGGTAATATTTATAAATTTTACAAAGTACGCAAGTTGTTATATAATATTCGATTGGTCGGGGAATATTCGTTTTAACAGGGAATATTCGTACAACGGCACAATCATTGGTGGACCCCACAACGAAATTATTGTCGGATTGAGAAAACGACAAAAATATTTTATTAAAAATAACGGCGGAAGGTTTACCATTGTTACTGTTGAACTACTCGGTAGTAAAAGTACAGTAATACGTGTGGTTGCATAGTAGCACACGGTATTGATTATTAATGCTTATGTGAGAAGTCACTCAGTTTGATTCAATTATTGTCAGTTAATAATATGAATTATTTAGCGATAATGACGTTTTGTTTTATTCGTATTATTAACGTAATAAAACAGAAACATCTTTTTATATAAAACAGAATACTTTATTAAAGTTATTCTATAAATAGAATATATTATATTTTATTTAAAAGATTTTTCTTTAAATATGGACCGTCAGATTAAAGTAATCAATCTGGACCGTTCATGGATTAGTTACTATGCATTCTATTTTTCTATAAATAGCAGCTCATTCCTTCATTATTTCTTACGAATTCACTGAACTCTAGAGAGAGAAACTATAGAGAGAAACTATAGAGAGAGAGAAGAAGAGTATTCTGCTACTTAACTACTTCCTTATTTCAGCTCTTCTTTAAAACGGTAAGGGGTGTTATTCTTTCTTATTCATGAAGAGAACTGTTGTTATTCCATTTCTTATTATTCTGTTGGAATAACCTGTATACGTGGTCTACCCTATACTTGGTGACATTCTTCTATTATTCTGTTGGAACATCCTGTCTGTGTGTTTTACACCGGACCTGGTTCCGTTTTTATTATTATTCTGTTGGAACATCCTGTCTGTGTGTTTTACACCGGACCTGGTTCCGTCTTGTTATTATTCTGTTGGAACATCCTTTCTGTGTGTTTTACACCGGACCTGGTTCCATTATTTATTATTCTGTCGGAATATCCTGTTTGTGCATTTACGCCGGACCTGGTTCCATTATTATTATTCTGTTAAGAATAACCTGTCTGTGCGGTCTATCGCATGCATGGTGATTTCTTTTGTTATTCCATTCTTTATTATACTCAGTTAATTAAAACTTTGACTTCTATACTCCATGAAATTAGTGGAATATCCTTGATATTTGCGATTCATCTAGTATCTATTCATGAAAATATTCTCCTGATCAGTCTTGAAGTTTACTCCACAAAGCAGTATCATGTTGACAATTTGGACGTTGTTAATTCCTGGATAAATTAATTCTTGAACTTGTTGTATTGAATTCTTATATCATTGTCATCATCCTCATGTTTATAAAATGTTAAAAGTCATCTGTGGCCTGTAGTGCATAGATGGACTTGGTATGATTATGACCAGGGATTATTCGGTATAATCATGACCGTAATGTTACAAATGATGTGGTAAAAGTCCTCATTGGCCCGTAGTGCATTGATGGACAGTTGTTGGCATGATCATGACCATTAATGAATATACGAATATCCTTGGCCGTAGTGCAGGGGTGATTCGATGATGTGGATTATTTTATTAAGCTGAGTCTCAGCGATCACAGTGTTAGAAAATCTTTTAAATCATAAAAGATAGTAGAGTTTATTTTCTACTTGACTCTTTTAATGGATTGCTTGTTCCGCTGCAGTTAAACTTGATGTCTATTATATTTTATCAGTTTAACATTATTGAAGGCTAATGATAATTTATTCTGCATTATCTTAGTCATAATATTTCTTACTGGGCTAGTTGAGCTCACCCTTTCTTTCACTGTTCTCTTCAGGAAATGAGAACGTAGCTGGGGCAAGTCGGGGAACGGAGTGATGGTCCGAATGATAGTATTAGTTAGTAGTCCTCACTATTCTATATAATAGTGTGTTAATAAATGTAACGAGGACTCCTTTTGAGTATGAATACTCTCTAGAAGATAATATTTGTATTCAAACTCACAGTTTATGTTTTGTCGTATTGTACACGATAGTTGTATTAGTAAGTTGTATTTGTATTCTGTACTATGTATCTGACGACCCAAGATGGGTGATGTATACCTAATTTTGGGGGCGTCACAACAGTAATACGCGTGGTTGCATAGTTGTACACGGTATTGATTATTGATGCTTACGAGAGAAGTCACTCTGTTATACTCAATTATTGCTACAATAATTACTGCATAGTATCTCACGTTATTTGATTCAATTATTATCAATATTTTATATTATCGAATCGATAATTGAGATGACAAGTTATTCATATTATTATTTGCATAATTAACAATGTCTACAAAGTTCTGTCGAGGAACGGTGTTTGGTAACCTAATTGCGCGCCAATAGGGAAAAATACTTATCGGAAAGCCCCCTCTTTCTTAGGAACAATCTGGTTGTTAATATTGCGGGTTATAATAATGATGAATAGATGTTGTTAAAAATATTGAGGGAATTTTATAAAGTATTTGTTGTAAATTTTGATTATTATTTGGACCCCCATTTATCTATTTTTTAAAATAATAGGTAGAAATTTATTCTGTATAATATGGTGGGGCCCACGTATTATAATGACATGTGAGTCACCAGGGGGAAAATGGGGGGGATGTCACGGGAATTGGAAATGGATGGAGTATTATGAAGGGAAGATATCCTCACCTCTTCGACATATATACTAGGTACGTACCCTAATTTCGAGGACGAAATTTCTTAAGAAGGGGAATATAATGAAGGGAAGATATATATATATATATATATATATATATATATATATATATTATATTATAAATTTTATTTTATTAGATTATAAATATAATATATTATATTTTATTATGCATAGTGCAGCATAGTAAAATTAAAATTTTTAATTGACTGAACGCCCGTGATTTTTCGTTTGAAATTACTGTTGGTCCGTGATTCTAAAAATTCAAATAGTATTCTTTCCATTCTCCTATAAATAGAATGCTTAGTTAGAATTGAAAATCATACCAGAATCAGAGAATTCTATAATATTGAGCGTATTTCTTTAGAGTTTAAGGAAGTTTTGAACGTAGAAAACAGTGAAAGTTTTCTTCAAGAATACCCCGCTATACAAGTTGGAATACTCTTCTTTTTAAGGTAAGGGATATTATTTTTGTTCAATACTCGTAAAAAATAATATTTTCTTCCATACTCTGTAGTATGTAAGTAATATTATTTTGTTTCAGATTTTGAATTCTACACTCATTTTATTAAGTTTTGGCTTCTATACTCCATGACATTAGTAGAATATCCTTGAAATTTGTGCTTCATCCAGTATCTTTTCATGGACATATTATTCTGAGCATTCTTAATAATTGTTTAAACCTTTTCATGCCGGAGTACTATTCACGAGATACTATTCATGAAGTACTATTCACAGAGTACTATTCACTTAATTACTATTCACCAAGGGTACTATTCATGACATAAATTGATTTTTTTTGTCCAAATCATTTTTGATACAATATTATTCTTGAATTTTACTCTACAAAGCAGTATCATGTTGACAATTTGGACATTATTGAATTCTGAATAAATTAAATTATAAATCTTTAGAAAGTTTTCCTTTGCTTTCTTTTAATTGAATTCTTATATCATTGTCATCATCCTCATGCTTATATTGTGATAAACGTCATCTTTGGCTGTAGTGCATAGATAGACTGTTGATTGGTATGATTATGACTAGGGATCATTCGGTATAATCATGACCCGTAATGTTACAAATGATGTGGTAAAAGTCCTCATTGGCCCGTAGTGCATTGATGAACAGTTGCTGGTATGATCATGACCATTGGTGAAAACACGAATATCCTTGGCCCGTAGTGCATGGATAATTCGTGGTCGTGATACTAATGAATATCATTGGCCTGTAATGCAGGGATGATTCGATGATGTGGTTTATTTATTAAACTGAGTCTCAGCGCTAAAATTGATGATAAACTTTTTAAATCATAGAAGATAGTAAATATCATGTTCTACTTGACTCTTCTAATAGATTTGTTGTTCCACTGCATTTAAATTTGATGTTTATTATATTTTATCAGTTTAACACTATTGAAGGCTAATGATAATTTATTCTGCATTATCTTAGTCATAATATTTTTACTGGACTAGTTGAGCTCACCCTTTACTTTTATTGTTCTCTTCAGAAAATGAGAACGTAGTCGGGACTAGTAGGGGAATGGAGTGATGGTCCGAGTTGGTGGCTGTAGTAGTCCTTACTATTTTATAAAATAGTGTGATAATAATTATAATGAGTACTCTATTTGAGTTTGAATACTGTTTACTAGACAATATTCGTGTAAAAACTCTCAGCTATGTTTTTTGTCGTAATATATAATGAAGTTTGTATTTAAATTCTGTACAATGTATTTGGCAACTCAGAATATGTGATGTATACCTATTTTGGGGGTGTCACAGTTGGTATCAAAGCTTAGAGATATGATCCCTGGCTAAGATGTAAGACTAGAACTAGGGGGAGAGATGAGAAAATCCTTCACTAGTATGACCTACCTAAGTTTATTTGTTATTTAATTGGTCGGTCTGAATATAGGGATAATATGTGGCATGTCAATTAACTCTTATTTTGTGGCAGTGTTTGAAAATGGCATCTAAAAATGTCAAGTTAAGCAATGGAGCACATGAGACCGTTGAGTCACCACAGATCAATACGTAGGATAATATGCATCAAAAAGGCAATAATCCTCAGGTAAATACCAACACTGACAAAATGATGAACGACGGAATGTTCAGAGGCTTTCTGTAATTCATGCAACATCAGGCGAGAGACTCCTATTCAAAATACAGGTGGAAACACTGGTAACTCTCGGATGGTCACTGCTAAGCAGTTCAAGGAGTTGGGACCGCCGGAGTTTGTGGGAAAGCCAGAACCACTTAAGGCAGAGACGTGGATAAAATAGATCACCAAGATATTTGATGTCTTAGAATGCTCCGAGGAGCAAAAGGTTCCCTTTGCCACCTTCATGTTGAGAGGAGAGGCAAATTACTGGTGGGAATCAATAAAACGTACTCAGCCTGCTGCACTGAAGATGTCTTGGAAAAATTTCCAAGAACTATTTAACGATAAGTATTTTCCCAAAAGTATTCGTCACATGAAAGAGGTGGAGTTCATCAAGCTAGAGCAAAATAATATGATTGTGTCACAGTTTGAAGCTAAATTTATCGAGTTGTCCCAGTTTGCACCCCACTTGGTTGATAATAAGGAGAGAATGACGCGGATGTTTCTAAGAGGTTTGAAACCCGAGATACGTCAATACCTAATTTCTCACAAACTGTGTTTGTATTCAGATGTTGTAAATAGGGCACAGTTATTGGAGCATGATAATGAGTCAACCCAACTAAGAGAGAGCAACTGGCAAAATGATAATACCAGTGATAGCAGTCATCGAAGCGGTGACAACAAACATGGAGGAAGTCAACATGCCAGAAATGGTAACCACTTCAGTGGTAATCATGGCCAACACAATAAGAGTGAAAATTTTAAGAAGAAGAGATTCAATAATGATGGAAAGACGTCAGCATCAGTACCTGTTATTAAAGAAGGAGAACGATCACCGATCGTATGCTATAAATACGAAGGGGAGGGACACATCAGTCCAAACTGTACGCAGCAGTTCAAAACATGTTACCATTATGGAAGAGAAGGTCACTTGGCTCGATTTTGTCATGCAGTGAAGTCAAGTCCAGCTGGGATGGAGGCACCAAAGGCCGTGTCAAAAAAGTCAAAATCGGTAGTTCAGGGGAGAGCGTTTGTCGTGACCTCCCAAAAAGTGAGAAATTCGAACGAGGTGATCACGGGTAAGCTAATCATAAACTCTAGCGAAGTCTATAACCTATTTGATACCAGTTCTACCCATTTTTTTATTTCTCCTACTTGCGCTCAACGTTTAAATTTAACTCCAGAGAAATTAGACTTTGACTTATCTGTTGAAACTCCGTTAGGAGAAACCTTCATTACATCCATTGTTTATAAGTCTTGTTTGATTCAAATCGGCACCCTCACGTTACCTGTCGATCTTATCTCTTTGAAAATACTTGCATTTGATGTGATTTTAAGGATTGATTGGTTAACCACACATCATGCTAAAATTGATTATTTTCGTAAGGTTGTTAGCTTTCATATTCCTAACCAACCTATTATGCGATTTCAAGCAACCAAACCACTAAAGTCAATCACTGTCATATCAAGCCATAAAGCTATTCGTTTATTGAAAAATAGATGTCAAGCTTTTTTAGCCTATGTCACATATTTAAATAAAAATATGTTAGATTTGAATGATATTTCTATTGTTAATAAATTTCCTGACGTATTCCCTGAAGAACTTCCTGGCCTACCCCCCGAGCGTGAAATCGAGTTTGGTATCGACCTTGAACCCGGTATAAAACCCATTTCCAAAACTCCATATCGAATGACTCCTATTTAACTTCAGGAGTTAAAGACCCAACTGCTGGAATTGTTAGACATCGATTTCATTCATCCTAGTACGTCTCCTTGGGGTGCTTTTGTTCTATTCGAAAAGAAGAAATATGGAAGTATGAGACTTTGTATTGATTATCGGGTATTGAATCATGTCACCCTCAAAAATAGGTACTCGTTACCTCGCATTGATGACCTGTTTGACCAGTTGCAAGGCGCCAAATTCTTTTCAAAGATCGATCTTCGTTCCGGATATCATCAGTTAAAGATTAAAATTGATGACATTCCAAAGACTGCTTTCAGAAACTCGGTACGGGCATTATGAATTTCTAGTCATGTCTTTTGGATTGACTAATGCTTCTGCTGCCTTCATGGATATGATGAATCAAATATTCAAAGAATATTTGAATCATTTTGTTGTTGTCTTTATTGATGACATCCTCATATACTCTAAAACCCGTGAAGATCATGAGCAACACTTGAGGCTGATACTCCAAAAGCTTCGTGAAAACAAGTTGTACGCCAAGTTGAAGAAATGCGGGTTCTGGCTTGAGGAAGTAGCATTCCTTGGGCACGTGATAACAAATCACGGAATATCTGTTGACTCAGCGAAGATTGAAGCAATTCAAAGCTGGGAGCAACCTAAGTTAGTGACCAAAGTACGTAGTTTTCTCGGCTTAGCTGGTTATTATCGGAGATTCGTGGAAGGATTTTGTAACGACCAAGAAATTCGGATTAATTGTAAAATAATTTTATTTGATTAAATAATAAATAAAATTATATTATATGTTATTATTATGTTATAGAAGGTTGTTCTATAACCTAATTGTGTCGAAATATCATAGTATTCTGGCTACGTGAAGGAATTATAGTATTTAAATTTCCAAGACGAAAATAAAAGTTTTTCGAAAAATTTTCTGAAAACACTATTCACAAATTTCTGCTTGGAAATTATTTTTGAATTTCTGAGAAATATGTAACGATAGAATAATAAGGGAGGATGAAATATGTAATAATATTTCAGTTATGGCTAACGCAGTTTTTCGCCTGCGTATAAAATTTGAGAATGTTAAGGAACGTAAAGATTTGATTAATGATGATCGTATAATAGCGAGTATTATACGAGGTAATGAATACGAGTATGATACGATGTATTATACGAGTATATATGAAAGTTAGTATAACGTGTAAGACCCCAAATTATTAATAAATAAAATTTAATTTCTTCTATTTATTATTTTGAAATAGTAAGGGTTGAATTGATTAATGTGGTTAGTTATGGGTAAAATGCGCAAATATTTCAAATAAGCAAGTGGTTATAAAATATTCATTGTTGTCGGAAAATATTCGTTTGGTCGTGGAATATTCTTCCTGTCGGAGAATATCGTACGACGGCGCAGTCTTTTGCGGGCCCCATAACGAAAAGCGATTGGATGAAGAAAACGACAAGAATAAGTTGTTTATAAATAACAGCATAGTTGTTACCGTTAATACTGTTAGAATACCCGGTGGTTAAAACACAGTAATATGCATTATTGCATAGTAACACACGGTATTGCACCAATTGTTGATTCTTACGTAAGAAAGCAATACTCAATAATTGTTACAGTAATTACTGTTTAATATTTTATTTTATTGATTCAATAATTGTTACGTTGATATTTTATGTGACGACCCAAAAACAGGTCCATTCCACCCAACCCATTCTGAGTCGTCAAATACATGGTACAGAAAACAACTACAACTTTATTACAACAATTGTCATGCAAAATACAACAACACATATACTGTGAGTTTGGATACAAATATATACCAAATGTGACTCATGTTCCAACCGTGGACATCACCTCACAATAACACCTTACATAAAGGTATAGTCAAAAACTGTTTTAGAAATTAGAATCTTTGGGAAGTGCTCAAGGAAACCTTCGTACATGGGTGGCCACGCGTCTAGGTTATGATAGATATCATATGGCCACAGAATTATCCTTGGTTGACCCAATAGACCCCAAAGAAAAACGAGAAGATTACTATCATATTCTTCCCAATGGTGAGTCTTCTCTTGACTTATCATTATCTCCACTGTCTCTAATTGAGAATTATACTTCAAACAAACACCAAGATTATATAGGTAGTGCTCGTATATATACTCAACAAGTGGATGAGCACATCCTTGTCTTATGATGACACGAGGTTGTATGTCATTAGACATCTTGTATGATAGTAACAAAACACCCTTCCAACGTTGGGTTCGCCTCACCCTATTTTCTTCACCAAATATAACTACTAAATGATGACCACCGTTCTATTCCCTTGTTACCCTCGCTCGACCCAGCTACACTCTTATTACCTGAAAGGAATTGTGAAGCAAAAGGGTGAGCACAACTAGCTCAGTAAAGAATATCATGACTAAAGATAATTCAATTATCAATAGCCTTCATCAACAATAAATCAGAGATTTAGAACATATGGTAAATGATAAAAAAAATTCAACCATAGCTGCAGCGGAACGAGCAATCCATTAGAAGAGTCAAATAGACTATAAAGTCTATTATCTTCTTCATGTTAAAAATCCTCCAACAATGTTTTATCCATGTAACATCACTCAACAGTTCCTTTCCACAATCATATGAATAACTCATAATCATAATTGTGACTATAAATTTTTCTTCGCACCCAGGACGAAGAATATTTTCATCACCTGTCTTTACCTGAAACATCAAAGATCATGGTTATACCAAATCACAATTCCTGTTTATAATCATACTAACAAATCCATCTTTGCACTACGGGCCAAAGATATTCATCAACAAACCATCTTTGCACTACGGGCCAAAGATATTCATCAACAAACCATCTTTGCACTACGGGCCAAAGATATTCAACAACAGTTCATCTTTGCACTACAGGCCAAAGATATTCAACAACAGTTCATCTTTGCACTACAGGCCAAAGATATTCATCAACAATTCATATTTGCACTACAGGCCAAATATATTCATATCTCAAAGAAATATATAATCATTTCAGAATTTATATAAACAATAATTATAACCATGTTGATCAATTCACCTTTGCACTTAAGCTTAAGATATTCAATTATAAATTCAATGGTCATGATCATACCAGTCACAATTCAACTTTGCACTACAGGCCAAAGAGAACCCTAGTCATGATCATACCAATAATCTACCCATCTTTACACTCCAGTGAAAGAGAATTTCAACATCAGGGTTATAAAAATGTTATATATGATGATAAAAATAATATGATCAACATATAGTTTTAATCTCAAGAGTAATATTCGTAACTCATGAATAGTAACCCCGACACAAAAGATAGAAATTCTACAATAAAATTCATACCAATATTTCGGTATAATGATATTGAAAGAATAACATTACTTAAATTTATAAACAATTTATTTTAATTGTTTACACTTTACTAATTAATGCATTTAATCATCATAAAATGCCAACTCTTAAGATTTCATCATCAATAACCAAAACCCTCATCAAAAATCTGCATATACCTCATATAGGATTCTCAAGCCATAAAATCCTATTTTCCAATTTTCTTACTTCACAAAACATATTTAATTCATTTACTCATAACTAGACCATTTTCATGAAAAATACCAAATCAGTTCCAAAAATATTTCTTTTCTGGGATTTAGCATAATATAGTCCCATAGTGAACATATATTTTTCTCAGAATTTTTAAAAGTCATTTACTATTTTTCATATGGCCAAAATAGCCGAATATTTAGACATTTATCAAAAATTGTACTTTTGTCTAAAAATTCTGAAATTCACAGAGTATACTTCTATCATATACATGTACTCCCAATAAAAATTTCATCAATTTTGGAGTTAACCACAAGGAATTATAAGCGTTACTTTTAAAATAGTCTTTTCTCATAAAATTCATAACTCTCAATCTATACATCCAAAAATCACCATTTTTGGACACAATCAAGAAAACTCATCAAAATATCATTTCAAATTTTTCCAGAATTTTTGAAGTTCAGAAAAATTACGAAACTGAAAATCATAACAACCCTTAAAATCCCTTAATATCCCTTACTATCCCTTACTATCCCTTACCTCAAAGAGCAGTACTTCTGATTGGATATCGGATATGATGCTGAAGGAAACTTGCACTGATGAATAGCAACTCACCAAGTATCTAAATACTCACAAAATACACTCAATAATCTAGAGAGAGAAAGAGAGAAAACTTATGTTTCTGGTGTGATTTTCAATTCTAACTTAGCCCTCTATTTATAGGAAAATTTTGGTAGGTTTGACCTGCAACCTGATGGCTTTACCTGCTACTATTCCCACCCACCACATTTGAAATATAATTCAGCACATTTCTTCACCAACCACAAGTGGGGCCCACCAATTCTAGAATTTTCCACCAAAATGATAAACTCCGAAAATTCAACAATTTCTGAACCAGTCATCTCGTAAAATTCATAATAAATCATACGTTCATTTTTAACGGTTCAAAATTTGTGGACATATACTCAACTTATATATGTATAACATATCCAAAAATTACCACGATCCAACGGTCGGATTAAAAATTATAACCCCCGCAAAATATCTCAAAAAACCTGATTTTTAATACCTCCATTCCGACAAAAATACGGATAAAAATCTCAACATTAACTCCTTCATTTTTAACCACAAAAATATATCCCTCATTTATATCCACATAAAATAAATATTTCCTTATCATATGAATCAATAATTAATTATTCACAAATAATATTACAGAATCACATTTATGACAACCAGGCCGTTCCCAGGAAAGAGGGGGCTTTCCAATAAGGATTTTTCCTTACTGGCGCGCAATTAGATGACCAAACCTCTCCTTAGACAGAACTTTCTAGACATTGCCAATAATGTTATCTAATAATATTATTCAAATAATATGAATTATTGATCTGATAATGGGAAATACTGTGCAGCAACAATTATTGAACAACAATAATATAAAATTTCAACGTAGCAATTATTGAATCAATAAAATAAAATATTGAACAGTAATTACTGTAACAATTATTGAGTAGTGCCTTCTTACGTAAGAATCAATAATTTTAAAAATACTGTGCAATACCGTGTGCTACTGTGCAATAACGCGTATTACTGTATTTTAACCACCGGGTATTCCAACAGTGTTAACGGTAACAACTACGCCGTTATTTGTAAAAACTCAAATTTGTCGTTTTCTTCACCCGACAGTTATTCGTTATGGGGCCCACAAATAGCTGCGCCGTCGTACGAATATTCCCCGACAGAAAGAATATTCCACGACCAAACGAATATTCCCCGACAACAATGATTATTTTATAACCACTTGTGTATTTTGAAAAAAATCATATATCACCCTTAACTTTAACATTTATCAATTTAACCATTTACTGAATAGTAATTATAAGAAAAATTGAATACTTTTATTTCATAAAATTCGGGGTCTTACAATCTCCCCTCCTTATGAAATTTCGTCCCCGAAATTTACGTACCTGGTATTTCAAAGAGTTGAGAATACCTTCCTTTCATTTCAGATTCCATCTTCTCTGTCATCATGATTTCTCCATTGCTCATCTCCTGTATTTCAGATATCATTCTAGAATACAGCTTCAAAACAAGGGTTAATTGAACAAATTAACATATCACATAATATCCCGATATTATGACTGACCAACAAATAAGCTTAGGTAGGACACACTAGCGAAGGATTTACTCATCTCTCCCCTCCTAGTTATATTCCCCGATCTCCGCCAGAGATCATATCCCAAGCTCTGATACCACCTGTGACAAATGTCCCATCAACAGCACCTCACAGTGGTACCTATCAGTTTGCCACCGCAGAACGGCGTCCCCTACGGAGAGTCTGGCTTCGGTGCATCCCCCATCAACAGGAAGTCACCAGCGAGAGGCTCTCTTTACTTATAGCTCTGATACCAACTGTGACGACCCAAAAACAGGTCCATTCCACCCAACCCATTCTGAGTCGTCAAATACATGGTACAGAAAACAACTACAACTTTATTACAACAATTGTCGTGCAAAATACAACAACACATATACTGTGAGTTTGGATACAAATATATACCAAATGTGACTCATGTTCCAACCGTGGACATCACCTCACAATAACACCTTACATAAAGGTATAGTCAAAAACTGTTTTAGAAATTAGAATCTTTGGGAAGTGCTCAAGGAAACCTTCGTACATGGGAGGCCACGCGTCTAGGTTATGATAGATATCATATGGCCACAGAATTATCCTTGGTTGACCCAATAGACCCCAAAGAAAAACGAGAAGATTACTATCATATTCTTCCCAATGGTGAGTCTTCTCTTGACTTATCATTATCTCCACTGTCTCTAATTGAGAATTATACTTCAAACAAACACCAAGATTATATAGGTAGTGCTCGTATATATACTCAGCAAGTGGATGAGCACATCCTTGTCTTATGATGACACGAGGTTGTATGTCATTAGACATCTTGTATGATAGTGACAAAACACCCTTCCAACGTTGGGTTCGCCTCACCCTATTTTCTTCACCAAATATAACTACTAAATGATGACCACCGTTCTATTCCCTTGTTACCCTCGCTCGACCCAGCTACACTCTTATTACCTGAAAGGAATTGTGAAGCAAAAGGGTGAGCACAACTAGCTCAGTAAAGAATATCATGACTAAAGATAATTCAATTATCAATAGCCTTCATCAACAATAAATCAGAGATTTAGAACATATGGTAAATGATAAAAATTTCAACCATAGTTGCAGCGGAACGAGCAATCCATTAGAAGAGTCAAATAGACTATAAAGTCTATTATCTTCTCCATGTTAAAAATCCACCAACAATGTTTTATCCATGTAACATCACTCAACAGTTCCTTTCCACAATCATATGAATAACTCATAATCATAATTGTGACTATAAATTTTTCTTCGCACCCAGGACGAAGAATATTTTCATCACCTGTCTTTACCTGAAACATCAAAGATCATGGTTATACCAAATCACAATTCCTGTTTATAATCATACTAACAAATCCATCTTTGCACTACGGGCCAAAGATATTCATCAACAAACCATCTTTGCACTACGGGCCAAAGATATTCATCAACAAACCATCTTTGCACTACGGGCCAAAGATATTCAACAACAGTTCATCTTTGCACTACAGGCCAAAGATATTCATCAACAGTTCATCTTTGCACTACAGGCCAAAGATATTCATCAACAATTCATATTTGCACTACAGGCCAAATATATTCATATCTCAAAGAAATATATAATCATTTCAGAATTTATATAAACAATAATTATAACCATGTTGATCAATTCACCTTTGCACTTAAGCTTAAGATATTCAATTATAAATTCAATGGTCATGATCATACCAGTCACAATTCAACTTTGCACTACAGGCCAAAGAGAACCCTAGTCATGATCATACCAATAATCTACCCATCTTTACACTCCAGTGAAAGAGAATTTCAACATCAGGGTTATAAAAATGTTATATATGATGATAAAAATAATATGATCAACATATAGTTTTAATCTCAAGAGTAATATTCGTAACTCATGAATAGTAACCCCGACACAAAAGATAGAAATTCTACAATAAAATTCATACCAATATTTCGGTATAATGATATTGAAAGAATAACATTACTTAAATTTATAAACAATTTATTTTAATTGTTTACACTTTACTAATTAATGCATTTAATCATCATAAAATGCCAACTCTTAAGATTTCATCATCAATAACCAAAACCCTCATCAAAAATCTGCATATACCTCATATAGGATTCTCAAGCCATAAAATCCTATTTTCCAATTTTCTTACTTCACAAAACATATTT
Source organism: Panax notoginseng (assembly GCA_016801055.1). Classification (NCBI taxonomy): domain Eukaryota; kingdom Viridiplantae; phylum Streptophyta; class Magnoliopsida; order Apiales; family Araliaceae; genus Panax; species Panax notoginseng. Next base: position 210,648,926 of record CM029015.1, on the reverse strand, counting down.
AATTCATTTACTCATAACTAGACCATTTTCATGAAAAATACCAAATCAGTTCCAAAAATATTTCTTTTCTGGGATTTAGCATAATATAGTCCCATAGTGAACATATATTTTTCTCAAAATTTTTAAAAGTCATTTACTATTTTTCATATGGCCAAAATAGCCGAATATTTAGACATTTATCAAAAATTGTACTTTTGTCTAAAAATTCTGAAATTCACAGAGTATACTTCTATCATATACATGTACTCCCAATAAAAATTTCATCAATTTTGGAGTTAACCACAAGGAATTATAAGCGATTACTTTTAAAATAGTCTTTTCTCATAAAATTCATAACTCTCAATCTATACATCCAAAAATCACCATTTTTGGACACAATCAAGAAAACTCATCAAATTATCATTTCAAATTTTTCCAGAATTTTTGAAGTTCAGAAAAATTACGAAACTGAAAATCATAACAACCCTTAAAATCCCTTAATATCCCTTACTATCCCTTACTATCCCTTACTATCCCTTACCTCAAAGAGCAGCACTTCTGATGGATATCGGATATGATGCTGAAGGAAACTTGCACTGATGAATAGCAACTCACCAAGTATCTAAATACTCACAAAATACACTCAATAATATAGAGAGAGAAAGAGAGAAAACTTATGTTTCTGGTGTGATTTTCAATTCTAACTTAGCCCTCTATTTATAGGAAAATTTTGGTAGGTTTGACCTGCAACCTGATGGCTTTACCTGCTACTATTCCCACCCACCACATTTGAAATATAATTCAGCACATTTCTTCACCAACCACAAGTGGGGCCCACCAATTCTAGAATTTTCCACCAAAATGATAAACTCCGAAAATTCAACAATTTCTGAACCAGTCATCTCGTAAAATTCATAATAAATCATACGTTCATTTTTAACGGTTCAAAATTTGTGGACATATACTCAACTTATATATGTATAACATATCCAAAAATTACCACGATCCAACGGTCGGATTAAAAATTATAACCCCCGCAAAATATCTCAAAAACCCTGATTTTTAATACCTCCATTCCGACAAAAATACGGATAAAAATCTCAACATTAACTCCTTCATTTTTTAACCACAAAAATATATCCCTCATTTATATCCACATAAAATAAATATTTCCTTATCATATGAATCAATAATTAATTATTCACAAATAATATTACAGAATCACATTTATGACAACCAGGCCGTTCCCAGGAAAGAGGGGGCTTTCCAATAAGGATTTTTCCTTACTGGCGCGCAATTAGATGACCAAACCTCTCCTTAGACAGAACTTTCTAGACATTGCCAATAATGTTATCTAATAATATTATTCAAATAATATGAATTATTGATCTGATAATGGGAAATACTGTGCAGCAACAATTATTGAACAACAACAATATAAAATTTCAACGTAGCAATTATTGAATCAATAAAATAAAATATTGAACAGTAATTACTGTAACAATTATTGAGTAGTGCCTTCTTACGTAAGAATCAATAATTTTAAAAAATACTGTGCAATACCGTGTGCTACTGTGCAATAACGCGTATTACTGTATTTTAATCACCGGGTATTCCAACAGTGTTAACAGTAACAACTACGTCGTTATTTGTAAAAACTCAAATTTGTCGTTTTCTTCACCCGACAGTTATTCGTTATGGGGCCCACAAATAGCTGCGCCGTCGTACGAATATTCCCCGACAGAAAAAATATTCCACGACCAAACGAATATTCCCCGACAACAATGATTATTTTATAACCACTTGTTATTTTGAAAAAAATCATATATCACCCTTAACTTTAACATTTATCAATTTAACCATTTACTGAATAGTAATTATAAGAAAAATTGAATACTTTTATTTCATAAAATTCGGGGTCTTACATTTTATATTACTGTTGTTTCAATAATTGTCACTACACAGTATTTTCCATTATCGGAGCAATAATTCATATTATCTAAATAATATTATTAGATAACATTATTGGTAATGTCTAGAAAGTTCTGTCTAAGGAGAGGTTTGGTCACCTAATTGCGCGCCAGTAAGGAGAAATCCTTATTGAAAAGCTCCCTCTTTCCTAGGAACTGCCTGGTTGTCAGTATTGTAATTCTATAATATTATTTGTGAATAAGTAATTATTGATTTATATGATGAAGAAAATATTAATTTTATATGAATATAGATGGAGAAATTTTTTAATGTGACCATTGTTGAAAATTAATATTTTATCCTTTTCTGATAAAATAATTTATTTAAATATATTATTATATTATTATAATATAATAATGATGATATTTTTATAATTAATGTGGGATATATGAGTATATGAGGAGGAAGAATATTTTTGTTACAAAAGTTATTTAAAACATGTTAAACATGTCTGTGGGCCCATTTCTTGACTGAAATTTGATTATAGCCTGTAAAATCGTCCATTTGTGGATTTCGATCAATTTCTGTTTGGAATTTGGAAAAACTTTCTTCTGAAAAGTTTTAGATAATAGAATTTCCTATGAAAAAGACATGAGGTTCGAATTTTTCTGACAAAAGGATTATTTATTATGAATTATTGAAGTTTTGAAGTTCCAAAATAATTAATTTTTGAAGTTTAAAATATTTTAATTAAGAAAAACGTTTTTTTCATTTATGGGACATGTGTTAGTGGTTGAATTCAGTTGGTGGTGTGCGTAGGAAGATTTGGAAAAGTTATATTATATTATATTAAATTTTCTGCTTTGGTGTTCTAAGCATTTTCCTATAAATAGGGTACTTAGGTTAGAATTGAAAATCACACCAGAAACTAAAGTTTTCTCTCTCTATATTATTGAGCATATTCTTGTGAGTTTTTTAAGATTTTGAGTGTTGCTATATGGTGCAAGTTCCTTCAGCTCTATATTCAGTATTCCAGTCAGAAGTACTGTCTTTTCGAGGTAAAGGATATTATTTTTTTATATAAATGATATTATTTCTTCCAATATCATTATGCCGAAATATTAATATGAATTTTTATCAAATTTGGAACTTTTTGTGTCGGGGTTACTATTCACGTATACGGTACTATTCACGTATACGTCACTATTCACGAATACGGCACTATTCACAGAAAAATTAAATTTTCGTTTTTCGTCCAAAATATCTATTATGGATACTAGCTTTGATTGTATCCATGTTTTGATCATTCTTGAATTTTACTCCACTATGATTACTTATGAGGTATTTTTGGACATGGATAAACCGAAATACGAATCCTTAATATTTGTTATTTTGTTTCACTGGATTCGTTTCTTTTAAAATACTTTTCATCATCCTCTGTCCTAAATGATGATATTACTGAATATCTTTAGCCTGTAGTGCAAAGATGAATGATTTTTGATGAATATCTTTGGCCCGTAGTGCAAAGATGAATAGGTGTTTAGATGAACATGACCAACTGATGAATATCTTTGGTTTGTAGTGCAAAGATGAATATTTGATTCCAGATATATATTGATTGATGTTACATGGATAAAATATAGACGATGAACTTTTAAATTCATATATAGAAGATAGTAGATTTCATTCTCTACTTAACTCTTCTAATGAATTATTATTTCCGCTGCGAATATTGATTTAAAACTTGTTGTCTATTGTATTCTATTAAATTTTTTCTTGTTGAAGACTAACGCTAATTTGTTCTATATTATCTTAGTCATAATATTTTTTACTAGGCTAGTTGAGCTCACCCTTTTCCTTTTTGTTCCATTTTTCTTCTCAGGAGGCCAGAATGTAGCGAGTACTAGTCAGGGTATAGAATGAAGGTTCTAGAAAGTCGTTTTAGTAGTTCTCACCATTTTTGTAAAATAATGTATCAATAATTTTAATGAGGACTTATTTGAGTATGGATATTGTCTAGATGATAATATTTATATTTAAACTCACAGTTTTTATGTTGTATTAATAAAGTTGTAGTTGTTCTGTACCATGTATTTTGACGACTCAGAATGGGTGTTGTATACCTATTTTGGGGGCGTCACAGTTGGTATCAGAGCTTAGGGATATGGTCTCTGGCGGAGATCGGGGAATAGTACTAGAAGGGGAGAGACGAGTAAATCATTCGCTAGTGTGTCATATCTAAGCTTATTTATTGGTCAATCATAATATAGGGGTATTATGTGATTTGTTAATTTATTTAATTAACCCTTGTTTTATGGCAGTATTTAAGAATGGCAACTGAGAATGTGAACAGTGGAGTAAACGAAACCGTGGAGACGCCTGTACTCATCAACGAGGATAACGTATAACAGGTTGGCAATGTTCCTCCTGTGAACAACACCACCGGGCAGATGATGAACGATGGGATGTTTAGAAGCTTTTTGTAGTTCATGCAAAATCAGACGAGGGAGACTCGTGTTCAAAATACCGGAGGAAATGATAGCAATTCATGGTTTGTCACAGCCAAGCAGTTTAAGGAGTTGGGACCACCAGAATTCTGGAGAAAGCCGGATCCGATTAAGGCGGAGACGTGGGTCAAACAAATTACCAAGATATTCGATGTCTTGGGATGCACGGAAGAACAGAAGGTTCCATTCCCCACCTTTATGTTCCGTAATGAGGCAGATTACTGGTGGGAATTTGTAAAGCGTACCCATCCAGCCGCACTTAGCATGTCTTGGGAAACGTTTCAGAAACTGTTCAATGACAAGTACTTTTCTGAAAGTATTCGTCATATGAAGGAGGTAGAGTTTATTAGACTGGAGCAGAATCACCTTACCTGTTGACCTTATCTTTTTAAAGATACTTGTATTTGACGTGATTTTAGGGATTGATTGGTTAACTACTCATAATGCCAAAATTGATTGTTTTCGTAAGGTTATTAGTTTTCATATTCCTAAGCAACCTGTTGTGCGAATTCAAGTAACTAAGCCATTAAAATCAATCACTGTTATATCAAGTCATAAAGCTATTCGTTTATTAAAAAACGGATGTCAAGCTTTCTTAGCCCATGTTATGGATTTGAATAAAGACACATCATATTTGAATAATATTCCTGTTGTTATTAACTTTCCTGACGTATTTCCTGTAGAACTTCCCGGTCTACCCCTAGAACGTGAAGTTGAATTCTTTATAGATCTTGAACCAGGTACAAAACCCATTTCTAAAATCCCATATCGAATGGCTCCTATTGAACTTCAGGAGTTAAAGGTCCAATTACAAGAGTTATTGGACATCGATTTCATTCGTCCTAGTACATCTCCTTGGGGTGCTCCTGTTTTATTCGTAAAGAAGAAAGACAGGAGTATGCGACTTTGTATCGACTACCGGGAATTAAATCATGTCACTATCAAGAATAGGTATCCACTATCTCGTATTGATGACCTGTTTGACCAGTTACAAGGAGCACAATTTTTTTTAAAAATCGATCTTCGTTCTAGATATTATCAGCTGAAGATTAGAACTGAGGATATTCCAAAGACTGCCTTTAGAACTCGGTACGGACATTATGAATTCTTAGTCATGTCTTTTGGATTGACTAATGCTCCTGCGGCTTTCATGGATATGATGAACCGAGTATTCAAGGAATATTTGGATCAGTTCGTTGTTATTTTTATTGATGACATCCTCATATATTTCAAAAGTCGTGAAGATCATGAGCACCATTTGAAGCTGGTACTCCAAAGGCTTCGTGAAAACCAAGTTGAAGAAATGCGAGTTCTGGCTTGAGGAAGTAGCATTCCTTGGGCACGTGGTGTCAAAACATAGAGTATCTGTTGACCCAGTGAAGATTGAAGCAATACAAAGTTGGGAACAACCGAAGTCGGTGACCGAAGTACGTAGCTTTCTGGGCTTAGATGGTTATTATCGGAGATTCGTGGAAGGATTTTCTCAAATCGCTACTCCATTAACTCAGCTGACTCGGAAAGATAGCAAATTCATATGGAGCGAGGAATGCGAGAAGAGTTTTCAAGAGCTAAAGAGGAAACTCATTTCGGCACCTGTTTTGACCATACCATCTGGTTCGGATGGATTTGTTATCTATAGCGATGCTTCAGACAAAGGGCTAGGATGTGTTCTTATGCAACGTAGAAAAGTTATAGCCTATGCCTCACGACAACTTAAAGAATATGAGAGGAATTATCCTACTCATGATCTAGAGTTGGCAGCAGTCGTTTTCGCGCTAAAGATCTGGAGGCACTATCTATATGGGGAGAAAGTGGATATATATTCAGACCATAAAAGCCTCAAATATTTCTTCACTCAAAAAGAACTCAACATGCGGCAACGACGTTGGCTTGAGCTGTTGAAAGACTACGACCATACCATTCAATACCATCCTGAAAAAGCGAACGTGATAGCCGACGCATTGAGTAGAAAATCATACGCGGGAACAAATGTGATGTTGTCAACACAAAAGCCCATTTGGTGCGATTTACAAAAGATGAAGATAGAATTCAAGAATCCGAAGACCCATGTAATGATGTCAAGTATACATATAGAACCAACTTTAATCGAAAAAGTTAAAGTTGCTCAAGCCACAGACCCGGAGCTGGTGTGTATGAAGAAGAAAGTGCAAGAATGTGCAATTCCAGAAGCAAGAATCGATGAAGAAGGAATACTTCGAGTCCACTCCAGACTTTGTGTTCTTAATGATTCTGATTTGAAGTACAAGATCATGATGGAGGCACACAATACACCATTTGCAATCCATCCTGGAAGTACCAAAATGTATCGTGATCTTCGACATACATTTTGGTGGAACAATATGAAGAGAGAGATTGCAAAGTTTATCTCGATGTGTTTAACTTGTCAACGTGTAAAGGCGGAGCATCAAGTGCCTAAGAGTCCATTGCAACCACTTGAGATTCCGAAATGGAAGTGGGAACATATTATCATGAATTTCGTTACGGGTCTTCCCACGATTTCTCAAGGCATAAATGTTATTTGGTTTATTGTTGATAGATTAACCAAGTCTGCTCATTTCTTGCAGATACGGGAGACTTATTCCCTTGAACGTCTTACTCATATGTATGTAAATGAGATTGTGAGATTGCATGGCATGCCAATATCCATAGTTTCGGATCGTGACCCAAGATTCACTTCAAGATTTTGGGTTAGCTTGCAAAAAGTTATGGGCACGAATTTACGATTTAGTTCGGCATACCATCCTCAAACGGACGGACAATCAGATAGGACTATTCAAACTCTTGAAGATCTATTAAGACTCTGTGTCTTAGACTTTAAAGGGAGTTGGGATAAGTATTTACCATTGGTGGAATTCTCTTGCAACAACAGTTATCAGGCAAGTATAGGTGTGGCTCCATTCGAAGCATTAGATGGACGAAAGTGTCGCTCTCCAATATGTTGGGATGAGGTGGGTGAAGCAACATTATTGGGACCAGAGTTGGTATGTATGACTACGAAAAAGATCCAAATAATTCGACAACATATACAAATGGCACAGGATCGACAAAAGAGTTATGCGGATCTTCATCGAAAGGACGTGGAATTTAGTATTGGGGATCATGTATTGTTGCGAGTTGCTCCATGGAAGGGAGTTACAAGATTTAGAAAGAGAGAAAAGCTCAATCCACGATTTATTGGTCCATTTCTGATTCTTGACCGAGTAAGAAATGTGGCCTATAGACTCACGTTACCTCCAAGTATGTCTCGTGTTCATAATGTTTTTCATATATCTGTGCTACGTAAATATGTGAAAGACCCAAACCACGTTATTGAGTTAGAACCAGACGAGATAGCCGAATACTTAACGTATGAAGAGGTACCTGTCAAGATCTTGGATACGAAAGAGCATCTCCTACGCACAAAGGTCATACCACAAGTTAAAGTTTTGTGGATGAACCATACTATAGAGGAAATGACCTGGGAGTTGAAAACGGAAATGAAAGCGAGGTATCCTTATCTTTTCAAAACACCAGGTACGTACGTCAATTTCAAGGACGAAATTTCATAATGAGGGGATGTTGTAAGACCCCAAATTATTAATAAATGAAATTTAATTTCCTCTATTTATTATTTTGAAATAGTAAGGGTTGAATTGATTAATGTGGTTAGTTATGGGTAAAATGCGCAAATATTTTAAATAAGCAAGTGGTTGTAAAATATTCATTCTTGTCGGGGAATATTCGTTTGGTCGTGAAATATTCTTCTTGTCGGGGAATATTCGTACGACGGCGCAGTCTTTTGTGGGCCCCATAACGGAAAGCGATTGGATGAAGAAAATGACAAATATAAGTTGTTTATAAATAACGGCGTAGTTGTTACCGTTAATACTGTTGGAATATCCGGTGGTCAAAACACAGTAATACGCGTTGTTGCACAGTAACACACGGTATTGCACCAATTATTGATTCTTACGTAAGAAAGCACTACTCAATAATTATTACAATAATTACTGTTCAATATTTTATTTTATTGATTCAATAATTGCTACGTTGATATTTTATATTACTGTTGTTTCAATAATTGTCACTACACAGTATTTTCCATTATCGGAGCAATAATTCATATTATCTGAATAATATTATTAGATAACATTATTGGCAATATCTAAAAAATTCTGTCTAAGGAGAGGTTTGATCACCTAATTACGCGCCAGTAAGGAGAAATCCTTGTTGGAAAGCCCCCTCTTTCCTAGGAACTGTCTGGTTGTCAGTATTGTGATTCTGTAATATTATTTGTGAATAAGTAATTATTGATTTATATGATGAGAAAAATATTAATTTTATGTCGATATAGATGGAGAAAATTTTTAATGTGACAATTGTTGAAAATTAATATTTTATCTTTTTCTGATAAAATAATTCATTTAAATATATTATTATATTATTATAATATAATAATGATGATATTTTTACAATGAATGTGGGATATATGAGTATATGAGGAGGAAGAATATTTTTGTTACAAAAGTTGTTTAAAACATGTTAAACATGTCTGTGGGCCCATTTCTTGACTGAAATTTGATTATAGCCTGTAAAATCGTCCGTTTATGGATTTCGGTCAATTTCTGTTTAGAATTTGGAAAAACTTTCTTCTGCAAAGTTGTAGATAATAGAATTTCCTATGAAAGAGACATGAAGTTCGAATTTTTCTGATAAAAGGGCTATTTATTATGAATTATTGAAGTTTTGAAGTTCCAAAATAATTAATTTTTGAAGTTTAAAATATTTTAATTAAGAAAAACGTTTTTTTCATTTATGGGACATGTGTTAGTGGTTGAATTCAGCTGGTGGTGTGCGTAGGAAGATTTGGAAAAGTTGTATTATATTATATTAATTTTTTTGCTTTGGTGTTCTAAGCATTTTCCTATAAATAGGGTGCTTAGGTTAGAATTAAAAATCACACCAGAAACTAAAGTTTTCTCTCTCTATATTATCGAGCGTATTCTTGTGAGTATTTTAAGACTTTGAGTGTTGCTATACGGTGCAAGTTCCCTTCAGCTCTATATCCAGTATTCCAGTCAGAAGTACTGTCTTTTCGAGGTAAGGGATATTATTTTTTTATATAAATGATATTATTTCTTCCAATATCATTATGCCGAAATATTGATATAAATTTTTATCAAATTTGAAACTTTTTGTGTCGGAGTTACTATTCACGTATACGGCACTATTCACGAATACGGCACTATTCACAGAAAAATTAAATTTTCATTTTTCGTCCAAAATATCTATTATGGATACTAGCTTTGATTGTATCCATGTTTTGATCATTCTTGAATTTTACTCCACTATGATTACTTATGAGGTATTTATGGATATGGATAAATCGAAATACGAATCCTTAATATTTGTTATTTTGTTTCACTGGATTCGTTTCCTTTAAAATACTTTTCATCATCCTCTGTCCTAAATGATGATATTACTGAATATCTTTAGCCTGTAGTGCAAAGATGAATGATTTTTGATTCACTGGATATCCATGGATATGATTTTTGATTTTTGTTTCACCATTTTTGTGAAATAATATATCAATAATTGTAATGAGAACTTATTTGAGTATGGATATTGTTTAGATGACAATATTTGTATTTAAACTCACAGTTTTTATGTTGTATTAATAAAGTTGTAGTTGTTTTGTACCATGTATTTTGACGACTTAGAATGGGTGTTGTATACCTATTTTGGGGGGGTCACATAACGTGTATGACGAAAGATTATACGAACTAGTATACGTAAAGGATACGAGGATTTTGCATTAAATGCTTAAATCCTATTTCATTGGATTTGTAGGATTTGTGTAGGAATCTTTGCAAGCCCAATTGGTATTATATTAAGGCCTAATTAATTGAAATGTAAGTCCAACTTTAGGCCTAAGGTAATTAAACGTAAAGCCCAAACAAAGAATCGAATCCGTGGATCAAACCGATGGGTCAACGGGTAAGAAAACCCATGGGGCAAACCATGAGGGCCCCATGAGTGAGTCATGGCTGGCCATCTTGGTGAGCAAGCAAAGGATAAGGTGAGTGGAGGCCAAGTAATGAATAGTAAGGAGGTGGGATGGCCTAATGACCAAACTACCCTAACTTTGGAAAATCTATAAATAGAAGCTTTGGATTTTCATTTCTTGCCTTGTTCATTTCGACCAACAACTTAGAGCTTATACATTTGAGAGAAAAGTGAGAGTTAGTCTTTGATTAATTCAAGTAGCAAAGAAGGAGAACCAAGTTGGATCATCAAGGGTAAGAACCTTTAGATTATTAATATTCTATCTCTTCAATTGTAGTTTAATAGAGAAGTGTTGATTTGTGGAGCATGTATGATAAGGAGTATATGAATGACTATTAATGGACTTAAACCTTAATAAGTCATGTTGTATGATAAACTTCATAATAAAAGTTATGAACTAATGAATAACATGTAAGGATTTGTCATGTATATGATTTACATGAAGTATGTTTGGTTAGGATGTTAGAATGATGGAATGAATCCATTTTGAACGATGTAAAAATCTCAAGTAATGAAGTTATGGCGAGATTTGCGAGATTAGACGATAATCGTCGAAATCATTAAATTCTCGGAATGGAAGTTAAAAGTCACCGTTTAACTCGGAAACGTTAGTTTTCGATGGAGATTAGTCTCAAATTTTATTTAAGAGTTGCGGATTCGAAAATGAGCAAATTTTAACTTAGAACGAAGAAACGAGCTTTGAACGTTTACGAACGTTTAACGTTTTCGTAATAATGAACTAATCGGTGAATTTTGAGTTGAAAGATTCAAAAATGAAATATTTTCTAATGAAATCATAGAGCATGTAATTTGTGAGCTAATGGCTTTTGAACGAGCCAATTCGGACTTATAACGAATAAGTTATGAGGTCGGAAAGTTCACACAAGAAAAAGTCTGTCAAAATTTTCTGAGGCTCAGGGCCGACGCAGCAGCGCCGTCCAAAACATTAACCCTGGCGCCGCAGTGCCAAACTGAGACCATTAGCCACTAAAGAGTGGCGCCGCAGCACGGCTGTTAGTGAAGGGACTCGCGCCGCAGCGCCGAGTCCGAGGCAATGGTACTGGAAACCCGCGCCGCAGCGCGAGTTGAAGGTAGGAAGCGGGCACCGCAGTGCCAGCACTAGAGAAGAGGTAAAGATGAATGCTTAAGTGTATAAAGAAGGAAAGAGTTAATGAACAATGAATTGTTTACTTAATTGACTTGAAGTAACATCATTGAAGATACTTAGAACCTTAAGAATGACAACTAAAAGTTGATGAACGATTACGTAAACGTAAATACAATGTAATACGATAAACCGTAACAAATGATAAAACAATCTAAGGCATGATTAGATTGAGAAGGAGGGTAAGATAAAGTAGTAAACATACTTTATTATATATGACCTAATGTGGTATGTTATGTGATCATGTATTGTAGAAATCCTTAAAGACTCAAAAGAAACGTATAATTACTGTAGAAGACGCTTAAGGCAAGTGTTCTAACCCTTGTCTATGTTCATTCTACACAAGCTTTGTAATTCATGTACCTTACGCGTGACTTGATGTATAATGAAGTCGAAGCCAATTCCTTTGGCTAGACTTAATGTTTTTTGTGGATTTCCAGTTAATCTATCAAACCATTGTCAAAGTTGCTATCTTTTGCCAAACTATTTTGGTATTGATTTCAAAGAAAGAATGAGTATGCATAAACAAATGTTTTATCGATATAAACGACAGGCACGTGAGGTTGCCAAACCTTAAACGTATATACGTTTAAAGAAAGTAGTGTTGTACAACATAGAGTACTATAGGCTGATCACCTAGACGTGCTCGTAAGATATGCTGGACTTACGGACTTGGTGTGGGTTGTCCTTTTCAATGAAAGAATGAAATGCTCAAGGTCTTGGACCGAGATTTATGTTTAATGAATGTTGTTCATTGTGAAATGTTTTAAGAAAAGAGAAGTGCTATTTTGAATTATCGATAGTACTTCTTAACTATTGTTTCAGTTATTGAAGATATACGATTTATATGATTCAAGTATCTTGTTTAAATGAAATTGTCATACTTGCTGAGCTAGTTATGCTCACTCTTGCTTGAACCATATGAATTCGGCTAAGATCGAACGGACTGAAGGTTCCGGTAAAGATAAAGGGAAGGCCAAGGCAAACCAATAGGTTGCCTTTTTAATAGTATAGGATGAATGTTGTTATTATTTGATATTATGACAAGAACAAATGTAATTGTTATAAAGAACCTGGGAATGTAAATATTATTTTGGAATATATATAAGACATTTTCACTTTTTTAAGGTACTTCAATTGAATGAATATGTGAACTGTAGCACCGTGTAGCACCATATGTCGGGTTGGAAGATACCCGGATTTGGGGGCGTCACAGATTTTCTCGAATCGCTACTCCATTAACTCTGCTGACTCAAAAAATATAAAATTCGGTTGCAGCGAGGAATGTGAGAAGAGTTTTCAAGAACTTAAGAGGAGACTCATTTCAGCACCTGTTCTGACAATACCATCTGGTTTGGAGGGATTTGTCATCTACAGCGATGATTCAGCCAAAGGGTTAGGATGTGTTCTCATGCAACATAGGAAAGTCATAGCCTATGCCTCACAATAACTCAAAGAATATGAAAAGAATTATCCTACTCATGATCTAGAGTTGGCAGCTATCGTTTTCGCACTTAAAATCTAGATGCATTACCTGTATGGGGAGAAGGTGGAGATCTATACAGATCATAAAAGCCTCAAATATTTCTTCACCTAAAAGGAACTCAACATGAGGCAACGACGTTGGCTCGAGCTGTTGAAAGATTATGATCATACCATCCTGGAAAAGCGAACGTGGTAGCTGACGCATTGAGTAGAAGATCATATGTGGGTACGAGTGCGATATTGTCAATGCAAAGATCCATTTGGTATGACTTACAAAGGATAGAGATAGAGATAAAGACCCTAGGGACCCACGTGATGATGTCAAATATACGAGTAAAACTGACTTTAATCGATAAAGTTAAAGCTGGTCAAACTATAGACCTAAAGCTGATGCGTATGAGGAAGAAAGTGCAAGAAGGTGCTATTCCAGAAGCAAGAATCAATGAAGAAGAAATACTTTGAGTCAACTCTAGACTTTGTGTTCCTAACGACTCTGATTTAAAGTATAAAATCATGATGGAGGCGCACAACACACCGTTTGCAATTCATCTTGGGAGTATCAAAATGTATCATGATATTCGACATACATTTTGGTGGAGCAATATGAAGAGAAAGATAGCAGAGTTTATCTCAAGGTGTTTAACGTGTCAACGCGTCAAGGTGGAGCATCAAGCAACCACTTGAAATTCCAGAATTGACGTGGGAGCACATTACCATGAATTTCGTTACTGGTCTTCCCAAGGTTTCTCAAGGCATAAATGCAATTTGGGTCATTGTTGATAGATTGACCAAGTCTGCTCATTTCTTACCTATATGAGAAACTTATACACTCGAACGTCTTGCTCGTATATACATAAATGAGATTGTAAGACTGCATGGTATGCCAGTATCCATATTTTCTGATCGAGACCCAAGATTCACTTCACGATTTTGGGTTAGTTTGCAAAAAGCTATGGGCACGGATTTACGATTTAGTTCGGCATATCATCCTCAAACGGACGAGCAATCGGAGAGGACTATTCAAACTCTTGAATATCTATTAAAACTCTGTGTCCTTGACTTCAAGGAAAGTTGAGACAAGTTCTTGCCATTGGTGAGATTTTCCTACAACAACAGTTATCAAACAAGTATTAGCATGGCTCCATTCGAGGCGTTGTATGGACGCAGGTGTCGTTCTCCAGTATACTGGGACGAGGTAGGTGAAGCAACGTTGTTGGGACCGGAGTTGGTACTTATGACTACGAAAAAGATTCAAATGATCCAACAACGTATAAAGACCTCACAAGATCGACAAATTAAAGAATTATGTTGATCTTCATCGAAAGGACGTGAAATGCAATGTTGGAGAGCATGTGTTGTTACATGTGGTACCATGGAAAGGAGTAACGAGATTTAGAAAGAGAGGAAAGCTTAATTCTCGATTCATTGGCCCATTTAAAATCCTTGACAGAGTAGGAACTGTGGCCTATAAACTCGCTTTACCGCCAAGTATGTCTCGCGTTCATAACGTTTTTCACATATCCATGTTACGTAAATATGTGGAAGACCCGAACCACATTATTGAGTTAGAACTGGACGAAATAGCGGAAGATTTAACGTATGAAGAGGTACTTATTAAAATCTTGGATAAGAAGTGTAAAACCCCAACTTTTATAAATAAAGATGAATTTTCTATATATATCATTTTTGAATATTATGGAGTTAATTTGATATAATGTTATAGTTGTGGGTAATATTTATAAATTTTGCAAAGTACGCAGGTTGTTATATAATATTCGATTGGTCGGGGAATATTCATTTTAACAGGGAATATTCGTACAACGACACAATCATTGGTGGACCCCACAACGGAATTATTGTCGGATTGAGAAAACGACAAAAATATTTTATTAAAAATAACGGCGGAAGTTTTACCATTGTTACTGTTGAACTACTCGGTAGTAAAAGTACAGTAATACGTGTGGTTGCATAGTAGCACACGGTATTAATTATTAATGCTTATGTGAGAAGTCACTCAGTTTGATTCCATTATTGTCAGTTAATAATATGAATTATTTAGCGATAATGACGTTTTGTTTTATTCGTATTATTAACGTAATAAAACAGAAATATCTTTTTATATAAAACAAAATACTTTATTAAAGTTATTCTATAAATAGAATATATTATATTTTATTTAAAAGATTTTTCTTTAAATATGGACCGTCGATTAAAGTAATCAATCTGGACCGTTCATGGATTAGTTACTATGCATTCTATTTTTTTATAAATAGCAGCTCATTCCTTCATTATTTCTTACGAATTCACTGAACTCTAGAGAGAGAAACTATAGAGAGAAACTATAGAGAGAGAGAATAAGAGTATTCTGCTACTTAACTACTTCCTTACTTCAACTCTTCTTTAAAACGGTAAGGGGTGTTATTCTTTCTTATTCATGAAGAGAACTGTTGTTATTCCATTTCTTATTATTCTGTTGGAATAACCTGTATACGCGGATCTACCCTATACTTGGTGACATTCTTCTATTATTCTGTTGGAACATCCTGTCTGTGTGTTTTACACCGGACCTGGTTCCGTTTTTATTATTATTCTGTTGGAACATCCTGTCTGTGTGTTTTACACCGGACCTGGTTCCGTCTTGTTATTATTCTGTTGGAACATCCTGTCTGTGTGTTTTACACCGGACCTGGTTCCGTCTTGTTATTATTCTGTTGGAACATCCTGTCTGTGCGTTTACGCCGGACCTGGTTCCGTCTTGTTATTATTCTGTTGGAACATCCTGTCTGTGCGTTTACGCCGGACCTGGTTCCGTTTTTATTATTCTGTTGGAATATCCTGTCTGTGCGTTTACGCCGGACCTGGTTCCATTATTTATTATTCTGTTGGAATAACCTGTCTGTGCGGTCTATCGCATGCATGGTGATTTCTTTTGTTATTCCATTCTTTATTGTACTCAGTTGGTTAAGTTTTGACTTCTATACTCCATGAATTTTGTGGAATATCCTTGATAATTGCGGTTCATCTAGTATCTATTCATGAAAATATTCTCCTGATCATTCTTGAATTTTACTCCACAAAGTAGTATCATGTTGACAATTTGGACGTTGTTAATTCTTGGATAAATTAATTCTTGAACTTGTTTTATTGAATTCTTATATCATTGTCATCATCCTCATGTTTATATTCTGTTGAAAGTCATCTGTGGCCTGTAGTGCATAGATGGACTTGGTATGATTATGACCAGGGATTATTCGGTGTAATCATGACCGTAATGTTACAAATGATGTGGTAAAAGTCCTCATTGGCCCGTAGTGCATTGATGGACAGTTGTTGGCATGATCATGACCATTAATGAATATACGAATATCCTTGGCCGTAGTGCAGGGGTGATTCGATGATGTGGATTATTTTATTAAGCTGAGTCTCAGCGATCACAGTGTTGGAAAATCTTTTAAATCATAAAAGATAGTAGAGTTTATTTTCTACTTGACTCTTTTAATGGATTGCTTGTTCCGCTACAGTTAAACTTGATGTCTATTATATTTTATCAGTTTAACATTGTTGAAGGCTAATGATAATTTATTCTGCATTATCTTAGTCATAATATTTCTTACTGGGCTAGTTGAGCTCACCCTTTCTTTCACTGTTCTCTTCAGGAAATGAGAACGTAGCTGGGGCAAGTCGGGGAACGGAGTGATGGTCCGAATGATAGTATTAGTTAGTAGTCCTCACTATTCTATGTAATGGTGTGTTAATAAATGTAATGAGGACTCCTTTTGAGTATGAATACTCTCTAGAAGATAATATTTGTATTCAAACTCACAGTTTATGTTTTGTCGTATTGTACACGACAGTTGTATTAGTAAGTTGTATTTGTATTCTGTACTATGTATCTGACGACCCAAGATGGGTGATGTATACCTAATTTTGGGGGCGTCACAGTTGGTATCAGAGCTTAGGGATATGATCCCTGGCTAAGATGTGAGAATAGAACTAGGAGGGGAGAGACGGGGAATTCCTTCGCTAGTATGACCTACCTAAGTTTATTTGCATGGTATTTAATTGGTCGGTCAAAATATAAGGATAAAATATGACATATCAATTAATTTTTATTTTGTGGCAGTATCTGGAAATGGCATCTGAGAATGTTGAGAATAGCAATGGAGCACAGGCGACTGTTGATTCACCACATATCAATAATCAGGATAATGTGCATCAGGAAGGTGACAATCCTCATGCAAACAACAACACTGACCAAATGATGAATGATCAAATGTTCAGAGGCTTTATGCAATTCATGCAACAACAGGTGAAAGCGGCTCCTGTCCACAACGTAGGTGAAAATACTGGAAACTCTCAGGCGGTCACCGCTAAACAGTTTAAGGAGCTGGGACCACCGGAGTTTAAGGGAGAACCCAAACCACTTGTAGCTGAAACATGGATAAAGCAGATCACCAAGATATTTGATGTCTTGGGTTGCTCCGAGGAGCAAAAGGTTCCCTTTGCCGCCTTTATGTTGCGAGGAGAGGCAGATTACTGGTGGGAATCGATAAAGCGTACTCAACCTGCCGCACTGAAGATGTCTTGGGAGAAGTTCCAAGAGCTGTTTAACGACAAATACTTTCCCGAGAGTATTCGTCACATGAAGGAGGTGGAGTTCATCAAATTGGAGCAGAATAATATGACCGTGTCGCAGTACGAGGCAAAATTTGCGGAGTTATCCCGGTTTGCGTCCCACCTGGTGGATAATGAAGAAAGAATGACGCGGATGTTTTTAAGAGGTTTGAAGCCGGAGATACGTCAACATCTTGTTTCTCATAAACTGTGTTTGTATTCAGATGTTGTAAATAGGGCTCAGTTGGTGGAGCGCGATAACGAGTCAACGCAACCAAAAGAGAGCAGCCGGCAAAATGATAATACCAGTGAAAGCAGTCATCGAAGCGGTGACAACAAGCGTGGAGGGAATCAACAGGCCAGAAATGGTAACCACTTCGGTGGTAATCAGGGCCAAAACAATAAGAATGAGCATTTCAAGAAGAGGAGATTCAACAATGATGGAAAGACGTCAGCACCAGCACCTGTCGTTAAGGAAGGAGAACGACCACCTATCATATGTTTCAAATGCGGAGGGGAGGGGCACATCAGTCCAAACTGCGCGATGCCGTCCAAAGCATGTTATAATTGTGGAAGAGAAGGTCATTTAGCCCGATTTTGTCGTTTACCGAAGACAAATTCAGCTAGGATGGAGGCACCAAAGGCCGTCCCAGAAAAGTCAAAACCGGTTGTGCAAGGGAGAGCGTTTGTTGTGAACTCCCAGAGAGCAAGGAACCCGAATGAGGTCATCACGGGTAAGCTTATCATAAACTCTAACGAAGTCTATACTTTATTTGATACCGGTTCTACCCATTCTTTTATTTCTCCTACTTGCGCTCATCGATTAAATTTGATTCCGGAGAAATTAGACTTTGACTTAGCAGTTGAAACTCCATTGGGAGAAACCTTCATTACATCCACGGTTTATAAGTCTTGTTTGGTTCAAGTTGGTACCCACACATTACCTGTCGATCTTATTTCATTAAAAATACTTGCATTTGACGTGATTCTAGGGATTGATTGGTTAACTACTCATCATGCAAAAATTGATTATTTTCGTAAGGTTGTTAGCTTTCATATTCCTAATCGACCTATTATGCGAATTCAAGCAACCAAACCATTAAAATCAATCGCTGTCATCTCAAGCCATAAAGCTATTCGTTTATTGAAAAACGGATGTCAAGCTTTCTTAGCTCATGTCACAGATCTAAACAAAAATACGTCAGCTTTGAATGATATTTCTGTTGTTAATAAATTTCCTGACGTATTTCCCGAAGAACTTCCTGGCCTACCCCCAGAGCGTGAAATTGAATTTTGTATCGACCTTGAACCTGGTACAAAACCCATTTCCAAAGCCCCATATCGAATGGCTCCTATTGAACTTCAGGAGTTAAAGACTCAACTGCAGGAATTGTTAGACATTGGTTTTATTCGTCCTAGTACTTCTCCTTGGGGTGCTCCTGTTCTGTTCGTGAAGAAGAAAGATGGGAGTATGCGACTTTGTATTGATTATCGGGAGTTGAATCATGTCACCATCAAAAATAGGTACCCATTGCCACGTATTGATGACCTGTTTGACCAGTTGCAAGGAGCACAATTCTTTTCAAAGATCGATCTTCGTTCTGGATATCATCAGCTGAAGGTTAGAACTGAGGATATTCCAAAGACTGCCTTCAGAACTCGGTATGGGCATTATGAATTCTTAGTTATGTCTTTTGGATTGACTAATGCTCCTGCTGCCTTCATGGATATGATGAACAGGGTATTCAAGGAATATTTGGATCACTTTGTGGTCGTCTTTATCGATGACATCCTTGTTTATTCCAAAAGCCGTGAAGATCATGAGCAACACTTGAGGTTGGTACTCCAAAAGCTTCGTGAATACAAACTTTATGCCAAGTTGAAGAAATACGAGTTCTGGCTGGAAGAGGTAGCATTCCTTGGGCACGTAGTATCAAGTCGTGGAATATATATTGACCCGGCAAAGATTGAAGCTATTCAAAGCTGGGAGCAACCTAAATCAGTAACCGAAGTACGTAGCTTTCTCGGTTTAGCTGGTTATTATCGGAGATTCGTGGAGGATTTTCTCGAATCGCTACTCCATTAACTCAGCTGACTCGGAAAGATACAAAGTTCGGTTGGAGCGAAGAATGTGAGCAGAGTTTTCAAGAACTCAAGAGGAGACTCATTTCAGCACCTGTTCTAACAATACCATCTGGCTCGGAGGGATTTGTCATCTACAGTGATGCTTCGAGCAAAGGGTTGGGATGCGTTCTCATGCAACATGGAAAAGTCATAGCCTATGCATCAAGACAACTCAAGGAATATGAGAGGAATTATCCTACTCATGATCTAGAGTTGGCAGCTGTTGTCTTTGCACTTAAAATTTGGAGGCATTACTTGTATGGGGAGAAGGTGGAGATCTTTACGGATCATAAAAGCCTCAAATATTTCTTCACTCAAAAGGAACTCAACATGCGACAACGACGTTGGCTTGAACTGTTGAAAGATTATGATCATACCATTCAATACCATCCTGGAAAAGCGAACGTGGTAGCTGACGCATTGAGTAGAAGATCATATGCAAGTACGAGTGCGATATTGTCAACACAAAGGCCCATTTTGTGTGATTTGCAAAGGATGGAGATAGAGTTAAAGACTCCAGGGACCCATGTGATGATGGCGAATATACGAGTAGAACCAACTTTAATCGATAAAGTTAAAGCTGCTCAAGCTACAGACCTGGAGCTGATGCGTATGAGGAAGAAAGTGCAAGAAGGTGCTATGCCGGAAGCAAGAATCGATGAAGAAGGAATACTTCGAGTCAACTCCAGACTTTGTGTTCCTAACAACCCTGATTTAAAGTATGAAATCATGATGGAGGCGCACAACACACCGTTTGCAATCCATCCTGGAAGTACCAAAATGTATCATGATCTTCGTCATACATTTTGGTGGAGCAATATGAAGAGAGAGATAGCGTTGTTTATCTCAAGGTGTCTAACTTGTCAACGAGTCAAAGCGGAGCATCAAGTACCAAAAGGTCCATTGCAACCACTTGAAATTCCAGAATGGAAGTGGGAGCACATTACCATGGATTTCGTTACCGGTCTTCCTAAGGTTTCTCAAGGTATTGATGCGATTTGGGTCATTGTTGATAGATTGACCAAGTCTGCTCATTTCTTACCGATACGAGAAACTTATACACTTGAACGTCTTGCTCGTATGTACATAAACGAGATTGTAAGACTGCATGGTATGCCAGTATCCATAGTTTCTGATCGAGACCCAAGATTCACTTCACGATTTTGGGTTAGTTTACAAAAAGCTATGGGCACAAATTTACGATTTAGTTCGGCATATCATCCTCAGACGGACGGACAATCAGAGAGGACTATTCAAACTCTAGAAGATTTATTAAGACTCTGTGTCTTTGACTTCAAGGGAAGTTGGGACAAGTTCTTACCATTGGTGGAGTTTTCCTACAACAACAGTTATCAAGCAAGTATTGGCATGGCTCCATTCGAAGCATTGTATGGAAGAAAATGTCGTTCTCTAGTATGCTGGGATGAGGTGGGTGAAGCAACGTTGTTGGGACCGGAGTTGGTACGTATGACTACAGAAAAGATTCAAACGATCCGACAACGTATAAAAACCTCACAAGATCGACAAAAGAGTTATGCTGATCTTCATCGAAAGGACGTGGAATTTGATGTAGGAGATCATGTGTTCTTACGTGTTGCTCCATGGAAAGGAGTTACGAGATTTGGAAAGAGAGGAAAGCTCAATCCTCGATTCATCGGTCCATTTTTAATCCTCGATCGAGTAGGAACTGTGGCTTATAGACTCGCTTTACCGCCAAGTATGTCTCGTGTTCATAACGTTTTTCACATATCCATGTTACGCAAATATGTGGAAGACCCGAACCACATTATTGAGTTAGAACCGGACGAAATAGCGGAGGATTTGACGTATGAAGAAGTTCCTGTTCAAATCTTGGATAAGAAGGAACATATTCTACGCTCCAAGGTTATACCTCAAGTCAAAGTTTTGTGGAGAAACCACGATGTTGAGGAAATGACCTGGGAGTTAGAATCTGAAATGAAATCAAGGTATCCTTACCTCTTCGACATACCAGGTATGTACCCTAATTTTGAGGGCGAAATTTCATAAGAAGGGGAGGTTGTAAGACCCCAACTTTTATAAATAAAGATGAATTTTCTATAAATATCATTTTTGAATATTATGGAGTTAATTTGATATAATGTTATAGTTGTGGGTAATATTTATAAATTTTTCAAAGTACGCAGGTTGTTATATAATATTCGATTGGTCGGGGAATATTCGTTTTAACAGGGAATATTCGTACAACGACACAATCATTGGTGGACCCCACAACGGAATTATTGTCGGATTGAGAAAACGACAAAAATATTTTATTAAAAATAACGGCGGAAGTTTTACCATTGTTACTGTTGAACTACTCGTAGTAAAAGTACAGTAATACGTGTGACGCCCCCAGAATAGGTATACAACACCCATTCTGAGTCGCCAAATACATGGTACAGAAAGCAAACTACAACTTCAATAATACAATTGTCGTGCAAAATACGACAACACATACTGTGAGTTTAAATACAAATATTGTCTTCTAGACAATATCCACACTCAAATAAATCCTCATTACAATTATTCAAACACTATTTTACAGAAATAGTGAGGACTGCTAATACATCTTTCTAGAACCATCACTCCATACCCCGACTAGATCCTTCTATGTTCTCACCTCCTGAGAAGAAAAATGGAACAAAAAGGAAAAGGGTGAGCTCAACTAGCCCAGTAAAGAATATTATGACTAAGATAATATACAACAAATTATCGTTAGTCTTCAACAGGGAAAAATCTGATAAAATATAATCGACAACAAGTTTTAGATCAACAACTGCAGCGGAAACAACAAACCATTAGAAGAGTCAAGTAGAGAAAGAATTCTACTATCTTCTAAGATTTAAAAGTCCATCATCAATATTTTATCCCTGTAACATCAATTAATAATCATCTTTAACCAAATATTCATCTTTGCACTACAGGCCAAAGATATTCATTTGTATCATCAGTCGGTCATGTTCATCTCAACACCTGTTCATCTTTGCACTACAGGCCAAAGATATTCATCAAGTAATTATACATCTTTGCACTACAGGCCAAAGATATTCAGTAATATCATCATTTAGGACTGAGGATGATGAAAAATATCTTAAAGAGAACGAATCCAATGAGACAGAAGGACAAATAGTAGGGATTCGTATAACAGTTTATCCAAGATCAATAATACTTCATAATAATCAATTGTGAAGCAGAATTCAAAAATAAAGATCAAAACATGGATACAATCAAAGATAGTAACCATAATAGACATCTTGGACAAAAAGGGAAAATTTTATTTTTCGGTGAATAGTGCCGTATTCGTGAATAGTGCCGTATACGTGAATAGTAACCCCCGACACAAAAAGTTCCAAATTTGATAAAAACTCATATCAATATTTCAGCATAATGATATTGAAGAAAATAATATCATTAAGAAGAAAATAATATCCCTTACCTCAAAATATCAGTACTTCTGGTCGGAATACCGGTATAAGGCTGAAAGAAACTTGCTCTGATGAATAGAAACTCTCAAAGTATCTAAATACTCACAAAATACACTCAATAATCTAGAGAGAGAAAGAGAGAAAACTTGTTTCTGGTGTGATTTTCAATTCTAACTTAGCCCTCTATTTATAGGAAAATTTTGGTAGGTTTGACCTGCAACCTGATGGCTTTACCTGCTACTATTCCCACCCACCACATTTGAAATATAATTCAGCACATTTCTTCACCAACCACAAGTGGGGCCCACCAATTCTAGAATTTTCCACCAAAATGATAAACTCCGAAAATTCAACAATTTCTGAACCAGTCATCTTGTAAAATTCGTAATAAATCATACGTTCATTTTTAACGGTTCAAAATTTGTGGACATATACTCAACTTATATATGTATAACATATCCAAAAATTACCACGATCCAACGGTCGGATTAAAAATTATAACCCCCGCAAACTATCTCAAAAACCCTGATTTTTAATACCTCCATTCCGACAAAAATACTGATAAAAACCTCAACATTAACTCCTTCATTTTTAACCACAAAAATATATCCCTCATTTATATCCACATAAAATAAATATTTCCTTATCATATGAATCAATAATTAATTATTCACAAATAATATTACAGAATCACATTTATGACAACCAGGCCGTTCCCAGGAAAGAGGGGGCTTTCCAATAAGGATTTCTCCTTACTGGCGCGCAATTAGATGACCAAACCTCTCCTTAGACAGAACTTTCTAGACATTGCCAATAATGTTATCTAATAATATTATTCAAATAATATGAATTATTGATCTGATAAATGAAAATACTGTGCAGCAACAATTATTGAAACAACAATAATATAAAATATCAACGCAGCAATTATTGAATCAATAAAATAAAATATTGAATAATAACTACTGTAACAATTATTGAGTAGTGCCTTCTTACGTAAGAATCAATAATTGGTGCAATACCGTGTGCTACTGTATTTTAACCACCGGGTATTCCAACAGTATTAACGGTAACAACTACGCCGTTATTTATAAACAACTTATACTTGTCGTTTTCTTCATCCAATCGCTTTCCGTTATGGGGCCCACACAAGGCTGCGTCGTCGTACGAATATTCCCCGACAGCAAGAATATTCCACGACCAACCGAATATTCACCGACCAAAAATAAATATTTTATAACCACTTGCTTATTTTGCAAAATTTGCACATTTCACCCATAACCAAAGTATTATATCAAATTAACCCCTTATTATTCACAATAATATTTAGAGAAAATTTGATTTTATTCATTAATAAGTTGGGGTCTTACAACCTCCCCTCCTTATGAAATTTCGTCCTCGAAATTGACGTACGTACCTGATGTTTCAAAAAGGTGAGGATACCTCGCTTTCATTTCTGATTCCAACTCCCAGGTCATTTCTTCAATAGCATGGTTTCTCCACAAAACCTTAACTTGTGGTATAACCTTCGTGCGTAGGACATGCTCTTTCCTATCCAAGATCTTAACAGGTACCTCCTCGTACGTTAAATCTTCAGCTATCTCGTCTGGTTCTAACTCAATAATGTGGTTCGGGTCTTTAACATATTTACGAAGCATAGATATGTGAAAAACATTATGAACACGAGACATGCTTGGAGGTAATGCGAGTCTATATGCCACATTTCCTATTCGCTCAAGAATCTCAAATGGACCAACAAATCTTGGATTGAGCTTTCCTCTCTTCCCAAATCTTGTAACTCCCTTCCATGGTGCAACACGTAACAATACATGATCCCCAATATTAAATTCCACGTCCTTCCGATGAAGATCCGCATAACTCTTTTGTCGATCCTGTGCCGTTTGTATACGTTGTCGAATCGTTTGGATCTTCTCTGTAGTAATGCGTACCAATTCTGGTCCCAACAATGTTGCTTCACCCACCTCGTCCCAGCATACTGGAGAACGACATTTTCTTCCATACAACGCCTCAAATGGAGCCATACCTATGCTCGCCTGATAACTGTTGTTGTAGGAGAATTCCACCAATGGTAGGTACTTATCCCAACTCCCTTTGAGATCTAAGACACAAAGTCTTAATAGATCTTCAAGAGTTTGAATAGTCCTCTCTGATTGTCCGTCCGTTTGAGGATGGTATGCTGAACTGAATCGTAAATCCGTGCCCATAGCTTTCTGCAAGCTAACCCAAAATCGTGAAGTGAATCTTGGGTCACGATCCGAAACTATGGATACTGGCATGCCATGCAATCTCACAATCTCGTTCACGTACATACTAGCAAGACGTTCAAGGGAATAAGTCTCACGTATCGGCAAGAAATGAGCGGACTTGGTTAATCTATCAACAATAACCCAAATCGCATCTATGCCTTGAGAAACCTTGGGAAGACCTGTAACAAAATCCATAGTAATGTGTTCCCACTTCCATTTCGGAATCTCAAGTGGTTGCAATGGACCCTTTGGTACTTGATGCTCCGCTTTTACACGTTGACAAGTTAAACATCTCGAGATAAACTCCGCGATCTCTCTTTTCATATTGCTCCACCAAAATGTATGTCGAAGATCGTGATACATTTTGGTACTCCCAGGATGGATTGCAAACGGTGTGTTGTGTGCCTCCATCATTATTCTATGCTTCAAGTCAAAATCGTTAGGAACACAAAGTCTGGAGTTGACTCGAAGTATTCCTTCTTCATCGATTCTTGCTTCTGGAATAGCACCTTCTTGCACTTTCTTCTTCATACGCATCAGCTCTATATCCGTAGCTTGAGCAGCTTTAACTTTATCGATTAAAGTCGGTTCTACTCGTATATTTGATATCATCATGTGGGTACTTGGAGCCTTCATCTCTATCTCCATCCTTTGCAAGTCATACAAAATGGGCCTTTGTGTTAAAAACATTGCACTCGTACCCGCATATGATCTTCTACTCAATGCGTCAGCTACTACGTTTGCTTTTCCAGGATGGTATTGGATGGTATGATCGTAATCTTTCAACAGCTCAAGCCAACGTCGTTGCCGCATGTTGAGTTCCTTTTGGGTGAAGAAATATTTGAGGCTTTTATGATCTGTATAGATCTCCACTTTCTCCCCATACAGGTAGTGTCTCCAGATCTTCAACGCAAAAACGACTGCTGCCAACTCCAAATCATGAGTAGGATAATTCCTCTCATATTCTTTGAGTTGTCGTGAGGCATAGGCTATGACTTTCCCATGTTGCATGAGAACACATCCTAACCCTTTGCCTGAAGCATCGCTGTAGATAACAAATCCATCCGAACCAGATGGTATTGTCAAAACAGGTGCCGAAATGAGTCTCCTCTTGAGTTCTTGGAAACTCTTCTCGCATTCCTCACTCCATACGAATTTTGTATCTTTCCGAGTCAGCTGAGTTAACGGAGTAGCGATTCGAGAAAATCCTTCCACAAATCTCCGATAATAACCAGCTAAGCCCAGAAAGCTACGTACTTCGGTTACCGACTTCGGTTGCTCCCAACTTTGTATGGCTTCAATCTTCGCCGGGTCGACAGATACTCCATGTTTTGACACCACGTGCCCAAGGAATGCTACTTCCTCAAGCCAGAACTCGCATTTCTTCAGTTTGGCATATAGCTTGTTTTCACGAAGCCTTTGCAGTACCAGCTTCAAATGGCGCTCATGATCTTCACGGCTTTTGGAATAGATGAGGATGTCATCAATAAAGACAACAACGAACTGATCCAAATATTCTTTGAATACACGGTTCATCATATCCATGAAGGCAGCAGGAGCATTAGTCAATCCAAAAGACATTACTAAGAATTCATAATGCCCGTACCGAGTTCTGAAGGCAGTCTTTGGAATATCCTCAGTTTTAATCTTCAGCTGATGATATCCAGAACGAAGATCGATCTTTGAAAAGAATTGTGCTCCTTGCAACTGGTCAAACAGGTCATCAATGCGAGGTAGCGGATACCTATTCTTGATGGTGACATGGTTCAATTCTCGATAGTCAATACAAAGTCGCATACTCCCGTCTTTCTTCTTTACGAATAAAACAGGAGCACCCCAAGGAGACGTACTAGGACGAATAAAACCGATGTCCAACAACTCCTGTAGTTGGACTTTTAACTCCTGAAGTTCAATAGGAGCCATTCGATATGGGGTTTTAGAAATGGGCTTTGTACCGGGTTCAAGGTCAATAAAGAATTCAATTTCTCGTTCCGGGGGTAGACCGGGAAGTTCTTCAGGAAATACATCGGAAAATTCTCTAACAATAGAAATATTATTCAAATCTGACTTGTCTTTGTTCAAATCCATAACATGGGCTAAGAAAGCTTGACATCCGTTTTTCAATAAACGAATAGCTTTGTGGCTTGATATGACAGTGACTGATTTTAGTGGTTTAGTAGTTTGAATTCGTATGACAGGTTGGTTAGGAATATGAAAACTAACAACCTTACGAAAACAATCAATTTTAGCATGATGAGTGGTTAACCAATCAATTCCTAAAATCACATCAAAAGCAAGTATCTTTAAAGAGATAAGATCAACAGGTAATGTGATAGTGCCAACTTGGATCATGCAAGATTTATAAACTGTAGATGTAACGAAGGTTTCACCCAACGGAGTTTCAACAGATAAGTTAAAGTCCAATTTCTCCGGAGTCAAGTTTAAACGTTGAGCACAAGCAGGAGAGATAAAAGAATGGGTAGAACCGGTATCTAGTAAAGTATAAACTTCGCAAGAATTCAAGATTAGCTTACCCGTGATCACCTCGTTCGGGTTTCTCGCGTTTTGGCCAGTAACGACAAACGCCCTTCCAGGAACCGCTGATTTCGACTTATCCGGGATAACTTTTGGAGTCACCATCCCCGCTGAACTTGGTTTTGCTACAGAACACTCTCGAGCTATATGACCTTCCTTTCCACAGTTATAACATACCTTGGATTGTTGTGGGCAGTTTGGGCTGATATGTCCCTCTTTCCCACATTTGTAACATACGACCGGTGGTCGTTCTCCTCCCCTAGAAACAGTTGATGTTTGTGCTGACGTCTTCACGTTATCATTGTTGTACCTTCTCTTCTTGAAATCTCCTCCCGACTCGCTCCTTCTATTATCACGACCACGATTACCACCAGAGTGGTTACCGCTTTTGTCCGAATGTTTTCCTCCCTGCTGGTTTTCATTGCTTCGATGACTGCCGCCACCGGTATGACCCTGGTTGTGGTCCCTCGGTTGCACATACTCATTATCTCGCTCTAATAATTGAGCCCTGTTTACAACATCTGAATATAAAGAAAATTTATGAGAGATAAGATATTGCCGAATCTCGGGTTTTAGACCTCTCAGAAACATCCTTGTCATTCGTTCCTCATTTTCGACCAAATGAGGTGCAAACCTGGATAACTCTGCAAACTTCGCCTCGTACTGGGACACCGTCATGTTGTTTTGTTCCAGTCTAATAAACTCAACCTCCTTCATATGACGAATACTTTCAGGAAAGTACTTGTCATTGAACAGTTTTTGAAATGTTTCCCAGGACATGTTGAGTGCGTCAGGCTGGGTACGCTTCACAGACTCCCACCAGTAGTCTGCCTCACCGCGGAACATAAATGTGGCGAATGGAACCTTCTGTTCCTCCGTGCATCCCAAGACATCAAATATCTTGGTAATTTGCTTGACCCACGTTTCCGCCATGATCGGATCCGGCTTTCCCTTAAATTCTGGTGGTCCCAATTCTTTGAACTGCTTAGCTGTGACAAACCGCGCGTTGTTATCATTTCCACCCGTATTCTGCACACGAGTCTCCCTCGTCTGATTTTGCATGAACTGCAAAAAGCTCCTAAACATTCCATCATTCATCGTTTGCTCGGTAACGTTGTTTACAGGAGGAATATTGCCTTCCTGTTGCACGTTCCCCTGGGTAGTGATCAAAGGTGTCTCCACGGTCTGATTTACTCCATTATTAACGTTCTCAGCTGCCATTCTTAAATACTGCCATAAAACAAGGGTTAATAGTCATGTCATATATTATCCCTATACTCTGACCGACCAAATAAACACCAAATAAACTTAGTCAGGTCATACTAGCGAAGGAATTCCCCGTCTCTCCCCTCCTAGTTCTTGTCTCACATCTCAGCCAGGGATCATATCCCTAAGCTCTGATACCAACTGTGACGCCCCCAGAATAGGTATACAACACCCATTCTGAGTCGCCAAATACATGGTACAGAAAGCAAACTACAACTTCAATAATACAATTGTCGTGCAAAATACGACAACACATACTGTGAGTTTAAATACAAATATTGTCTTCTAGACAATATCCACACTCAAATAAATCCTCATTACAATTATTCAAACACTATTTTACAGAAATAGTGAGGACTGCTAATACATCTTTCTAGAACCATCACTCCATACCCCGACTAGATCCTGCTATGTTCTCACCTCCTGAGAAGAAAAATGGAACAAAAAGGAAAAGGGTGAGCTCAACTAGCCCAGTAAAGAATATTATGACTAAGATAATATACAACAAATTATCGTTAGTCTTCAACAGGGAAAAATCTGATAAAATATAATCGACAACAAGTTTTAGATCAACAACTGCAGCGGAAACAACAAACCATTAGAAGAGTCAAGTAGAGAAAGAATTCTACTATCTTCTAAGATTTAAAAGTCCATCATCAATATTTTATCCCTGTAACATCAATTAATAATCATCTTTAACCAAATATTCATCTTTGCACTACAGGCCAAAGATATTCATTTGTATCATCAGTCGGTCATGTTCATCTCAACACCTGTTCATCTTTGCACTACAGGCCAAAGATATTCATCAAGTAATTATACATCTTTGCACTACAGGCCAAAGATATTCAGTAATATCATCATTTAGGACTGAGGATGATGAAAAATATCTTAAAGAGAACGAATCCAATGAGACAGAAGGACAAATAGTAGGGATTCGTATAACAGTTTATCCAAGATCAATAATACTTCATAATAATCAATTGTGAAGCAGAATTCAAAAATAAAGATCAAAACATGGATACAATCAAAGATAGTAACCATAATAGACATCTTGGACAAAAAGGGAAAATTTTATTTTTCGGTGAATAGTGCCGTATTCGTGAATAGTGCCGTATACGTGAATAGTGCCGTATACGTGAATAGTAACCCCCGACACAAAAAGTTCCAAATTTGATAAAAACTCATATCAATATTTCAGCATAATGATATTGAAGAAAATAATATCATTAAGAAGAAAATAATATCCCTTACCTCAAAATATCAGTACTTCTGGTCGGAATACCGGTATAAGGCTGAAAGAAACTTGCTCTGATGAATAGAAACTCTCAAAGTATCTAAATACTCACAAAATACACTCAATAATCTAGAGAGAGAAAGAGAGAAAACTTGTTTCTGGTGTGATTTTCAATTCTAACTTAGCCCTCTATTTATAGGAAAATTTTGGTAGGTTTGACCTGCAACCTGATGGCTTTACCTGCTACTATTCCCACCCACCACATTTGAAATATAATTCAGCACATTTCTTCACCAACCACAAGTGGGGCCCACCAATTCTAGAATTTTCCACCAAAATGATAAACTCCGAAAATTCAACAATTTCTGAACCAGTCATCTTGTAAAATTCGTAATAAATCATACGTTCATTTTTAACGGTTCAAAATTTGTGGACATATACTCAACTTATATATGTATAACATATCCAAAAATTACCACGATCCAACGGTCGGATTAAAAATTATAACCCCCGCAAACTATCTCAAAAACCCTGATTTTTAATACCTCCATTCCGACAAAAATACTGACAAAAACCTCAACATTAACTCCTTCATTTTTAACCACAAAAATATATCCCTCATTTATATCCACATAAAATAAATATTTCCTTATCATATGAATCAATAATTAATTATTCACAAATAATATTACAGAATCACATTTATGACAACCAGGCCGTTCCCAGGAAAGAGGGGGCTTTCCAATAAGGATTTCTCCTTACTGGCGCGCAATTAGATGACCAAACCTCTCCTTAGACAGAACTTTCTAGACATTGCCAATAATGTTATCTAATAATATTATTCAAATAATATGAATTATTGATCTGATAAATGAAAATACTGTGCAGCAACAATTATTGAAACAACAATAATATAAAATATCAACGCAGCAATTATTGAATCAATAAAATAAAATATTGAATAATAACTACTGTAACAATTATTGAGTAGTGCCTTCTTACGTAAGAATCAATAATTGGTGCAATACCGTGTGCTACTGTATTTTAACCACCGGGTATTCCAACAGTATTAACGGTAACAACTACGCCGTTATTTATAAACAACTTATACTTGTCGTTTTCTTCATCCAATCGCTTTCCGTTATGGGGCCCACACAAGGCTGCGTCGTCGTACGAATATTCCCCGACAGCAAGAATATTCCACGACCAACCGAATATTCACCGACCAAAAATAAATATTTTATAACCACTTGCTTATTTTGTAAAATTTGCACATTTCACCCATAACCAAAATATTATATCAAATTAACCCCTTATTATTCACAATAATATTTAGAGAAAATTTGATTTTATTCATTAATAAGTTGGGGTCTTACAATACGTGTGGTTGCATAGTAGCACACGGTATTAATTATTAATGCTTATGTGAGAAGTCACTCAGTTTGATTCCATTATTGTCAGTTAATAATATGAATTATTTAGCGATAATGACGTTTTGTTTTATTCGTATTATTAACGTAATAAAACAAAAATATCTTTTTATATAAAATAAAATACTTTATTAAAGTTATTCTATAAATAGAATATATTATATTTTATTTAAAAGAGTTTTCTTTAAATATGGACCGTCAGATTAAAGTAATCAATCTGGACCGTTCATGGATTAGTTACTATGCATTCTATTTTTCTATAAATAGCAGCTCATTCCTTCATTATTTCTTACGAATTCACTGAACTCTAGAGAGAGAAACTATAGAGAGAAACTATAGAGAGAGAGAAGAAGAG
Source organism: Panax notoginseng (assembly GCA_016801055.1). Lineage (NCBI taxonomy): Eukaryota > Viridiplantae > Streptophyta > Magnoliopsida > Apiales > Araliaceae > Panax > Panax notoginseng. The sequence continues at coordinate 210,616,539 of CM029015.1, read as the reverse complement.
TATTCTGCTACTTAACTACTTCCTTATTTCAGCTCGTCTTTAAAACGGTAAGGGGTGTTATTCTTTCTTATTCATGAAGAGAACTGTTGTTATTCCATTTCTTATTATTCTGTTGGAATAACCTGTATACGCGGATCTACCCTATACTTGGTGACATTCTTCTATTATTCTGTTGGAACATCCTGTCTGTGTGTTTTACACCGGACCTGGTTCCGTTTTTATTATTATTCTGTTGGAACATCCTGTCTGTGTGTTTTACACCGGACCTGGTTCCGTCTTGTTATTATTCTGTTGGAACATCCTGTCTGTGTGTTTTACACCGGACCTGGTTCCGTCTTGTTATTATTCTGTTGGAACATCCTGTCTGTGCGTTTACGCCGGACCTGGTTCCGTCTTGTTATTATTCTGTTGGAACATCCTGTCTGTGCGTTTACGCCGGACCTGGTTCCATTATTTATTATTCTGTTGGAATAACCTGTCTGTGCGGTCTATCGCATGCATGGTGATTTCTTTTGTTATTCCATTCTTTATTGTACTCAGTTGGTTAAGTTTTGACTTATATACTCCATGAATTTTGTGGAATATCCTTGATAATTGCGGTTCATCTAGTATCTATTCATGAAAATATTCTCCTGATCATTCTTGAATTTTACTCCACAAAGTAGTATCATGTTGACAATTTGGACGTTGTTAATTCTTGGATAAATTAATTCTTGAACTTGTTTTATTGAATTCTTATATCATTGTCATCATCCTCATGTTTATATTCTGTTGAAAGTCATCTGTGGCCTGTAGTGCATAGATGGACTTGGTATGATTATGACCAGGGATTATTCGGTGTAATCATGACCGTAATGTTACGAATGATGTGGTAAAAGTCCTCATTGGCCCGTAGTGCATTGATGGACAGTTGTTGGCATGATCATGACCATTAATGAATATACGAATATCCTTGGCCGTAGTGCAGGGGTGATTCGATGATGTGGATTATTTTATTAAGCTGAGTCTCAGCGATCACAGTGTTGGAAAATCTTTTAAATCATAAAAGATAGTAGAGTTTATTTTCTACTGGACTCTCTTAATGGATTGCTTGTTCCGCTACAGTTAAACTTGATGTCTATTATATTTTATCAGTTTAACATTGTTGAAGGCTAATGAAAATTTATTCTGCATTATCTTAGTTGTAATATTTCTTACTGGGCTAGTTGAGCTCACCCTTTCTTTCACTGTTCTCTTCAGGAAATGAGAACGTAGCTGGGGCAAGTCGGGGAACGGAGTGATGGTCCGAATGATAGTATTAGTTAGTAGTCCTCACTATTCTATGTAATGGTGTGTTAATAAATGTAACGAGGACTCCTTTTGAGTATGAATACTCTCTAGAAGATAATATTTGTATTCAAACTCACAGTTTATGTTTTGTCGTATTGTACACGACAGTTGTATTAGTAAGTTATATTTGTATTCTGTACTATGTAACTGACGACCCAAGATGGGTGATGTATACCTAATTTTGGGGGCGTCACAAGAAGGAACATATTCTACGCTCCAAGGTTATACCTCAAGTCAAAGTTTTGTGGAGAAACCACGATGTTGAGGAAATGACCTGGGAGTTAGAATCTGAAATGAAATCAAGATATCCTCACATCTTCGACATATATACCAAGTACGTAACCTAATTTCGAGGACGAAATTTCTTAAGAAGGGGAGTATATATATTATAAGTTTTGTTTTATTAAATTATAAATAGAATATATTATATTTTATTATACATAGTGCAGCATAGTAAAATCTAAATTTTTAATCGGTCGAACGCCCGTGATTTTTCGTTTGAAATTACTGTTGGTCCGTGATTCTAAAAATTCAAATAGTATCCTTTCCATTCTCCTATAAATAGGATGATTAGTTAGAATTGAAAATCACACCAGAATCAGAGAATTCTTCTTCTATAATATTGAGCATATTTCTTTAGAGTTCAAGGAAGCTTTGAGCATAAAAAATAGTAAAAATTTTCTTCAAGAATATCCCCGCTATACAAGTTGGAATACTCTTCTTTTTAAGGTAAATGATATTATTTTTGTTCAATACTCGTAAGAAATAATATTTTCTTCCATACTCTGTAGTATGTAAGTAATATTATTTCGTTTCAGATTTCGAATTCTACACTTATTTTGTTAAGTTTTGGCTTCTATACTCCATGAAATTAGTAGAATATCCTTAAAATTTGCGCTTCATCCAGTATCTTTTCATGAAAATATTATTCTGAACATTCTTAATAAGTTTTAACCTTTTCATGACGGAGTACTATTCATGGGATACTATTCACGAAGTACTATTCACGGAGTACAATTCACTCGATTACTATTCACCCAGGGTACTATTCATGACAAAAATTAATTTTTTTTCGGTCCAAATCATTTTTGATACAATATTATTCTTAAATTTTACTCCACAAAGCAGTATAATGTTGACAATTTGGACATTATATATTGAATTCTGGATAAATTAAATTATAAATCCTTAGAAATTTATCATTTGCTTTGTTTTAATTGAATTCTTATGTCATTGTCATCATCCTCATGCTTATATTGTGATAAAAGTCATCTTTGGTCGTAGTGAATAGATGGACTGTTGATTGATATGATTATGACCAGGATCATTCGGTATAATCATGAACTGTAATGTTATAAATGATGTGGTAAAAGTCCTAATTGGCCCGTAGTGCATTGATTGACAATTGCTGGTATGATCATGACCATTGGTGAAAACACGAATATCCTTGGCCCGTAGTGCATGGATAATTCGTGGTCGTGATACTAATGAATATCCTTGGCCTGTAGTGCATGGATGATTCGATGATGTGATTTATTTATTAAGTTGAGTCTCAGCGATAAAATTGATGATAAACTTTTTAAATCATAGAAGATAATAGATATTATGCTCTACTTGACTCTTCTAATGGATTACTTGTTCCGCTGCAGTTAAACTTGATGTTAATTGTATTTTATCAGTTTAACACCGTTAAAGGCTAACGATAATTTATTCTGCATTATCTTAGTTATAATATTTCTTACTGGGCTAATTGATTGCTTTCATTGTTCTCTTCAGGAAATGAGAATGTAGTTGGGACTAGTCGGGAAACGGAGTGATGGTCCGAGTTGGTGGTTGTAGTAGTCCTCACTATTTTACAAAATAGTGTGATAATAATTGTAATGAGGACTCCATTTGAGTTTGAATATTGTCTACTAGACAATATTCGTGTAAAAATTCTCAGCTACGTTTTTTGTCGTAGTGTATAATAAAGTTTGTATTTAAATTCTGTACCATGTATTTGGCGACTCAGAATAAGTGATATATACCTATTTTGAGGGCGTCACAAATATAATATGAGAGTAATTAATTTAAACATCTATATATACTATAGCTAGTATCTCATACTAGTTATATTATATCTACTAGAAAATCATAATATAATATCAAACTACTATTAGTAATATAATATAATTAATTATAATTAATATTGTGGGCCCAAGTGAAAAATTAGGGTTCACATGACCTAATTAAATTAAATGCACAATTAGGGTTCCATGGTCTCATTAAATATGCAAATTAGGGCTCGCATAACCTAATCGAGTGAAGTCGAAAAAGTCAAAAATAAATGTGCTAGACCTGGGAGAAATCTCCACGTGTCCCGAGGTAGAAGACTCGTGGAGGCAACTCGTTTTGGGAATTGATTGAGAGATTGGATTGGTGGCTAGAAGGACAGGGCAATATGAACATTACTCTAATGACTAAAGGGTATTTCTGGGATTTTCCTAAAAATATGTGCCTAACATGTGACTACTTAATTCCAGGAAACACTATAAATACCCCTTCCATTCTAGGAAGGGAGGAGGCTTTTCGGTGACTTAAGACTTGGAGATTTCATCTAAAAGCATTGAAAAGTTTGGACATTCTCTCAACTCGAAGGACTCAAGAAGGCTCTTGGAATCCCTGCTACCCTAACACGGTTTTCGAATTCTAGGAGTTCTGCCACGTGTCGTTGGAGTAATTACCCACCTGTTCTTCTCCCCACTTCAATTAATCAACCAATTCCGTGCTCTTCGTGGATTTCTCTCATCGTCATCCAACACGAAACCCTAACTAGCAAGACTCGATTTCCTTGCCCACATTTCTTTGGCGACTCTGCTGGGGAGGTGTAGAATTCGTGAAGGGTATACCCACAACTCGAAGTGAGAGAACAACAGAAAGAACTTCACCAACAAATAGCATTACATCACCGGATCCAGTTCCAAGGCAAGTAAGTCAAGCTTTTCAAGGCGTGAATCTAAATCTCGATCAACCCATCCTTGAAGACGCCTCGGAAGGAAGTTCAACATCACCATACATGGCGGATAAACAACTAGCGAATGTCAGGCAGACAGGCGTGGAAAGGTAAAGCGAGGAAGAAAATGGAGAGCAGACAAATGTTGTGCAACTGAAGATACTCAAGGCGTTGAAGAAAGCGCAGGAAGGACAAGGGATGATGATGGCTATAATGCTGGAGATGCAGACAAAGCAAGAGGAAATGAGAAATTTCCGCCAGCAGTTGATACAGATTCCCGCTTTCAAGGCCATGTTCCCAAACAATTCATAGGGAGAACAGGCAGGAGTGGAGGACAACAACAACGATAAGGAGAATCAGACTGCACCTCCATTGACAAAGAATCAGTCTGTTCCAATCATCCACTTAGAACCTCAAAACAGTGGTGACGTGCCACAACTCAGACTAGAAGTCAACCAGCCTCAAACAAACATCATTCCGACCATTATCCCCTCATTTTCACAAGTGAGATACTAACCATCCCAAGCCTTGTCCAACAAACCAACCCACAAGTATAACCGATACAGAATTTACATGATGCCAGTGTACATCAACCAATTTTTGTACCATACACGACCAATGCCGCCATACATCACAACACCACAGAGAGTCCATACCGCGAGCCAATATGTGATAAAGGATGATATGATAGATGTGATCAATCAACTTTAAAGGCAGACATCCCGACCTTCGGAGTTAGATTTTACTCCACTTTACCTGGCACATATTCGGAGACAACCTTACCCGGCAAGGTATATCGAGCATCCCCCGTAATTTCCAAAATATAATGGGGAGAAAAGAAATGCTAGGGAACACATTGCCAGATTCGTGGAGTCGATGTCTCCATGGTTAGGATATGACGAAAGTAACAATCACAACTTGTTGATGAGGAAATTCAACAAGACTTTGACGAATAATGTCTTCAGTTGGTACTACAACTTGGAGAAGGGATTAGTCCATGATTTGGATGATCTAAAATTATAATTTTTTAAGTAATTTTTCTATGTGCAGAAACAGGTAACCATCGTAGAGCTCATGCGATTCAAGTAGAAGCCAAACGAGGAGCTGTCAGATTACGTGGATAGGTTCAGGGCTCAAGCACAGAAATGTGCAGAGCCAGTTGAAGAAAAGAACTTGGTTAGCATATGCAACAATAGTGCTTTAGACGCCTTCAAGCCCTATCTTATTACCAAGGCTTGTGATTCATTTGCAGCCCTCTCATCTTTTGCGCAAGACTTGAGAGGAATCATGACATTTCCCACCAACCATGCGATAGTTACATGGAAGAGCAAGAGGACATCAACTGTGGCTTTGGTGGATTCTCAGTCAAAACCACAAGGGGGAAATGGGGAGAAGAACGAGAAATTTGAGCGAAGCAGAGAAAAGCATGGGGACAAGTATACCAGAATGCTAGTTCTGTAGGCTATCACATACAGCGAGAAGGCATTCAGGAGCCTGTATGAATAATGGGTCGAGCACGGAGTGGTGAAACCTCTAAGGCCCAGTTGGTTGTGACGGAAGCGATGAAAAGAAGACTAGACTTCTGTGTATACCACCAATATACAGGACATTCCACTATGGACTATTACAGTCTACGGAGGATATACCATGAGAAGCTGATGGCCGGGGAGATTGAACTAGGAAAAGAAACGTGCAACACTATCACCTATGGTGCAGTCCCGAAAGTCAAGAACCCAAATACTGACTCTACCATTGAAAGAACTCTGAACCACAGATGAATTAAAAATTCACCCAAGATGGTGGTCCACCAAAAATGGTTGTTTAAGTCCTCAGGAGTATCCCTTGCCAAATAATTGGATGACTAAGGAAGGAGGCACAAGAATTGAAGAATTAAAAAAAATATCCACCCAAGATGGTGGTCCATTATAAATGGTGGTCAAGTCCTCGTAGACTGCACTTGCCAAGAAATTAGACGACCCAAGTGACGAGGTACCCGATTTTAAGTCCTCCTAGACTGCACTTGCCAAAAAATTGGATGACCCAAGTGACGAGGCACCCGATTTCAAGTCCTCTTGGATGACCCAAGTGACGAGGAACCTAATTTCAAGTCCTCATAGACTGCACTTGCCAAAAAATTAGACGACCCAAGTGACGAGGCACCCGATTTCAAGTCCTCTTGGATGACCCAAGTGACGAGGCACCTAATTTCAAGTCCTTATAGACTGCACTTGCCAAAAAATTAGACGATCCAAGTGACGAGACATCCGATTTCAAGTCCTTGTAGACTGCACTTGCCAAGAAATTAGACGACCCAAGTGACGAGACACCCGAGTGTTACACTTTATCATCAAAAGTGAATAAAGCACCTGATTATAAGTCCTCAGACCCGAAAAGTTATACTTTCAACTTTAAAAGGAGGCGTGAATGGCTTGCGAAATGCATACATATGAATACATGTATAGCCCCCAAAGTATACTTGCAACAAAAAAGGAAGCAATCACTCTTTTTCCATTAAGGGAAGGATTCAATCTGATTTCCAAAAGATAAGTATCTTTGAATTTAGAAATATATATAAAGATATTATTTTCTAAATATGAAAAAAAAGATTTGATTTTCTCCCAATAAAAGGAAATTTCGAAATTTAATTTTTTCCATCTAAATAATAATAATGATAAGGAATGATATTGTCTTCAAAATCAAATAAAGAAAAAAAAATTATTTCCAAAATAAAATTATGATTTGATTTGATAAAAAGGAAAGATTTAGTTTACCAAAAGAAAGATTTTATTAGATTGAATTTTATTTGGTAATATTTGATGATCTTCCTTGTTTTAATTTCCAGAAAAATAAGGAAACAAATATTGGGCAAACTATGGAAACATTTTCAGAAGATTTTCTAGTATGTCCAAGGAAAAGCCCTGCTAGGTTTTACCTCCCGAGGATTTAACCCTAAGGGTTTGGTTTCCTAGGAGTTCCCTCTTCTAGGATCTTTGTCTTCAAGACATGTAAAGTGAAGTCCTGCAAAATAGTTCAAAAGCTTGAAGTATTCTTGCACGATCGTCTATTTGGTAATGTGACTCTCGCGTAGGGGGTAAATATGGGCCCAAGTGCAAAATTAGGGTTCACATGACCTAATTAAATTAAATACACAATTAGGGTTCCATGATCTCATTAAATGTGCAAATTAGAGCTCACATAACCTAATCGAGTGAAGACGAAAAAGTCAAAAATAAATATGCTAAACCCGAGAGAAGTCTCCACGTGTCCCGAGGTAAAAGACTCATGGAGGCGGCTCGTTTTGGGAATTGATTGAGGGATTGGATTGGTGGCTAGAAGGACGCGACAATATGGATATTACTCTAATGACTAAAGGGTATTTCTGAGATTTCCCTGAAATATGTGCCTAACATGTGACTACTTAATTCCAGGAAACACTATAAATACCCCTTCCATTCTAGGAATGGAGGAGGCTTTTCTGTAACACTCTAGTCCCACATCGAAAGAGAAGGAAAAAATTTGTTTGCTTATAAGGAAATAAGTTACTACCAATAGTACCTTCAAGGCATGACCTTTTGGGAGCCTGTGGTGGGCTAAGATGACCCAAGAAGATACTATTGGACCAGTGGTTTGAGGCCTTATTTTGATGGATTTGATTCAATTCGGACTTGTGATTTGACTCGAGATTTATTCCGAACTCGGGATTTGACCCGAGTTGTTTCATTTTCGGTGACTTAAGACTTGGAGATTTCATCTAAAAGCACTGAAAAGTTTGGACATTTTCTCAACTCGAAGGACTCAAGAAGGCTCTTTAAATCCTTTCTACCCTAACACGATTTTCGGATTCTAGGAGTTCTGCCATGTGTCATTGGAGTAATCGCCCACCTGTTCTTCTCCCCACTTCAATCAATCAACCAATTCGGTGCTCTTCGTGAATTTCTCTCCTCTTCAGCCAACACGAAACCCTAACTAGCAAGGTCCGATTTTCTTGCCCACAAATATAATATATTATTATAATACAATACAATATACTCCCTCCGTCCCAAATTATCTGCTGTTCTAGAGTTCCACACAGATTCCGATATGTGTGATAAAAATACTAAAATACCCTTATTAGTGGAAATATGAAAAAGGTGTTTAAAAAAGAGTGCATGAAATAGTATGTAGAAAGAGGAAGAGAGAGAAAGTATGAATGCATTAAATAGACAAATAGTCTAAAGAGAGAGAAAGTATGAGTGTATATATGTGTGGAGAGAGGAAGAGAGAGAAAGTATGAGTGTATTAAATAGACAAATAGTATGTAGAGAGAGAAAGTATGAGTGCATATATATGTGTGGAGAGAGGATGAGAGTAATGACTATCAATAATTAGGTAAAGGGGCAAACTTAGAAAATAAAAGAAAAAAATGCATTGAAATCTTGGAAAAACAGATATTGTGGGACAAATTTTTTTTACTAAAACAGCAGATAATTTGGGACAGAGGGAGTAACATAATAAAATAAAAGTATATAATAAATAATTTTAAATAAAATTTAATTTACAAATATAATATAATATAATAATTTAAAATAAAACAAATTAAAATAAATGATATAATAAATAATTTTAAAATAAAATAAATAATTTTAAATAAAATGACATAATTAAATAATTTAAATAAAATAGAATAATTTTAGTAAAATAAAATAAAATAATTTTATTAAAATAAAATAATATAAAATAAATTTGCTATAATATAATAAAATAATAGAAAATAAAATAAACTAAGTACCATTTTCTTAATTTCTCCTTTCTAAGATAAACTGAATGCATAAGGGGTGTAAACAAGTCGAACCGAAGCGAACAGAGAGTTGTTCGAATTTGACTCGAAATGATATATTTGTACTTGAATTTGAATTGTATTTAAAAAATTCTACTCAGATTCGACTCGACTCGACTCGATTCGAATATTTATTACTCGAATTCGATCCGACTCGGATCGAATTATATTCAAACTACTCGCGAGCTTCAAATTCAATCTCGAATTCGAGTCTCCATATAATAACTAATTTTATAATAAATATAATTATAAATTGAATTTGTTATTTTACTTAGAAATGAGAAAATATATTTACTATTACACTTTACAAATATAAAATCATAATTAAAATTAAAAATAAAATAAAACAATAATAATTAATTATCATAATTTGATTTAAATTTGTATATATTATAAGAGAATGTATCGAACATCAAATCGAATCTGTATCAATCGAGTATGTATCGAATCACAATCAAGAATTCAAGTAGTTTGAATCTTGAACGAGTCGAGTATAACCTTGCTCAGATTCTACTCATATTTTTATTTGAACTGTTTTTAATGCTCAAATTTGAATTATATTATTAATGAATCCGAGTTTCACTCGTATTTTTTAAAGTTAAGCCCGAATCGAGCCCGAACTGTTTGACTCGTTTATAGCCTTACATGTGCTTGTAGTTTACTTGGGAGTTTAAAAACCCATTCGACATTCACTAAATAGGAGTAAATGTTGAATTACCAATGCATGTAGTATACATTTTCCAACAGCCTTACTCGTGCATGTAGTTTGTGACAACCCCAAAATAGGTATACATCACCCATTCTGAGTCGCCAAATACATGGTATACATCACCCATTTTGGTCGGTGCCGTTGTTCACCTGAGGATTGTTGCCTTCCTGATGCACATTATCCTAAGTATTGATCTGTGGTGACTCAACGGTCTCCTGTGCTCCATTGCTATTCTCAACATTCTCGGATGTCATTTTCAAAAACTGTCACAAAACAAGGGTTAATTGACATGCAACATATTATCCCTATATTCTGACCGACCAAACAAATACCAAATAAACTTAGTCAGGTCATACTAGCAAAGGAATTCCCCATCTCTCCCCTCCTAGTTCTTGTCACACATCTCAGCCAGGGATCATATCCCTAAGCTTTGATACCAACTGTGACAATCCCAAAATAGGTATACATCACCCATTCTGAGTCGCCAAATACATGGTATAGAAATAAATACAACTTCAGTAATACAATTATCGTGCAGAATACGACAACACATACTGTGAGTTTAAATATAAATATTGTCTACTAGAGAGTATACAAACTCAAAAGGAGTCCTCATTACAATTATCACACTATTTCACAGAATAGTGAGGACTACTAATGTAACCATCTAGACAGTCAATCTATTTCCCGACTAGTCCCAGCTATATTCTCATTTCCTGAAGAGAACAGTGAAAGAAAGGGTGAGCTCAACTATCTCAGTAAGAAATATTATGACTAAGATAATGTACAACAAATTATCATTAGTCTTCAACAGGAAAAAATCTGATAAAATATAATAGACAATAAGTTTTAGATCAACAACTGCAGCGGAAAAAGTAACCCATTTGAAGAGTTAAGTAGAGCATAAAACCTACTATCTTCTATGATTTAAAAGATTTATCATCAATTTTATTGCTGAGATTCAGCTTAATAAATAATCCACATCATCGAATCATCCCTGCACTACGGGTCAAAGATAATCGTGTTTTCATCAACAGTCATGATCATGCCATAAAGTACAATTCATCTTTGCACCCTTGGCCGAAGAGAATCCATGTCTATAATCATACCAAAAATCATCCATCAATGCACTACGGGCCAATGAGGACTTTTACCACATCATTTGTAACATTACGGCCATGATTATACCGAATAATCCCTGGTCATAATCATACCAAGTTCATCTATGCACTACAGGCCACAGATGACTTTCAACAGAATATAAACATGAGGATGATGACAATGATATAATAATTCAATTAAATAAGTTCAAGGATAAATTTTAAAGATTTATAATTTAATTTATCCAGAAATCAATAACGTCCAAATTGTCAACATGATACTACTTTGTGGAGTAAAATTCAAGAATAATACTCAGTTGGTCATGTTCATCTCAACACCTGTTCATCTTTACACTACGGGCCAAAGATATTTATCAGGTAATCATTCATCTTTGCACTACAGGCCAAAGACATTCAGTAATATCATCATTTAGGACTGAGGATGATGAAAAATATCTTAAAGAAAACGAATCCAGTGAGATAAAAGAACAAATATTAGAGATTCGTATTACAGTTTATCCAAGTTCAATAATACTCCGAAATAATCAATTTCGAAGCAGAATTCAAAAATAATAATCAAAACATGGATACAATCAAAGATAGTAACCATAATAGACAACTTGGACAAAAAGAAAAAAATTTTATTTTTCGTCGAATAGTGCCGTATTCGTGAATAGTGTCGTATACGTGAATAGTGCCGTATACATGAATAGTAATCCCGACACAAAAAGTTTCAAATTTGATAAAAAGTTCATACCAATATTTCGGCATAATGATATTAAAAAAAATATCATTTAAGAAGAAGATAATATCCCTTACCTCAGAATAACCGTACTTCTGACTGAATTTCGGATATAGTGCTGACAGAAACTTGCACTGAATAGCAACTCTCAAAGTATCAAAATACTCACAAAATACGCTCGAGAATATAGAGAGAGAAAGAGAGAAAACTTATGAATTCTGGTGTGATTTTCAATTTTAACTTAGCCCTCTATTTATAGGAAAATTGTAGCACGTCGAAGCAGACTTGACCTGCAACCTGATGACTTTACCTGTTACTATTGTCACCCACCACATTTAAAATAAAATTCAGTATATTTATTCACCAACCACAAGTGGGGCCCACTCAATTCTAGAATTTTTCACCAAAATCATTTATAAACCTAATTTTTGAATCAGTCACCTCTTAAAATTCATAACAAATCATACGTTCATTTTTAACGGTTCAAAATTTGTGGACATATACTCAACTTATATATATATATAACATATCCAAAAATCACAACGATCCAACGGTCGGATTAAAAATTATAACTCACGCAATATATCTGAAAAATACTGATTTAATTTTTAATACCCTCATTCCGACAGAAATACTGATAAAACACCTCAACATTAATTCCTTCAATAATAACCACATAAATAAATCCATCATTTATATCCACATCAAATAAATATTTTCTTATCATATAAATCAATAATTTATTATTCACAAATAATATTACAGAATCACAATTATGACAACCAGACCGTTCCCAGAAAAGAGGAGGCTTTCCAATAAGAATTTCTCCTTACTAGCGCGCAATTAGATGACCAAACCTCTCCTTAGACAGAACTTTCTAGACATTGCCAATAATGCTATCTAATAATATTATTCAAATAATATGAATTATTGATCTGATAATAGAAAATATTGTGTAACACCAATTATTGAAACAACAATAATATAAAATATCAACGCAGTAATTATTGAATCAATAAAATAAAATATTGAACAGTAACTACTGTAACAATTATTGAATAGTGCCTTCTTACGTAAGGATCAATAATTCAAAAATACTGTGCAAAACCGTGTGCTACTGTGCAACCACGCGTATTACTGTATTTTAACCACCGGGTATTCCAACAGTGTTAACGGTAATTACGCCGTTATTTATAAAAACTCAATTTTGTCGTTATCTTCATCCGACCATTTTTCGTTATCACAAATAGCTGCGTCGTCGTACGAATATTTCCCGACAAAAAGAATATTCCACGACCAAACGAATATTCCCCGACAACAATGAGTATTTTATAACCACTTGTTTATTTTGCAAAATTTGCACATTTTACTCATAAACAAAATATTATATCAAATTAACACCTTATTATTCACAATAATAATTAGAGAAAATTTAATTTTATTCATTAATAAGTTGGGGTCTTACATAGTTTACCCGTGCATGTAGTATACGTTTTCCGACAAAATTTTTGACAGATTTTTCCATCGAAAATAACCTAATTTCAACTGAATAAGGCTAGCTCCGACGGAATTGTCTATTGGAATTATGCTCTTTTTTTGTTGTTGTAGTGATTTGTATATAGAGTAGTTTTCCTCTTGTTTGGAATTTTCTTATTTTACGAAGCCTTTTCTAAGATTTATGATTTTCATGGAGGAGATTTGATTTCCGTTAATTGGTGAAGACATAGTTATTTAAATTTTAGTGTAAAGTTATCACAACGATTTTTTTTTTCATTGCTCATGTTGAAGAACTGTTCAAATATGTTTATATTTATATATTATTTAGAAATCTATATGTTAATTTTTTTGAGTTTCAAGTTGGGATTGGAGGAAGTATCTCTCCGGTTCTAATTAATATTTTTGTAATTCGATTCATTTATTGATGAGAATTATTCCCTATTACTATTATAGGACTTTGTCAAAAACTAAAAATGGTGAAATTTCAAAATTACCATTAATTAACAAAATTTGATAAAGTTATAGTAAGAGTTAACACTTGCACAGGAAAATGTCACTTTTTTTTTTCTCCTTGAGGAGTTAAAAATAAAATAATATTTATCTTTTTATTCTTATTTTTTGTCTTATTTCTAAAGTATATTCCCACTAATTATCTTGCAATTTATTACTTGCACACTCACAACTTGTGTGACAACTAGAACTAACACTATTAAAACCATGCAGGCCGGTGGTTTACTTTTTCTCTTCTTTTTTTTCCTTCCACCACGTGGAAGAGGCCATGAATTTCATGATAAGAACAAGAAAAGTACTCCCTCCATTTCTATATTTTTGTATGTAGGTCCATTTAGACTCTTTCTATTATTTTTAATTATTTAAAGACTACAAATTCATCAAAAATGAATTTCAGTAGAACGTGAGATTAATGCAAGCAGTTGGGTCTTGGGACTTTCGGATAGTTACAACTTGACGTACATTGAAAAAAATAAAATCCCAAACATGCTGGAGAGCAAAGTGCTAGAAATACTTAATATTAAAGGACTAAAGCTGATTTTATTCAGAAGAAGTTGGGTTACCCTGAGATCAGGTGTCTGGAGACAATGATGATTGATCAAGACAAATCAACAAATTCCTTCGGTCTCATGCATTGTGCAAGTTGAGACCTAAGTCAACAAAAAGTTAGACAATTATATTGATTATAAAAATTATAATTATCAGATCAGGTTAGCGTCAACTTCACCGTATTATGTTATCGGATCAGGTTAGCGTCAACTTCACCGTATTATGTTCTATAATTTTTTATTATATTGATTATAAAAAAATTGCATTAATAAGTTCTATAACTTTTTATTATATTATTTAATATAATATTTTTTATAATCACTATAACAAAAAACAATATGAACATATTACGGTGAAGTTGATGCCAACTTCATTATAATCGGATTCGATCGGGTAAGTTGATACCCAAGTCCTAATGGATAAAAATTAGAGATATATTTAATTTCTTTATTTTGTGTTAAATAATTAAATAAAAATAATACTCCCTCCGTCCCTATTTAAATGATGTTTTAGAGTTTTTTATTTGTTCTTAATTAATTGACGGTTGTTCAAATCTAGGAGAATTAATGACAATTTTTTCAAAATTACCGCTCATTACTCTACCTATTTTTTTGGTACTTTAAACTCTTGTGCTATGATAAATTAATGGTTTAAAGGTATTATAGACAATTGAGTACTATATTTAATGCTTTCCAATCATTATCTTAATTCTTGTGACTATCTCTAAAAGGTCATTTAAATAGGGACGGAGGGAGTAATACATAACAACTTGTCATTCCATTAAATTATTTTACATATATATATATAGGCTTAAACATATCTTTGCACATTCCTTACATACGATCACTCAAGTTTTGGGGAAAGTGTGTTAAGTGAATTAATAGGGTGCTTGAGGAGGGAAGGAAATGAGAAGTTAGGTTGCAAGAATAAATATAACTAGAGAATTTGAACTTCATAAGTTTTTCTAAACGTAGAGTTAACATTATATGAAAATGAAAGGCGAGGCATTTTGGTAAGAAATGTTTAGTATTTTTCTTCACTCTTGATATCAAAGCTCAGTATTTAATCTAGTCTTGGTGAAGCCATTTATCTTATGGTCTCTATGACTTTTTTTAAGCACTTGATATTATCAAAGCAAAATAATATTGTCATTGTTATAAGTGTGTTTAGAATACTAAGTGTCGCTTAAAATGTTAAGTATTGCTAGACAATTATAAATATTACACTAAATGAACATTATTTTTGGGCTGAATGACACTTTTGTCCCTCTAAGTTGTCACTCACTTTGAAAGTCGTTCCTAAAGTTCACTTTTCGTCAATTAGGTCCTTAAAATGATATTTTTGGTGTTTCTGTCTTTTTTACCCAATTTAACTATAACCCGACCCATTTATCTTTAACACGATTCGACTTTTTTTTGCACTTCTGTCCCTCTAAGTTACTAGGTTTTATTTTTTTATTTTAAGAAAAAAATAGAAAATTTGTTTTTTTTTAAAAAATGAGTAAAGTATGAACAAATATATACTCAAAAAATTAAAACTTTATTTTCAGAAAAAAAATAGATTTTAAAAAAAATGAGTAAAATTTCATAAAAATATTTTATGAAACTTTATATATTATTTTAAAAATAAAAAATTCTATTTTTTTTTAAAAAAAAGTTTTAGTTTTTTGTTCTACTTTTTTTCTGAATCTATATTTTTTGAAACTTTACTCGTTTTTTTTATAGAAAAAACCTATTTTTTTCTGAAAATAAAGTTTTTTTTGAATCTATATTTTATTAAACTTTATTCAATTTTAATTTTTTTTTTGAAAATATAGTTTTTTTTATTTTTTTATTTTGAATCTATATTTTATGAAAATTTATTCATTTTATAAAATTAAAAATTCTATTTTTTTTAGAAAATGAATTTTTATTTTTTAAATCTATATTTTATGAAATTTGGCTTATTTAAAAAAATTTATTTTTTTTCTAAAATTAAAGTTTTTTTTTGTTTAATTTTTTTGAATCTATATTTTATTAAACTTTACTCATTTTTTAAAAAAATAAATTTTCTATTTTTTTTTCTAAAAATAAAGTTTTTTTAATATATATTTTATGAAACTTAATCATTTTTTTACAAAAATAAAATTTTCTATTTTTTATAAAATAATTTTTTTCTCTGAAAAAAAACTGAGTAATTTAGAAGAACAGAAGTGTAAAAAAAGACGAATCGGATAAAAGATAAATGGGTCGAGTTCCAGTCAATTCAAGTAAAAGGGACAGAAACGTCAAAAAATCTCACATTAAGGATTTAACTGACGAAAAATAAATTTTAGGGGCGATTTTGAAAGTGAATGACAACTTGGAGGAACAAAATTGTAATTCAATTTTATTTTTGCCTGCTTAATGTTTTAAGTGTAGTTAAAACAATTATATAATAAAAATCTCTATATAATTGTACGTTTTATTTCAGAAACCCCCACCCCCCTCGCCCCACCCCGGCGAAAGTTTTAACAGCCTTTTTCTCTCATATCCTTAAAGTTGTGTAACCCGTTGTCATTTGTCCTACAAAATATTATTATCTTTCCATATATGGTTCCGATCCATCTACCACTCCGTGCAATTCTTAAATGTTGGCAAAATGTGGCGAAGCCTAACCTTAATGGGAAAGACTAGTAGTACTGTCGCCCTACATTTGTGTAATTGTTGAATTTACTAGTTATTTATTTATTATTATTATTTATTTATGGAACTAATGGTAGTGGTAGTAGCAGTATTGGTTGCGTAAATCATCAAGAAATCAATACAAGAGACTGTGTAATAGACTAGGCACATGCCAAAGATGTAACTAATAGCGTTGAATCAAATTAATATATTAAAGGTTTTAAGGATGTCACGCAGCAATCAAAATTGGTGGGAGTTAATGATGAACTTATTATATAAAGCATATATAGTAGTCACATGAACTACAGCTTGCATGAACACCCTTTTTATATATATCAAGTGGTTGATTAAAATTTCAATCATCCAAACAAAAGTATTACTAGCTAGCTAGCTCATATATACAAAAAAAAAACAAAAAAAACAAAAAAAAACATTCACAATATTTCCTCGATCCTCCTCCTCTCTAGATCTCCCATCATTCACTCATGGAGTACCCTCTGCTAAACTACTTGTACTTTCTCCCTCTCTTCTCTCTCTTTTTCTCTCTAATATTCAAGATCATTGATCAAAAAAGGCACCAACGTTGCTACATTTTAGACTACCAATGCTACAAGCCAACCGACGATCGGAAGGTCAGCACCGAGTTGAGCGGAGAAGTCATAAAAAGAACCAAAGACTTGGGGCTCAATGAGTACAAGTTCCTTCTAAAAGCCATTGTCAGCTCGGGCATTGGCGAGGAAACGTACGCGCCAAGAATGATTTTCGATGGCCGAGAAGCTAATCCAACGTACAAAGACGGGATCATGGAGATGGAGGAGTTCTTTTACGATAGCATTACCAAATTATTGACAAGGGCAAACATATCTCCCAAAGATATTGATGTTTTAGTTGTGAATGTTTCAATGCTCTCAACAATCCCTTCGTTGGCTGCTAGGATTATTAATCATTACAAGATGAGGGAGGATATTAAGGCTTATAATCTTACTGGAATGGGATGTAGTGCAAGCCTAATATCCATTAATATTGTTCAAAGCATTTTTAGGGCACGAAAAAATGTGAATGCCCTAGTTGTGACATCGGAATCTTTGAGCCCCAATTGGTATTCGGGCAACAATAGATCCATGATTCTTGCTAATTGTTTGTTTAGGTCAGGTGGATGTGCAATTCTTTTGACAAATAAAGTTGCTTTAAAACATAACGCCATGTTTAAATTAAAGTGTTTGGTTCGTACACACCACGGTGCTAAGGATGAGGCCTATAATTGTTGTGTACAGACGGAGGACGAAGAAGGGAGAGTAGGGTTTCATCTTGGGAAGAATCTTCCAAAGTATGCGACTCGAGCTTTTGTTGATAATCTCAAGGAAATATCTCTCAAAATCTTGCCGGTAAGGGAACTACTCCGATTTTCCATTCTGTCATTTGTGTATAAAATGAAAAAAAGTTATTCCAAGGGAGGGGCAAGGCCGGTGATTAATTTCAAAACCGGGGTTGATCATTTTTGCATTCATACCGGAGGAAAGGCGGTGATCGATGGTATCGGACAGAGCCTCGGGCTCAGCCAGTATGACCTAGAGCCGGCGAGGATGACATTGCACCGGTTCGGTAACACGTCAGCTAGTAGTCTTTGGTATGTGTTGGGGTATATGGAAGCTAAAAAGAGGTTTAAGAAAGGTGATAGGGTTTTTATGATAAGTTTTGGGGCAGGGTTCAAGTGTAATAGTTGTTTGTGGGAAGTGGTTAGGGATTTGGATGATGGGAATTGCTGGAGGGAGTGCAATATTGATAATTACCCACCAAAAACCCTAGCCAATCCTTTCTTGGAAAAGTATGGTTGGATCCAAAATGAAGATATTAGCACCTTCAAATTGCCGGAGTAATATTCAAAGGGTAAACTATATTATATATATATATATATATATATATATATATATATATATATATATATATATATATACTTGATTAATTTCATGGTGATTATCATGATATAGTTTTTTCATTTCTCTTTTTATCAAATGTAAACTTGCAATTGTAAGGTTTAATTTCTGATTGTTGAATTAAGTGAAGGATTTGTATTTAATAAGTTGTGCACCATCCATATAGAGATTTTTAAAAGTTTTTTTGGTTCAAAAATAAGGAGTTTGTAGTGTATAATTTTAATTTAGTTTTGTCTTTATGACTTTTGCACTTGTCTCAGTGTTTGTTCGGAAAACTTCTACTGCATTAATTAATTAAAGGTCCCCAACTGGAGTACAGTTGTTGTATTTGGTGGGTTTTCAAATTTAATTGTTATGTCACTATACAAACTTAAATATCGTTGTGCCTTATCTAATTCTATATAATAGTAGTAATATTTATACGAACAAAATAAATATGTATATAGTGATATTTTTACGTTTATTATAAAGACATTTGAAAATTTTAACGACACATATTTCGTTGACAATATAATTATTGATTGGCATTAATATTAATAGCCTAGCTTGTAAACTTTAGTACGTATTTGAAGGGCCGGGGAAGTTGCATAGTTTTACTAAGTTTTTTCTTTCTACTAACTTTTTTTTAATGAAAACATTGCAATCTTCTTATTAATTGCCAACCCATATATAGTTGGTGTTGGTATTGCAAGTGGGAAGAGGTTCTTAATTCCTTACACGAGATGTATGGAAGTAATTAGGGTTTTTAATTTAGTCTGACATTATTTTTTTTTATATAAATATAAGGACCCGGGGAAAAGGACACAAGTAAAGGATTCCATTTACTCATAACTTTCTTTAATTGGATTAGTTCGCAAGAATCCCAAAACTAGGATAATTGAAAAAAATAACCAGAAAAAGGAAAAATAACTAATATATATATATATATATATATATATATATATATATATATATATATATATATATATATATTAAAGCACTGTTAACTAATCCGAGTTAAAGTTAAAATTAATTATTATTAAGAGGAAGAAATTAAACCCCTCAAATATATATTTTGCACATGTCAAACTTAATCGATGAGAAATTTAAAAGTATAGTATAATATAAAATTATGATGATAAATTTGAAGATATTGTTTTATTTTATACTATTGATTATTATAATATATATTGAAAAGTGAATTATTTTTTTGAAAAAAAAAATTACAAATAATTTTTTATTTTTTATTTTTGTGTAACGGAGGGAATATAATTATGAATGATTATTGCCCGTGCTTGTACATCTTTCTCAAAGTGGAAGCATTGCATGCAACCAGTTTTAAATGAAAGGTCCCCTTCTTCCCTATTTATGGTCGAAACTACTTGTTCATTTAGGTCACCTACGAAAACTACTTATATACGTTCCCCCCGTTCCTTAATAATTGAAGTTTTTAAAAAACAAATACAGAGATTAAAAATGTAACTAACGCTTTTGACGGATTGGTTAAATTGGATATAAAAAATCTCAATATTTTTTTTAAAAAAATTTATTAAAAATATAAAAGAAAAAAATTAGTATTAAATGCAGGGATCATATGTGAAATGAAATCATTAATGTTTTCTTAAAATTGATAAACGATAAATAAAAATGAATAAATTTTGCTATTTAAATACACAAATAAAAAAGAAGGTCATTGATAATGTCAAAATAATAATTATAATAAGAGAATAAAATTTTTAAAAAATATTATTGAAATAAATATAAAAGTATCATTAAATATATATTAATTCCGGCATTATAAATATTGTAACTGAATCCATTATTGTAGCTAGCCGACCTGAAAGTAATAAAATGGTATTAATTCTCATTCATTAAATGATACTACTACTATGAGATGACAAAAGTTGCTGAGATGACCCCTTTACTTTAATATGTTCTTCTGTTCCTTTTAACAGCACCGCCTAATTTGGTTTAAAACGGTCCACATTGTACTGCCTCTGCCTGCAACTCATGTGAAACCAATTAAATATAGATTGCAAAAGTTAGTGAAAACACATACAGTACTTGTTCGGTATATCCGTCCAATTGGTACCGGTATCGATATCGAAATTTAGCTAATTTCGGTACTTGTTCGGGCCGATAAAAACCGGTTGCATACCCCTACCAAGCACAATAATAAATGACAACCGCCACCCAACTTAATCGAACCCTTCTATTAAGCAAATGATGGGTACAACCCTTATCCTAGCTTGCTAGCCCAATGTGGAAAAGGAAATTGTTGTCATTTTCCCATTTAAAGTTTCTTATTTTCTGATGACAATTTTCCGGGAAAAGAGGAAGAGGACCCCCAAATTATTACAAAAAGCCGAAACACTACTAAAACTCAAAAAGAGTTCAGTTTGAATGGTTTAAATAGGGGCTCAACGTTTCAGTCAGAATTGCTTAAATAGGGGAGAGATATGGCCACCCCATGGCTTTTCAAGATCACATGCAATATTAATACTTTGTTCTATTTTAAATGGAACTCGTCTTCTATCTATCTTATAGTCACGGTTCTTTTTATTTCTTTCTCTTTTGCCCTTACTTTAATTATATTACTATTATATATATATATATATATTTAATCTTTTAAATTTTATAAACTTTCTATTTCATCCCACATAATTCTACACACGCAGTGTGTGCTAATATTTATGAACTTCTTCCTCTTATGTCTACTTGGCGGGGAAAAAAAATTCTACGACTTTTTTAATTTTTAATGTGTCTCAGAAAACAGGTTAACTAATAAAAATCATTTTCTTCTCAACGAAAAATGTCTTTGTTGTTTCTTCAAATGACTATAAATTCGAATGAAAAGTCTAGGGCGACCGGATATGGGGACCGGTCTTGGCGACCGGTCAAATTTTTTTTTTTTTTTTTTTTAAAAATGTCTCTCAAATAATTTATAAGATTTATTGGAACTGAAATTTTTACAGGAAAAAGTGTTTTGGATGTCATTTGGATACATGCAAAAAATATGACTGTACAGTCATATTTTTTGCATGTATCCAAATGACATCCAAAACACTTTTTCCTGTAAAAATTTCAGTTCCAATAAATCTTATAAATTATTTGAGAGACATTTTAAAAAAAAAAAAAAAAAAAAAAATTGGACCGGTCGCCAAGACCGGTCCCCATATCCGGTCGCCCCAGAAGAGCTCAAATTCGAAAGAAGTATGTCATTTTCAACCAATGGCGAAATCAAGAAGTTTTAGTAGTAGGGTCAAAATTATTAGTAAGTTATAAAAAATTTGGCGGGGATTCGGGGGCAGCGCCCTTGAGTTAATTTTTTTTAATACTTTTATACTTTCGAGGTTAGACAAATGCATCCAAATATCCAATTTAATAATACTAACAAAAATGGGAAACTACAATTGATTTCTGAAAACAAAACTGAGGTTGGAGAAATTGAAGAGAGAGTAATTTATGTTACCTGCAAGGGCACAAGGCTGCAACAGAGTCACAGTAGAATAGAGTCGCACTCCAGTTTCCACACTCACGGCTCGCCAGTCACCAGTACTCATTCCGACCACTCGCGAAAGGCTTTGATGGTTCACGGTTTGGCTTTTGCCTTTTACAATTTGGCTTTGCCCCTTCTCTCTCTGTTTTGTGGCTAAAGTGCTGAACAGATATTGATGTATGAGATTTAGGACTAAGGCTTGGCCACTTAGCTATCTCTAATTAAAAAAAATATCTGAGTGGGGTCAAAAATTGAGTGGGGTAAAAAAAATTTTTTAAGTGATTTCAAAAATTGAGTGGGGTCAATTGACCCCACATTTTTACCATAGCTTCGTCACTGTTTTCAGCTAATTGCCTAAATGGTGTGTCTGTTTCTCCTCTTTTCCCCTTTTTTTTCTTTTTTTCGAAAGACGAAATAATTTTCCTAGTACCTATAATTTGTGATGAACATAATAATTGATTTGATGATGGTATGAGTTAAATGTATAATTGTATTTAAGTAGTTTTTGTAAAATGCTTATGAAATGTTTCTTATGTAAAAGGATTTAGTTTAGGAATAAAACATGGTAGGTTGATCAAAAATCGTAGAGTTAGAACTATGTAATAGATACGTTGTCCAAGTTAGAAAACGATCGTAGTGCCAGAGGAAAAATCACTCTCGCAGATCGAGTAGTATGAAAATCGTAGAGTATAAGTCTGATCGTAGAGTTAAAATCGCAGAGTTACCATCATTTATAAAACAGAAGAATTACTTTACGATTTCACTATGAGGAATCCTAAATCGTGGAGTGCAAACATCTAACAAGTCAGTAACAAGTTATTACAAATTTACCAACCTTAACACTTGACTCTCCGAAATTATCTTCAAATGATTTTACGATAAGGACAAGTCGACAAAGTCTCTAAATATCTAACAACTATTTTACCAGAGTCAAAGGACACGTGACTGCTATGTCATTGTTCAAAATAATGAAAAAAAAAACCTGAGGTGGTCCAAGTAGGCAACAATTCAAAGTCAATCAATTGTTGAAAAGTAAGTGTCTAAGTAAGAATGGAGCAACGTTAACTTTCCAACGGGAAGATCCCTTGAGACCTATATAAAAAGTTAGCAAATTCAAATATCAGACATAAATCAATTAAGTCCAAATGTTAAAACTTTGAGTTCATACATACTAGCTCCATTCTACGATTCCAAGAAATACACCATGTTGCTAAGTCATTCGAAGAGAACATTAAAGCAACTTAGCAACACCTCAAACAAACTACTTCTTTGTGATTAGGCTAATCTAAGTGATCTTTTGTAAACCAAATCTGTGTGACTTGAAGAATTTTTTATGAATCATTGTATAAAAGTTCTTTGTTAACTATAATCTTGGTGATTACATTCTTTAGGAAACTTTTGTTGTGACACCCCCAAATTCGGATACTTCAATTCCACGGGATTTGGTGTTCACTGTACAAATATCATCTATTTATCTACCCATAATAAATGCAAACCATGCAATAGATAGAAATAAATCCTCTCCTTAAGGAGTTACATCATCTGAATTAAATACGTAAATCACAGGTCATACTAACCTTAAATCTCAAATGCGAAAATATAAACAAATAATAGTCTTACACAACATTAACATAATTCTGAAACATAAATACATAATCACATAAACAACAAGTCTTCATCACTTGTTAATCTTGCTCTTGCATTTGCTAGTAGAAGGCTCATCGGACCTTTCGTTCTTAACTGCAATGTTATTATTATGCAAGAGTGAGCACGATTGCCCACAAGTATAATAGTACAACAATAAAATAATAACATGCGAGTGAATCAAAAACTTCTGTAACAAGAAAACTCGGCTTTTGAATCAAGAATGAATAACAAGAATCAAAAGAACTTCTGAGGGTCATAAGACCTTGAACTATGTCCTAGGTTGTCAAGTGTTATACTTGAAACCTTTAACAGTCATAAGACTATGGAATCTTCTTCTCGTACTTAGGGGATCAGCCCTTAGTACCATACTGTGCACAATATCTTAACGCTAAAGCGTAATTAATCCCCTATAACAGGGTTGTTCATCTCAATTTGACATTAGAATCCACACAAAAGGAAGTTTGGTTTGGATCAGTTCAACAATGGTTCTGAAATTTAGAACGTTCATCAACTATGGACTAGTCGAATCAATAAGGGTTCGCTAGTCTTACAAGGTTCAACAATAATTGATATTCAATTTGAATAATAATGTTCAAGATGTATACAATTGAATAAGTATTGTATAACAGGAATTATGTTTTTAAAGAATAATAACATCTAATATGAAATCTTGACTTGAACAATAATAAACAAGATAGAATAAGAAACTTGTTTTATGTAAAGAAATAAGGTTTAGAAAATTGCCTCGTGTGTAGGCTAAACGATTACTACTTCCGTTCACCACAAGTCCTACACACATACCATAAGTATTCACGACATTCATTAGTTACATTTTTACTTAATTATTTAATATAAACTCTACTTTATTTAACAAATCATTACCCTTCTAATTTAATTACTTAATTAAATTAGAATATTTTCATTCACTTACTATTATTACACTCGAATAAATTATTTCATAATAATTTCCATCGAATATTTATTTTATTCCATAAATATTTCAACTAAAATATTTATTTTATTTTATAAATATTTTAATAATAATTTCCATTGAATATTTATTTTATTCCATAAATATCTCAATTAAAATATTTATTTTATTTTATAAATATTTTAATTAATAATTTCTATCGAATATTTATTTTACTCCATCAATATCTCAATTAAAATATTTATTTTATTTTATAAATATTTTAATAATAATTTCCATCGAATATTTATTTTACTCCATCAATATCTCAATTAAAATATTTATTTTATTTTATAAATATTTTAATAATAATTTACATCGAATATTTATTTTATTTCATATATATCTCAATTAAAATATTTATTTTATTTGATAAATATTTTATTTATTTATTTATTTATTATTATTATTATTTTTATTTTATTTTATTTTTTGCACGCCGGGGCGGGGTAATTTAGTTTGGTAACACCCGTTGGGGGCGAGGTTATCCAGACTCAGTTTCTGCAGTTCCCACGTAACAAGGCCAATTTAGGCCAAAAAAAATCTCCCAAGTTCACCCATATGTTCTCGTGAAGAACACAAATAACATGGCCATAACTTCTAATTTTCTTGTCCATATATTAA
Source organism: Panax notoginseng (assembly GCA_016801055.1). Lineage (NCBI taxonomy): Eukaryota > Viridiplantae > Streptophyta > Magnoliopsida > Apiales > Araliaceae > Panax > Panax notoginseng. Next base: position 210,591,000 of record CM029015.1, on the reverse strand, counting down.
TTTAAGCATACCCAAATACTATAATTCATATATGATCATTACGCAACCTTTCTAACATGATTTTAACAAGTTAAAACACAAAATTTTCAGAATCAAAACATGTAATTTCACTGTTCTTGATGTTCTTGAAAGTTTTGAACACAAAACATAAAAATTAACACTACGGGTTCGTTATAACACCAAATCTGTCCATTCGAAGTTTGTTTTCTTCGTTTTAACATACATAATTATATACAAGTATAAATTTATGATACATCATATGATTGACGCATTAAATTTATGCGTAAGGGTCATATGACCATATTTCTATACTCTGTAATTTTGAAGCAACTATATACGGCATATTTTTATGAAACTGATGTTATGGAAACATACAATATATAATAAAACACGTTATAATAACATCTTATCACATATCTAAACACATAATCTTTACTCTTTTTCAATTATAGAGTTTTTACAGAACTTGAAAGCTATTTTCTTATAAAACTTTAGATGACGTAAATAAAAATTGGGTTGAAGAGATTACCCAAGGTGTAGAGTGTAGATTAGTAAAGATGATCCTTTCTCAGTTACTTCTTCAATCAACAACTCTCAATTTTTCCTCAACAATTTCTCAAATTCTCTTTGATTTTCCTTTTTCCAGACTTAGCAAGACTAAAAGACTTAACGAATAAAAGAAGACGTATATAACATTTTGAAACTGACGCAGTTGTGGTGATCAGTTAACCCATCATGGGTTAACTGCTCACAACCTCCCCTAAGACTTTATTTGGTTATTCTTAAAACTCAAACCCATTTATTTTGATAAAATGCTTATATTATAGTTTAATAATGTCGCACCCCTTTATTAAATAAATTCAATATCTTATTTACTTTAATTTAAATAAAATATGATAATTTATTCTTAATTCACATAGTCACATAATTAATTTTCTCATAAATTAATTATGTCAAATTATTATTTCTCTAATTAATTATTAAATTAATTAAAATAACATTATGCATATTAAATATTCTATTTAATTCAATAACCTCACATAAATACATACTTTGAATAATAAAATTTTTTACATTAATTTAATAAATATAACCCATATAATTAAATTAATCTATCACAACTTCATCAATTAATTGTTTAATCTAATAATTAAATCATCAAAAAATATTTATTTAATTCAATAAATATTAAAATTAAAATACAAAATCTCGTTCGTCACATTTGTGCACTGAACCTCTTAAAAAATTTCGTGTTCTTTATTTTTTTCACTCTATTTTCTATCGCTTTACATTTTATATCTATGTTTTATTTCTACATTATTTAATTAAATTTAGAATTGTAGATTTCATTATAATCTTTGAAGGTTTTTTTTTCTTCTTAAAAGTGTTAATCCAATTAATCAAGTTACTTAACTGATTTGTTAATATATCTTTAAAAAAGAAAATTTGAAGAATCTATTCAACCCCCCTTATAAATCTCTTTTGTGCTTATCTGGGAATAACAAGTGGTATCAGAGCAGAGTTCTCTTGAACTAGCTTTACAACTTGAATACGTAAATCCATGACATTAACCAAAACCAGTTCTGAACTTGGTGGTGGAAATAAGTCACTCTTGTGCAATAAAGATAAATTTGCTAATTGAAAAGTTCATATACAATTAATTAAATTTGCTAGTTAGATATCCTTCTCGTTGGAGTGGAAGACTGGATTAGAAGTTACTCAGTCTCCGAGCTACTTAAAACATCTTGTGTCATTTACCGTTATGTCATTTATATTTTTTTATTTTATATATGCTATATCTGCTATGTGTGTTACAATCACAAGACTAAATTTAGATTTGAGATTTCCTTAATCTTTTGGGGTAATTTTCCAAAGAATATTCCGTTGTGCATAATCAATACTGATTAACTGATTATTTGGTAATACATCTTTAATTAAATGAAAAGTTTTAAAGATCTATTTAAATCCCCCTCATAGATCTCTAGTATGCATCCGCAAAACAACATATATATATACTATTAAACTTTACAAATAAAAAATCGCAATTAAAATTAAAAACAAAATAAAATAATAATAATTAATTATCCTAATTGATTTAGTTTTGTATATATTATAAGAGAATATATTGAGTATCTAATTGAATATGTAATAATCGAGTACGTATCGAATCACAATTGAGAATTCGAAAAGTTTGAATATTAAACGAGTCGAGTACAAATCCTACTCATATTTTTTTAAACTATTTTTTATGCTAAAATTTGAATCATATTATTAACGAATCTGAGTCTCGCTTGTATTTTTTCGATTCGAGCTCGAACTGTTTGGTTTATTTGCAGCCTTACCTGTGATGTACTAAATGATCCCAAAAATATATTATTGAGACAATACATTAAGTCTTATTATACTATAATTTAATTCGGACTCGAAAATTAACTCGAATTGTTATATTACACGCCCATTTAACATTACAAAATTAATAGCTATTATTATGGATTAATTACATATTTTAGTATATTTTTAGAAATAATTACAATAATGGTGCATCCATAAAATAATTACAAAAGTAATACACTTTCTCATATTTATTTACAATATTAGTGCAATTAGGATTTCTTAATTTAGAAAATTAGTATGCAATTAGGATTCCTTAATTTAGGGGATTAGATGCAACTTTTTCTATATTCTACTGCTGCTGATAATTTGTAACGCTTTAATTATCTCTTCAACCTGACAAGAGGATTCTAGTTACTTTGCCTTTTCTATTTGATCTATCTTCTCCTCTGCTTGTGATGGACTCCTAGCCCTCAGTCTTAGACAGCCTGGACTTCTTTTCCTTCCTATACTCACTATTTACATTTTCCTCCATACAAGACACCTTACCATCTGGGTATTGATTTCCATTGCTTTGCAATGTCTCTAAATTATTCTGACCCCAATTCTTCAATTTTCTCTTTTTCGCATATATTTTCTTTTCGCTCCGTCGTCGCTGTCCTTCGCACCGTCGGCGCCGGTGAGTGCTGGCACAAGCACGGCAGCTTCCTCGACCACTTTATCGACATCTACAAAATTCTCAAGCTCTGGAAAGCCCAAGACTCGATTTGCCTTTGTGGCATCTTCCACTCCGCTTATTCCACTCTGCATATTTATTCCTAGTTGTGGTGGTTGTCATAGTACGAAGGGAAAGATTTGAATTTTGTTTTTTCGCAATTTGTCCATGTAAAGGTAGAAAATTTGACACCATATAACTGAGTGGAGGTACATGTATATAGGTCATTGAAGGATATCATCGAGTCAGAGACAACAAAGTAAGCAATTTAATATTATGGAGAAAATCACTACTGCTTTGGATTGAGAAAGAGACTGCCTAATTTTTGGAAGATAGGAATTGAGATTCTTAAAATTATTCGGATACTGGTTGAAGCAATATTGGTAACCAAACCTTCACACTAAGATAACCAAACATTCATACCAAGGTAACAAAACATTCATATCAAGGTAATCAATCCACATCCACACTTGCAGTTTTTTATAGTGTAGTTGGTAGCCAACCATTCATACCAAGGTAACCAATTCAGTGTTATTAGGTTACCAATTTATTTTGAATGTGATGTAGTTGGTAGCCAAACCTTCATGCAGTGGGTAACCAAACCTTCATACTAAGGTAACCAATTCAGTTTTATTAAGTTACCAATTTATTTTGAATGTAATGCAGTTGATAGCCAAACCTTCATGTAGTTGGTTGCCAAACTTTCAGACCAAGGTAACTAATTCATATTGCAGGTATGGAGGCAGATTGGTTACCTTGGTATAAAGGCTTGGTTACCTTGGTATAAAAGTTTGGTTACCTTGGTACGAAGGTTTGGTTATCAACATTACATTACACATCACTCTCTTATCTCTCTCTTTACTATGCAGTGTTCTTATTTTTCTTTGGACATAAAATTGGAATTGAAATTTCCGGACATGAAGAAATTGTGAAAAATTAAATATCCATCTCCTTTCTCCATCCCATCGACCATTTTGTGGTTGCTCACCCGTGAAGGGGGAGGAGGAAGATAACGTTGTCAAACCTTCAGACCAAGGTAACCAATTCAGTTTTATTAAGTTACCAATTTAGTTTGAATGTGATACAGTTGGTAGCCAACCATTCATACAAAGGTAACCATTTTAGTTTTTGTGGGTAACCAAATAGTCATAAAAAAATTCTGAATAGTAAGAGTTACATCTATTTATTTTTAAACTTTTGTAGGGCGAATCTTCTTCTTCTTCTCATTGGCGTTTTGGACAACGGAGATTCGTGACGGAGTAGCGGATGAGAGGGCAACCTGTGAAGAAGGAGATTCGCGGTGGAGTAGCGAAGGAGAGGGATTCTGTGAGAGAGATGAAGATTTAAATTTGAATATTTGAATTTGAATTATTATTTTGAATTTGAATTTATTTTTTGTTGTTAGATCCCAGATATTTGAATTTGAATTATTAATTATGACAGTTATTTCTCCTTGATTTTAGGTTTCCTTATTAATGTGAATTGCTTTATTTTTATAATTATTTTGTGGATGTATTATTTTTGTAATTATTTTCTAATTATTGTATAGTAGTGTTAAGGACCCTGTTATTATTTCTATCAAGTTGGGCTTAAAAAACTCAAACGAGATAAACTTAAGAATTTATTCTAGGTACAATTACATATTCTATTACATTTTTAATAATAATTACAATAATAGTTCACTCATAAAATATTTCTACAATTAATATACTTTTATATTTATTTACAATATTAGTGCAATTAGGATTCCTTAACTTAAGGAATTAGTATGCAATTAGGGCTTTGAGGATTTTGGGATTGACATCGTAGACGCGTTTGGCGTTGAGGGATTTGATGAGGCGGATGGATTTAGAGGGAGAAAGTAAGTTGTTCCCCAGTTGGCCGTAGTTTACTCCAATCTTAGCCGAAAACTCTGCAACTGTTTGATTAAATAAAAATACAAAACAAAAGAAGATGGAAATGGTTTAGAAAAATATTAAATTTGTAAATCAAAGATGATGTATAATAATAGTGCAGTGAGACTTACAGGATAAAGAAGCGAGGAGAGAGAGCAGAAGGAAGGTGAGTAAGCAAGCCATCTGGTTTGTTTTTGTTTACAGTGAAGAAATGAAGGAGAATGATGTACAATTGCATATTCTGCGCATGCTACCGATTTTTTGCCCATTTTGAGGTGGATTGATTATAATGGATCGATTTTTCATAGTACAGTTGCTGCGTTTTTTTTATAGTACAGTTGGTAGCCAAACATTCATACCAAGGTAACCAATTCAGTGTTATTAGGTTTCTAATTTATTTTTTTAAAAATCTATTATAGATTTTTTTATTTAATAGTACAGTTGATAGCTAACACTTTATACAAATGTAACCAATTCAGTTTTATTGGGATACCAATTATTTTAAAAAAAATGTATTGTGGACTTTTTTTTATAATGCAGTTGGTAGCCAAACCTTAATACAAAGGTAACCAATTCAGTTTTATTGGGTTACCAATTAATTATAAAAAATCTATTATAGATTTTTTTTATAGTGCAGTTGGTAGCCAAACCTTAATACAAATGTAACCAAAAAAAACTAAAATTGTTACCTTTGAAAGTTTTGGTTACCAACTGCACTGTAATTTCTATTGGTTACCCACAAAAACTAAAATGGTTACCTTTGTAGAAATATTTGGATACCAACTGCACTAAAATTTATCTTTTTCTCCTTTTAATTTCTGGACTAAATCAACCGTCGTCATAATGGCAGCTGTGGCCGGCGTCCATGGTGTTGAAGCGGCGGCGAAGGGGAGGAGGAAGATGACGTTGCCAAATTTTGAATATTTGAATTTTAATTATTATTTTTGAATTTGAATTTGTTTTGTTTGTTAGATCCAAGATATTTGAATTATTAATTATGGTAGTTATTTCTCCTTGATTTTAGGTTACCTTATTATTATGAATTGAATCTTATACTAATTCCCTAAATTAAGGAATCCTAATTGCACTAATATTGTAAATAAATATAGAAAGTGTATTAATTGTGTAAATATTTTATGAGTGCACTAATAATGTAATTACTTTCTAAATGTTGTATACTTATGTAAAGGACCCTTTATTCTATCAATTTGGGCTTAAAAAACTCAAATGCGACAAACTTATGAATGTAAGGCATGGCCTACTATCTTTTGAATTTAGGTTGAGACTTGAGAGCTGCCCCCAAAACAATAAGCCTCGTATGTAATTGAGCTGGACATTGTACCAACCCTAAGCACAAGTCATACTCGGTCGCATAGTATATATCTTCCACTTCATAACTGAGAGTTTATTTCATCAAAATAATGTCTGTTCCACAAAAAGTATCACATTTTATAATTTTTTCATCCAAAAAAGTTTCTTTTTAATGATAATAATAAAAAAACACAAAATATCATCAATTTTGACCATTTTGTATCGGGTGCTCTTTCTCAAATGACTTGCAAGTTACTATGGAACTTCCTCACAGTTGAAGAGTTCTTAGACTAAATAGAAATGGGAAGGGACAAAATATCAGTATCTCATTTGAAATAGGAGTAAAAAACAGTATTCCATTCGTTACAAAATTATATATACAATTTAATTTTTGAATTTTAACGATAATATATTAAATTTTAAAATTAGTATTATTTATTAAAGTTTAGAATGAAATAAATTTTGTGATTAATAATTTTTATTATATATTATATAATTATAATAATTGTATCAACTAAAATTAAATAAATTAATATTAATTTAAAATTTAATATGCTATCGTTTGACCTCAAAAATCAAATGGTGTCTTTAATTTTGAAGTGAAGAAAATAATTGTTTATCATATTTGAATTATTGAATATAATAATCTTGTAATGTCGTACGTTTGATCTATCAACAAAAACGTCAGTTATATATAAACTTGGCAAACGGGTCGGGCCGGGCCAAAAAGGCCTAAGTTTTAGTAAACTGAAAAAGTGAAGCCCAAAGTCCGCTTTTTGATGGGCAGGTCGGGTTGGCCCGCGTGCCTGAACTGATTTATAACCAAATTTTGACAGATTTCTAGGTATATGCCAAACGGACCGGCCCATTGTTGACCAGGCCAAAACGGCCCAAGTTTTGATGAGCTAAAAAAATAAAACTCAAAATTGACTTTTTGACGGGCGAGTTGAGCTGGCCCGCAAGTTTGGGTCGATTTTGCCAAGTCTAGTTATACACAAAAACAATTCTTTTTTCTAATTTAATCATTTGCAGTTTTATTTAAAAGTAAAATAAAATATTTAATCATTTGCACTAAATTAACTATATCAAATCAACTGGTCAGAAGGACGGCGAGGTAGGTTTAAATTTGGGTCATCTCCGGCTTGTCGGAGTTCTATCAATATTTTCAACAATTAAATTAAATATTATATCAAGGAATTAGATTTTAATAGACTATAATTTTTAATATATTTAATTATGAGTGTGGAAGAATGATTAGTAAACTATAATTTATTAAATATAATATAATTTTTTAATATTTAAATATTAAAAAATTATTTTATAGATTGATATCAAATGAATTAAATATAATCCACCGCTCTAATTGCCTCAACGGCTTCTTCATCCATCACGTGACGGAAATGACGCCACGGAGGAATAAGACGACGTACTTCCCCCCAAAACTCCCGTCCCAATAAACAAATCAGACAAATAATTCCCCAAATCCTCGGGGGCAAATCTGATAATTGCCTCAACCCCAGCTTCCCGCCTAAACAACCTCCTGTTCCTCTCATAAAACTCCTGGTAGACCGGCACCAGCCTCTTCGCCACCGATACTTTAATCTGGTCTCGGAGTTTCGGGTCGGGTATAACCCACGACGACTTTTTCCGGTATGCCTCTTCAAAATCGGAGTTAAACCGCTCGAAACAAGCTTTCGCCACGTCAGGTGAAATATCAGCCGTTGGATCCTCCGGCAACGATGAGATCACTTTGCTCCATCCAATTCTCACATAATTTGCCGCGTACTGGTTCACTTTACTCTCGTGCATTATCAACCAATCATTTCCCAGCAGAATTTGAAGATTCGAATTTTTGACCTTTGAAACGACGTAGTTTAAGTTGTTCGCTAAAAATAAATACGATAGCGTTACGTCTTTGTACAGCTGTGCCTTGCCGTCGAGTTTACAGAGGAGCACAAGTATAATCCAGGCAAATCGTAAGGAAATTGCTGATGATGGATCGTCGCCTGGAGACGGAATGGAAAAATAAGATTCCGGCAACGGTGACTGCGCCGTGAGTGGATAGTCGGCGAGTATATCCGACAATATATGCCGCTATAATCGGCGAGGAAAACGAAGTAGTTCATAACGTAACGCGTTAAAGGATGAACTCCACCACCAAGAACAACCGATTTGGAAGAGTCCTTTTGAATCGCCGCCTCGAAGTCGGAGAGTATCGTACGGATGGCGTCGCCGAGCTTTAGGAGAGATGTCACGGCTTGTGATCGAACGGCGGAGGATGATTCGAAGGAGAAGATTGATTCCATATCTTGCCATAGGTCTGAAACCGTGTCGCAAAGGTCAAGCAGACGGAACATTTTCTCCGGCGATTTCTTGCATTTGGCCACATTTCCCGGGAAAACTAACAGCATCAGAGCTCCACTCGTAGAGATTTCAGCAAAACACGATTCTATGATTCTGTCGGAGCCGGAGAACACGTGATCGCAGAGGATTCTCTCTCCGTAAAAGAGAGTCTTCATGGCAATTTTTACTGCGTTTAACCACTGCTTGATTTTGAGCTCCAGAACCTCCCAATCCATTTTTTGAATCTTTGCGAAACTCAAATTCTCAACTCCGAGATGATACAAACTCTCATCTATAATCGATTTACGAATAAGTTTGTAAATCTTCACGCACTCTTTTCCATAACCAGACGAAATCATACAATCAGCAATCAATTTTAAATCCGCCATTACATTCTCCGATTCTCTCTCCACCTCAATAACTGAGCTTCCGGCTAGCTGAATCTCATCTTCTAAAGCGACGTCGTATTCAAAATCGGACACACTCGTCCGAGTCGATTCTCTGGTCGACCGGTTGGAAATCGATTCGGAATCTAGAAAGTTCGTATTGGCCGACAAAATCTGGAAAAATTCCTTCTCGAGTATCCTCATTGCAATCTTCATAACGTTCTGACCACGAATGAGTTTCTCGGAGCCGGAATTCTCAGATATAAAGTACTCCATTGCGGATTGCAGTTCCCTAACGGATTTAAGAAACTCTTTGGAATCAGTTCTTTCTCCGGTAAAGAGCGACGATATTTTGGTGTAGCTTGACGAATCGATGTCCCATTTTGTGATGACTGATTCGGCGAGCTCCATGTCTTCTTCCATCATCGATGAAGAGAAAGTGTGTTGAGGTGTGGAGATGAGAGAGTGATGCGAAGTTGATGGAGATTTGGGACTAAACCACAAATTCTTCATCTTATTTTGGTGAATAAATAATTATTGTCTTTAAATGAATAGTTTGTCAATTGGAGTATTTCTCAGAGTAAGTTGTATGACTTTGCTCACTGTGTTTGATGAAATGGGAAGTGGGAGAAAGATGGGGGGAAGTGGGGATGGTAGAGGGGAATATATCATTCGGCTAAACGCGGAGATGATGTGCATGGGGTATTGACGTTTGGGCGGAAACAAAGTTGTTTACTGGAGTACCGTAACGCGTCAAATTGTGCAGGCTATTAGCGGATAAGTAAGCTTGGGTGGTAAGCGTTTTCACTTTTGACTTACCTAATGGCATATGGTGAGTGGTGGCTATTTTATGTTAAATTTGTTGTGAAGATATATAGAGGTTTTTTTACTTACGATTAAGGCCTTAAACGAGCCAATACAGTTCGAGCTCGATTCGGGTTCGACTCGAAAAAATACGAGCGAGACTCGAATTTGTTAATAATATGATCCAAATTTGAGCATTAAAAATAGTTCGAATAAAAATGTGAGTAGAATTTGAACAAGGTTATACTCGACTCGTTTAAGATTCAAACTACTCGAATTATTGATTGTGATTCGATACATACTCGATTAATATATATTCGATTAGATGTTCGATACATTCTCTTATAATATATACAAATTTAAATCAAATTAGGATAATTAGTTATTATTTTGTTTTGTTTCTAATTTTAATTGTGATTTTATATTTGTAAAGTGTAATAATAAATATATTTTCTCATTTTTAAGTAAAATAACAAATTTAATTTATAATTATATTTATTATAAAACTAGTTATTATGTGGAGACTCGAATTCGAGCTTGAATTTGAAGCTCGCGAGTAGTTTGAATAAATATTCGAGTCGAGTCGGATCGAATTCGAGTAATAAATATTCGGGTCGAGTAGAATCTTAGTAGAATTTTTTAAATATAATTCGAATTCGAGCCGAATTCGAGTACGAATTTATCATTTCGAGCCGAATTCGAGTAGCTCTCTGTTCGCTCCGGTTCGACTCGTTTACACCCTTAGTTATGATGACTATTCTATCCCCTATTTTATGCAAATTGATTTTTATGCTTTTAATTTGTTGATATGATCAATTTTAAAGTTAATTTACGAGTAAATTTAATCTCCAAATATTTTTAATAATAAAGATAGATATTTATCATGATGTGGTTAGGTGTATTTTATTTGTTGATGAGATTAGGAATTAAGATGATGATGATGATAAGTTAAAAGAGTAAAGTTAAGGGGTTGATGGAACTCTAAAGGTTGGTCAACACTAAGTTCGACACATATAGATGGATTCAACCTGAAAGTTTAGTAACGTCAAATTTGAAATAAAAATATTGAGAATAAAAATTTAATAAAATGAATCACAAAACTAAATCTTCAAATATTATTTACAATAACATTTTTTAAGGTTTCATTATTTGAAATTGTTGCATAATAGCTTCATTCATTCATTCATCTCCCATTTATTTACGAAATTCATTCTTCACGATATTCTTTTTGTTCCTTTTTTTTCCTTCTTCCGTTCTTGTTTCAATCTCTATATGTTAATCCTCCAATATTCCTTTTTAATCTTTAAAAACTGGAACAATTATCTTTTATTTATTCACAAAGATAAATAAAGTAAATCCTACGAAAAAAAATAAAGTGCATTAGTTAAATAAAATAAAATATAATTTGAATATAGTCAATTCAGTATTAGTTATTAACTTTAATATATAAACAAAATAAAATGTATTAGTTACATTACAAGAAAACCAGCTATTTTCGACGGACTTATACTCGACGGAGTGGATTCAGTCGAAATTACCCTATTTCTGATGGAATAATTCGTCGCATATAATTCCCTCAAAACTAATATATTTCCAATGGAATTCCGTCGGAAGTAGCATTCCCTTCGTGGCGCCTGCTTTCCCGCTAGCACGAAAATTAATATCGACACACTAACATTATTTCCGAGGGAAGGATTTGTCGAAGTTAAGATAATTACGAGGGAACTTATTTCTGACGAACAGTCCGTCGGAAATAACGAATAAAACCTAAATCAGACGTCTTCTTCTCCAGCGCCTTCTTTCATTTTCAATATTCTCTCTCTTTCTCATCCGCCCACCCCCTCCCCTGCCACTAGTCCCCCCACACTCACTACAAGAAAAAGGCCTAGTTGCGACCAATAATATCAGCGACCGGATATTCGGTCGCTGATAATAGTATTAACGTCCGCTATCTGCGACTAGGATGAATTCTAGTCGCTAGTTGATATCAGCGACCGCAAGCGGTCGCTGATATGAATTTTCCCCCTAAAAAATTGGTGTGAAACTCGTTTTTTTTTTTTTGCGACTAATCTTTATCAGCGACCGCATGCGATCGCTGACAGTCCACGTCATTAAAAATCAACGACCGCATGCGGTCGCTGATTCTCTTAAACAGATTCAGGCTCAGGCGTTCGCTCGATTCAGTAGAAAGAAAAAAAAAGAGGGCGACAGAAGAGGGAGAAGAGGGAGAAGGGGGAGAAGAGAAGAGAAGACCAGTCAATCTTCTTCAAATCAGCAGAAAGGCTCATGCGTTTGCTCGATTCACAACATCAATCTTCTTCAAATCAGTTTAATTTTAGAGGTAAGAAATTTATAGCTTCTTATTGAAATTGGGAATATACTAAAATTGTTGCAAAGAGTTTTATACAAAGTGATTCCACAAGCACTTTATATCAATCTCGTGTCACAGAAAATGTACCAAATTGACTCAATTGGTGTTTTTACTATTCATTTCGTGACTAATTTATAATACAATACCTGGAAATTAATTCAATGATGCATAAACACCTTCGATTGTTTTTGTCATTTCTAGCAGAGTTGAACTTGAAAGTGTATTACATATTGTTGTAAAGGTCCATTTAGTTTTATTACTTTTCTCATTTACAAGTCTAGTCTGTCTCGCTATCCTATTTTTTGTTTTATTTTTTTCCTTTCTAAAATCTCAGAATAGGGGAGGTCACCCATATAGTAGAAATATTTCAAAAACTCAAAGTTCACAAATCAGATCCTCGTGTTGCTTATGTAATTTGTTACATAATTGTATTGGAAATTGTTATTTTTGTAAGCAAATTTGGGGCTGCTTCATGCTCAAATGCTTTCTCATGCTTAATAGTGAAAACAAATGAATTATGCAAGTATCTCAGATTGAAGTGCCAATATTTTGTTAAATCAAATCAACTTTTGGTGTGAAGTCTCATATGTATCTCCATTAACGAAGCACATTTTAGGTAAAACATGAGATGATGAACAATTTTATGAGCATTGGGATTCCGATAAGTTCATAGTTTTTGATAATATAATATGAACACATTTACACAGTAAAAATGGTATCTCATTTGAGATGAACGCATTTATCATTTTGAAGCCTATGGTCAAAATAAAAATAAAAATTCCATCCAATTCTTAGGACTTCCTGGTTCAAATTGGCAGCTAATGGAGCAAAAAATCAAAGTGGATAAAAACAAAGACTTGGAATATACAACATCTTGATTTAAAACAGAAGGTTCTTGATATAAAGTGCCTGTGGAATCACACCTTGACATAAAACATAACTAGGAATTAAGTTTATCCATAATTCAATCAAGAAGAAGGTTCAAAGAAGTTTATCCATAATTCACATCAAATATGCTAATTGATGTTAATTATAAAATTCATTTATAATGTATGTTTGTTAAAACTAAAATTCATGTATAATTGTATATTGGGGATGTTTTGATTGATATTATATTGGTAATGTATATGGGTAAAAAAATTTTACTACTTTAATTTGCATTCAATCGTTATTGTTTTGGTCTTATTATATTGGAAATTTGTATATTTCTCTTGGTTTGTGTTTTGGGTGCCTAGAAATGTCCATATATGCATGTCGTCGTGCATGTGGTTAGTCTATATTGTAGGGGAGACTCTGGCGAATTTTTTTTAAGTATTATAAGTATAAGTTTGAAAAATGTTCATAATAAGTATAAGTTTGTAGTTGAATGTGGCTAGTCTATATTGTAGTTGAAGTTTGTAGAGCCTATTAAGGGGCTGTTGGAGCTGATGGGCTGGGCTTGGGGCCGCAAGGCCACACGAGGCCACACCAAGCTTAGCCAAGCCTCACGGGGCCAAGCCAAGCTTGGTTGTCAGCATGGTAAGCTATTGGGGGGCTGTTAAGCCAAAATAGGCAGTGCTAGGGAACTGTTAGTGCAATAGAGAATGTAAGACCCCAATTTTTATAAATAAAGAAGAATTTTCTATAAATATCATTTTTGAATATTATGGAGTTAATTTAATATAATGTTATAGTTGTGGGTAATATTTATAAATTTTGCAAAGTACGCAAGTTGTTATATAATATTCGATTGGTCGGGGAATATTCGTTTTAACAGGAAATATTCGTACAACGACACAATCATTGGTGGACCCCACAACGAAATTATTGTCGGATTGAGAAAACGACAAAAATATTTTATTAAAAATAACGGCGGAAATTTTACCATTGTTACTGTTGAACTACTCGGTAGTAAAAGTACAGTAATACGTGTGGTTGCATAGTAGCACACAGTATTGATTATTAATGCTTATGTGAGAAGTCACTCAGTTTGATTCAATTACTGTCAGTTAATAATATGAATTATTTAGCGATAATGACGTTTTGTTTTATTCGTATTATTAACGTAATAAAACAGAAACATCTTTTTATATAAAACAGAATACTTTATTAAAGTTATTCTATAAATAGAATATATTATATTTTATTTAAAAGATTTTTCTTTAAATATGGACCGTCAGATTAAAGTAATCAATCTGGACCGTTCTTGGATTAGTTACTATGCATTCTATTTTTCTATAAATAGCAGCTCATTCCTTCATTATTTCTTACGAATTCACTGAACTCTAGAGAGAGAAACTATAGAGAGAAACTATAGAGAGAGAGAAGAAGAGTATTCTGCTACTTAACTACTTCCTTATTTCAGCTCGTCTTTAAAACGGTAAGGGGTGTTATTCTTTCTTATTCATGAAGAGAACTGTTGTTATTCCATTTCTTATTATTCTGTTGGAATAACCTGTATACGCGGATCTACCCTATACTTGGTGACATTCTTTTATTATTCTGTTGGAACATCCTGTCTGTGTGTTTTACACCAGACCTGGTTCCGTTTTTATTATTATTCTGTTGGAACATCCTGTCTATGTGTTTTACACCGGACCTGGTTCCATTATTTATTATTCTGTCGGAATATCCTGTCTGTGTGTTCTACACCGGACCTGGTTCCATTATTTATTATTCTGTCGGAATATCCTGTCTGTGCGTTTACGCCGGACCTGGATCCATTATTTATTATTCTGTTGGAATAACCTGTCTGTGCGGTCTATCACATGCATGGTGATTTCTTTTGTTATTCCATTCTTTATTGTACTCAATTGGTTAAGTTTTGACTTCTATACTCCATGAAATTTGTGGAATATCCTTGATAATTGCCTTTCATCCAGTATCTTTTCATGAAAATATTCTTCTAAGTATTCTTGAATTTTACTCCACAAAGCAGTATCATGTTGACAATTTGGACGTTGTTAATTCTTGGATAAATTAATTCTTGAACTTGTTTTATTGAATTCTTATATCATTGTCATCATCCTCATGTTTATAAAATGTTGAAAGTCATCTGTGGCCTGTAGTGCATAGATGGACTTGGTATGATTATGACCAGGGATTATTCGGTATAATCATGACTGTAATATTACAAATGATGTGGTAAAAGTCCTCATTGGCCCGTAGTGCATTGATGGACAGTTGTTGGCATGATCATGACCATTAATGAATATACGAATATCCTTGGCCGTAGTGCAGGGGTGATTCGATGATGTGGATTATTTTATTAAGCTGTATCTCAGCAATCGCAGTGTTGAAAAATCTTTTAAATCATAAAAGATAGTAGAGTTTATTTTCTACTTGACTCTTTTAATGGATTGCTTGTTCCGCTGCAGTTAAACTTGATGTCTATTATATTTTATCAGTTTAACATTGTTGAAGGCTAATGATAATTTATTCTGCATTATCGTAGTCATAATATTTCTTACTGGGCTAGTTGAGCTCACCCTTTCTTTCACTGTTCCCTTCAGGAAATGAGAACGTAGCTGGGGCAAGTCGGGGAACGGAGTGATGGTCCGGATGATAGTATTAGTTAGTAGTCCTCACTATTCTATGTAATGGTGTGTTAACAAATGTAATGAGGACTCCTTTTGAGTATGAATACTCTCTAGAAGATAATATTTGTATTCAAACTCACAGTTTATGTTTTGTCGTATTGTACACGACAGTTGTATTAGTAAGTTGTATTTGTATTTTGTACTATGTATCTGACGACCCAAGATGGGTGATGTATACCTAATTTTGGGGGCGTCACAGAGAAGGTAACTAAACACACTTGGTCAATAAAGAGACTGCTTTGGCTATAACAAAAAAATAAGAGTATTTAACTCTTATGTATACAAGAATAAAGCTACAAAATGTTATAGAAGCTATAAATTTTGCCGGTAAATTGTGACTATCCCAAAACATAAAAGATTATAAAAAGGGACCGTGAGGGGTATAATCTTAAAACATGTTAGCCGAGGCCTTAGATGGACTCTTCAATTCTTGGCGTGAAGCCTTAGATGGTGGTTGTTTTCTTAAGAAGAAACATTTCAATGCATCTGAATACCAACCAAATATGTATTACTGATATAAAGCTAGCATGAATGAAATACCTTACGTATTCACTTACGATTAACAATAAAAACAAATTTAAAACAAATTAAAATAAAATAACATGATATAATATAACTATTAAACTAAGTAGTATTTACTTAGTTTCTCATACTAAGTAAAGTTTCACATTTAAAGTTTCTCATACCTTACGTATTCATATGGTTACAAGTATTCTCAAGTCATATGCTTATAAGTATGCTGAAATGTTAATCATATGCTTACAAGTATGCTCAAGTCATATGGTTACAAGTATGCTCAAGTCATATGATTAATAAGCTCATTGATAGACACGTAATTCATACATTTAATTATCCCTAATTTTGTCCTTTTAATTATATTAGTTTATTAAATTAATATGTTTTATTTTATTTTGTAGGATTTAATATTTGTTGCAATAAAGTCAAAATCTTGGTGATCAAGGGATATTTAATGCTTTTATTCATATAAGGAATATCCAAGAAGAATCCTACAAGGAGTAGGAAAGAGGTTGAACAATCTTGGTGTGCAAGTCAACCCAACAAGAGAAGAAAAGTATATCTAGAAGATTTTTTTGAGAATTTGATTGGGGACAAAACTGTCCAAGTTCAATTAGGGTTCCAAGTTATTTTCCCTATAAATAGACCTCTTGTTTTATAGAGAAGTGCACCACTTATTATTTTCTTTTTCTTAGTTCTTCACTAGTGTAGAAGGGAGTAACATATTTAGAGTTTGTTTTTTTCTCTTATTCCAATCGTGTGAAACTACTATCAAGGAGTATTTGTATCTTTCTTTTATTTATATAATAGAAATTCTCTTTTTAATTATTGTTCTTATTTCATGCGAATTATAGTACTAATATTATTTATTTTTGTTTTTAATTCCATGGCTAGCTAAATTTCTAATACCTAGGATTATGATGAAACTAAGTATTTCATAATAATATTTTCTTTCCGTTCCAAAATTTATGTCTAATTATTTTCACCTTTATATTTTCCTCTGCATAAATTGCATATGATTTTTATATTGATTGCGAGGTTTTGATAAGTTATAGTTAATCTGTGAATTTTTCATAACTTATGCTTGCCCATATTAATTATATGAATCATTATTTTTAAAGGGAAAGGAGAATAATTTGGAAATTGATTTAGGAAATAAGAAATTATTTATTATGTTAATATTTGGTAGATTCTGATTCCTAGGTATCTTTTTTCATTAATAGTTTCCGTTATTAATTAGTAGTTTGAATAATTTAGTTAATAAATTTTCTACACCATATTTATTTCTAATTCGCCTAAAATATTAATTAAGGATATATTAAAGAATTAATTTAGTCTCTGTGTGTTCGACCTGTACTTGCCAGTTCTTCAATTTGACACTGTGCACTTACAGTTACATATTTTTATCACATCAAGTTTTTGGCACCGTTGCCGGGGACTAGAATTAATTTTTATTTATTCCTTAATTTTTATTTATTCGAATTAGCTTTAACTCTATATTTTTTTTCCAGGATTATTGAAGTTGGTCGAAGGAGCGAAAAGATAAAAATTTTGTCGATGCGCTTTCTTCAGTACTTCGTATATCCATATTTAAAAAAAAAAATAGTTTAGTTTTTATTATTATTAATATTTTTTTTATTTGTCGCATTCATGCAATAACTCACGTAAAGCACATCCTATTAGGTTTTTATTTTTATTTATTATTATTTTTTTGTCAAATATAAACTGTGGTGATTGCTGGAGGATTGAGGTACGTCAAAATTTTTCATTCTTTCGTAATTCACATAGATTTAGGACACTTTATTTGTTTACAGTTTTTTTTTTATTATTATTTGTGCATTTTCATCTTTAATCTAACAATAAGGGCACAACCCTTAACAAGATAAGGTGGGGATTTCATCACCCTTCCTTGGCCCACAAACAATCTGATTTGCATTTTACATGACCATGACCTAATAAAATCAAGTAGATGTTGGCCCCTAGGACTCTCGAGCTCAATTAGGACAAGAAACTCCAAAAGGAGTCTGAATTTTAAATTAATCAAACTACTGGTGTCTAGGCAAGTGGTTCAAAAGGTATACACCTAAAGATTGTGTGGTTAATCAATTAGTCACCGTTTCTACGGAGAGACTCCCACCTTTCTTACACTTACCTGGCTAGTGGTGCGATTAATTTCGAATTTGGTGGACCTTGCGGTGTAACTTGGAACAGTTAGGAGCTGTCTAGATTTTAATTAGGTTGACCTTAGAAGTAAATTTATTGTTATTTTATTTTTATTTTTTTATTTTTTTTGTTTTTTTCGTGCTTATCTGCTTATTTGTTAAGTAGTGTATGCAAAAAGTGTGGATTAGGGACGAAACATCCCGATTAGTGAGAACACTTAATTTTTCGGATTTCACTTTAAAAGATCTCACTTTAAGAAAAATGGAGGGCGCACAAACTGTTTCTTTAAGGGATCGATGTTATCCTTCCCGCTCTGCCCAACCTTCACGTATCAGTCTACCACCGGTAACTGGTAATAATTTTGAACTTAAGCCACATTTTATAAATATGTTACCTAGGTTCACAGGGATAGAAGATGCATATTTATTTATTCAGGAATTTGAGGAAGTTTGTGCCCTAATGAAAATTCAACAATTGTCTGATGACTTAATTAGGCTAAGATTTATAACATTTGTTTTAAAAGATAATGCTAAAAAAGGGTTATATAGCCTACCAAATAATTCCATATCAACCTGGGAGGGATTTGTTGTTACATTTCTAAAAAAATATTTTCCAAATCATAAAACTGCTAAAATTAGGACTGCAATTCATCAATTTTGCCAACTTGAAAAAGAGTCCTTTTGGAAATATTTTGATAGATTTAAAAATTTGTTATCCCAGTGCCCACACCATGGAATTGAGAAATGGAGATTGTGTCAAATTTCTTACGAAGGTTTAGACTATCCCACTAAAACAATGTTAGAGTCAATGTGTAAAGGGAATTTTTTGAATAATGATGAGGAAAAGGCTTGGGAGTATTTAGAAGACTTAGCAGAAAAAACCATGCAATGGGAAACCACCCGAGAGACAGATAAACCTAGTTCATCTAGGGGTGTTCATACAATTGACAATTCAATTACTACCGAAGTTAAGTTGGCTGGTGTACTTAAAAGACTTGAAGATTTAAAAACTAGGGGACAATCACACGTGAACCAAGTCTCAACACCACCACCTTTGTGTCTAAAGTGTAATTCACCAAGCCATGTGATTGAGGAATTTCCTAGAGTCGTGCCCCAATTTGAAGAATATGAACAAGTCAATGCAATGTTTCAACGACCTAGGAATGACCAATTTGCACCCACTTATAATCCTGGTTGGAGAAATCATCCTAATTTTGCATGGAACCAAGGACCCTACCCAAATAATTCTTCAAATCAGGTCAATCAGTCTCTAAATCAATCTTTTCAACCTTACCAAAAGTCAAATCCTGGTCCGTACCAAAATTCAAATCCAGCACCTCAATAACCACCAGGTTTTTCTAATGAAAGTGAGAGGAGACTTAGCACCTTAGAGAAAAGTGTGAGCACCTTAGAGAAGAGTGTGAAAACTGTAATAAAATCCATTTTTCGCCTAGAGATCCAAATGAGTCAATTGGCCACTACAGTTAGTGAAAGAGAGAAGGGTAAACTTCCTAGTCAACCCGAGACCAATCCAAAATTTTTAGTTCCTACTCAAAAACCTTATCATGTTAATTCACTTGAAAACAACCAAGTCAATCATGTGAATTCTGTAATTTCTTTAGGGTATGGAAATTATTTTAACAATCATGCTGGAATTGATAACGAAGAAGAGAAAAATTTAAATGTTGAATCTAATAATCCATCTTCAAAGTTAGCCCAGCCTGAAAAACCCACAAACTCTGAGTCAGTAGGTCTATCTACTCAGGTTGTGTCAAAAAATGATCAAACCACATCTTCTGAATCAAATAAAAAAGTCTTCAAACCTAAAGCCCCATTCCCTCAAAGACTTATTTCAAATAAGCAGTCAACCCAGTTGGACAAAATTCTAGAAGTGTTCAAACAAGTAAAAATTAACATTCCTCTTTTAGATGTCATTCAACAAGTTCCCTCATATGCTAAATGTCTAAAAGATTTGTGCACACAAAAAAGAACCACTCATGTTCCTAAAAAAGCTTTTCTAACAGCCCATGTTAGTTCTATCTTGTCATGTCAAGTCCCTGTGAAGTATAAGGACCCCGGTTGTCCTACAATTTCATGCATCATAGGTGACACATTAATTGAAAAAGCTTTGCTTGATTTAGGAGCTAGTGTGAACCTGTTACCATTTTTTGTGTACCAAACCTTAGGCTTAGGGGAGTTGAAAAAGACAAGTGTCACACTCCAACTAGCTGACCGTTCTGTTAAAGTACCAAAAGAAATAGTTGAAGATGTACTTATTAAGGTTGGTGATTTTGTCTTCCCTGTTGACTTTATTGTCCTTGAAACCCAGCCTGTTGCCAATCCCAAGGGTCAAATTCCTGTCATTTTAGGTAGACCATTTCTAGCAACTTCTAATGCGTTAATCAATTGTAGAAATGGACTAATGAAATTGACATTTGGGAACATGACAATTGACTTAAATTTGTTTAATGTAGGAGAGCAACCTAGTGATTTGTTTGACCAGTCCGTTGAAGTGAACATGATTCAACAAATGTCGGGAAATGAGCTTATGGGGGAAGATGAAATTATTAACTTTTGTCTAAATCATTTTGGTCAAAATTGGGATAAAACTGAATACTTGAATGAGGTCAATGAGATGTTGGACTCCACAGCCCAAAAATCTTACTCTAGATTGGAACCTATAGTTGAATCAAGTTTGACACATTTTGAGCATTTTCACGAGAATCAAATTGACCTTCAATCTTCTTATGATCATTTTGAGTCTACCTTGGGTCCATCCGACGCGCCTTCCAGAAACACTAAATGTGATTTAACAAATGAACCAAAGGTTGTGGACAATGATAATCTTCTATGTTTAGATAATGAGATTGTAAGACCCCGAATTTTATGAAATAAAAGTATTCAATTTTTCTTATAATTACTATTCAGTAAATGGTTAAATTGATAAAAGTTTAAAATTATGAGTGAAATATGATTTTTTTTCAAAATAAGCAAGTGGTTATAAAATAATCATTGTTGTCGGGGAATATTCGTTTGGTCGTGGAATATTCTTTCTGTCGGGGAATATTCGTACGACGGCGCAGCCATTTGTGGGCCCCATAACAGAATAACTGTCGGGTGAAGAAAACGACAAATTTAAGTTTTTACAAATAACGGCGTAGTTGTTACCGTTAACACTGTTGGAATACCCGGTGGTTAAAATACAGTAATACGCGTTATTGCACAGTAGCACACGGTATTGCATAGTATTTTTAAAATTATTGATTCTTACGTAAGAAGGCACTACTCAATAATTGTTACAGTAATTACTGTTCAATATTTTATTTTATTGATTCAATAATTGCTACGTTGAAATTTTGTATTATTGTTGTTCAATAATTGTTGCTGCACAGTATTTCCCATTATCAGATCAATAATTCATATTATTTGAATAGTATTATTAGATAGCATTATTGGCAATGTCTAGAAAGTTCTGTCTAAGGAGAGGTTTGGTCATCTAATTGCGCGCTAGTAAGGAGAAATCCTTATTGAAAAGCCCCCCCTTTCCTGGGAACGGCCTGGTTGTCATAAATGTGATTCTGTAATATTATTTGTGAATAATTAATTATTGATTCATATGATAAGGAAATATTTATTTTATGTGGATATAAATGAGGGATATATTTTTGTGGTTAAAAATGAAGGAGTTAATGTTGAGGTGTTTTATCAGTATTTTTATCGGAATGGAGGTATTAAAAATAAAATCAGGGTTTTTGAGAAATATTGCGGGGGTTATAATTTTTAATCCGACCGTTGGATCGTGGTAATTTTTGGATATGTTATACATATATAAGTTGAGTATATGTCCACAAATTTTGAACCGTTAAAAATGAACGTATGATTTATTATGAATTTTACGAGATGACTGGTTCAGAAATTGTTGAATTTTCGGAGTTTATCATTTTGATGGAAAATTCTAGAATTGGTGGGCCCCACTTGTGGTTGGTGAAGAAATGTGTTGAATTATATTTCAAATGTGGTGGGTGGGAATAGTAGCAGGTAAAGCCATCAGGTTGCAGGTCAAACCTACCAAAATTTTCCTATAAATAGAGGGCTAAGTTAGAATTGAAAATCACACCAGAAACATAAGTTTTCTCTCTTTCTCTCTCTAGATTATTGAGTGTATTTTGTAAGTATTTAGATACTCTGTGAGTTTCTATTCATCAGTGCAAGTTTCCTTCAGCCTTATACCGATCAGAAGTACTGCTCTTTTGAGGTAAGGGATTGTAAGGGATAGTAAGGGATAGTAAGGGATATTAAGGGACTTTAAGGGTTGTTATGATTTTCAGTTTCGTAATTTTTCTGATCTTCAAAAATTCTGGAAAAATTTGAAATGATATTTTGATGAGTTTTCTTGATTGTGTCCAAAAATGGTGATTTTTGGATGTATAGATTGAGAGTTATGAATTTTATGAGAAAAGACTATTTTAGAAGTAACAGCTTATAATTCCTTGTGGTTAACTCCAAAATTGATGAAATTTTTATTGGGAGTACATGTATATGATAGAAGTATACTCTGTAAATTTCAGAATTTTTAGACAAAAGTACAATTTTTGATAAATGTCTAAATATTCGGCTATTTTGGCCATATGAAAAATAGTAAATGACTTTTAAAAATTCTGAGAAAAATATATGTTCACTATGGGACTATATTATGCTAAATCCCAGAAAAAAAATATTTTTGGAACTGATTTGGTATTTTTCATGAAAATGGTCTAGTTATGAGTAAATGAATTAAATATGTTTTGTGAAGAAAGAAAATTAGAAAATAGGATTTTATGGCTTGAGAATCCTATATGAGGTATATGCAGATTTTTTTATGAGGATTTTGGTTATTGGTAATGAAATCTTATGAGTTTGGTATTTTTGAATGATTAAATGCATTATTTAGTAAGTGTAAACAATTTAAATAAATTGTTTATAAATTTAAGTAATGTTATTCTTTCAATATCATTATACCGAAATATTGGTATGGATTTTATTGTGGAATTTTTATCTTTTGTGTCGGGGTTACTATTCATGAGTTACTATTCACGAATTACTATTTTCTTTTTCTAACCAAATTATAGTTGATTTATGAATATTACTCTTGAGATTAAAACTATATGTTGATCATATTATTTTTATCATCATATATAACATTTTTATAACCCTGATGTTGAAATTCTCTTTCACTGGAGTGTAAAGATGGGTAGATTATTGGTATGATCATGACTAGGGTTCTCTTTGGCCTGTAGTGCAAAGTTGAATTGTGACTGGTATGATCATGACCATTGAATTTATAATTGAATATCTTAAGCTTAAGTGCAAAGGTGAATTGATCAACATGGTTATAATTATTGTTTATATAAATTCTGAAATGATTATATATTTCTTTGAGATATGAATATATTTGGCCTGTAGTGCAAATATGAATTGTTGATGAATATCTTTGGCCTGTAGTGCAAAGATGAACTGTTGTTGAATATCTTTGGCCTGTAGTGCAAAGATGAACTGTTGTTGAATATCTTTGGCCCATAGTACAAAGATGGTTTGTTGATGAATATCTTTGGCCCGTAGTGCAAAGATGGATTTGTTAGTATGATTATAAACAGGAACTGTGATTTGGTATAACCATGATCTTTGATGTTTCAGGTAAAGACAGGTGATGAAAATATTCTTCGTCCTGGGTGCGAAGAAAAATTTATAGTCACAATTATGATTATGAGTTATTCATATGATTGTGGAAAGGAATTGTTGAGTGATGTTACATGAATAAAATATTATTGGTGGATTTTTAACATGGAGAAGATAATAGACTTTATAGTCTATTTGACTCTTCTAATGGATTGCTCGTTCCGCTGCAACTATGGTTGAAATTTTTATCATTTACCATATGTTCTAAATCTCTGATTTATTGTTGATGAAGGCTATTGATAATTGAATTATCTTTAGTCATGATATTCTTTACTGAGCTAGTTGTGCTCACCCTTTTGCTTCACAATTCCTTTCAGGTAATAAGAGTGTAGCTGGGTCGAGCGGGGGTAACAAGGGAATAGAACGGTGGTCATCATTTAGTAGTTATATTTGGTGAAGAAAATAGGGTGAGGCGAACCCAACGTTGGAAGGGTGTTTTGTCACTATCATACAAGATATCTAATGACATACAACCTCGTGTCATCATAAGACAGGGTTGTGCTCATCCACTTGCTGAGTATATCTATGGGCACTACCTATATAATCTTGGTGTTTGTTTGAAGTATAATTCTCAATTAGAGACAGTGGAGATAATGATAAGTCAAGAGAAGACTCACCATTGGGAAGAATATGATAGTAATCTTCTCGTTTTTCTTTGGGGTCTATTGGGTCAACCAAGGATAATTCTGTGGCCATATGATATCTATCATAACCTAGACGCGTGGCCTCCCATGTACGAAGGTTTCCTTGAGCACTTCCCAAAGATTCTAATTTCTAAAACAGTTTTTGACTATACCTTTATGTAAGGTGCTATTGTGAGGTGATGTCCACGGTTGGAACATGAGTCACATTTGGTATATATTTGTATCCAAACTCACAGCATATGTGTTGTTGTATTTTGCACGACAATTGTTGTAATAAAGTTGTAGTTGTTTTCTGTACCATGTATTTGACGACTCAGAATGGGTTGGGTGGAATGGACCTATTTTGGGGTTGTCACAGGTGGTATCAGAGCTATAAGTAAAGAGCCCCGAGCCTCTCGCTGGTGACTTCCTGTTGATGGGGGATGCACCGAAGCCAGACTCTCCGTAGGGGACGCCGTTCTGCGGTGGCAAACTGATAGGTACCATTGTGAGGTGCTGTCCACTGATGGGACATTTGTCACAGGTGGTATCAGAGCTTAGGGATATGATCTTTGGCGGAGATCGGAGAATATAACTAGGAGGGGAGAGATGAGTAAATCCTTCGCTAGTGTGTCCTACCTAAGCTTATTTGTTGGTCAGTCATAATATCGAGATATTATGTGATATGTTAATTTGTTAAATTAACCCTTGTTTTGAAGCTGTATTCTAGAAAGATATCTGAAATACAGAAGATGAGCAATGGAGAAATCATGATGATAAGGAAGATGGAATCTGAAATGAAAGCAAGGTATTCTCAACTCTTTGAAATACCAGGTACGTAAATTTCGGGGACGAAATTTCATAAGGAGGGGAGATTGTAAGACCCCGAATTTTATGAAATAAAAGTATTCAATTTTTCTTATAATTACTATTCAGTAAATGGTTAAATTGATAAAAGTTTAAAGTTATGAGTGAAATATGATTTTTTTTTCAAAATAAGCAAGTGGTTATAAAATAATCATTGTTGTCGGGGAATATTTGTTTGGTCGTGGAATATTCTTTCTGTCGGGGAATATTCGTACGACGGCGCAGCCATTTGTGGGCCCCATAACAGAATAACTGTCGGGTGAAGAAAACGACAAATTTAAGTTTTTACAAATAACGGCGTAGTTGTTACCGTTAACACTGTTGGAATACCCGTGGTTAAAATACAGTAATACGCGTTATTGCACAGTAGCACACGGTATTGCATAGTATTTTTGAAATTATTGATTCTTACGTAAGAAGGCACTACTCAATAATTGTTACAGTAATTACTGTTCAATATTTTATTTTATTGATTCAATAATTGCTACGTTGAAATTTTGTATTATTGTTGTTCAATAATTGTTGCTGCACAGTATTTCCCATTATCAGATCAATAATTCATATTATTTGAATAGTATTATTAGATAGCATTATTGGCAATGTCTAGAAAGTTCTGTCTAAGGAGAGGTTTGGTCATCTAATTGCGCGCTAGTAAGGAGAATTCCTTATTTAAAAGCCCCCTCTTTCCTGGGAACGGCCTGGTTGTCATAAATGTGATTCTGTAATATTATTTGTGAATAATTAATTATTGATTCATATGATAAGGAAATATTTATTTTATGTGGATATAAATGAGGGATATATTTTTGTGGTTAAAAATGAAGGAGTTAATGTTGAGATTTTTATCAGTATTTTTGTCGGAATGGAGGTATTAAAAATCAGGGTTTTTGAGATATTTTGCGGGGGTTATAATTTTTAATCCGACCGTTGGATCGTGGTAATTTTTGGATATGTTATACATATATAAGTTGAGTATATGTCCACAAATTTTGAACCGTTAAAAATGAACGTATGATTTATTATGAATTTTACGAGATGACTGGTTCAGAAATTGTTGAATTTTCGGAGTTTATCATTTTGGTGGAAAATTCTAGAATTGGTGGGCCCCACTTGTGTTTGGTGAAGAAATGTGCTGAATTATATTTCAAATGTGGTGGGTGGGAATAGTAGCAGGTAAAGCCATCAGGTTGCAGGTCAAACCTACCAAAATTTTCCTATAAATAGAGGGCTAAGTTAGAATTGAAAATCACACCAGAAACATAAGTTTTCTCTCTTTCTCTCTCTATATTATTGAGTGTATTTTGTGAGTATTTAGATACTTGTGAGTTTCTATTCATCAGTGCAAGTTTCCTTCAGCCTTATACCGATCAGAAGTACTGCTCTTTTGAGGTAAGGGATTGTAAGGGATAGTAAGGGATATTAAGGGATTTTAAGGGTTGTTATGATTTTCAGTTTCGTAATTTTTCTGATCTTCAAAAATTCTGGAAAAATTTGAAATGATATTTTGATGAGTTTTCTTGATTGTGTCCAAAAATGGTGATTTTTGGATGTATAGATTGAGAGTTATGAATTTTATGAGAAAAGACTATTTTAAAAGTAACAGCTTATAATTCCTTGTGGTTAACTCCAAAATTGATGAAATTTTTATTGGGAGTACATGTATATGATAGAAGTATGCTCTGTAAATTTCAGAATTTTTAGACAAAAGTACAATTTTTGATAAATGTCTAAATATTCGGCTATTTTGGCCATATGAAAAATAGTAAATGACTTTTAAAAATTCTGAGAAAAATATATGTTCACTATGGGACTATATTATGCTAAATCTCAGAAAAGAAATATTTTTGGAACTGATTTGGTATTTTTCATGAAAATGGTCTAGTTATGAGTAAATGAATTAAATATGTTTTGTGAAGAAAGAAAATTGGAAAATAGGATTTTATGGCTTGAGAATCCTATATGAGGTATATGCAGATTTTTGATGAGGGTTTTGGTTATTGATGATGAAATCTTATGAGTTTGGTATTTTTGAATGATTAAATGCATTATTTAGTAAGTGTAAACAATTTAAATAAATTGTTTATAAATTTAAGTAATGTTATTCTTTCAATATCATTATACCGAAATATTGGTATGGATTTTATTGTGGAATTTTTATCTTTTGTGTCGGGGTTACTATTCATGAGTTACTATTCACGAATTACTATTTTCTTTTTCTAACCAAATTATAGTTGATTTATGAATATTACTCTTGAGATTAAAACTATATGTTGATCATATTATTTTTATCATCATATATAACATTTTTATAACCCTGATGTTGAAATTCTCTTTCACTGGAGTGTAAAGATGGGTAGATTATTGGTATGATCATGACTAGGGTTCTCTTTGGCCTGTAGTGCAAAGTTGAATTGTGACTGGTATGATCATGACCATTGAATTTATAATTGAATATCTTAAGCTTAAGTGCAAAGGTGAATTGATCAACATGGTTATAATTATTGTTTATATAAATTCTGAAATGATTATATATTTCTTTGAGATATGAATATATTTGGCCTGTAGTGCAAATATGAATTGTTGATGAATATCTTTGGCCTGTAGTGCAAAGATGAACTGTTGTTGAATATCTTTGGCCCATAGTACAAAGATGGTTTGTTGATGAATATCTTTGGCCCGTAGTGCAAAGATGGATTTGTTAGTATGATTATAAACAGGAACTGTGATTTGGTATAACCATGATCTTTGATGTTTCAGGTAAAGACAGGTGATGAAAATATTCTTCGTCCTGGGTGCGAAGAAAAATTTATAGTCACAATTATGATTATGAGTTATTCATATGATTGTGGAAAGGAATTGTTGAGTGATGTTACATGAATAAAATATTGTTGGTGGATTTTTAACATGGAGAAGATAATAGA
This sequence comes from Panax notoginseng, assembly GCA_016801055.1. NCBI lineage: Eukaryota > Viridiplantae > Streptophyta > Magnoliopsida > Apiales > Araliaceae > Panax > Panax notoginseng. The sequence goes on along the minus strand of CM029015.1, from coordinate 210,562,462 downwards.
CTTTATAGTCTATTTGACTCTTCTAATGGATTGCTCGTTCCGCTGCAACTATGGTTGAAATTTTTATCATTTACCATATGTTCTAAATCTCTGATTTATTGTTGATGAAGGCTATTGATAATTGAATTATCTTTAGTCATGATATTCTTTACTGAGCTAGTTGTGCTCACCCTTTTGCTTCACAATTCCTTTCAGGTAATAAGAGTGTAGCTGGGTCGAGCGGGGGTAACAAGGGAATAGAACGGTGGTCATCATTTAGTAGTTATATTTGGTGAAGAAAATAGGGTGAGGCGAACCCAACGTTGGAAGGGTGTTTTGTCACTATCATACAAGATGTCTAATGACATACAACCTCGTGTCATCATAAGACAGGGTTGTGCTCATCCACTTGCTGAGTATATCTATGGGCACTACCTATATAATCTTGGTGTTTGTTTGAAGTATAATTCTCAATTAGAGACAGTGGAGATAATGATAAGTCAAGAGAAGACTCACCATTGGGAAGAATATGATAGTAATCTTCTCGTTTTTCTTTGGGGTCTATTGGGTCAACCAAGGATAATTCTGTGGCCATATGATATCTATCATAACCTAGACGCGTGGCCTCCCATGTACGAAGGTTTCCTTGAGCACTTCCCAAAGATTCTAATTTCTAAAACAGTTTTTGACTATACATTTATGTAAGGTGCTATTGTGAGGTGATGTCCACGGTTGGAACATGAGTCACATTTGGTATATATTTGTATCCAAACTCACAGCATATGTGTTGTTGTATTTTGCACGACAATTGTTGTAATAAAGTTGTAGTTGTTTTCTGTACCATGTATTTGACGACTCAGAATGGGTTGGGTGGAATGGACCTATTTTGGGGTTGTCACAGAGATCATATCTCCCATTTCAGATAATGCATGTGTTAATCAAGTGGTGTCTAAACATCTTGGTCTAACATTTATTCAAAATGATGAAAATGTTTTAGTGCCCCATGGTAACAAATATGGATGGCAAGTTTGGATAGATTTTATGAAGTTAGAATTTTTCAAAAGGAACCATCATTTTTCGTTATCATTCTTTGACTCAATTTTAAAAGAATCAGTCGGGTATGCTCACAATTGTTCTTTTGTTGCAAATTTTAACTATTTCCAATTACACAGACCTCCTGAAAATCATACGCAATCCACTCTAGATTGTCTGTTTGCATCCCTGATCATTTACAGTCGCATAGTTTTTAGGATGCATAAAATTTGTAGATATATACATTTGTTTTCTTTCTCACGACATTTTCTTGCAGAACAAATGCCTCGCATACAAGGTATAATTTTTTTTCACATCTTTGTTCTCTTTTCTTCATTTGTATACATTGAGGACAATGCAGGATTTAGGTATGGGGGGAGTTTGTTTGTATTATTGTATTAGATTTTTTTTTATTTTTTATTTCTCTTTTTAGGAAAAAATAGTAAAAAAAAAACACGAAAAAAGTATTAAAAAAAAATTTTGTTTGACTTTTTATGCATTTGATTAATTCTAATAAGTGTTTGTGGAGCAAAACTCATGAGTAAGATTGAAAGATTTAGAACTCTTAAATTTTTGATAAGATGCGAAATCTTAGTTCAAAACACCATCCGGATTAAAATTGATTTCACAAGCATTTTTGCACTTCACGTTTGCACTAATTCTTAGTTGTGGAGTATAAACCATGATTCGAGTAATTTCAACAAAGGACAAAATGAAAAAAAAAAAGAATGAAAAAAAATATTGGAAAAAAAGAAGAAAGAAAAAAGTCGAAAAAAAGGAATAAATAACTGCTTCAATGTCCATTTAACGAAATAACTGGGTATCCAAGCCTCTGGAAGTATCGATATTCACGCTGAAAAGTGTGATGGATAAAAACAGCTTGACTATTCTAATTTTGTGGCCTTTGTTACTCGAGTTAGTAAATCCTTAGGAGTGTCTCTACACCTAGTGCCCTAAAACCATCTGGTTTGGGAGTCATTGGTCCAACGCTTTCTCTACATGGGTAACTCTGAAAAGCCTAAGAAAATGAGACATTGCACAAGTCAAGAATCAAAATTGAAAAAAAATGGAAAAATGGAAAAAAGAAAAAGAAAAATGAGCTTGCTTGATTTTCACGATAAAAATCCCTACTAAGAGTTACATCACATACACATGCATGCATCACATGAAATTGATTTAATGAAGGATGGTGTCTAAAATGAAGATCGAGTATTTTTGATAAGGTAAAAGTGTGATTTTAAATTTAATCTTGCTTATGTATAATGTCCATAAATATTTAGAAGTTTTCTTTCAATTTCATAATTTGTTGAACCCAAAAAATATATTTTTGAATTTTGTGGGTATATTCACTGCAAACCCTCACGAGACACAACTCGTCCACTTGGGTAACCTTGGGGTTTAAAGGCTTGTTGCACATGCTAAGTGCAATCGTGTTTCCTACGGAAATGGGGTAGTGTAATTTTTATTTTATTTTATTTTTATTTTACTCAAGGACGAGCAAAAGCTAGGTATGGGGGTATTTGATAGACACGTAATTCATACATTTAATTATCCCTAATTTTGTCCTTTTAATTATATTAGTTTATTAAATTAATATGTTTTATTTTATTTTGTAGGATTTAATATTTGTTGCAATAAAGTCAAAATCTTGGTGATCAAGGGATATTTAATGCTTTTATTCATATAAGGAATATCCAAGAAGAATCCAACAAGAGAAGAAAAGTATATCTAGAAGATCTTTTTGAGAAGTTGATTGGGGACAAAACTGTCCAAGTTCAATTAGGGTTCCAAGTTATTTTTCCTATAAATATACCTCTTGTTTTAGAGAGAAGTGCACCACTTATTATTTTCTTTTTCTTAGTTCTTCACTAGTGTAGAAGGGAGTAACATATTTAGAGTTTATTTTTTTCTCTTATTCCAATCGTGTGAAACTACTGTCAGGGAGTATTTGTATCTTTCTTTTATTTATATAATAGAAATTCTCTTTTTAATTATTGTTCTTATTTCATGCGAATTATAGTACTAATATTATTTATTTTTATTTTTAATTACATGGCTAGCTAAATTTCTAATACCTAGGATTATGATGAAACTAAGTATTTCATAATAATATTTTCTTTCCGTTCCAAAATTTATGCCTAATTATTTTCACCTTTATATTTTCCTCTGCATAAATTGCATATGATTTTTATATTGATTGCGAGGTTTTGATAAGTTATAGTTAATCTGTGAATTTTTCATAACTTATGCTTTCCCATATTAATTATATGAATCATTATTTTTAAAGTGAAAGGAGAATAATTTGGAAATTAATTTAGGAAATAAGAAATTATTTATTATGTTAATATTTGGTGGATTCTGATTCCTAGGTATCTTTTTTCATTAATAGTTTTCGTTATTAATTAGTAGTTTGAATAATTTAGTTAATAAATTTTCTCCACCATATTTATTTCTAATTCGCCTAAAATATTAATTAAGGATATATTAAAGAATTAATTTAGTCTCTGTGGGTTCGACCTGTACTTGCCAGTTCTTCAATTTGACACTGTGCACTTGCAGTTACATATTTTTATCACATCACTCATGTTGCCTGTAGTAGGTACCGTGGAATCATGGACCTCTATTCAGACTGTAGTTGGATGATACGACGAAAGTCAAGTGCCCAGATAGGTGCTACAGCTGAATTTAGAGCTGGTTGCCAAGTGTTTTTGAAGTATGCGTATAGTCACCCGGAATGTATGAATGGTAAGTCACAGATACGATGTCCATATTTGAAGTGTAAGAATATAAATTATATGGACAGAGACATGGTAAACTATCATTTACTTATTTCTGGGTTCATAAAAAATTACGAAGAATATTGGTGGGCACATGGGCAAAGAAGAGATGGTGGCATCACAGAAGTACACAATTCGGGCAGTAGTACTCATCATATGAATGAAATGGTTCATGATATTGCAGGGACAGATTTTGATTGGGATCAAGGCAGAGAGCAACCTATGAATTCTGATGCTAAAGACTTCTTTAAGTTATTAGATGAGGGTAGCGAGTCATTGTGGCACGGTTGCACCAAACACACTACATTGTCTGCAGTGGCGACATTACTTAACATCAAGGCTGATCATAACATGAGCCATTAGTGTTTTGAGTCGCTCTTGAAGGCCATTAAGAGTATGTTGCCTGACGGTGAGAAATTACCTGGTAACTATTACTTTTGTAAGAAAATAGTGAAGAAGTTGGGTCTTGGATACCAAAAGATCGATGCATGTCCCAACGATTGCATGTTGTTTTATAAGGAAAATGAACAGATGACAAGGTGCACGTTTTGCAGTCATGATCGGTTTAGGCCTAATAAAGTGGGTGTGACTACAAAAAAATTAAGTATACCGTTTAAGATTCTAAGGTATTTTTCAATAACACATCGGCTAAAAAGATTGTACATGTCTTCAAGAATAGCTGAACATATGAGTTGGCATGCGAAATCTCCAACTAAAGATGGAGAACTAAATCATCCCGCAAATGGGCAGGCTTGAAAAGATTTCAACTTAGCACATCCTGGGTTTGCATTGGAACCTAGAAATGTGAGGCTTGGATTGTCCACCGATGGTTTCAATCCGTTTGGCCACTCAGCTGTTCCGTACTCATGTTGGCCTGTGATTGTTACTCCGTACAACTTGCCTCCTTGGATGTGTATGAAACAGTCATACTTGTTTCTTTCACTCGTGGTTCCTGGTCCTAAGAGTCCTGGAAAGAACTTAGATGTTTACTTGAGACGTCTTATAGAAGAGTTGAAGGTATTGTGGGAGGATGGAGTACAGACTTGGGATGTTGCAACGAAAACAAATTTTAACCTTAGGGCAGCGGTTATGTGGACTATAAGTGACTTCCCAGCTTATGGTATGTTAGCTGAATGGAGTACACACGGGAAGTTGGCTTGTCCGTATTGTATGGAGCATACAAAGTCGTTTAATCTATAAAAAGGTCGAAAGCCTTGCTGGTTTGACTGTCATCGTTGGTTCTTACCGGTAAATCACCCGTTTCGAAGAAATAGAGAACACTTCAAGAAAGGGAAAGTAGACAATGATATGCCTGCACCGCGATTGTCGAAAACGGAGATGCGAGATCGTGTGATGAGATTGCCGATTATCCTATTTGGTAAGATTGATGCCACAAACATAATCATTAGGTTTGGTGAATCTCATAACTGGGTTCAGAGAAGCATCTTTTGGGAATTGCCTTATTGGTCTACAAATTTGATTCACTATAATTTAGATGTGATGCATATTGAGAAGAATGTGTTTGACAATGTGTTTAACACCGTGATGAATGTTACGGGGAAGAAAAATGATAATGACAAGGCCCGTTTGGACATGAAAGATATTTGTAAGCGTCCTAGATTAGAACTTTATGAATCTCCTAATGGTAAGATTATCAAACCGCATGCAAGGTACACATTGTCCAAAAAGCAAGTTGAAGATGTGTGTACATGGGTTAAGTCTCTGAAACTACCAGATAGATATGCGTCAAACATTGCAAGGTGTGTTACGGGTGGAAAATTGCAAGGGATGAAGAGTCATGACTGTCATGTGTTCATGGAGAGACTCATGCCTATAGCATTTCGGGATCAGCTTGATAAACCAATATGGGATGCTTTGACGGATCTTAATCATTTCTTCAAAGACTTATGTTCAAAATCATTAAATGAGAAGGACATGTCTGTACTTAAGAAGAACATCATAGAGATCACGTGTAAACTAGAAAAAATATTCCCACCTGGTTTTTTTGACTCCATGGAGCATTTACAAATCCATCTTCCCTATGAAGCTCGTATTGGGGGTCCAGTTCAATATAGATGGCTGTACCCTTTCGAGAGGATGATGGGAAACCTTAAGAGGAAGGTGAAGAATAGAGCTTATGTCGAGGGGTCGATATGCGAGGCATACAGTTTCGATGAGATATCTATGTTTGTCTCAGATTATTTTCCAGACGAAGTCTTGACAAAGGCCAATCGAGTATCGAGACATGATGATGAGGGAAATGTTGAACTAAATGGTCGAATTTCTGTATTTGGTCTATCGGGTCGCGCTTATAGAAAAGGGAAGCGCATATTCCTCTCTGAGCAAGAATTACATGTTGCACATACTTACATTCTTATCAATTGCGAGAAGATTGACGAATTTGTGAGGTACACATGTAAAGATGATAATTTATCTTGTAAGTTGATAATTTATTCCAATATGTTAATGTTTATAACATGGTATAGATTGTACGATGACGAGTTAAAAGTGAAGCATCCCAGCATAATTGATAAAGATATTCAAATCAATCGTGATAAAAAATTTGCACTTTGGCTAAAGGACAAAGTAAGTTCAATTTCTTAAGCACGACATATATATATATATATATATATATATATATATATATATATATATATATATATATATATATATACTCCATATTAACTATGACTTCATTTAATAAGATGAAGTTTTTGTAGGCTTTGACTGAAGGATCAACGATTCCGGCTAATGTACAAGTCCTAGCTATGGGACCAGACACGGACCAAGTCAGCCGCAATGGTTACAAAATAAATGGTTGTGAATTTCATACAAAGGCATATGGGCACGGTAAAAGAACAACGAACTATGGAATGTGTGTCCAAGGAGATTGTTACCATGAGCTTGGTCATACCTTTTATGGGGAGTTGGAGGAAATGTAGAGTTGTCGTACAAGGGCACATACGGGGGTCATATTAACTTGTTCAAGTGTCGTTGGTTTGATTCAAAAAAAGGGATACGTGTTGACAGACATGGAATCGTCGATATTGACCTCCATAGGTCGACTTACTCCAACGAACCGCTTGTTTTACCAACTCAAACAGTACAAGTATACTACACTCCTCATCCTGTTAGGAAAAGGGATAGACCGCCTATAGATTGACAAGTTGTAATTCATACTCCTGCGCGCAGTCGTGTCCACGTAATAGACGGGGATTTCTACCAAGAGGAGATGCTTCATAGATCTCCTATAATAAATATAGAAGACAACAATGATGTAATCCAGTTAGAGGGTGGAGATGAACATGATGAATTGGATCCCGAGACAGTTATTGTGCCCGATGACAATGATACTGAGGAAGAGTTATTGACTGACACTGACACAGAATCTGAAGAAGAAGATGGTTATGAATCTCCGACACTTGTACAAAATGATTCTAACTCAGACAACGATTTTCATTAAAATGTATGTTTAGTTCTAATTGTATTGCAATGAATTATATAGAGGAATGTTCTTTATATCCTTAACATGTTTATGTACCTTTCATTTATAGTTGTCGTAGTTAACTATTTCATACAATTAATTGTCATTATTGTCCTTTTATATAAAATGTATGTTTATGTACCTTTCATTTATAACTTATACTAACATCCAAAATTTTTTATTTATAGATGTCTTCTGAACCTGCAGCATGAAAGCGCCGGTTGGGTTGGGGCCCTAATCATGTGCCGAAGGCCCCGGCTAATCCGGATGATCGCATTCTTATACAGATTCGTCCTCCTCCAGAAAGCACGTAAGTTAAACATCGTGTATATATAAGGGTTTAATATTTCCATTATTAATAATATATATGAATGTAAATTATTGTATATTGTAGTGATTTTCAAGATAGTAAAATTGTGAAGTACATTTCACAATTATGCTTACAGAACTGGCCTACGCCAGTGATTACATGGGCGAGCACACCTCTCGCCCATAAGGATGCAGTTTGGGTTGAATTTCAAGTATATTTTTTTATCGCTCTGATAGATAATACATAGTTAATCAAATAATATTGTTTAGTAATGTTGGATTATGGTAATATAATATAACAATTTTAATATTATTATTATTGTTTTATTTGCAAAAGCGGTATAGATGGGACGACGCACATGCATCAGTTATTCAGACATTGTTCTGGCAGAAATACGCCGTCCGAACTAAAGATAATCTGAACAAGGAACGACAAAAAGCCCTGCACAATGCTGAGATTGACCATCTAGGACAGGGTGAGCAGTATATGCATGAGCATAGTCCCTGGTGGTGCGCACATCCCATATGGGTGTAGATGTGTGACCAGTGGAGAGCTGAGAGCTAGGTCAAGAGACGCAAGACTGCCGTCTCGAACAGATCCTCAGGTGTATCTAAAGGCGAAAAGGCAAAAGGCACGTACAAGGGCGGCAGTATATCACAGCTGCAGCATATTACTGCTAGGGTACGTATGTATAGCAAGCTTATTGGCTTAGTTATTTGTTTTTATGTTTACAATCATCTTTTGTAGCTAAAATATCATATGTTTACATAATAATATGAGAAAATGAACTGTAGGAGTCTCAGTCTCAAGGTCAACCTATCAATTGGTTGGACGTGTATGTGGCCACCTGCGATGGTTTGCCTGAGGCTGTTCAAATAGCGGTAATAAGTTCACTTTATCCTAATATGTTGTTTATAAATTGTGACGACCTTTTTTAGTATTTTTTTTTATTTATTTTTAACTATTTAATTGTTCATCTTCTGACAGGACACTTATAAGAGCTTAATGAACGACCGTTATCCTGAAGGCACCCCGCGTCCGTCGATTGATCAAGAATTATGGGAGAGGGCGTCCATCATGAAGAAAAATTATGTCAAAGGCCAAGGACAAAAACAGCGCCCGACCATCAGTGGTACAGGCAGCTCTGCCACCCAGTCTACACAGTCATCAGGTTATCCAGCCTATCATACTCCTGTTGACTGTGTGAGAGCGATCTGTCAGGATCGTGATCTTCTTCGTATACTGGGCAGGAATTTGCAGTCTCTGAGTCCTGATGAGTTGGCGGAGGCAGTGGCAGCAGCAGCAGCAGCAGTAGCAACACAGTAGCAGAATGACGACCAGGTATATATATATAGTTTATTATTTAGCTACATTGTCTTATATGTTTATAGTCTCTGAGTCACTGTCTTACTTATATGTTTCACTACATTGTCTATTGTTTAGCTTTCCCTAAGTCGTAACAGTATCAACACATGTAACATATATGTTTTATTACTTTGTTAATTACATGATCATAATTTGGATGATCCATGAAGAGCGCCTAGACTTGTTTTTTTAGATTTTGAAAGCCTTGTACTCTTTTAGATTCATTCTTTGGACAATTATATTGGTTTATATGGATGTTTACGATATCGATTGTATTATGTTGGATGAATGTTTACAATTGTATTATGTTGGATGAATGTTTATTCATGGATGATCAATGTATATAGTAGTTATATCATGGATGGATGTTAATATGGATGCTTGTATATGCTGATGTGTTGGGATTGAAAGCAGGTACAAAGCAAAGCAGGTTATTTTTGGGAAATCAAGAAAACAGGCAAAAAAATTTTTAAAAAAATAAAATCATTAGCGACCGCATGCGGTCGTTAACACTGTGTCAGCGACTGCGTCACCTTCTTGGAATCTAGCGACCGCTGCGGTCGCTATTACCGGTCGCTGCCACGTGTGCCACGTTACACCTGACAACTGACTCAGCATAAGTCAGAATAGCGACGGACACAGTCGCTGTTTGCGGTCGCTAATAAATCGGTCGCTATTACTGGTCGCTAGTGTCCATCCAGCGACCAGATTACCTGCAACTAATATCAGCGACCGCATGCGGTCGCTGATACACATCTGCGACCGTATGCGGTCGCTGATAGGCGGTCACTGATAAGCCTTTTTATTGTAGTGACTCCCCCCAGCACAGCCCCCCACCTTTGCCCCTCCTCCTGCCACTGGTACCCCCCACCCCCATCCACAGCCACCTCCACCACGCCACCCCACTTACCACTGGCCTTCCTACTATTTCGATCCTCAGGTACCATCTTCCCATTCAAATTCTTGTCATAATTAGAATTTAGTGAATAAATTTGTATCAATTTTTATGTGGAAAATAATGTTTATGATAGTTATTTTTCAGCTATGTTGGAATAATTGTTGCCCTAATTGTTCAACATTCAAATTTTTTTGCCCTAATTTCCAAAAATTAGGTACGTACCATCTTCCGCTTCTAATTTTTCTGCCCTAATTTCTACCATGTTGAAATAATTTTCTAATTTAGACTGTCTTATTTGGTATATATCTATTAAATTGGGATTGTTATTGTTATTTGGTATATATCAATTAATTTGGGAGTGTTATTGTGGTTTTGGAGTACAGTCTCTGATTTTTATTGATATTGTATGCTAATTCATCACTCAATTGGGATTGAATATCAGAATATTCATTTATTTTGCCACTGATTTTGGGATTTCCTTATTAAATTTGCCACTGATTTTGGGACTGTTCATGGTTAAACTACTTGATACTGTGTATATGAATTTGGTATATTTGCTATTTTTGACGGAATTTCCGACAGAATTTCTGTCAGAATTATTCATTTGCAAGATTTGTGGGCCCTGCATGTATTGTATTAATAATTAGTTTTCTAATATTAAAATATAAACTAGGATTAATAATTTTGAATTATAATCCTATAATTTATAATTCCGAAATTATATTTTTTATAAACAAACATGACCTAACAGTTCAAAATGAGATTCTCTTATTGCGTAACTACTAAAAGGAGAGAATATTATCACTATTATAATGAATATTCATGCTTATTAGGACAATGAAAAACATCCCGAAAACATAAAGTCCAAAATTAATATTATATTAGTACTTGGGAAATAATTACTGTATTATGCCATCTTAATGTCGCTTTAAAAGAAGATAATCACAATCTAGACATCAGCCAAAATATATTTAATTATTTAAAGATAAAGTTAAAGGAGGAAAAAGAATAAAGAAAAGACAAGGGATGAAAAAATTGAAAATTTTGGATCCCTTAATCCTTCCACTAAAATGAAAGCACACAGCTTTAGCCGCGTGATTATAAAACAAATGGTTGTTTAATTAAAGACCCACGTATCAACATCTTCCTCATGAAAAAAGAAAAACGATAAAGTCATGAACGGTGCGTGTGTGTGTATATATATATATATATATATATATATATATATATATATATATATATATATATATATATAGTTGTATAGTACACAGTCAGTTATGAGATGGTTTTTTGGATCATAACGACGGTTTCACCTGTCGCCGTAGCAATTTTGAACTACGGTGACGAGTGAACCGTCACCATAGTCCAAAAAACTGTCGACATAGCCCGAATGTATACTACACAACTGTGTATATATATTTTTTTCATATATATATGGTTCGTCTATTCAGCGAACCATATAAAACAAACTAAAAATAAACCGACTATAGCGACGGTTTTATCATTCGCTATAGCATAGAATCGATTTTTTTATAACGACTGATGAAACCGTCGCTATAGCTGGTTCGTTTTTAGTTCAATTCGCTGGAGAGAGTAATATATATATATATATATATATATATATATATATATATATATATATATATATATATATATATGAAACGGATTAAGGGCATACCCTTTGATCCTATATATCTTTCTTCGCTAAAGTTAAGACGACATTTCTTTGATATAGCGACAGACCGAACCGTCGCTACCTACTATCTTTTCCTGGCTATGTTTTTTTAAAAAAGAATACTTCGATTATACTATTTGTTTTAATTTTGTATTATTTTGAATTGTTTAATCTTTTTACGAGAGACTATTAGTCCCATAAAATTATTTGATAGCTTAAAATAGAGAGATTATTAATTTCACATTTATTATGAGATTATATAATCTTTCATAAATAGCCTTAAAAATGACAATTAATAGTTCATAAAATTATTTGAAAGACTATTAATCCACCATGATATGACAAAATAGTCCCAAACATACTTTTTTTACAAATAAACATAACCTAAGTATATAATATATGCTTAATTTCACAAAAAGCTTGAAGGACCAGGAACAACAAATATCAAAATATGAAAAACTTAAAAATAAAAATTCAAAATCTATGGGTAGCCTGCTCCCCAAGCCCGTTAAGAGCTCCATTCCTGCTTGGGGCCTAAACATATTTTGAGACTGTGATTTTCTTGAATATAAAATAATTTAATTACTAAAAATTAACAAAAATCTTATGACCTGAGCACAAAATATTAAAATTTGGAGGGCTTAATTCTTTTTAATGCTTAGGCCAAACGTTACAATGTAACCACGAGGTTACTCGTAAGTAGTATAAAATTGAAATTGATGTGTATGACACAATCAAAAATAAAATTGAAATTGAATTAAATAAGTTGTGTTTAAAATAAATTATTATTAAACAAACAAGATTTTTAAATACATTTAAACTTTTAAATACTTTAAACGTACTAAATACTACGAATGTTGAGTAACCAAATATATACTAAATCTACTCTCAAACAAAGTCATAATAACCGTTTCATAGCAAAGTAAATTTTCTAAAATTTTCTTCCTAGCCCTTTCCCTATGCTCATGCTTAAATCATAGGATTAAAATGTAGTAACATAAGGTTTTTTTTAAATAAATAAATACTCCTTCCGTCTCAGGATAAAAGTATTTATTACTATTTTAGGTATTCCCAAGTTAAATGTCTACTTACCTTAAATGATCTATTTTTTACAATAATTTATTTATAATACCCTTATTATTAATTGTTATATTCCTATTCTCTCTATATACATATTTATGGAGCATCACTAGTAATGTGCAGAAAACTATGTAATTAAATGAGAATTTAAATATGGACAATTTTATCATTTTATCCTCTTTCTTAATATATACAAAAAATCAACAATGACTTTTATCCTGGAACGGAGGGAGTAATTATTACTAGTAAACTATTCTTAACCGTTTTTTTTTTAATTTTAAAAAAAAATTAAACTCACACTCACTACTTTGCCACTGTAAACATTTGAATTCACACCCTTTTAGTATACAAGGGGTTGGGATAATCATTGGGGCAAGACCCTAATTTTTAGTTGTCCCATATCGACACTACTCAACCAATACTAGTTGGTTTAAGTCCGACCAAAATCACATCAAATACTTAACTTTTTTTTCATAATTATATCAAAGTTTCGACCATAATTTCCATCAGGATTCAGTCATAAGTAGTTGAAGGATTCTAGTTACTTACATGCTTGACCAAGAAAGTTGTTAGGGTCGGGAGAGTATAATCATAATTAATCTATAATATTCCACCCATTCTATCAATAGTCTTATTTATAAAAACATTCTTCAGTAAAAAAAAGTTATCTTTTTATTGATGAAAATATAAAATGATACAACATCAATAAGTTTAACTATAAATTCTACTTATGATCATCATAGTTCAACTACTAAATTAAACACACATTATATTTAAAATGAAAAATGAAAAAAAAAATTAAAATTTATAAATTTTATAAATAAGACTTTTTATTTGTAGAATAAATAGAGTATATGAATGTGTTTCCAAAAAACACTACTCCCTCCGTTCCTAAAAGATTGTCGTTTTAGAAGAAAAAATTTGTTCCAAAAAGTTTGTCGTTTACAACTTTCAAGGAGAATAAATTATTTACTTTCCTATATTACCCCTATCTTCTCTCATTATCTCAAAAAATTCTCTTACTTGTATTAATAGTTTTCAACTTTCCATAAAGGGGTAGTGATGGAATTTCAAACAAATTTTACTTAGTCCATATGCCAAAACCTTAAACGACAATCTTTTAGAAACGAAGATAATATAATGTATCCATAATGTAGTTATTTTATTACCTGTAAAACCACTTATATCAAGGTAGATTGGGGCTACCATGCACACAAGAGGACCACAGTTCAGCCATTTCGCCGAGTATAATCATTACACCCATGATCTGATCTATTTTACTTTTGTGCATTAGTAAGAAGATAAACCTTTTGACGATTAATTTAAAATTAAATATATAAAATGTGATTATAACTAAATAAAGTGGATTAGTATCCTTTTGTGGGCAGTTAAGCTTTTGCAGAAGCTTAGGATCCATCAAATTTATTCAAATGTGTGTTGTTCTGACACACAACAGTATATATATATACTACTAGTATATTCAAGTCTCTTATTTGCTTTAATATAGATCTTCATCTACTAATTATACTCTAATTAGTATCAGAATCTCGTATGAGTTTATTATTACTAGTCTATGCGGCACACTATATGTGCAATTAAGAAAAATAAATAAATTTTTTTAAAAAAAATGTAAAAAATTTGAATGAAAAAAAAATAAGAGGAAAAATAGAGATAGAAAGTGGGAGAAAAAAAAGAAATTGATAAGTCGTTGGTGGAGTGATTTATTATGAGTTAACCGGTATGAAAAAGGTAATTTAATGAAAATATATAGTAATTTAAACTTTATCATAAAACAGATCAACTTACGGTCAAGCAGGTACTCCCGATTTATATATAGATCTATTTTGAGATTTTATTTCTTATTTAGTGTAAGTTTATGATTGCATATTATATTTAAGAGATTATTGATGATGATTATAAAATTAAATTAATTTGTACGTATTGATATCGCTTCAAAGTGGAGACATTCAACAACAAAAGATTAATTACTCTAATAAAATAACTCACTTTCATTTTTACTTAAACTAGAACATTTGTAACAGATAAATACTATAGACACAAACAACATAGAAAATGAAAGAAAATAGAAAGTGAAACCTGTGACTGAATTTTTATATATTTTTATTGATAAGCAATACATAAGTCTTATTCTTTGTGCATAACTTTTTGTATACATAGTATTATTCTTTGTAATAACTTCTAATTAAGACAGCACCTCAAAGATTAGAAGGAGTTTTATGGTAATTTGTTGGTGCTTGATAGTAATTCATTATTTTGCCAAAAATTTCACCTCCTATTTTCTAAATAAAAGTTCAAGAAGTTATAAAATAGTAAATAAAAACTCTAGCAGCAATGGTCATAATATTTACAATTTGAAAAAATTATGGTCTTTATTGCAAAATTAACATAAAAATCAATGCTAATTAACCTAAAAATTAGTCGTGGATGGAATTAATTTTGAAATGGATGAACTAGCTAGTTTTGTTTCTTCGCCAAGAGGTGAAGAACAATAAAAAACAAAGGCCTACCTAAACCCAATGAGACGAATTTATATGATTAGAAAATTATAAGTAAAGTAATTAATTAATATAAAATGACTCAATTCACGTGCTCTTGGGCAGATAATTATTGGGTTGTTTCAGTTTATATTATCCTTAATTTGACAAAATCCATTTATATTCTTCGTATGCATGTTGTTATATATTAACACAAAATGCTCCATAATTAATTTTCCAGGTTATTTCATTTCGTTTTGATTTAATTTAATCTAATCTAATCTGAGATCTACCACCAACGTCTAGCTCGCAAGTTTTGCCGCCCGTGAACTGTCAACTGTACTTGCACTAATTTTATTCCTTAGGACAATGCTGAACCAATTTATATTCTGCGGGTTTGGGGAGGGAGGGAGCGAGGGGGGGGGGGGGGGGGGGGAGTACGGTGGCCTTAACGACCGGTGCACTTTAATCTTCTGTTTTTTTTTTTACCACAATTATGATAATAATAAATAAAAAATAATAAAGCAAATTTGAATAAAAAATTGTAAAAGAAAATATATTTTTTATTGATAAAATATTGTGGTAAAAAAAACAAAAAAAACAAAATCAAAAGTACTGGTCATTAGCATCGGACCCAAGTACCGGACGCTTTTTTAAATTCTATGGGAGCGTCGAATATTAGGAGTATCATGAGGGCTCAAGTCTCAAGTTTATATATATATATTAGTGTCCCTAAGCCCTAGCTCAAATAACAACAACTTGATCTCAAAATTTAAGTCATTAGGTATTAGATTCATTTATATTAGTTCTTCATTCTTTCATTAGACTACATCTCACTTGTAAAATACCTACCAATCTTTGTTTAATATTCAATTAGTACGTAAACATCAAAACATGGCATAAGTCAAAAGTTCATAATTAATTTGAATCTTTATGCACCCCGGCCACTCTATGCATTACGTCTCTTGTAGTACTACCACCTTTTAAAGGTATAACTTGAAGAAAAGTTGAGTTAAATTTAAGTATTCATTTTCTTAAACTAGCTAGGTAGTACTAAAATATGGCAAATGGCAATTATAATTAGCTTTTAATGTTGCCGGATTCCGCTAATAGTGGCGGTAATCATACCACACAAAAGTACTCTTACACTTTACCCACCCTCACCAACCAAAACATAAAAATAAAAAATACTCAAATACTAGTACAACTTTAAAGCTGTAGATAATTATTCATATACCATATATATATATATATATATATATATATATATATATATATATATATATATATATATATATTTCATAGTGTGGGACCCCCAAGCTCACATCCATCTACTAGTTTATAAGCAGATCAACTAGCCAGGCTCATTTTGGTGATCTAGCTTTCTCACAAACAACAAATGCATATTCACTTAACCTATATATATACTGCTCTTCACTCTTAGCTTTTTAGTTCTTAATTACCAACCAAACATGAAATCCATAGACTTGTTTTGTACCTCTCAAGCTTCCACAGCCATATGTTCAAGCACCGATCAACGTGCCATGGTCCGCCATGGCACGAGACCTATTGACCACCATATTAATGATCGAAAAAAACCCAAAAACATTCACATCATTAATCCTTGTTCATCTCAACCACCTATTAATCCGAAACCATATTACCAAAAAAGTAGAAAAAGCGCTTCTGCTTCTATTTCTGATTCTACTAAACAAATTAGTGATCGTCAATTAATACGAAGAAAAAGCTCGGCGGATATTAATGACTCAACTAGTGCTACTCCTCATGGTTCCTCTAGGTATCTTTTGAGTGACAAACCTTTTATTGATTTATTACCCGAGACGGATAATTTATCGGCATTGGTTGTTAGTCAACCTGTGATGCCTCGAAGCCTAAGCTCAAATGACTCCCTTATAATTTCAAATAACAACTCAAAATTGGCTGCTAGCCAATCTTTGAGGTCTCGCCGCCAGATGATCAGCTCCAATGACTCTCTTGTTCTAAAATCTTCATCAACTCGATCTCGGGCTCGTTACCAGGTTTTTCTTTATCTTTTTTTCTTTAATTATATGACTAACTGACAAGTAGTAGTAGTAGTAATAGTAGTAGTAGTAGTAGTAGATCCTAGAATATTATTGAAGAATACTAATTTTTTAAAAAACTAAGATGCAAAACTATACATGAGTTTATTACTTTGTAAGATACAATTTTATCTGATTTTACAATATAACAAAAAGCTATATATATTTTGGGTCAGTTTTGCAGTGTTAATAATACTTTAAAAGGTACGATATATTGTACACTAATAAATAGTCAAATTCAAGAACGAAAATTTCATATAGGCACAGACAAAAGGGATCAGAGTAATACATTTATTTTCTTCTTCTTTTTTTGTGGAAAATTGATGATGATATTAATTTTATATATAATAAAATAAAATAAAACAAAGTTACAACTCATGTACAATATATGATAATTGTATATTTTATTTGTAATATTATTTTAAAACCAATTTGGCTTTCACAGGTGGTGGAACTGATGGTCTCAATTCATTGCAAAGGGTGTGAAGGAAAAGTTAGAAAACATATTTCCAGAATGGAAGGTAAGTTTAGTATACAAATTATTGTTAATTTTTCCCACTTTGTTTAGAGTACTTATCCCATCTAAGAATAAAAGTTGCATAAATATTATGTGTATACCTTCACTTAATTCTTTATATAAACATTCATCAATATAAAATTAATTATACACCTTTTCTTATAAAATTTGAGGAGGAGGGGGGGGGGAACAATAGTTTAATGGGTTCTTCGCTGTTAAGTAAAAAAATTATATACAATCTAATCAACAAACTTTAATTTTTGATGAATTTTATTTTATTTCAGGAGTGACCTCATTTAGTATCGATCGAGAAACCAAAAAAGTGACAGTGATTGGGAATGTGACACCTTTAGGGGTCCTCTCAAGCATTTCAAGGGTGAAGAATGCTCAGTTTTGGCCATCTCCATCTTCCTCATCTTCTTCATCAACCTAATACTATAATTCAAGACTTTGCCTTAACTTTTTTTTTTCTAATAAGTTAGCCTTGTAATGAATTAGTACGTATTGACGTGTGTTTAAACGATAATTGTCTGATTTATGTATATCTAAACTTGCTATAATGAAGATTAATAATTAGAAGGTAATTACATTTTATTTAATTTGTTGTGTTTTACAAAAAAAAAGAAATTACTAGAACTAAGAGGTTGGTTGTTTATAGATTTTTTTTTATTAAAAAAATCTTTTTCAATATAATTCATAATCAAGTATATCATAAGAATCAATCAAGCCTCACTAAAAAGGGAAGAAATAAATTCACAAACTATCAAACCAAACAAGTCTCACATAAAGAGGAAACACGTTGCCGTAATGGAAGAAATTCCTTGCTTGGATTGGCATGTTAATTTGTCTTTGAACGTGTCTTTTAGTTCACTACTTTACATAAAGTGCATTCATGGCAGTTGGGAATTTATAGAGCATTTGATTGTGAGCAATGGCATGCTGATAAATTCTTCTACCAATGTAATTTGACAGCTGATTTTCATAATCATGATAGTTGGGAATTAATTTGTTGCACATGATTGCAAAATTGCAAATACAAAAACTTGTAAAAAAGTAGGGTGGGTGAAATCGTCTCCATTTTTTGTTTACTTTCCATCATCATCTCTCTCTCCCATGATCATCATGATATCACATTTCAACATATTTTAAATCTGAACCATAAAATGAATACTCCAATTAATTTGAAATAGAGAGTATCCTAATTCCAAGTTTGGAAGCTTATCCTTCATGATTATATAATGGTAAAACAAAGGACAAATTAGTAATGCTCACAAAACTTTAAAAATTAGGGGGACATAAATTCTGGACCACAAAAAGGGGAAAGGTGAGAAGAAATATTAGATATAAATACAAGAAAAATCATATAAGACCTTTATTATTATATTACCATGTAAATTTTCAAGCATGAGAAGTATAGTGATATATATGGTGCATTATTGAGCAGAGAGTACAGTATAGTAGTAGGACATCATGATAACAGATGAAGAGTAAAGGTGTGCATGCGATGGCAATGGTCGGCACTCAAAGACAGATCGACATATTTGGTTATGTGTTTAACAACAGACATAACACAATTTTTGTTTCTAATTTTCCTCCTTAGATGGGGTTTTTTATTTGTCTCTTTGCAAATCTCTCAATTAGTTTGGTAATGAAATTTAGGGCGGAAGACTTTCATTTTGAACTTACCTACGAGCTTTTATGGCCAAATTTAGTGGTCTCGTCTTTCTCTGTTGAGATGGAGCCATCGAGGGAGAGAATATTAGAAGCACAAATAGATAATGACAAATAGGGTAATTAATTAACAAAATGGGAGTGGCTACTAGTAGCATGTGTACATAGTTCTTGCATGTTTAAAGTAATAAAAGAAAGGGAATTGTTTTTTCAAAAGAAAATTTAGTATAAATGTAATATATTGAGACTCATTTATTATTTATGTGTAGAGAATTTTATAGAAATATTAATTTTTTCTTGTAAATATTATTCCAAAATGCTTATTTGTCTACCAATTGATGGAGCGTTTAGAGTTTCAATCTTATTAATTCGTCTACAAACAATTTATTCTAAAAACGGAGTTACTAAAAATTAAATATCACATATTACAATTACAATTATAATAAAAACTTAAAACCGCACGGAATCGCACCAGGTTCTCCCCAATGGCATTCGTTTCTATATGCACGCTTTTTATCCGCAAAGATGAAACCTAATGATGGCAACAAGGTATACTTTTTGGTAGTAAGACAGCACTTCCAATTTTCTATTGGTGGGCCTAATTCCTATTTTTTGCTTTTGGGCCTTTCAAATAAACTGAAAAAAGAAAAGGAGAATTGTGAGAGATTATTATTGGTAGATTTAGAAAGGAGGAAAATTCCAAATCCCTATTTGGATTTGATACATTTGTTTAACTCTTCCTTCTTGCTTTTGGTTAACTTTAATTTATTTGACTAATCCCTTGGACGGCTGCAAAAGAAACTACACACAAAAAGTTGATTTTGATCCTTTTATTAAGATATTATATACTACTACCTCCGTCCCATAATAACTGTCATTTTAGAAAGAATTTTTTTCCCCAATTTATTTGTCGTTTATAACTTTCTAGGAGAATAAATTATTTACTTTCCTATATCACCCCTACCTTCTCTCATTGTCCCAAGAAATTTTTCCCTTGTATTAATAGTTTTCAACTTCTCATATAGGGGTGGTGATGAAATTTCACACCAATTTTAATTAATAAATGATAGCACTAAATGACTTTCTTAATCTATGTGCATCAAGCTAAAGCGACAGTTATTATGGGATGGAGGGAGTATAATTTAGACAGAGAATTTTTTGACTTGGAACGGCTTACGATCAATGGGGATGGGTGTAAGACCCCGAATTTTATGAAATAAAAGTATTCAATTTTTCTATTTAGTAAATGGTTAAATTGATAAAAGTTTAAAGTTATGGGTGAAATGTGCAAAATTTTTGAAATACACAAGTGGTTATAAAATATTCATTGTTGTCGGGGAATATTCGTTTGATCGTGGAATATTCTTACTGTCGGGGAATATTCAAACGACGGCGCAGCCTTTTGTGGACCCCATAACGGAAAGCGATTGGATGAAGAAAACGACAAGAGTAAGTTGTTTATAAATAACGGCGTAGTTGTTACCGTTAACACTGTTGGAATACCCGATGGTTAAAACACAGTAATACGCGTTGTTGCACAGTAGCACACGGTATTGCACCAATTATTAATTTTTACGTAAGAAGGCATTACTCAATAATTATTACAGTAATTATTGTTCAGTATTTTATTTTATTGATTCAATAATTGCTGCGTTGATATTTTATATTACTGTTGTTTTAATAATTGTCACTACACAGTATTTTCTATTATCGGAGCAATAATTCATATTATCTGAATAATATTATTAGATAACATTATTGGCAATGTCTAGAAAGTTCTGTCTAAGGAGAGGTTTGGTCATCTAATTGCGCGCCAGTAAGGAAGAGATCCTTATTGAAAAGCCCCCTCTTTCCTGGGAATGGCCTGGTTGCCAGTACTGTGATTCTGTACTATTATTTGTGAATAATTAATTATTGATTTATATGATGAGGAAAATATTGATTTTATGTGGATATAGATGGAAAAAAATTTTAATGTGACAATTGTTGAAAATTATTTTTTTTCTGATAAAATAATTCATTTAAATATATTATTTTAATAATATATTAATGGTAATATTTTTACAATGAATGTGGGATATATAAATAAATGAGGAGAAAGAGTATTTTTGTTGGATTAAATGTTTAACACATGTTTTGTGTGTTGGTGGACACAATTCTTGACCGAAAATTTATTATAGACTGTAAAATCGCCCGTTTGTGGATTTCGGTCAATTTCTGTTTAGAATTTGGAAAAACTTTCTTCTGCAAAGTTGTAGAGAATTGAATTTCCTTTAAAAATTCGCGAGATTCGAATTTTCTGATAAAAGGGCTATTTATTATGAATTATTGAAGTTCCGAAGTTCTAAAATAATTGATTTTTGGAAGTTTTATTTATTTTTATTAACAAAAACATTTTTTACACTTTGGTGGGCCCCACTTGTACATGTTGATGGCTGAATTTTCAAAGGTGGGCTAAGGAAAATTTATAATTATATTATTATTTTATTAAATTTTCTGCTTTGGTGTTCTAAGCAATTTCCTATAAATAGGGTGCTTAGGTTAGAATTGAAAATCATACCAGAAACTGAAGTTTTCTCTCTATTTCTCTCTCTATATTATCGAGTGTATTCTTGTGAGTATTTTGATATCTTGAGTGTAGCTATACGGTGCAAGTTCGTTCAGCGTTATTCCAGTCAGGAGTACTGCTCTTTTGAGGTAAGGGATATTGTCGTAAGGGATGTTATTTTTTTACCAATGATATTATTTCTTTCAATATCATTATACCGAAATATTGGTAGGATTTTTCTTATAAAATTCTTATCTTTTCATGTCGGGGTTACTATTCATGAGTTACTATTCACGAGTTACTATTCATGAGTTACTATTCACGAGTTATTATTTATGAGTTAGTATTTATGAGTTACTATTCACGAGTTACTATTCATGAGTTACTATTCACGAGTTACTATTCATGACAAAATTAGTTTCTTTTTCTAATTAAATTATAGTTGATTTATGAATATTATTCTTGAGATTAAAACTATATGTTGATCATATTATTTTTTTATTATCATATATAACAGTTTTATAACCCTAATGATGATATTTCTCTTTGACTTGAGTGTAAAGATTGGTAGATTTTTGGTACGATCATGACTATGGGTTCTCTTTGGCCATTAGTGCAAAGTTGAATTGTTGACTGGTATGATCATGACCATTGAATTTATAATTGAATATCTTTAGCTTAAGTGCAAAGGTGAAATGATCAACGTGGTTATAATTATTGGTTATATAAATTCTGAAATGATTATATATTTCTTTGAGATAATAATATATTTGGCTTGTTGTGACAACCCCAAAATAGGTTCATTCCACCCAACCCATTCTGAGTCGTCAAATACATGGTACAGAAAACAACTACAACTTTATTACAACAATTGTCGTGCAAAATACAACAACACATATGCTATGAGTTTGGATACAAATATATACCAAATGTGACATTGGACATCATCATGTATCAGCACCTCACAAAGGTACCTTACATAAAGGTACAGTCAAAAACTGTTTTAGAAACTAGAATCTTTAGGAAGTGCTCAAGGAAACCTTCGTACATGGGAGGCCATGCGTCTAGGTTATGATAGATATCATATGGCCACAGAATTATCCTTGGTTGACCCAATAGACCCCAAAGAAAAACGAGAAGATTACTATCATATTCTTCCCAATGGTGAGTCTTCTCTTGACTTATCATTATCTCCACTGTATCTAACTGAGAATTATACTTCAAACAAACACCAAGATTATATAGATAGTGCTTGTAGATATACTCGGCAAGCGGATGTGCACAATCATGTCTTATGATGACACGAGGTTGTATGTCGTTAGACATCTTGTATTATAGTGGCAAAACACCCTTCCAACGTTGGGTTCGCCTCACCCTATTTTCTTCACCAAATATAACTACTAAATGATGACCACCGTTCTATTCTCTTGTTACCCTCGCTCGACCCAGCTACACTCTTATTACCTGAAAGGAATTGTGAAGCAAAAGGGTGAGCACAACTAGCTCAGTAAAGAATATCATGACTAAAGATAAATAAATTATCAATAGTCTTCATCAATAATAAATCAGAGATTTAGAACATATGGTAGATGATAAAAAATTTCAACCATAGTTGCAGCGGAACATGCAATCCATTAGAAGAGTCAAATAGACTATAAAGTCTATTATTTTCTCCATGTTAAAAATCCACCAACAATGTTTTATCCCTGTAACATCAATCAACAATTCTGGTCCACAATCATATGAATAACTCATAATCATAACTGTAGTTCTAAATTCCTCTTCTCATCTAGGACGAAGATAATTTTTATCACCTGAAACATCAAACATCATGGTTATACCAAATCACAGTTCCTGTTCATAATCATACTAATAACTTCATCTTTGCACTACGGGGCAAAGATATTCATCAACAAGTCATCTTTGCACTACAGGCCAAAGATATTCGTCAACAGTTCATCTTTGCATTACTGGCCAAAGATATTCAACAACAGGTCATCTTTGCACTACGGGCCAAAGATATTCATCAACAGACCATCTTTGCACTACAGGCCAAAGATATTCATCTACAATTCATCTTTGCACTACAGGCCAAAGATATTCCTCAACAATTCATATTTGCACTACATGCCAAATATATTAATATCTCAAAGAATATATAATCATTTAAGAATTTATATAAACAATAATTATAACCATGTTGATCATTTCACCTTTGCACTTAAGCTAAAGATATTCAATTATAAATTCAATGGTCATGATCATACCAGTCAACAATTCAACTTTGCACTACTGGCCAAAGAGAACCCATAGTCATGATCATACCAAAAATCTACCCATCTTTACACTCAAGTCAAAGAGAAATATCATCATTAGGGTTATAAAAATGTGATATATGATAATAAAATCAATATAATCAACATATAGATTTAATCTCAAGAGTAATATTCAAAAATCAACTATAATTTGGTTAGAAAAAGAAATCAATTTTGTCGTGAATAGTAAGTCATGAATAGTAACTCGTGAATAGTAACTCGTGAATAGTAACCTCGACTCAAAAAGGTAGAAATTCCACAATAAAATCCATACCAATATTTCGGTATAATGATATTGAAAGAATAACATTTCTTAAGCTTATAAACAATTTATTTAAATTGTTTACACTTACTAAATAATGCATTTAATCATTCAAAAATACCAAACTCATAAGATTTCATTACCAATAACCAAAACCCTCATCAAAACTCTGCATATACCTCATATAGGATTCTCAAGCCATAAAATCCTATTTTCCAATTTTCTTACTTCACATAACATATTTAATTTATTTACTCATAACTAGTACATTTTCATGAAAAATACCAAATCAGTTCCAAAAATATTTCTTTTCTGGAATTTAGTATAATATAGTCCCATAGTGAACATATATTTTTTTCAGAATTTTTAAAAGTCATTTACTATTTTTCATATGGCCAAAACAGCCGAATATTTAGACATTTATCAAAAATTGTACTTTTGTCCAAAAATTCTGAAATTAACAGAGTATACTTCCATCATATACATGTACTCTCAATAAAAATTTCATCAATTTTGGAGTTAACCACAAGAAATTATAAGCAGTTACTTTTAAAATAGTCTTTTCTCATAAAATTCATAACTCTCAATCTATACATCCAAAAATCCACCATTTTTGGACACAATCAATAAAACTCATCAAAATATCATTTCAAATTTTTCCAAAATTTTTGAAGATCAGAAAAATTACGAAACTGAAAATCATAACAACCCTTAAAATCCCTTAATATCCCTTACCTCAAAAGAGTAGTACTTCTGACTGGATATCGGATATGATGCTGAAGAAAACTTGCACTGATGAATAGTAACTCACCAAGTATCTAAAAACTCACAAAATATGCTTCATAATATAGAGAGAGAAAGAGAGAAAGCTTATGTTTCTGGTGTGATTTTCAATTCTAACTTAGCCCTCTATTTATAGGAAAATTTTGGTAGGTTTGACCTGCAACCTGATGGCTTTACCTGCTACTATTCCCACCCACCACATTTGAAATATAATTCAGCACATTTCTTCACCAACCACAAGTGGGGCCCACCAATTCTAGAATTTTCCACCAAAATGATAAACTCCGAAAATTCAACAATTTCTGAACCAGTCATCTCGTAAAATTCATAATAAATCATACGTTCATTTTTAACGGTTCAAAATTTGTGGACATATACTCAACTTATATATGTATAACATATCCAAAAATTACCACGATCCAACGGTCGGATTAAAAATTATAACACCCGCAATATTTCTCAAAAAACCCTGATTTTTAATACCTCCATTCCGACAAAAATACGGATAAAAATCTCAACATTAACTCCTTCATTTTTTAACCACAAAAATATATCCCTCATTTATATCCACATAAAATAAATATTTTCTTATCATATGAATCAATAATTAATTATTCACAAATAATATTACAGAATCACATTTATGACAACCAGACCGTTCCCAGGAAAGAGGGGGCTTTCCAATAAGGATTTCTCCTTACTGGCGCGCAATTAGATGACCAAACCTCTCCTTAGACAGAACTTTCTAGACATTGCCAATAATGTTATCTAATAATATTATTCAAATAATATGAATTATTGATCTGATAAAGGAAAATACTGTGCATCAACAATTATTGAACAACAATAATATAAAATTTTAACGTAGCAATTATTGAATCAATAAAATAAAATATTGAACAGTAATTACTGTAACAATTATTGAGTAGTGCCTTCTTACGTAAGAATCAATAATTTTAAAAATACTGTGCAATACCGTGTGCTACTGTGCAATAACGCGTATTACTGTATTTTAACCACCGGGTATTCCAACAGTGTTAACGGTAACAACTACGCCGTTATTTGTAAAAACTCAAATTTGTCATTTTCTTCACCCGACAGTTATTCGTTATGGGGCCCACAAATAGTTGCGCCGTCGTACGAATATTCCCCGACAGAAAGAATATTCCACGACCAAACGAATATTCCCCGACAACAATGATTATTTTATAACCACTTGCTTATTTTGAAAAAAAAATTCATATTTCACCCATAACTTTAAACTTTTATCAATTTAACCATTTACTGAATAGTAATTATAAGAAAAATTGAATACTTTTATTTCATAAAATTCGGGGTCTTACAATCTCCCCTCCTTATGAAATTTCGTCCCCGAAATTTACGTACCTGGTATTTCGAAGAGTTGAGAATACCTTGCTTCTATTTCAGATTCTATCTCTCAGATCATCATGATTTCTCTATTGCTCATCTCCCATGATAACTTCATTTGGGTTCCTCATTTGTTGGGAAGTCATGACAACCGCCATCCCTCGAACTACTCGGCTTTGACTTGTCTGGAGTAGCATTTGGCGTCATCATTACCGTTGGAATATACCTTTCTATAGGACATATTCCTCCCTCAACTGCCTCTTCGTACTCCTCATTCATGATCTGAATCATCAATCTTCGATCCATATCGGATTCAGGTTGACCGCTATGTACAGGGTAATTCAAAACTCGATGTTGGGTTCTCCCAATTGCTTTCCAAAAAGAGAAATTCATATCATCTATTTTAGCCTTCTTAGATCGAACATCTCTTTCCACAATATCCACGTGTCGTGCGGCTTTTGCCCATGCATCACTTATTCTCACTCGTTCAGTTTTTTCTTCTCTCAGCTCAGATTCTATTTTTATCATCTTATACTCTGCCAAAGAATGCTTCTGTTCAAGCATCACATATCGGGTAACACAAGCTTGAATTGTTGCATCCTTTTGTTCCACGACCGCCTGTCGTTCTTCTGCCTGCTCTTCTAACTCATGAATACGATTTTGAAATTCTACATTTTGATCATATAATACCTCTAATAAACTCTCCTCTGGTACTTCTTCTTCCTCTTCTTCCTCAGTCTCAGCTATTACCTCTGCGACTATCTCGGGTGTAACTATCAATTCTTCACTCACCACATGGATATCTCTAATTCCTTCTTCGTCTGACATCACATTATCACGGTTAGTGATTAGAGGTATCCCCACAGTCTCATTCACTCCATTATTAGCATTCTCAGCTGCCATTCTCAAATACTGCCATAAAACAAGGGTTAATTAAACAAATTAACATATCACATAATATCCCAATATTATGACTGACCAACAAATAAGCTTAGGTAGGACACACTAGCGAAGGATTTACTCATCTCTCCCCTCCTAGTTGTATTCCCCGATCTCCGCCAGAGATCATATCCCTAAGCTCTGATACCACATGTGACAACCCCAAAATAGGTTCATTCCACCCAACCCATTCTGAGTCGTCAAATACATGGTACAGAAAACAACTACAACTTTATTACAACAATTGTCGTGCAAAATACAACAACACATATGCTGTGAGTTTGGATACAAATATATACCAAATGTGACATTGGACATCATCATGTATCATCACCTCACAAAGGTACCTTACATAAAGGTATAGTCAAAAACTGTTTTAGAAATTAGAATCTTTGGGAAGTGCTCAAGGAAACCTTCGTACATGGGAGGCCATGCGTCTAGGTTATGATAGATATCATATGGCCACAGAATTATCCTTGGTTGACCCAATAGACCCCAAAGAAAAACGAGAAGATTACTATCATATTCTTCCCAATGGTGAGTCTTCTCTTGACTTATCATTATCTCCACTGTCTCTAACTGAGAATTATACTTCAAACAAACACCAAGATTATATAGGTAGTGCTTGTAGATATACTCAGCAAGTGGATGTGCACAATCATGTCTTATGATGACACGAGGTTGTATGTCGTTAGACATCTTGTATGATAGTGGCAAAACACCCTTCCAACGTTGGGTTCGCCTCACCCTATTTTCTTCACCAAATATAACTACTAAATGATGACCACCGTTCTATTCTCTTGTTACCCTCGCTCGACCCAGCTACACTCTTATTACCTGAAAGGAATTGTGAAGCAAAAGGGTGAGCACAACTAGCTCAGTAAAGAATATCATGACTAAAGATAAATAAATTATCAATAGCCTTCATCAATAATAAATCAGAGATTTAGAACATATGGTAAATGATAAAAAATTTCAACCATAGTTGCAGCGGAACAGCAATCCATTAGAAGAGTCAAATAGACTATAAAGTCTATTATTTTCTCCATGTTAAAAATCCACCAACAATGTTTTATCCCTGTAACATCAATCAACAATTCTGGTCCACAATCATATGAATAACTCATAATCATAACTGTAGTTCTAAATTCCTCTTCTCATCTAGGACGAAGATAATTTTTATCACCTGAAACATCAAACATCATGGTTATACCAAATCACAGTTCCTGTTCATAATCATACTAATAACTTCATCTTTGCACTACGGGGCAAAGATATTCATCAACAAGTCATCTTTGCACTACAGGCCAAAGATATTCGTCAACAGTTCATCTTTGCATTACTGGCCAAAGATATTCAACAACAGGTCATCTTTGCACTACGGGCCAAAGATATTCATCAACAGACCATCTTTGCACTACAGGCCAAAGATATTCATCTACAATTCATCTTTGCACTACAGGCCAAAGATATTCCTCAACAATTCATATTTGCACTACATGCCAAATATATTAATACCTCAAAGAATATATAATCATTTAAGAATTTATATAAACAATAATTATAACCATGTTGATCATTTCACCTTTGCACTTAAGCTAAAGATATTCAATTATAAATTCAATGGTCATGATCATACCAGTCAACAATTCAACTTTGCACTACTGGCCAAAGAGAACCCATAGTCATGATCATACCAAAAATCTACCCATCTTTACACTCAAGTCAAAGAGAAATATCATCATTAGGGTTATAAAAATGTTATATATGATAATAAAATCAATATAATCAACATATAGATTTAATCTCAAGAGTAATATTCAAAAATCAACTATAATTTGGTTAGAAAAAGAAATCAATTTTGTCGTGAATAGTAAGTCATGAATAGTAACTCGTGAATAGTAACTCGTGAATAGTAACCTCGACTCAAAAAGGTAGAAATTCCACAATAAAATCCATACCAATATTTCGGTATAATGATATTGAAAGAATAACATTTCTTAAGCTTATAAACAATTTATTTAAATTGTTTACACTTTACTAAATAATGCATTTAATCATTCAAAAATACCAAACTCATAAGATTTCATCACCAATAACCAAAACCCTCATCAAAAATCTGCATATACCTCATATAGGATTCTCAAGCCATAAAATCCTATTTTCCAATTTTCTTACTTCACAAACATATTTAATTCATTTACTCATAACTAGACATTTTCATGAAAAATACCAAATCAGTTCCAAAAATATTTCTTTTCTGGAATTTAGCATAATATAGTCCCATAGTGAACATATATTTTTTTCAGAATTTTTAAAAGTCATTTACTATTTTTCATATGGCCAAAACAGCCGAATATTTAGACATTTATCAAAAATTGTACTTTTGTCCAAAAATTCTGAAATTAACAGAGTATACTTCCATCATATACATGTACTCCCAATAAAAATTTCATCAATTTTGGAGTTAACCACAAGAAATTATAAGCAGTTACTTTTAAAATAGTCTTTTCTCATAAAATTCATAACTCTCAATCTATACATCCAAAAATCACCATTTTTGGACACAATCAATAAAACTCATCAAAATATCATTTCAAATTTTTCCAAAATTTTTGAAGATCAGAAAAATTACGAAACTGAAAATCATAACAACCCTTAAAATCCCTTAATATCCCTTACCTCAAAAGAGCAGTACTTCTGACTGGATATCGGATATGATGCTGAAGAAAACTTGCACTGATGAATAGCAACTCACCAAGTATCTAAAAACTCACAAAATATGCTTCATAATATAGAGAGAGAAAGAGAGAAAGCTTATGTTTCTGGTGTGATTTTCAATTCTAACTTAGCCCTCTATTTATAGGAAAATTTTGGTAGGTTTGACCTGCAACCTGATGGCTTTACCTGCTACTATTCCCACCCACCACATTTGAAATATAATTCAGCACATTTCTTCACCAACCACAAGTGGGGCCCACCAATTCTAGAATTTTCCACCAAAATGATAAACTCCGAAAATTCAACAATTTCTGAACCAGTCATCTCGTAAAATTCATAATAAATCATACGTTCATTTTTAACGGTTCAAAATTTGTGGACATATACTCAACTTATATATGTATAACATATCCAAAAATTACCACGATCCAACGGTCGGATTAAAAATTATAACACCCGCAAAATATCTCAAAAACCCTGATTTTTAATACCTCCATTCCGACAAAAATACGGATAAAAATCTCAACATTAACTCCTTCATTTTTTAACCACAAAAATATATCCCTCATTTATATCCACATAAAATAAATATTTTCTTATCATATGAATCAATAATTAATTATTCACAAATAATATTACAGAATCACATTTATGACAATCAGGCCGTTCCCAGGAAAGAGGGGGCTTTCCAATAAGGATTTCTCCTTACTGGCGCGCAATTAGATGACCAAACCTCTCCTTAGACAGAACTTTCTAGACATTGCCAATAATGTTATCTAATAATATTATTCAAATAATATGAATTATTGATCTGATAAAGGAAAATACTGTGCAGCAACAATTATTGAACAACAATAATATAAAATTTTAACGTAGCAATTATTGAATCAATAAAATAAAATATTGAACAGTAATTACTGTAACAATTATTGAGTAGTGCCTTCTTACGTAAGAATCAATAATTTCAAAAATACTGTGCAATACCGTGTGCTACTGTGCAATAACGCGTATTACTGTATTTTAACCACCGGGTATTCCAACAGTGTTAACGGTAACAACTACGCCGTTATTTGTAAAAACTCAAATTTGTCATTTTCTTCACCCGACAGTTATTCGTTATGGGGCCCACAAATAGCTGCGCCGTCGTACGAATATTCCCCGACAGAAAGAATATTCCACGACCAAACGAATATTCCCCGACAACAATGATTATTTTATAACCACTTGCTTATTTTGAAAAAAAAATTCATATTTCACCCATAACTTTAAACTTTTATCAATTTAACCATTTACTGAATAGTAATTATAAGAAAAATTGAATACTTTTATTTCATAAAATTCGGGGTCTTACACTTGTAGTGCAAATATGAGCTGTTGAGGAATATCTTTGGCCAGTAGTGCAAAGATGAGTTGTTAATGAATATCTTTGGCCCGTAGTGCAAAGATGAAATTATTAGTATGATTATGAACAAGAAATGTGATTTGGTATAACCATGATCTTTGATGTTTCAGGTAAAGACAAGTGATGAAAATTATCTTTGTTCTGGATGAAAAGAGGAATTTAGAACTACAATTATGATTATGAGTTATACATGTGATTGTGGACAGGAATTGTTGATTGATGTTACAGGGATAAAACATTGTTGGTGGACTTTTAACATAGAAAAGATAATAGACTTTATAGTCTATTTGACTCTTCTAATGGATTGCTCGTTCCGCTGCAACTATGGTTGAAAAGTTTTATCATCTACCATATGTTCTAAATCTCTGATTTAATTCTGTTGAAAGCTATTGATAACTTATTTATCTTTAGTCATGATATTCTTTACTGGGCTAGTTGTGCTCACCCTTCTGTTTCACAATTTCTTTCAGGTAATAAGAGTGTAACTGGGTCGAGCGGGGATAACAAGGGAATAGAACGGTGGTTATCATTTAGTAGTTATATTTGGTGAAGAAAATAGGGTGAGGCGAACCCAACGTTGGAAGGGTGTTTTGTCACTATCATACAAGATGTCTAATGACATACAACCTCGTGTCATCATAAGATAGGATTGTGCTCATCCACTTGCTGAGTATATTTACAAGCACTACCTATATAATCTTGGTGTTTGTTTGAAGTATAATTCTCAATTAGAGACGGTGGAGATAATGATTGTGACGCCCCCAGAATAGGTATACAACACCCATTCTGAGTCGCCAAATACATGGTACAGAAAGCAAACTACAACTTCAATAATACAATTGTCGTGCAAAATACGACAACACATACTGTGAGTTTAAATACAAATATTGTCTTCTAGACAATATCCACACTCAAATAAATCCTCATTACAATTATTCAAACACTATTTTACAGAAATAGTGAGGACTGCTAATACATCTTTCTAGAACCATTACTCCATACCCCGACTAGATCCTGCTATGTTCTCACCTCCTGAGAAGAAAAATGGAACAAAAAGGAAAAGGGTGAGCTCAACTAGCCCAGTAAAGAATATTATGACCAAGATAATATACAACAAATTATCGTTAGTCTTCAACAGGGAAAAATCTGATAAAATATAATCGACAACAAGTTTTAGATCAACAACTGCAGCGGAAACAGCAAACCATTAGAAGAGTCAAGTAGAGAAAGAATTCTACTATCTTCTAAGATTTAAAAGTCCATCATCAATATTTTATCCCTGTAACATCAATTAATAATCATCTTTAACCAAATATTCATCTTTGCACTACAGGCCAAAGATATTCATTTGTATCATCAGTCGGTCATGTTCATCTCAACACCTGTTCATCTTTGCACTACAGGCCAAAGATATTCATCAAGTAATTATACATCTTTGCACTACAGGCCAAAGATATTCAGTAATATCATCATTTAGGACTGAGGATGATGAAAAATATCTTAAAGAGAACGAATCCAATGAGACAGAAGGACAAATAGTAGGGATTCGTATAACAGTTTATCCAAGATCAATAATACTTCATAATAATCAATTGTGAAGCAGAATTCAAAAATAAAGATCAAAACATGGATACAATCAAAGATAGTAACCATAATAGACATCTTGGACAAAAAGGAAAAATTTTATTTTTCGGTGAATAGTGCCGTATTCGTGAATAGTGCCGTATACGTGAATAGTGCCGTATACGTGAATAGTAACCCCGACACAAAAAGTTCCAAATTTGATAAAAACTCATATCAATATTTCAGCATAATGATATTGAAGAAAATAATATCATTAAGAAGAAAATAATATCCCTTACCTCAAAATATCAGTACTTCTGGTCGGAATACCGGTATAAGGCTGAAAGAAACTTGCTCTGATGAATAGAAACTCTCAAAGTATCTAAATACTCACAAAATACACTCAATAATCTAGAGAGAGAAAGAGAGAAAACTTGTTTCTGGTGTGATTTTCAATTCTAACTTAGCCCTCTATTTATAGGAAAATTTTGGTAGGTTTGACCTGCAACCTGATGGCTTTACCTGCTACTATTCCCACCCACCACATTTGAAATATAATTCAGCACATTTCTTCACCAACCACAAGTGGGGCCCACCAATTCTAGAATTTTCCACCAAAATGATAAACTCCGAAAATTCAACAATTTCTGAACCAGTCATCTTGTAAAATTCATAATAAATCATACGTTCATTTTTAACGGTTCAAAATTTGTGGACATATACTCAACTTATATATGTATAACATATCCAAAAATTACCACGATCCAACGGTCGGATTAAAAATTATAACCCCCGCAATATATCTCAAAAACCCTGATTTTTAATACCTCCATTCCGACAAAAATACTGATAAAAACCTCAACATTAACTCCTTCATTTTTAACCACAAAAATATATCCCTCATTTATATCCACATAAAATAAATATTTCCTTATCATATGAATCAATAATTAATTATTCACAAATAATATTACAGAATCACATTTATGACAACCAGGCCGTTCCCAGGAAAGAGGGGGCTTTCCAATAAGGATTTCTCCTTACTGGCGCGCAATTAGATGACCAAACCTCTCCTTAGACAGAACTTTCTAGACATTGCCAAT
The DNA here is from genome assembly GCA_016801055.1 of Panax notoginseng. Lineage (NCBI taxonomy): Eukaryota > Viridiplantae > Streptophyta > Magnoliopsida > Apiales > Araliaceae > Panax > Panax notoginseng. The sequence goes on along the minus strand of CM029015.1, from coordinate 210,528,094 downwards.
AATGTTATCTAATAATATTATTCAAATAATATGAATTATTGATCTGATAAATGAAAATACTGTGCAGCAACAATTATTGAAACAACAATAATATAAAATATCAACGCAGCAATTATTGAATCAATAAAATAAAATATTGAATAATAACTACTGTAACAATTATTGAGTAGTGCCTTCTTACGTAAGAATCAATAATTGGTGCAATACCGTGTGCTACTGTATTTTAACCACCGGGTATTCCAACAGTATTAACGGTAACAACTACGCCGTTATTTATAAACAACTTATACTTGTCGTTTTCTTCATCCAATCGCTTTCCGTTATGGGGCCCACACAAGGCTGCGTCGTCGTACGAATATTCCCCGACAGCAAGAATATTCCACGACCAACCGAATATTCACCGACCAAAAATAAATATTTTATAACCACTTGCTTATTTTGCAAAATTTGCACATTTCACCCATAACCAAAGTATTATATCAAATTAACCCCTTATTATTCACAATAATATTTAGAGAAAATTTGATTTTATTCATTAATAAGTTGGGGTCTTACAACCTCCCCTCCTTATGAAATTTCGTCCTCGAAATTGACGTACGTACCTGATGTTTCAAAAAGGTGAGGATACCTCGCTTTCATTTCTGATTCCAACTCCCAGGTCATTTCTTCAATAGCATGGTTTCTCCACAAAACCTTAACTTGTGGTATAACCTTCGTGCGTAGGACATGCTCTTTCCTATCCAAGATCTTAACAGGTACCTCCTCGTACGTTAAATCTTCAGCTATCTCGTCTGGTTCTAACTCAATAATGTGGTTCGGGTCTTTAACATATTTACGAAGCATAGATATGTGAAAAACATTATGAACACGAGACATGCTTGGAGGTAATGCGAGTCTATATGCCACATTTCCTATTCGCTCAAGAATCTCAAATGGACCAACAAATCTTGGATTGAGCTTTCCTCTCTTCCCAAATCTTGTAACTCCCTTCCATGGTGCAACACGTAACAATACATGATCCCCAATATTAAATTCCACGTCCTTCCGATGAAGATCCGCATAACTCTTTTGTCGATCCTGTGCCGTTTGTATACGTTGTCGAATCGTTTGGATCTTCTCTGTAGTAATGCGTACCAACTCTGGTCCCAACAATGTTGCTTCACCCACCTCGTCCCAGCATACTGGAGAACGACATTTTCTTCCATACAACGCCTCAAATGGAGCCATACCTATGCTCGCCTGATAACTGTTGTTGTAGGAGAATTCCACCAATGGTAGGTACTTATCCCAACTCCCTTTGAGATCTAAGACACAAAGTCTTAATAGATCTTCAAGAGTTTGAATAGTCCTCTCTGATTGTCCGTCCGTTTGAGGATGGTATGCTGAACTGAATCGTAAATCCGTGCCCATAGCTTTCTGCAAGCTAACCCAAAATCGTGAAGTGAATCTTGGGTCACGATCCGAAACTATGGATACTGGCATGCCATGCAATCTCACAATCTCGTTCACGTACATACTAGCAAGACGTTCAAGGGAATAAGTCTCACGTATCGGCAAGAAATGAGCGGACTTGGTTAATCTATCAACAATAACCCAAATCGCATCTATGCCTTGAGAAACCTTGGGAAGACCCGTAACAAAATCCATAGTAATGTGTTCCCACTTCCATTTCGGAATCTCAAGTGGTTGCAATGGACCCTTTGGTACTTGATGCTCCGCTTTTACACGTTGACAAGTTAAACATCTCGAGATAAACTCCGCGATCTCTCTTTTCATATTGCTCCACCAAAATGTATGTCGAAGATCGTGATACATTTTGGTACTCCCAGGATGGATTGCAAACGGTGTGTTGTGTGCCTCCATCATTATTCTATGCTTCAAGTCAAAATCGTTAGGAACACAAAGTCTGGAGTTGACTCGAAGTATTCCTTCTTCATCGATTCTTGCTTCTGGAATAGCACCTTCTTGCACTTTCTTCTTCATACGCATCAGCTCTATATCCGTAGCTTGAGCAGCTTTAACTTTATCGATTAAAGTCGGTTCTACTCGTATATTTGATATCATCATGTGGGTACTTGGAGCCTTCATCTCTATCTCCATCCTTTGCAAGTCATACAAAATGGGCCTTTGTGTTAACAACATTGCACTCGTACCCGCATATGATCTTCTACTCAATGCGTCAGCTACTACGTTTGCTTTTCCAGGATGGTATTGGATGGTATGATCGTAATCTTTCAACAGCTCAAGCCAACGTCGTTGCCGCATGTTGAGTTCCTTTTGGGTGAAGAAATATTTGAGGCTTTTATGATCTGTATAGATCTCCACTTTCTCCCCATACAGGTAGTGTCTCCAGATCTTCAACGCAAAAACGACTGCTGCCAACTCCAAATCATGAGTAGGATAATTCCTCTCATATTCTTTGAGTTGTCGTGAGGCATAGGCTATGACTTTCCCATGTTGCATGAGAACACATCCTAACCCTTTGCCTGAAGCATCGCTGTAGATAACAAATCCATCCGAACCAGATGGTATTGTCAAAACAGGTGCCGAAATGAGTCTCCTCTTGAGTTCTTGGAAACTCTTCTCGCATTCCTCACTCCATACGAATTTTGTATCTTTCCGAGTCAGCTGAGTTAACGGAGTAGCGATTCGAGAAAATCCTTCCACAAATCTCCGATAATAACCAGCTAAGCCCAGAAAGCTACGTACTTCGGTTACCGACTTCGGTTGCTCCCAACTTTGTATGGCTTCAATCTTCGCCGGGTCGACAGATACTCCATGTTTTGACACCACGTGCCCAAGGAATGCTACTTCCTCAAGCCAGAACTCGCATTTCTTCAGTTTGGCATATAGCTTGTTTTCACGAAGCCTTTGCAGTACCAGCTTCAAATGGCGCTCATGATCTTCACGGCTTTTGGAATAGATGAGGATGTCATCAATAAAGACAACAACGAACTGATCCAAATATTCTTTGAATACACGGTTCATCATATCCATGAAGGCAGCAGGAGCATTAGTCAATCCAAAAGACATTACTAAGAATTCATAATGCCCGTACCGAGTTCTGAAGGCAGTCTTTGGAATATCCTCAGTTTTAATCTTCAGCTGATGATATCCAGAACGAAGATCGATCTTTGAAAAGAATTGTGCTCCTTGCAACTGGTCAAACAGGTCATCAATGCGAGGTAGCGGATACCTATTCTTGATGGTGACATGGTTCAATTCTCGATAGTCAATACAAAGTCGCATACTCCCGTCTTTCTTCTTTACGAATAAAACAGGAGCACCCCAAGGAGACGTACTAGGACGAATAAAACCGATGTCCAACAACTCCTGTAGTTGGACTTTTAACTCCTGAAGTTCAATAGGAGCCATTCGATATGGGGTTTTAGAAATGGGCTTTGTACCGGGTTCAAGGTCAATAAAGAATTCAATTTCTCGTTCCGGGGGTAGACCGGGAAGTTCTTCAGGAAATACATCGGAAAATTCTCTAACAATAGAAATATTATTCAAATCTGACTTGTCTTTGTTCAAATCCATAACATGGGCTAAGAAAGCTTGACATCCGTTTTTCAATAAACGAATAGCTTTGTGGCTTGATATGACAGTGACTGATTTTAGTGGTTTAGTAGTTTGAATTCGTATGACAGGTTGGTTAGGAATATGAAAACTAACAACCTTACGAAAACAATCAATTTTAGCATGATGAGTGGTTAACCAATCAATTCCTAAAATCACATCAAAAGCAAGTATCTTTAAAGAGATAAGATCAACAGGTAATGTGATAGTGCCAACTTGGATCATGCAAGATTTATAAACTGTAGATGTAACGAAGGTTTCACCCAACGGAGTTTCAACAGATAAGTTAAAGTCCAATTTCTCCGGAGTCAAGTTTAAACGTTGAGCACAAGCAGGAGAGATAAAAGAATGGGTAGAACCGGTATCTAGTAAAGTATAAACTTCGCAAGAATTCAAGATTAGCTTACCCGTGATCACCTCGTTCGGGTTTCTCGCGTTTTGGCCAGTAACGACAAACGCCCTTCCAGGAACCGCTGATTTCGACTTATCCGGGATAACTTTTGGAGTCACCATCCCCGCTGAACTTGGTTTTGCTACAGAACACTCTCGAGCTATATGACCTTCCTTTCCACAGTTATAACATACCTTGGATTGTTGTGGGCAGTTTGGGCTGATATGTCCCTCTTTCCCACATTTGTAACATACGACCGGTGGTCGTTCTCCTCCCCTAGAAACAGTTGATGTTTGTGCTGACGTCTTCACGTTATCATTGTTGTACCTTCTCTTCTTGAAATCTCCTCCCGACTCGCTCCTTCTATTATCACGACCACGATTACCACCAGAGTGGTTACCGCTTTTGTCCGAATATTTTCCTCCCTGCTGGTTTTCATTGCTTCGATGACTGCCGCCACCGGTATGACCCTGGTTGTGGTCCCTCGGTTGCACATACTCATTATCTCGCTCTAATAATTGAGCCCTGTTTACAACATCTGAATATAAAGAAAATTTATGAGAGATAAGATATTGCCGAATCTCGGGTTTTAGACCTCTCAGAAACATCCTTGTCATTCGTTCCTCATTTTCGACCAAATGAGGTGCAAACCTGGATAACTCTGCAAACTTCGCCTCGTACTGGGACACCGTCATGTTGTTTTGTTCCAGTCTAATAAACTCAACCTCCTTCATATGACGAATACTTTCAGGAAAGTACTTGTCATTGAACAGTTTTTGAAATGTTTCCCAGGACATGTTGAGTGCGTCAGGCTGGGTACGCTTCACAGACTCCCACCAGTAGTCTGCCTCACCGCGGAACATAAATGTGGCGAATGGAACCTTCTGTTCCTCCGTGCATCCCAAGACATCAAATATCTTGGTAATTTGCTTGACCCACGTTTCCGCCATGATCGGATCCGGCTTTCCCTTAAATTCTGGTGGTCCCAATTCTTTGAACTGCTTAGCTGTGACAAACCGCGCGTTGTTATCATTTCCACCCGTATTCTGCACACGAGTCTCCCTCGTCTGATTTTGCATGAACTGCAAAAAGCTCCTAAACATTCCATCATTCATCGTTTGCTCGGTAACGTTGTTTACAGGAGGAATATTGCCTTCCTGTTGCACGTTCCCCTGGGTAGTGATCAAAGGTGTCTCCACGGTCTGATTTACTCCATTATTAACGTTCTCAGCTGCCATTCTTAAATACTGCCATAAAACAAGGGTTAATAGTCATGTCATATATTATCCCTATACTCTGACCGACCAAATAAACACCAAATAAACTTAGTCAGGTCATACTAGCGAAGGAATTCCCCGTCTCTCCCCTCCTAGTTCTTGTCTCACATCTCAGCCAGGGATCATATCCCTAAGCTCTGATACCAACTGTGACGCCCCCAGAATAGGTATACAACACCCATTCTGAGTCGCCAAATACATGGTACAGAAAGCAAACTACAACTTCAATAATACAATTGTCGTGCAAAATACGACAACACATACTGTGAGTTTAAATACAAATATTGTCTTCTAGACAATATCCACACTCAAATAAATCCTCATTACAATTATTCAAACACTATTTTACAGAAATAGTGAGGACTGCTAATACATCTTTCTAGAACCATCACTCCATACCCCGACTAGATCCTGCTATGTTCTCACCTCCTGAGAAGAAAAATGGAACAAAAAGGAAAAGGGTGAGCTCAACTAGCCCAGTAAAGAATATTATGACTAAGATAATATACAACAAATTATCGTTAGTCTTCAACAGGGAAAAATCTGATAAAATATAATCGACAACAAGTTTTAGATCAACAACTGCAGCGGAAACAGCAAACCATTAGAAGAGTCAAGTAGAGAAAGAATTCTACTATCTTCTAAGATTTAAAAGTCCATCATCAATATTTTATCCCTGTAACATCAATTAATAATCATCTTTAACCAAATATTCATCTTTGCACTACAGGCCAAAGATATTCATTTGTATCATCAGTCGGTCATGTTCATCTCAACACCTGTTCATCTTTGCACTACAGGCCAAAGATATTCATCAAGTAATTATACATCTTTGCACTACAGGCCAAAGATATTCAGTAATATCATCATTTAGGACTGAGGATGATGAAAAATATCTTAAAGAGAACGAATCCAATGAGACAGAAGGACAAATAGTAGGGATTCGTATAACAGTTTATCCAAGATCAATAATACTTCATAATAATCAATTGTGAAGCAGAATTCAAAAATAAAGATCAAAACATGGATACAATCAAAGATAGTAACCATAATAGACATCTTGGACAAAAAGGAAAAATTTTATTTTTCGGTGAATAGTGCCGTATTCGTGAATAGTGCCGTATACGTGAATAGTGCCGTATACGTGAATAGTAACCCCCGACACAAAAAGTTCCAAATTTGATAAAAACTCATATCAATATTTCAGCATAATGATATTGAAGAAAATAATATCATTAAGAAGAAAATAATATCCCTTACCTCAAAATATCAGTACTTCTGGTCGGAATACCGGTATAAGGCTGAAAGAAACTTGCTCTGATGAATAGAAACTCTCAAAGTATCTAAATACTCACAAAATACACTCAATAATCTAGAGAGAGAAAGAGAGAAAACTTGTTTCTGGTGTGATTTTCAATTCTAACTTAGCCCTCTATTTATAGGAAAATTTTGGTAGGTTTGACCTGCAACCTGATGGCTTTACCTGCTACTATTCCCACCCACCACATTTGAAATATAATTCAGCACATTTCTTCACCAACCACAAGTGGGGCCCACCAATTCTAGAATTTTCCACCAAAATGATAAACTCCGAAAATTCAACAATTTCTGAACCAGTCATCTTGTAAAATTCATAATAAATCATACGTTCATTTTTAACGGTTCAAAATTTGTGGACATATACTCAACTTATATATGTATAACATATCCAAAAATTACCACGATCCAACGGTCGGATTAAAAATTATAACCCCGCAATATTTCTCAAAAACCCTGATTTGATTTTTAATACCTCCATTCCGACAAAAATACTGATAAAAACACCTCAACATTAACTCCTTCATTTTTAACCACAAAAATATATCCCTCATTTATATCCACATAAAATAAATATTTTCTTATCATATGAATCAATAATTAATTATTCACAAATAATATTACAGAATCACATTTATGACAACCAGGCCGTTCCCAGGAAAGAGGGGGCTTTCCAATAAGGATTTCTCCTTACTGGCGCGCAATTAGATGACCAAACCTCTCCTTAGACAGAACTTTCTAGACATTGCCAATAATGTTATCTAATAATATTATTCAAATAATATGAATTATTGATCTGATAAATGAAAATACTGTGCAGCAACAATTATTGAAACAACAATAATATAAAATATCAACGCAGCAATTATTGAATCAATAAAATAAAATATTGAATAATAACTACTGTAACAATTATTGAGTAGTGCCTTCTTACGTAAGAATCAATAATTGGTGCAATACCGTGTGCTACTGTATTTTAACCACCGGGTATTCCAACAGTATTAACGGTAACAACTACGCCGTTATTTATAAACAACTTATACTTGTCGTTTTCTTCATCCAATCGCTTTCCATTATGGGGCCCACACAAGGCTGCGTCGTCGTACGAATATTCACCGACAGCGAGAATATTCCACGACCAACCGAATATTCACCGACCAAAAATAAATATTTTATAACCACTTGCTTATTTTGCAAAATTTGCACATTTCACCCATAACCAAAGTATTATATCAAATTAACCCCTTATTATTCACAATAATATTTAGAGAAAATTTGATTTTATTCATTAATAAGTTGGGGTCTTACAATGATAAGTCAAGAGAAAACTCACCATTGGGAAGAATATGATAGTAATCTTCTCATTTTTCTTTGGGGGTATATTAGGTCAACCAAGGATAATTCTGTGGCTATATGATATCTATCATAACCTAGATGCATGGCCTCCCATGTACGAGGGTTTCCTTGAGCACTTCCCAAATATTCTAATTTCTAAAACAGTTTTTGACTATACCTTTATGTAAGGTGTCATTGTGACGTGCTATCCAAGGTTGGGACATGAGTCACAGTTGGTATATATTTGTATCCAAACTCACAGCATGTGTTGTTGTATTTTACACGACAATTGTTGTAATAAAGTTGTAGTTGTTATCTGTACCATGTATTTGGCGACTCAAAATGGGTTGGATGGAATGGACCTATTTTGGGGGCGTTACAATGGGGGCGTCCAACGAATAATATTTTAAGATAATTTGAGTTATTTAAGAAAAAATTGGACCAAAGAACACTATTTAACCGGTCGAATGACACTTTCATCCCTCTAAGTTTCACTCATTATAAAGTCGTCTCTAAAATTTATTTTTCGTCAATTATGTCTTTAAAGTGAAATTTTTTGACGGTTCCGTTCCTTCAACCCAATTTGATCTCAACATAACCCATTTTGACCAAATTTTGAACTAACCCGATCCAGTTTAACTCAAACACAATTTTTAATATTTGAAAATAACTATTATTTTTAAAAAAATAATCATATTTAATATTTTAAAATAAAATATTATTTTTTTAATAATTATTATTATTAATATTTTAAATTAAATATTTGTTTTCAATTAGTTATTTTTAATATTTGTAAATAAAATATAATTTTTTTAAAATAAAATTAAATATTTTTTAAAATTATTATTAGTTTTAATATTTTAAAATAAAATATTTTTTAAAAAATAATTTGAGAATAATAATTAAATTTAAAATTTTAAATAAAATATTTTTTAATATAATTATTTTAATATTTCAAAATAAAATATATTTTTTAAAATAGTAATTATTTTTTATATTTCAAATAACATATTATTTTTAAAAAGATTTCAAAATAATTTTTATTTTAAAAAGAAAATAATAGAAACATTTATTTTTTTTCAAAATAAGTAAAATTTCATAAAATATAGATTCCAAAAAAGTAAAGTTCAAAATTTTTAATTCTTAATTATTTTAATGAAAATTTACACATCTAAAAATAAAAAAAATTTGTTTTTTTATGAAAATAATGTTTTATTTTTTTAAATCAATATTTTATAAAACTTTACTCTCTTTTTTAAAAATAAAAAAAATCTAAATTTTTTTCTTGAAAATAATAATTATTTTTAAAAACTTTTTAATTTATTTTTAAAAAAAATCGAATCAACTTTTTTATTTATCTTTTGTTGTTTTTGTATTTTAATTTGTTTCTTTAGTTTTTATTTTTAAAAATCCTAATATTAAGAACACATATAATGTGACAACCCCAAAATAGGTGCATTCCATCCAACCCATTCTGAGTCGTCAAATACATGGTACAGAAAATAACTACAACTTTATTACAACAATTGTCGTGCAAAATACAACAACACATATGCTGTGAGTTTGGATACAAATATATACCAAATATGACTCATGTTCCAACCGTGGACATCACCTCACATTGACACCTTACATAAAGGTATAGTCAAAAACTGTTTTAGAAATTAAAATATTTGGGAAGTGCTCAAGGAAACCTTCGTACATGGGAGGCCACGCATCTAGGTTATGATAGATATCATATGGCCACAGAATTATCCTTGGTTGACCCAATAGACCCCAAAGAAAAACGAGAAGATTACTATCATATTCTTCCCAATGGTGAGTCTTCTCTTGACTTATCATTATCTCCACTGTCTCTAATTGAGAATTATACTTCAAACAAACACCAAGATTATATAGGTAGTGCCCATAGATATACTTAGCAAGTGGATGAGCACAACCATGTCTTATGATGACACGAGGTTGTATGTCATTAGACATCTTGTATGATAGTGACAAAACACCCTTCCAACGTTGGGTTCGCCTCACCCTATTTTCTTCACCAAATATAACTACTAAATGATGACCACCGTTCTATTCCCTTGTTACCCCTGCTCGACCCAGCTACACTCTTATTACCTGAAAGGAATTATGAAGCAAAAGGGTGAGCACAACTAGCTCAGTAAAGAATATCATGACTAAAGATAATTCAATTATCAATAGCCTTCATCAACAATAAATCAGAGATTTAGAACATATGGTAAATGATAAAAATTTCAACCATAGTTGCAGCGGAACGAACAATCCATTAGAAGAGTCAAATAGACTATAAAGTCTATTATCTTCTCCATGTTAAAAATCCACCAACAATGTTTTATCCATGTAACATCACTCAACAGTTCCTTTCCACAATCATATGAATAACTCATAATCATAATTGTGACTATAAATTTTTCTTCGCACCCAGGACGAAGAATATTTTCATCACCTGTCTTTACCTGAAACATCAAAGATCATGGTTATACCAAATCACAATTCCTGTTTATAATCATACTAACAAATCCATCTTTGCACTACGGGCCAAAGATATTCATCAACAAACCATCTTTGCACTACGGGCCAAAGATATTCATCAACAGTTCATCTTCGCACTACATGCCAAAGATATTCATCAATAATTCATCTTTGCACTACAGGCCAAAGATATTCTACAACATGTCATCTTTGCACTACAGGCCAAAGATATTCATCTACAATTCATCTTTGCACTACAGGCCAAAGATATTTAACAACAGTTCATCTCTGCACTACAGGCCAAAGATATTCATCAACAGGCCATCTTTGCACTATATGCCAAAGATATTCATCAACAATTCATATTTGCACTACAGGCCAAATATATTCATATCTCAAAGAAATATATAATCACTTCAGAATTTATATAAACAATAATTATAACCATGTTGATCAATTCACCTTTGCACTTAAGCTTAAGATATTCAATTATAAATTCAATGGTCATGATCATACCAGTCACAATTCAACTTTGCACTACAGGCCAAAGAGAACCCTAGTCATGATCATACCAATAATCTACCCATCTTTACACTCCAGTGAAAGAGAATTTCAACATCAGGGTTATAAAAATGTTATATATGATGATAAAAATAATATGATCAACATATAGTTTTAATCTCAAGAGTAATATTCGTAACTCATGAATAGTAACCCCGACACAAAAGATAGAAATTCTACAATAAAATTCATACCAATATTTCGGTATAATGATACTGAAAGAATAACATTACTTAAATTTATAAACAATTTATTTTAATTGTTTACACTTTACTAATTAATGCATTTAATCATCATAAAATGCCAACTCTTACAATTTCATCATCAATAATCAAAACCCTCATCAAAAATCTGCATATACCTCATATAGGATTCTCAAGCCATAAAATCCTATTTTCCAATTTTCTTTCTTCACAAAACATATTTAATTCATTTACTCATAACTAGACCATTTTCATGAAAAATACCAAATCAGTTCCAAAAATATTTCTTTTCTGGGATTTAGCATAATATAGTCCCATAGTGAACATATATTTTTCTCAGAATTTTTAAAAGTCATTTACTATTTTTCATATGGCCAAAATAGCCAAATATTTAGACATTTATCAAAAATTGTACTTTTGTCTAAAAATTCTAAAATTTACAGAGTATACTTCTATCATATACATGTACTCCCAATAAAAATTTCATCAATTTTGGAGTTAACCACAAGGAATTATAAGCTGTTACTTTTAAAATAGTCTTTTTTCATAAAATTCATAACTCTCAATCTATACATCCAAAAATTACCATTTTTGAACACAATCAAGAAAACTCATCAAAATATCATTTCAAATTTTTCCAGAATTTTTAAAGATCAGAAAAATTACGAAACTGAAAATCATAACAACCCTTAAAATCCCTTAATATCCCTTACTATCCCTTACCTCAAAAGAGCAGTACTTCTGACTGGATATCGGATATGATGCTGAAGGAAACTTGCACTGATGAATAGCAACTCACCAAGTATCTAAAAACTCACAAAATATACTTCATAATATAGAGAGAGAAAGAGAGAAAGCTTATGTTTCTGGTGTATTTTTCAATTCTAACTTAGCCCTCTATTTATAGGAAAATTTTGGTAGGTTTAACCTGCAACCTGATGGCTTTACCTGCTACTATTCTCACCCACCACATTTGAAATATAATTCAGCACATTTCTTCACCAACCACAAGTGGGGTCCACCAATTCTAGAATTTTCCACCAAAAATGATTTATAACCTGATTTCCGAATCAGCCACCTCTTAAAATTCATAACAAATTATACGTTCATTTTTAACGGTTCAAAATTTATGGACATATACTCAACTTATATATGTATAACATATCCAAAAATTACCACGATCCAACGGTCGGATTAAAAATTATAACCCCCGCAAAATATCTCAAAAACCCTGATTTTTAATACCTCCATTCCGACAAAAATACTGATAAAAACCTCAACATTAACTCCTTCATTTTTAACCACAAAAATATATCCCTCATTTATATCCACATAATATAAATATTTCCTTATCATATGAATCAATAATTAATTATTAACAAATAATATTACAGAATCACATTTATGACAACCAGGCCGTTCCCAGGAAAGAGGGGGCTTTCCAATAAGAATTTCTCCTTACTGGCGCGTAATTAAATGACCAAACCTCTCCTTGGACAGAACTTTCTAGACATTGTCAATAATGCTATCTAATAATACTATTCAAATAATATGAATTATTGATCTGATAATGGGAAATACTGTGCAGCAACAATTATTGAACAACAATAATACAAAATTCCAACGTAGCAATTATTGAATCAATAAAATAAAATATTGAACAGTAATTACTGTAACAATTATTGAGTAGTGCCTTCTTACGTAAGAATCAATAATTTCAAAAATACTATGCAATACCGTGTGCTACTTTGCAATAACGCGTATTACTGTATTTTAACCACCGAGTATTCTAACAGTGTTAACGGTAACAACTACGCCGTTATTTGTAAAAACTCAAATTTGTCGTTTTCCTTCACCCGACAGTTATTCTGTTATGGGGCCCACAAATGGCTGCGCCGTCGTACGAATATTCCCCGACAGAAAGAATATTCCACGACCAAACGAATATTCCCCGACAACAATGATTATTTTATAACCACTTGCTTATTTTGAAAAAAAAAATTCATATTTCACCCATAACTTTAAAATTTTATCAATTTAACCATTTACTGAATAGAAAAATTGAATACTTTTATTTCATAAAATTCGGGGTCTTACATATAATAATGGTAAAGATATTAATTTTTTTCTGAAAAATAAGTTTGACATAAAAAATGAAAAAAAAAATGTACTTTTTCTTAAATAAAGTTTTATTTTCTCATTTAACTTTTTTAAATCTATATTTTATGAAACTTTACTTATTTTTGAAAAAATAAAGTTTCTAATATTTTTTCCTTTAAAATAATAATTATTTTTAAAAAAATCTAAAAATAATATTTTATTTGAAATTTAAAAAATTATTATCTTAAAGTTTAAATTTTATTTTAAAATAATAAAAATTATTACTATTTACAAATTATTTATAAAATATTTGTTTTAAATTATTAAATATAATTATTATTTTAAGAATAATATTTTTTTTAAAATATTAAAAATAATAATTATTTAAAAAATATATTTTATTTTAAAATATTAAATATAATTATTATTATATTTTTATTTTTTTAAAAAATAAAATTTTATTTTAAAATATTAAAATTAACTATTTTTAAAGTAATTATTTTATTTTAAATATTAAAAAAAATATTTTATTTTAAAATATAAAATATAATTATTATTTTCAAATTATTTTAAAAATAACATTTATTTTAAAATATTCAAAATATTTATTATATTATTAAATATTAAAAATTGGGTTTAGGTCAAATTAGGTCGGGCTTGAGTCAAATCGGGTAGAAGAAAAGAAAATATCAAAAAATATCACTTTTGTAAGACCCCAGCTTATTAATGAATAAAATTAAATTTTCTCTAAATATTATTGTGAATAATAAGGGGTTAATTTGATATAATACTTTGGTTATGGGTGAAATGTGCAAATTTGGCAAAATAAGCAAGTGGTTATAAAATATTCATTTTGTCGGAAAATATTCGTTTGGTCGTGGAATATTCTTGCTGTCGGGGAATATTCGTACGACGGCGCAACCTTGTGTGGGCCCCATAACGGAAAGCGAATGGACGAAGAAAACAACAAGTATAAGTTGTTTATAAATAACGGCGTAGTTGTTACCGTTAATACTGTTGGAATACCCGGTGGTTAAAATACAGTAGCACACGAAATTGCACCAATTATTGATTCTTACGTAAGAAGACACTACTCAATAATTGTTACAGTAGTTATTGTTCAATATTTTATTTTATTGATTCAATAATCGCTGCGTTGATATTTTATATTATTGTTGTTTCAATAATTATTGATGCACAGTATTTTCGTTTATCAGATCAATAATTCATATTATTTGAATAATATTATTAGATAAAATTATTGGCAATGTCTATAAAGTTCTGTCTAAGGAGAGGCTTGGTCATCTAATTACGCGCCAGTAAGGAGAAATCCTTATTGGAAAGCCCCCTTTTTCCTGGGAACGGCCTGGTTGTCATAAATGTGATTCTGTAATATTATTTGTGAATAATTAATTATTGATTCATATGATAAAAAAATAATTATTTTATGTGGATATAAATGAGGGATATATTTTTGTGGTTAAAAATGAAGGAGTTAATGTTGAGGTTTTTATCAGTATTTTTGTCGGAATGGAGGTATTAAAAATCAGGATTTTTGAGATATTTTGCGGGGGTTATAATTTTTAATCCGACCGTTGGATCGTGGTAATTTTTGGATATGTTATACATATATAAGTTGAGTATATGTCCACAAATTTTGAACCGTTAAAAATGAACGTATGATTTATTATGAATTTTACGAGATGACTGGTTCAGAAATTGTTGAATTTTCGGAGTTAATCATTTTGGTGAAAAATTCTAGAATTGGTGGGCCCCACTTTTGGTTGGTGAAGAAATATGCTGAGATTTTTATTCAAATGTGATGGGTGAGAATAGTAGCAGGTAAAGCCATCAGGTTGCAGGTTAAGTCTGCTTCGGCGTGCTAACATTTTTCTATAAATAGAGGGCTAAGTTAGAATTGAAAATCACACCAGAAACAAGTTTTCTCTCTTTCTCTCTCTAGATTATTGAGTGTATTTTGTGAGTATTTAGATACTTTGAGAGTTTCTATTCATCAGAGCAAGTTTCTTTCAGCTTTATACCGGTATTCCAACCAGAAGTACTGATATTTTAAGGTAAGGGATATTATTTTCTTCTTAATAATATTATTTTCTTCAATATCATTATGCTGAAATATTGATATGAACTTTTTATCAAATTTAGAACTTTTTGTGTCGGAGTTACTATTCACGTATACGGCACTATTCACGAATACGGCACTATTCACCGAAAAATAAAATTTTTCCTTTATGTCCAAGATGTCTATTATGGTTACTATCTTTGATTGTATCCATGTTTTGATCTTTATTTTTGAATTCTGCTTCACAATTGATTATTATGAAATATTATTGATCTTGGATAAACTGTTATACGAATACCTACTATTGCCCTTCTGTCTCACTAGATTCATTCTTTTTAAGATATTTTTCATCATCATCAGTCCTAAATGATGATATTACTGAATATCTTTGGCCTGTAGTGCAAAGATGTATGATTTCTTGATGAATACCTTTGGCCTGTAGTGCAAAGATGAACAGGTGTTGAGATGAACATGACTGACAGGTGATACAAATGAATATCTTTGGCCTGTAGTGCAAAGATAAATATTTAGATAAAGATGATTATTAATTGATGTTACAGGGATAAAATATTGATGATGGACTTTTAAATCTTAGAAGATAGTAGAATTCATTCTCTACTTGACTCTTCTAATGGTTTGTTGTTTCCTCTGCAGTTGTTGATCTGAAACTTGTTGTCGATTATATTCTATCAGATTTTTCCCTGTTGAATACTAATGATAATTTGTTGTATATTATCTTAGTCATAATATTCTTTACTGGGCTAGTTGAGCTCACCCTTTTCCTTTTTGTTCTATTTTTCTTCTCAGGAGATGAGAACATAGCAGGATCTAGTCGGGGTATGGAGTGATGGTTCTAGAAAGATGTTTTAGCAGTCCTCACTATTTCTGTAAAATAGTGTTTGAATAATTGTATTGAGGACTTATTTGAGTGTGGATATTGTGACAACCCCAAAATAGGTCCATTCCATCCAACCCATTCTGAGTCGTCAAATACATGGTACAGAAAATAACTACAACTTTATTACAACAATTGTCGTGCAAAATACAACAACACATATGCTGTGAGTTTGGATACAAATATATACCAAATATGACTCATGTTCCAACCGTGGACATCACCTCACATTGACACCTTACATAAAGGTATAGTCAAAAACTGTTTTAGAAATTAAAATCTTTGGGAAGTGCTCAAGGAAACCTTCGTACATGGGAGGCCACGCATCTAGGTTATGATAGATATCATATGGCCACAGAATTATCCTTGGTTGACCCAATAGACCCCAAAGAAAAACGAGAAGATTACTATCATATTCTTCCCAATGGTGAGTCTTCTCTTGACTTATCATTATCTCCATTGTCTCTAATTGAGAATTATACTTCAAACAAACACCAAGATTATATAGGTAGTGCCCATAGATATACTTAGCAAGTGGATGAGCACAACCATGTCTTATGATGACACGAGGTTGTATGTCATTAGACATCTTGTATGATAGTGACAAAACACCCTTCCAACGTTGGGTTCGCCTCACCCTATTTTCTTCACCAAATATAACTACTAAATGATGACCACCGTTCTATTCCCTTGTTACCCCTGCTCGACCCAGCTACACTCTTATTACCTGAAAGGAATTATGAAGCAAAAGGGTGAGCACAACTAGCTCAGTAAAGAATATCATGACTAAAGATAATTCAATTATCAATAGCCTTCATCAACAATAAATCAGAGATTTAGAACATATGGTAAATGATAAAAATTTCAACCATAGTTGCAGCGGAACGAACAATCCATTAGAAGAGTCAAATAGACTATAAAGTCTATTATCTTCTCCATGTTAAAAATCCACCAACAATATTTTATCCATGTAACATCACTCAACAGTTCCTTTCCACAATCATATGAATAACTCATAATCATAATTGTGACTATAAATTTTTCTTCGCACCCAGGACGAAGAATATTTTCATCACATGTCTTTACCTGAAACATCAAAGATCATGGTTATACCAAATCACAATTCCTGTTTATAATCATACTAACAAATCCATCTTTGCACTACGGGCCAAAGATATTCATCAACAAACCATATTTGCACTACGGGCCAAAGATATTCATCAACAGTTCATCTTCGCACTACATGCCAAAGATATTCATCAATAATTCATCTTTGCACTACAGGCCAAAGATATTCTACAACATGTCATCTTTGCACTACAGGCCAAAGATATTCATCTACAATTCATCTTTGCACTACAGGCCAAAGATATTTAACAACAGTTCATCTCTGCACTACAGGCCAAAGATATTCATCAACAGGCCATCTTTGCACTATATGCCAAAGATATTCATCAACAATTCATATTTGCACTACAGGCCAAATATATTCATATCTCAAAGAAATATATAATCACTTCAGAATTTATATAAACAATAATTATAACCATGTTGATCAATTCACCTTTGCACTTAAGCTTAAGATATTCAATTATAAATTCAATGGTCATGATCATACCAGTCACAATTCAACTTTGCACTACAGGCCAAAGAGAACCCTAGTCATGATCATACCAATAATCTACCCATCTTTACACTCCAGTGAAAGAGAATTTCAACATCAGGGTTATAAAAATGTTATATATGATGATAAAAATAATATGATCAACATATAGTTTTAATCTCAAGAGTAATATTCGTAACTCATGAATAGTAACCCCGACACAAAAGATAGAAATTCTACAATAAAATTCATACCAATATTTCGGTATAATGATACTGAAAGAATAACATTACTTAAATTTATAAACAATTTATTTTAATTGTTTACACTTTACTAATTAATGCATTTAATCATCATAAAATGCCAACTCTTACAATTTCATCATCAATAATCAAAACCCTCATCAAAAATCTGCATATACCTCATATAGGATTCTCAAGCCATAAAATCCTATTTTCCAATTTTCTTTCTTCACAAAACATATTTAATTCATTTACTCATAAGTAGACCATTTTCATGAAAAATACCAAATCAGTTCCAAAAATATTTCTTTTCTGGGATTTAGCATAATATAGTCCCATAGTGAACATATATTTTTCTCAGAATTTTTAAAGTCATTTACTATTTTTCATATGACCAAAATAGCCGAATATTTAGACATTTATCAAAAATTGTACTTTTGTCTAAAAATTCTGAAATTTACAGAGTATACTTCTATCATATACATGTACTCCCAATAAAAATTTCATCAATTTTGGAGTTAACCACAAGGAATTATAAGCTGTTACTTTTAAAATAGTCTTTTTTCATAAAATTCATAACTCTCAATCTATACATCCAAAAATTACCATTTTTGGACACAATCAAGAAAACTCATCAAAATATCATTTCAAATTTTTCCAGAATTTTTGAAGATCAGAAAAATTACGAAACTGAAAATCATAACAACCCTTAAAATCCCTTAATATCCCTTACTATCCCTTACCTCAAAAGAGCAGTACTTCTGACTGGATATCGGATATGATGCTGAAGGAAACTTGCACTGATGAATAGCAACTCACCAAGTATCTAAAAACTCACAAAATATGCTTCATAATATAGAGAGAGAAAGAGAGAAAGCTTATGTTTCTGGTGTATTTTTCAATTCTAACTTAGCCCTCTATTTATAGGAAAATTTTGGTAGGTTTGACCTGCAACCTGATGGCTTTACCTGCTACTATTCCCACCCACCACATTTGAAATATAATTCAGCACATTTCTTCACCAACCACAAGTGGGGCCCACCAATTCTAGAATTTTCTACCAAAATGATAAACTCCAAAAATTCAACAATTTCTGAACCAGTCATCTTGTAAAATTCATAATAAATCATACGTTCATTTTTAACGGTTCAAAATTTGTGGGCATATACTCAACTTATATATGTATAACATATCTAAAAATTACCACGATCCAACGGTCGGATTAAAAATTATAACCCCCGCAAAATATCTCAAAAACCCTAATTTGATTTTCAAAACCTCCGTTTCGACAAAAATACAGATAAAACACCTCAACATTAACTCCTTCATTTTTAACCAAAAAAATATATCCCTCATTTATATCCACATAATATAAATATTTCCTTATCATATGAATCAATAATTAATTATTAACAAATAATATTACAGAATCACATTTATGACAACCAGGCCGTTCCCAGGAAAGAGGGGGCTTTCCAATAAGGATTTCTCCTTACTGGCGCGCAATTAGATGACCAAACCTCTCCTTAGACAGAACTTTCTAGACATTGCCAATAATGCTATCTAATAATACTATTCAAATAATATGAATTATTGATCTGATAATGGGAAATACTGTGCAGCAACAATTATTGAACAACAATAATACAAAATTTCAACGTAGCAATTATTGAATCAATAAAATAAAATATTGAACAGTAATTACTGTAACAATTATTGAGTAGTGCCTTCTTACGTAATAATCAATAATTTCAAAAATAATATGCAATATCGTGTGCTACTATGCAATAACGCGTATTACTGTATTTTTAACCACCGAGTATTCCAACAGTGTTAACGGTAACAACTACGCCGTTATTTGTAAAAAATCAAATTTGTCGTTTTCTTCACCCGACAGTTATTCTGTTATGGGGCCCACAAATGGCTGCGCCGTCGTACGAATATTCCCCGACGGAAAGAATATTCCACGACCAAACGAATATTCCCCGACAACAATGATTATTTTATAACCACTTGCTTATTTTGAAAAAAAAAATTCATATTTCACCCATAACTTTAAAATTTTATCAATTTAACCATTTACTGAATAGAAAAATTGAATACTTTTATTTCATAAAATTCGGGGTCTTACAGATATTGTCTAGAAGACAATATTTGCATTTAAACTCACAGTATGTGTTGTCGTATTTTGCACGACAATTGTATTATTGAAGTTGTAGTTTGCTTTCTGTACCATGTATTTGGCGACTTAGAATGAGTGTTGTATACCTATTTTGGGGGCGTCACGGTTGGTATCAGAGCTTAGAGATATGATCCCTGGCTGAGATGTAAGACAAGAACTAGAAAGGGAGAGACGGAGAATTCCTTCGCTAGTATGACCTGACTAAGTTTATTTGGTGTTTATTTGGTCGGTCAGAGTATAGGGATAATATATGACATGACTATTAATTCTTGTTTTATGGCAGTATTTTGGAATGGCAGTTGAGAACGTTAATAATAGAGTAAATCGGACCGTGGAGACACCTTTGATCACCACCCAGGGGAACGTGCAACAGGAAGGCAATATTCCTCCTGTAAACAACGTTACCGAGCAAACGATGAATGATGGAATGTTTAGAAGCTTTTTGCAGTTCATATAAAATCAGACGAGGGAGACTTGTGTACAGAATACAGGTGAAAATGATAATAACGCGCGGTTTATCACATCCAAGCAGTTCAAAGAATTGGGACCACCAGAATTTAAGAGAAAGCCGGATCCGATCATGGCGGAAACGTGGGTCAAGCAAATTACCAAGATATTCGATGTCTTGGGATGCACGGAGGAACAGAAGCTTCCATTCGCCACCTTTGTATTCCGCGGTGAGGCAGACTACTGGTGGGAGTCTGTGAAGCGTACCCAGCCTGACGCACTCAACATGTCCTGGAAAATATTTTAAAAACTGTTCAATGACAAGTACTTTCCTGAAAGTATTCGTCATATGAAGGAGGTGGAGTTTATCAGACTAGAACAAAACAACATGACGGTGTCCCAGTACGAGGCGAAATTTGCAGAGTTATCCAGGTTTGCACCTCATTTGGTCAAAAATGAGGAACGAATGACAAGGATGTTTCTGAGAGGTCTAAAACCCGAGATTCGACAATATCTTATCTCTCATAAATTTTTTTATATTCAGATGTTGTAAATAGGGCTCAATTATTAGAGCGAGATAATGAGTATATGCAACCGAAGGACCACAACCAGCGTCATACCGGTGGCGGCAGTCATCGAAGCAATGAAAACCAGCAGGGAAGAAAACATTCGGACAAAAGCGGTAACCACTCTGATGGTAATCGTGGTCGTGATAATAAAAGGAGCGAGTCGGGAGGAGATTTCAAGAAGAGAAGGTACAACAATGATAACGCGAAGACGTCAGCACAAACATCAATTGTTTCTAGGGGAGGAGAACGACCACCGGTCGTATGTTACAAATGTGGGAAAGAGGGACATATCAGCCCAAACTGCCCACAACAATCCAAGGTATGTTATAACTGTGGAAAGGAGGGTCATATAGCTTGAGATTGTTCTGTAGCAAAACCAAGTTCAGCGGGGATGGTGACTCCAAAATCTATCCCGGATAAGTCAAAATCAGCGGTTCATGGAAGAGCGTTTGTCGTGACTGGCCAAAACGCGAGAAACCCGAACGAGGTGATCACGGGTAAGCTAATCTTGAAATCTTACAAAGTTTATACTTTACTAGATACCGGTTCTACCCATTCTTTTATCTCTCCTGCTTGTGCTCAACGTTTAAACTTGACTCCGGAGAAATTGGACTTTGACTTATCTGTTGAAACTCCGTTGGGTGAAACCTTCGTTACATCTACAGTTTATAAATTTTGCATGATCCAAGTTGGCACCATCACATTACCTGTTGATCTTATCTCTTTAAAGATATTTGTTTTTGATGTAATTTTAAAAATTGATTGGTTAACCACTCATCATGCTAAAATTGATTATTTTCGTAAGGTTGTTAGTTTTCATATTCCTAACCAACCTGTCATACGAATTCAAACTACTAAACCACTAAAATCAGTCACTGTCATATCAAGCCACAAAGCTATTCGTTTATTAAAAAACGGATGTCAAGCTTTCTTAGCCCATGTTATGAATTTGAACAAAGACAAGTCAGATTTGAATAATATTTCTATTGTTAGAGAATTTCCCGATGTATTTCCTGAAGAACTTCCTGGTCTACCCCCAGAACGTGAAGTTGAATTCTTTATTGACCTTGAACCCGGTACAAAGCCTATTTCTAAAACCCCATATCGAATGGCTCCTATTGAACTTCAGGAGTTAAAAGTCTAACTACAGGAGTTGTTGGACATCGGTTTTATTCGTCCTAGTACATCTCCTTGGGGTGCTCCTGTGTTATTCGTAAAGAAGAAAGACGAGAGTATGCGACTTTGTATCGACAATCGAGAATTGAATCATGTCACTATCAAGAATAGGTATCCGCTACCTCGCATTGATGACCTGTTTGACCAGTTGCAAGGAGCACAATTCTTTTCAAAGATCGATCTTCGTTCTGGATATCATCAGCTGAAGATTAAAACTGAGGATATTCCAAAGACTGCCTTCAGAACTCGGTACGGGCATTATGAATTCTTAGTCATGTCTTTTGGATTGACTAATGCTCCTGCTGCCTTCATGGATATGATGAACCGTGTATTCAAAGAATATTTAGATCAGTTCGTTGTTGTCTTTATTGATGACATCCTCATCTATTCCAAAAGCCGTGAAGATCATGAGCGCCATTTGAAGCTGATATTGCAAAGGCTTCGTGAAAACAAGCTATATGCCAAACTGAAGAAATGTGAGTTCTGGCTTTAGGAAGTAGCATTCCTTGGGCACGTGGTGTCAAAACATGGAGTATCTGTCGACCCGGCGAAGATTGAAGCCATACAAAGTTGGGAGCAACCGAAGTCGGTAACCGAAGTACGTAGCTTTCTGGGCTTAGCTGGTTATTATCGGAGATTTGTGGAAGGATTTTCTCGAATCGCTACTCCGTTAACTCAGCTGACTCGGAAAGATACAAAATTCGTATGGAGTGAAGAATGCAAGAAGAGTTTCCAAGAACTCAAGAGGAGACTCATTTCGGCACCTGTTCTGACAATACCATCTGGTTCGGATGGATTTGTTATCTACAGCGATGCTTCAGGCAAAGGGTTAGGATGTGTTCTCATGCAACATGGAAAAGTCATAGCCTCTGGCTCGAGACAACTCAAAGAATATGAGAGGAATTATCCTACTCATGATTTGGAGTTAGCAGCAGTCGTTTTCGCGTTGAAGATCTGGAGACACTACCTGTATGGGGAGAAAGTGGAGATCTATACAGATCATAAAAGCCTCAAATATTTCTTCACCCAAAAGGAACTCAACATGCGGCAGCGACGTTGGCTCGAGCTGTTGAAAGATTACGATCATACCATCCAATATCATCCTGGAAAAGCAAACGTAGTAGCTGACGCATTGAGTAGAAGATCATATGCGGGTACGAGTGCAATGTTGTTAACACAAAGGCCCATTTTGTATGACTTGCAAAGGATGGAGATAGAGATGAAGGCTCCAAGTACCCACATGATGATATCAAATATACGAGTAGAACCGACTTTAATCGATAAAGTTAAAGCTGCTCAAGCTACGGACATAGAGCCGATGCGTATGAAGAAGAAAGTGCAAGAAAGTGCTATTCCAGAAGCAAGAATCTATGAAGAAGGAATACTTCGAGTCAACTACAGACTTTGTGTTCCTAACGATTTTGACTTGAAGCATAGAATAATGATGGAGGCACACAACACACCGTTTGCAATCCATCCTGGGAGTACCAAAATGTATCACGATCTTCGACATACATTTTGGTGGAGCAATATGAAAAGAGAGACCGCGGAGTTTATCTCGAGGTGTTTAACTTGTCAACGTGTAAAGGCGGAGCATCAAGTGCCAAAGGGTCCATTGCAACCACTTGAGATCCCGAAATAGAAGTGGGAACACATTACCATGGATTTCGTTACAGGTCTTCCCAAGGTTTCTCAAGGCATAGATGCGATTTGGGTTATCCCGGATAAGTCGAAATCAGCGGTTCCTGGAAGGGCGTTTGTCGTTACTGGCCAAAACGCGAGAAACCCGAACGAGGTGATCACGGGTAAGCTAATCTTAAATTCTTGCGAAGTTTATACTTTACTAGATACCGGTTCTACCCATTCTTTTATCTCTCCTGCTTGTGCTCAACGTTTAAACTTGACTCCGGAGAAATTGGACTTTAACTTATCTGTTGAAACTCCGTTGGGTGAAACCTTCGTTACATCTACAGTTTATAAATCTTGCATGATCCAAGTTGGCACTATCATATTACCTGTTGATCTTATCTCTTTAAAGATACTTGCTTTTGATGTGATTTTAGGAATTGATTGGTTAACCACTCATCATGCTAAAATTGATTGTTTTCGTAAGGTTGTTAGTTTTCATATTCCTAACCAACCTGTCATACGAATTCAAACTACTAAACCACTAAAATCAGTCACTGTCATATCAAGCCACAAAGCTATTCGTTTATTGAAAAACGGATGTCAAGCTTTCTTAGCCCATGTTATGGATTTGAACAAAGACAAGTCAGATTTGAATAATATTTCTATTGTTAGAGAATTTTCCGATGTATTTCCTGAAGAACTTCCCGGTCTACCCCCGGAACGAGAAATTGAATTCTTTATTGACCTTGAACCCGGTACAAAGCCCATTTCTAAAACCCCATATCGAATGGCTCCTATTGAACTTCAGGAGTTAAAAGTCCAACTACAGGAGTTGTTGGACATCGGTTTTATTCGTCCTAGTACGTCTCCTTGGGGTGCTCCTGTTTTATTCGTAAAGAAGAAAGACGGGAGTATGCGACTTTGTATTGACTATCGAGAATTGAACCATGTCACCATCAAGAATAGGTATCCGCTACCTCGCATTGATGACCTGTTTGACCAGTTACAAGGAGCACAATTCTTTTCAAAGATCGATCTTCGTTCTGGATATCATCAGCTGAAGATTAAAACTGAGGATATTCCAAAGACTGCCTTCAGAACTCGGTACGGGCATTATGAATTCTTAGTAATGTCTTTTGGATTGACTAATGCTCCTGCTGCCTTCATGGATATGATGAACCGTGTATTCAAAGAATATTTGGATCAGTTCGTTGTTGTCTTTATTGATGACATCCTCATCTATTCCAAAAGCCGTGAAGATCATGAGCGCCATTTGAAGCTGGTACTGCAAAGGCTTCGTGAAAACAAGCTATATGCCAAACTGAAGAAATGCGAGTTCTGGCTTGAGGAAGTAGCATTCCTTGGGCACGTGGTGTCAAAACATGGAGTATCTGTCGACCCGGCGAAGATTGAAGCCATACAAAGTTGGGAGCAACCGAAGTCGGTAACCGAAGTACGTAGCTTTCTGGGCTTAGCTGGTTATTATCGGAGATTTGTGGAAGGATTTTCTCGAATCGCTACTCCGTTAACTCAGCTGACTCGGAAAGATACAAAATTCGTATGGAGTGAGGAATGCGAGAAGAGTTTCCAAGAACTCAAGAGGAGACTCATTTCGGCACCTGTTTTGACAATACCATCTGGTTCGGATGGATTTGTTATCTACAGCGATGCTTCAGGCAAAGGGTTAGGATGTGTTCTCATGCAACATGGGAAAGTCATAGCCTATGCCTCACGACAACTCAAAGAATATGAGAGGAATTATCCTACTCATGATTTGGAGTTGGCAGCAGTCGTTTTTGCGTTGAAGATCTGGAGACACTACCTGTATGGGGAGAAAGTGGAGATCTATACAGATCATAAAAGCCTCAAATATTTCTTCACCCAAAAGGAACTCAACATGCGGCAACGACGTTGGCTTGAGCTGTTGAAAGATTACGATCATACCATCCAATACCATCCTGGAAAAGCAAACGTAGTAGCTGACGCATTGAGTAGAAGATCATATGCGGGTACGAGTGCAATATTGTTAACACAAAGGCCCATTTTGTATGACTTGCAAAGGATGGAGATAGAGATGAAGGCTCCAAGTACCCACATGATGATATCAAATATACGAGTAGAACCGACTTTAATCGATAAAGTTAAAGCTGCTCAAGCTACGGATATAGAGCTGATGCGTATGAAGAAGAAAGTGCAAGAAGGTGCTATTCCAGAAGCAAGAATCGATGAAGAAGGAATACTTCGAGTCAACTCCAGACTTTGTGTTCCTAACGATTTTGACTTGAAGCATAGAATAATGATGGAGGCACACAACACACCGTTTGCAATCCATCCTGGGAGTACCAAAATGTATCACGATCTTCGACATACATTTTGGTGGAGCAATATGAAAAGAGAGATCGCGGAGTTTATCTCGAGATGTTTAACTTGTCAACGTGTAAAAGCAGAGCATCAAGTACCAAAGGGTCCATTGCAACCACTTGAGATTCCGAAATGGAAGTGGGAACACATTACTATGGATTTTGTTACGGGTCTTCCCAAGGTTTCTCAAGGCATAGATGCGATTTGGGTTATTGTTGATAGATTAACCAAGTCCGCTCATTTCTTGCCGATACGTGAGACTTATTCCCTTGAACGTCTTGCTAGTATGTACGTGAACGAGATTGTGAGATTGCATGGCATGCCAGTATCCATAGTTTCGGATCGTGACCCAAGATTCACTTCACAATTTTGGGTTAGCTTGCAGAAAGCTATGGGCACGGATTTACGATTCAGTTCGGCATACCATCCTCAAACGGACTGACAATCAGAGAGGACTATTCAAACTCTTGAAGATCTATTAAGACTTTGTGTCCTAGATCTCAAAGGGAGTTGGGATAAGTACCTACCATTGGTAGAATTCTCCTACAACAACAGTTATCAGGCGAGCATAGGTGTGGCTCCATTCGAGGCGTTGTATGGAAGAAAATATCGTTCTCCAGTATGCTGGGACGAGGTGGGTGAAGCAACATTATTGGGACCAGAGTTGGTACGCATGACTACAGAGAAGATCCAAACGATTCGACAACGTATACAAACGGCACAGGATCGACAAAAGAGTTATGCGAATTTTCATCGGAAGGACGTGGAATTTAATATTGGGGATCATGTATTGTTACGTGTTGCACCATGGAAGGGAGTTACAAGATTTAGGAAGAGAGGAAAGCTCAATCCAAGATTTGTTGGTCCATTTGAGATTCTTGAGCGAATAGAAAATGTGGCATATAGACTCGCATTACCTCCAAGCATGTCTCGTGTTCATAATATTTTTCACATATCTATGCTTCGTAAATATGTTAAAGACCCGAACCACATTATTGAGTTAGAACCAGACGAGATAGCTGAAGATTTAACGTACGAGGAGGTACCTGTTAAGATCTTGGATAGGAAAGAGCATGTCTTACGCACAAAGGTTATACCACAAGTTAAGGTTTTGTGGAGAAACCATGCTATTGAAGAAATGACCTGCGAGTTGGAATCAGAAATGAAAGCGAGGTATCCTCACCTTTTCGAAATATCAAGTACGTACGTCAATTTCGAGGACGAAATTTCATAAGGAGGGGAGGTTGTAAGACCCCAGCTTATTAATGAATAAAATTAAATTTTCTCTAAATATTATTGTGAATAATAAGGGGTTAATTTGATATAATACTTTGGTTATGGGTGAAATGTGCAAATTTTGCAAAATAAGCATGTGGTTATAAAATATTCATTTTGTCGGGAAATATTTGTTTGGTCGTGAAATATTCTTGCTGTCGGGGAATATTCGTACGACGACGCAGCCTTGTGTGGGCCCCATAACGGAAAGCGATTGGATAAAAAAACGACAAGTATAAGTTATTTATAAATAACGGTATAGTTATTACCGTTAATACTGTTAGAATACCCGGTGGTTAAAATACAGTAGCACACGGTATTGCACCAATTATTGATTCTTACGTAAGAAGGCACTACTCAATAATTGTTACAGTAGTTATTGTTCAATATTTTATTTTATTGATTCAATAATTGCTGCGTTGATATTTTATATTATTGTTGTTTCAATAATTGTTGCTGCACAGTATTTTCCTTTATCAGATCAATAATTCATATTATTTGAATAATATTATTAGATAACATTATTGGTAATGTCTAGAAAGTTCTGTCTAAGGAGAGGTTTGGTCATCTAATTGCGCGTCAGTAAGGAGAAATCCTTATTGGAAAGCCCCCTCTTTCTTGGGAACGGCCTGGTTGTCATAAATGTGATTCTGTAATATTATTTGTGAATAATTAATTATTGATTCATATGATAAGAAAATAATTATTTTATGTGGATATAAATGAGGGATATATTTTTTTGGTTAAAAATGAAGGAGTTAATGTTGAGGTTTTTATCAGTATTTTTGTCGGAATGGAGGTATTAAAAATCAGAGTTTTTGAGATATTTTACGGGGGTTATAATTTTTAATCCGACCGTTGGATCGTGGTAATTTTTGGATATGTTATACATATATAAGTTGAGTATATGTCCACAAATTTTGAACCGTTAAAAATGAACGTATGATTTATTATGAATTTTACGAGATGACTGGTTCAGAAATTGTTGAATTTTCGGAGTTAATCATTTTGGTGAAAAATTCTAGAATTGGTGGGCCCCACTCTTGGTTGGTGAAGAAATATGCTGAGATTTTTATTCAAATATGGTGGGTGGGAATAGTAGCAGATAAAGCCATCAGGTTGCAGGTTAAGTCTGCTTCGGCGTGCTAACATTTTTCTATAAATAGAGGGCTAAGTTAGAATGAAAAATCACACCAGAAACAAGTTTTCTCTCTTTCTCTCTCTAGATTAATTAGTTTATTTTGTGAGTATTTAGATACTTTGAGAGTTTCTATTCATCAGAGCAAGTTTCTTTCAGTTTTATACCGGTATTCCAACCAGAAGTACTGATATTTTAAGGTAAGGGATATTATTTTCTTCTTAATGATATTATTTTCTTCAATATCATTATGCTGAAATATTGATATGAACTTTTTATCAAATTTAAAACTTTTTGTGTCGGGGTTACTATTCACGTATACGTTACTATTCACGTATACGGCACTATTCACGAATACGGCACTATTCACCGAAAAATAAAATTTTTTCTTTATGTCCAAGATGTCTATTATGGTTACTATCTTTAATTGTATCCATGTTTTGATCTTTAGTTTTGAATTCTGCTTCATAATTGATTATTATGAAATATTATTGATCTTGGATAAACTGTTATACGAATCCCTACTATTTGTCCTTCTGTCTCACTAGATTCGTTCTTTTTAAGATATTTTTCATCATCCTCAGTCCTAAATAATGATATTACTGAATATCTTTGGCCTGTAGTGCAAAGATGTATGATTTCTTGATGAATATCTTTGGCCTGTAGTGCAAAGATGAACAGGTGTTGAGATGAACATGACTGACAAGTGATACAAATGAATATCTTTGGCCTGTAGTGCAAAGATAAATATTTGGATAAAGATGATTATTAATTGATGTTACAGGGATAAAATATTGATGATGAACTTTTAAATCTTAGAAGATAGTAGAATTCATTCTCTACTTGACTCTTCTAATGGTTTGCTGTTTCCTCTGCAGTTGTTGATCTGAAACTTGTTGTCAATTATATTCTATCAGATTTTTCCCTGTTGAATACTAATGATAATTTGTTGTATATTATCTTAGTCATAATATTCTTTACTGGGCTAGTTGAGCTCACCCTTTTCCATTTTGTTCTATTTTTCTTCTCAGGAGGTGAGAACATAGCAGGATCTAGTCGGGGTATAGAGTGATGGTTCTAGAAAGATATTTTAGCAGTCCTCACTATTTCTGTAAAATAGTGTTTGAATAATTGTATTGAGGACTTATTTGAGTGTGGATATTGTCTAGAAGACAATATTTATATTTAAACTCACAATATGTGTTGTCGTATTTTGTACGACAATTGTATTATTGAAGTTGTAGTTTACTTTCTGTACCATGTATTTGGCGACTCAGAATGGGTGTTGTATACCTATTTTGGGGGCGTCACAACTTTAAGCATCTAATTGACGAAAAATGAAATTTAAAAATGATTTTGAAAGTACGTAATAACTTACAGGTACATAAGTGTCATTCGACCCTATTCAGTAGGAGTGTTCAACCGATAAATACTGGCCCGAACCGAACCGGTACCGAACCGAACCGGTACCGAAATTAGCTAAATTTTGGTACCGATACCGGTACCGGTTGGACCGGTATATCGAACCGATTTACCGGTTCGGTACCTATTTTTACCGAATAAATACCGAAAATTAATATATTTATTTTTTATTATTATTATTATTATTATTATTATTATTATTATTATTATTATTATTATTATTATTATTATAGTCATTATTTTATTATTATTATTATTATTATTATTATTATTATTAATTATTTATTAATAATAAAAAAGATATTAAAAAATTAGTATATACCGGTACGGTTCGGTAGTACCGAACCATAAAAACTCGGTATCGAAACCGAACCGGTTATTTTTGTACCGAACCGGCCGGTTCGGTCCGATCCGAAAATTCGATAAACCGGAAAAACCAAAACTTTTGCCCACCACTACTATTCAGCCCCTTACACGGTCCAATTGATAAAAAATAAAATTAAAAAAAAATTATGATATTGTGTGATAATTTAAAAGAATAGAAAATATGATATGACACTCCTTTAATTAATGCATTAGCAACTTCATTTCCTTCTCTTTAGAATTTCTACACTTGCATTCGTCAATCCCTATGAATTTCACAAGAGAATTGTGCAATCACTTAATAATGGGAATTGATATTTTCATAAAAAAAATTAATAGTTTCATAAGTCTTCTCTCACATAAATAGTAAATAAGATTCACATTTATGTGAGTAAGATCTTATGAAAATATCAAAATTCTCTTGTGAAAATAATAATTCCCATAATATATTACAGTCATGGTTGTTTGCAAGAATTATAATTTTAAAACTATATTCTCGTGAATTATAATATCAAAATTAATAATCTTAGGATCAACAAAATTTAGTCGTATTTGTTTTCAATGGAATTATTCATAGAATAACTTAAAAATAATCTCATGTTATGTTTATTTTATTCAAGATTATTTAATGGGTTGGATAAAAATTTATTGTTTGGACTAACCACTAATAACAAAGAGATCATATTCTCATAGTATAGAGAAAGTTTTAGTTCCACACAATACTCCCTCACATGAGGGTGAACCCTATTTATTATTCATGCGAGAAGTAGTTTGTGGAACTATCAAATTTACTCGTGATAATATCAATTTCCTAAAGATAAAGGTTAATTTTGTCAATAAATTTATAATCTCAAATGGTGAGTATAGGTTGGATAAAATAGAAAACATCGATCACTTTTAAATAAAAATAAAAGTTACTTTTATCCACAAATTTATAATATCAAATGATAGATATTAGATATATAGTCTCCTCTTTTAGATTATTTTATTAATTATCCTAAAATAAATTAAAAACTTGAGATCAATCTCAAGTGTTATCATTATAAACAAACATGACACTGCCACGTGAGGATAATTGAGGATGATAGTTTTGGAATGCAGCACTTCAATATTACTTTAATACTCATAGAAGAGTTCATATTATTTTCACAAACGTGTCCAATTATCATATTTACATTGAATTTTTTAAATAGTATTATTCAAAAACAAATATAAACGATTGAAATCAAGAAAAAAAAAAAGGAACTTAACAAAAGCAAAAATTAGCACGCAACTCTCAAAAATAGGGTTTATGTTTTTATCCGTAGACTCCTTATAGTATCGGAAGTCAGGGATCAACCCAAAAATATGACAGAAAATCTTAATAGGCTACCCTGAAAGAGAATTACAGACAAAAGAGTAGAAATTTAAAGGAGTGGAAGACAACCAAAGTTTATATTATGAACACACCTGCAATGTAATCAACAAATCAAGCAATATGCAACAAAATAAATACTCTCTGTTTACAAATTAGAGATATATTTTTCTTTTTAATTTATTTCAAAATTAGAAATACATTTTTATTTTAAGAATATAAAGTAGCATGATATTCTTAATTTGTCATTATTTTTTTATTATTATTTTCAATATCAAACCAGCACAGATAAATTCCTAGCTAGTACTATAATGGTGTTTGTTTACCTCTTAATACATCTTAAGAGCTCAATATCTGATTCGGTAAGAGGGTAAATATGTTTGGTAAAATTTTGTTTGTCTGTTATCGTCTCTTAATCGATAAGAAGAAATCATTAAGAGTACTTGTCTTTTAATAAATTTATTTTTTTTGAAAAGGTAATATTTCATTAACATAGATTAGATGCCATCACTTTAACAAGAAAAGAGGGAGGAGATTGACCCCAAACCTCCTAATCATACTTAATTAGAACCGACTGCTCGTGCAAGAGTATGCGCTACCTGGTTCGCTGATCTTCTCACAAACACAAACTGACAACTACCAATGTCTCTGGCCAGGGATTTACAATCTTCCACTAGTAAGTTAAAATAAGATAAATCCTCCTGAGCACATGTAATCGCTTGGATCACCAACTGTGCATCAAATTCCAAAACCACATTATTGAGTCCCAAGGTCTTCAACCAGCTTAACGCCTCACGAACACCAATTGCTTCCGCAATCGTAGCATCCAACGGACCATTAACTATACCATTCTTGACTGCCAACATGTACCCTTCAGAATTCTTTACCATACTACCATAACCAATATGTCTAGCGTGACCAAAAAGAGTTGCATCAACATTACATTTATATGTACCTGTAGTCGGCTTCTTCCAAGTCGAGTTAGCATCAACAGCACGTGCTGTAATTCTGTAATATAGCACACCTAGAGGGGGGTGAATAGGTGTAAATACTTAGACGTGATCTACAGTGGCCAATTTTTAAAGTTTACTATAGCAGACTCTAATCGGACGGTTTAACCATGTCCGTATTAGTTATATTCTTAACTGTTAAAAACGGACAGCTAATACCTGTTCGGATTAGTGTAAAACTTTTTCGACCGAAACAACAAAACTGCAGAATATTGAAGCTAAAAATAGAAGCAAAAAGGTAGTAAATCACACTGATATTTTTACGTGGTTCAGCCCCTATCCTCTACTCTAGTGGCCTAATCCACGTCAAATCCCAACTAGGATTGGAGACTCACTTTATTAAAATAATATTCAGCAATTACAAAGTCAATAAAACTCCATGTTACAACGACGATCGATTGGACACTTCTGCCCCCTTTGCACCTCTGCAACACCTCTCACCTCTGAGATTTTGATACCTTCGTTGTACAGACTGAATATTAGTAAAATAAAAACCCCAAGCCAACCTAGACTTGTACTATGTTTACAACATATATGAAATAAGGAATACTCGAACACTGTAAACCAAGACTAAAAGAATGATATGATGTGTATCTTGGATAGCTTGAAGAGTTTTTGCTCAGTAGTCTTGTGTATCTCTTGAAGCCGTATAAATAGTATATATATATAAAGAAGAGAGTAACGGCTATGTACCCTTCCAAATCCTCCTGCAATGTCTATATCTTTTTTATTGAAATAGGAGATCCACGTTACCAAAGACAACATCAGTAGATAAGGAAATTCGGCTATAAAGAAATCAATTAGGAATCAAATACTAGTTGAAAGAGTCCTATTAGCAATTAGCAAGATCCCTTAAAAATAGCAATTGTTGTTTTAGCATGTGATAAAATAATAGCTCCATCAACTTTAAATAAGAATCCTTAATAAAATCAATTCTTAAAACATCTCACAAATACCTATAAATTGGTAGCACAATATATATATAATAGATAACACACACACACACACATACACACACACACACACATACACACACACACACACACACACACACACACATATATATATATATATATATATATATATATATATATATATATATATATATTAGAAGGATATAATCCCACAATTAAATATGAGAAATTTAAGGAATATTAAATATATTTTCAATCTCCTTAAAATACTCCAATTTGAATTAGTCTTCAAAGCAAATCAGGATTGGATATATATTCTATATAACAACTTAAAGCATGTGACAAAAATAACCACCTTGATTTACTCACTCCAATACTGCATTAACTTACGTGAGTAATAACCATGACCCAATAACATAGTGATTAATCCATGCAATAACTCATGCACACTATTATATAATTAATATTTGAATAACATGACCCAATGTGATTAATCCATGCAATAACCCATGCAAAGCTCATATAAATATTGTCATCATTAAAACCACAAGGTATATAAATCAACATTCTCCCCCTTTTTGATGATGACAATATATTATCTTTTAAATTTATATGCTCCCCCTATCTATAAGGCTCCCCCTAAATATATGCATATTAAGGAGCAAAAAAAATGATTTGGATCTTGATCCAAATACCCAATCAATTCAAATTTTAAATACCAGATATCTCTTCCCCTTTATCATTATCAAAAAAATCATTAAGCACAAGTTGGTTAGAACATAATCATCATTACCCAAATATCTCTCCCCTGTTGTCATTGACAACAAAAAAAGAAATTAGTGAGATCCTTGAATTTCACATTCTAACCACGTACAGACATTCCAAGTTCTCTTCTCAAAGTGCAAAAACGCTCTTCACTTAAAGGTTTTGTAAAAATATCTGCCAATTGATGTTCAGTAGGGACAAATACTAATTTAATTAATCATTTAGCAACATTATCTCTTAAAAAATGATGTCTCATTTCAATATGCTTAGTACGAGAATGAAGCACAGGATTTTTGAAAATATCAATTGCACTAGTATTGTCACACATAATAGGCACATTTTCACATATCACATTAAAATCATGGAGTTTGAATCATCCATAAAATTTGTGAACAACAACTACCTGCCACCAAATATTCACCTTCCGTAGTAGACAAGGCAATAGATGTTTGTTTCTTGTTGTGCCAAGCGACAAGGCTTTGACCTAAAAATTCACAAGCACCACTTGTGCTTTTTCTATCAACTTGGCACCCTGCATAATCTGCATCTAAATATCCAATTAGTTCAAAACTTGGAGATACAGGATAGTATAAGCCTAAATTAATTGTCCCAACTAAATATTTAAATATTCTTTTTACCGCTTTAAGATGAGATTCTTTAGGTTGAGCTTGAAATCTAGCACAAAGGCATACACTATACATAATATCCAGTCTTGATGCAGTTAAATAAAGTAAACAACCAATCATACCTCGATACATTGTCACTTCAACATCTTTACCTGTAGCATCCGTAGTAAGCTCGATGGTAGTACTCATTGGTGTTGACTTCGGTTTGGTATTTTCAAAACCAAATCTCTTTAATAACTCCTTTACATATTTGGATTGGTGAATGTGAATCCCTTCATTGGATTGTTTGATTTGAAGCCCCAAAAAATAGTTTAATTCGCCCATAAGGCTCATGTCAAACTCATTATGCATACATTGGAAAAACCACTCACACAAAGAGTTAGTAGTAGCTCCAAAAATTATTTCATCCACATAAATTTGAACAATTAATAAATCTTTATTTTTGGTTTTAATAAAAAGAGTCGAGTCAATCTTACCGCGATTAAAACCATTTTCTAATAAAAACTTGCTAAGTCTTTCATACCAAGCTCTTGGAGCTTGTTTTAATCCATTCAAAGCTTTTTTCAATTTAAACACATGATGTGGATATTTTTCATGTTCGAAATCGGGAGGTTGCTTAACATATACTTCTTCATTTAAGTAACCATTTAAAAAAGTACTTTTCACATCCATTTGATATAATTTAAATTGTCTAAAGCATGCATAGGCTAATAAAATTCTTATAGCTTCCAACCTTGCAACAGGGGCAAAGGTTTCTTCATAGTCTATACCTTCCTGTTGATTATAGCCTTGAGCTACCATTCTGGCTTTGTTTCTTGTTATAACACCATTTTCATCTAATTTATTTTTGAAAATCCATTTTGTACCAATAATAGATGCATTTTTAGGAGGCTTAACAAGATCCCATACCTAACAACGTTCAAATTGATTTAACTCTTCCTGCATAGCGATTGTCCAATTTTCATCTTGAACTGCTTCCTTGGAATTTTTTGGCTCAACTTGAGAAAGAAAGGCTGAAAATGCACAATAATTTCTTGCTTTCCTTCTTGTGTTCATCCAAGTGTCGGGATCTTCTATGATCAAGTTTGGAGGATGATTTCTCACAGTTCGAGTTGATTTAGGAAGCTTTGCAGAGGTCATTTGTTCGTTGGATTCAAACTGCGGTTTGTCACATTCTGCATCAATGTGTTCGTCTAAATTTTCTTCTAAATCGGACGGGTCTGGCTATCTAATTTTAGCTGTATTTCTTTCTAATTCGGACGGCTTAGGCTGTCTGATTTCAGCTGTCTTTCCTTCTGATTCGGACGGTTTAGGCTGTCTGATTTCAGCTGTCTTTCCTTCTGATTCGGACGGTTTAGACTGACCGGATTTATCAATTTGGCTTCCATAACTCAAATTGTTATTTCCTGCAGAATCCTCATCTTTCGACATATCATAGTTAAATTCATCAAATATTACATGCACTGACTCTTCAACCTTTGACTTGTCAAGATTATAAACCATATATGCCTTACTATGAACTGAATAACCAAGAAAAATAGTTTCGGTTGATTTTGCATCAAATTTTCCAATATTACTATTAGTATTTAAAACAAAACATTTAGCACCAAACACTTTAAAATAATTAATATTAGGAATCCTTTTATTTAGTAACTCATATGGTATTTTTAATAAAATGGGTCTAATCAATACTCTATTTAGAATGTAACATGCAGTACTTACAGCCTCTACCCAAAATCTTTTAGGTAGTTTACTTTCTTGAAGTAACGTTCTTGCAGTTTCTTGGAGAGTACGATTTTTGCGTTCCACTACACCATTTTGTTGTGGTGTTCTTGGTGCAGAAAATTCATGTGTAACACCTTTCTCACTGCAATATGGTATAAAGTCTTTTCCAAATTCTCCACCATGGTCACTCCGAATACCAATTAGCTTGAGGCTGTGTTTTGTTTCAACATTCTTTATAAGCTTTTCAAATTCTGCAAAAGCTTGATCTTTAGTTTTTAAAAATAAAACCCATGTAAATCTTAAAAAATCATCAACAATAACAAAGGCATAATGATTATTTCCTAAGCTAGCATATCTCTCGGGTCCAAACAAATCAAGATGCAATAATTGAAGAGGTAAAGAAGTTGATACCTGAATTTTGCTGATAAAGGAATTTCTTGCTTGCTTACCTAACTAACATGCATTACAAATCCCTGTCTTTTCATATTTTAGCTTTGGCAATCCTTTGACAAGGTTCTTGGTAGCTAATTTGTTAATCAATTCCATATGCACATGTCATAACCTTCTATGCCAAAGAATAGTTTGATCTTGAATAGCAGTAAGGCAAATATCTTCATTTTGATTTTCAAAATTAATTGTATAAATATTATCTTCCCTTTGAGCAATTAAAGGAATATTGTGAGAAGCATGAATAATAGCACATTTATCTTTTTCAAAAATTACTTTATGTCCACTATCCATTAGTTGACTTACACTAATTAAATTATATTTTAATCCTTCAACACAATGAACATTATCAATGAAAATCTTACCATTTCCAATTTTACCTTTACCGACGATTTGGCATATGGTGTCATCTCCAAAGGTAACAGTTCCTCCCTTCTTAGTAGTTAATGAGATGAATTTAGCACTATCACCCGTCATGTGTCTAGAACACCCACTGTCTAGCACCCATTTATGTGATAGTACTTTAGCTTTAAAACATATCTACAAAACAAAGAAGTAGCTCATCGTTTTGGTACCCAAATCTGTTTGGGTCCGGTATTGTTAGTAGCAATTAAATCTCTTTTCTTTACCCAAACTTGTTTTATTTTAATTTTGTTACAATTTGTATCAAAATGTCCTTTTAAACCACAATTTTTGCAAGTAACAAAAGGTGAGCAATAAAGAGGCTTGTTCCTTGGTTTATTATTTATTACTCTAATTTTATTAGTAGTGCTTGTAATGTTCTTAATAGGATTGTATCATATTCCTTGTTTATCTAGACTTGACCTTTGAGCACCTAACATTATATTTAAATTATCTTCCTCTTGAACAAATTTTGCAAGATCCTTTTTCAATGAAATTATTTCTTCCTCATTATTATTTTGCATGTTTAATATTTTTTCCATCATTAAATGCATCAATACAAATATCTCTTATTTTTAAACTTTCTTTTAAAACATTATTTTCCTTTTTAAGATCATTAAATTCTTTATTTAATTTGTTTGCACGATTATATAGAATTTTATTATAGTTATCAAGATAATCAATTTTAGCATTTAACTTAGATACTTCACTTGATGTGCAATCTTTAACTATTTCTTATTTTTCTTCAATTAATGTTTCTACCTCTTTCATTAAATCATTTATCCAATTTTTTAAATGAACATTTTTCTCTTTAATACGAATATTTTTATTTTTTAAAACTAGATAATCAGAAATAGTAATATCACCAAGTTCAGAGTTTACCTCAGATGATTCTTGATTGCATAATCCAGTGAAACACAGTTGAGCAGTTTCATCTTCTTCCTCGTCATGAATGAACTCATTATCGCTCCATGTCATTAACGCCTTTCCTTTTGAATTGTTTACTTTGTTCTTCATTTTTAATTGGAAACAGTCTCTCTTGAAATGTCCGGGCCTTCCACATTCAAAACAGTTATCTTCTTGTGGCTTTTGCTTGGTGTCTTTCTTGTTGTTGAATGTCTTGCCTTGAAACTTTGATTTATTCTTATTTCTAATTAGCTCTCTCAATTTTCGGGACAACATAGCTATTTCTTCATCGGAGTCTTCGTCATCATCTTCTATGTAGCTTTGAAGAGCTAAGGTCTTCCTTTTAGGTCCTTCATCTTCTTCATCATACCTCTTTAGTTGGTTTTCAAATTCTTCAAGTTCTCCAAACAAAGTTAGAGTTTCCATCGTACTGATTGTAGTTGAGTCTTGAAGAGTTGTAACTTTTGGTGCGAACCGTTCAGGCATGACTCTAAATATCTTTCTATTTATCTCCCTTTGATCAATTTTCCGGCCGAGCATGCTTAGAAAGTTCATAAGAGTGAGGAATCTAGCCTGAGCTTCTTTGATGGATTCATTCTTCTCTAACCTGAAAAATTCATATTCTTGCATTAGCATACTTAATTTGACTTCTTTTACCTTTGTAGTTCCCTCATGGCTTATGACGATTGTATCCCATATTTCTTTAGCAGTTGTGCATGCAGAAACTTTGTCAATTTCAGCTTGAATCATCCCACTTAGCAGCGTGTTCATGGCTTTGGAGTCGTAGGATACCATGTATGATTCATTTGA
The DNA here is from genome assembly GCA_016801055.1 of Panax notoginseng. Lineage (NCBI taxonomy): Eukaryota > Viridiplantae > Streptophyta > Magnoliopsida > Apiales > Araliaceae > Panax > Panax notoginseng. The sequence goes on along the minus strand of CM029015.1, from coordinate 210,488,497 downwards.
ATCCATTTCCATGAGAGTCTTCAGTTTTTCATCATCATGTCTTGGAATGACGGGGCTATTTTCAACAACCCACCATTCCCATGGGTCTCGTTTGAGATAAATCATCATTCTAAACTTCCAAAAGTTGAAGTTTTCACTTCCAAGCAACAAAGGTCCGGCTTGTGGATTGACCTTCTTGAAAATTGAGGTGTGCCATAGGATCTTTCCCTACGACCTGTAAAGATCAATATTAGTAGAGCCTTGCTCTAATACCAAATGTAATTCTGTAATATAGCACGCCTAGAGGGGGGGTGAATAGGTGTAAATACTTAGACGTGATCTACAGTGGCCAATTTTTAAAGTTTACTATAGCAGACTATAATCGGACGGTCTAATCCTGTCCGTATTAGTTATATTCTTAACTGTTAAAAACGGACAGCTAATACCTGTCTGAATTAGTGTAAAACTTTTTCGACGCAAACAACAAAACTGCAGAATATTGAAGCTAAAAACAGAAGCAAAAAGGTAGTAAATCACACCGAGATTTTTACGTGGTTCAGCCCCTATCCTCTACTCTAGTGGTCTAATCCACGTCCAATCACAACTAGGATTAGAGACTCACTTTATTAAAATAATATTCAGCAATTACAAAGACAATAAAACTCCCTGTTACAACGACGATCGATTGGACACCTCTGCCTCCTTTGCACCTCTGAAACACCTCTCACCTCTGAGACTTTGATACCTTCGATGTACAGACTTAATATTACTAAAATAAAAATCCCAAGCCAACCTAGATTTGTACTATGTTTACAACATATATGAAATAAGAAATACTCGAACACTGTAAACCAAGACTAAAAGAATGATATGATGTGTATCTTGGATAGCTTGAAGAGTTTTTGCTCAGTAGTCTTGTGTATCTCTTGAAGCCGTGTAAACAGTATATATATAAAGAAGAGAGTAACGGCTATGTACCCTTCCAAATCCTCCTGCAACGTCTATATCTTTTTGATTGAAATAGGAGATCCACGTTACCAAAGACAACATCAGTAGATAAGGAAATTCGGCTATGAAGAAGTCAATTAGGAATCAAATACTAGTTGAAAGAGTCCTATTAGCAATTAGCAATATCCCTTAAAAATAGCAATTACTGTTTTAGCATGTGACAAAATAATAGCTCCATCAACTTTAAATAAGAATCCTTAATAAAACCAATTCCTAAAACATCTCCCAAATACGTATAAATTGGTAGCACAATATATATATATATATATATATATATATATATATATATATATATATATAATAGATAACACACACACACATACACACACACACACACACACACACACACATATATATATATATATATATATATATATATATATATATATTAGAAGGATATAATCCCACAATTAAATATGAGAAATTTAAGGAATATTAAATATATTTTCAATCTCCTTAAAATACTCCAATTTGAATTAGTCTTCAAAGCAAATCAGGATTGGATATATATTCTATATAACAACTTAAAGCATGTGACAAAAATAACCACCTTGATTTACTCACTCCAATACTGCATTAACTTACGTGAGTAATAACCATGACCCAATAACATAGTGATTAATCCATGCAATAACCCATGCACACTATTATATAATTAATATTTGAATAACATGACCCAATGTGATTAATCCATGCAATAACTCATGCAAAGCTTATATAAATATTGTCATCATTAAAACCACAAGGTATATAAACCAACACGTGCTTCACTGTGACTGGTAATAACCTAAGCGTTCCTCCATTACTCATGCAATGAATATGCCATATAAACCACTTGCCCTTCCTGAACTCTGCGATGACGCCAAACAAGATCATTCCTATTATTCCAAAGGCCCCATGCAACCATCGCAGTCATACTAGCCTCTTCTCGATTTCTACCAGAAAGCACACATGTCCATCATTCACCAAAACTCTCCTCAGACCCGCTGTTATCACCTATCCAAGATAAACTCCAAACATCTTTAGCATAAAAGCATCACACCAGGACATGTAACGCATCTTCAGGACTGTTATTACACTTTGGGCACATATCATTGGCATCAACACGTTTCTTCCTCAGATCTCTCATAGTGGGTAAACTATTTGTGCACGCACGTCAAAGGAAGAGTTTCATTTTTGCTGGAACATTTAGAGCCCATAACTTGCGCTACTTGTTAGAGTTATCCTACTGTGCCGCACCCCTGTTATTAAACATTAGAGTGTGATAGCCACTCTTAACCGTATAAATACCTCGTCTTTCTCTGGACCAACTCCAGTAATCTGACTTCGCCCTACGACCCAAGGGAATCTCAAGAATGAGCCTCTTATCCCGTAATGAGAAGAGATCATTCATCCAAATCCCAGCAACTCTCGTCCGTACAGCATAAAGACTAGACAGTTATCTCTTCCATCCCCTGAGGTATAGCAGTTTCAATTAAAGGGTGATCCTCATTTGGAAGCCAAGTCTGACCATACTTTCACCTGACTGCCTGTACCAATCCTCCATCGAGCTCCTTTACGAATAAGCTCATGTGCTACCAGAACACTCCTCCATACATTACTAGGATTCGGACTAATTTGGGCATCCAAATGAGTTCCCCTAGGAAAAATAATGTTCTTTGAACACCTTACTCATCAAGGAATTGGGTTCTGTAAGTAAACGCCACCCTTGTTTACCTAGCATCAGAATATTGAACGCATGCAATTTAATTATGAAATCCCATACCAGCCCCATGTTTAACACAAAGCTTATCCCACGCCATCCAATTGATACTTCTTCTTCCCGAACCATGTTTGCCCCCGTAAAAGGAGGTTATCATCCTCTCTAACTTAGCACATAGTAAAGACGGAATCAAAAACACACTCATCACATATGAGGGTAGCGATTGAACCTATATAAATATTGTACTTCCTCCATTTCAAAGTTTAAAATCATTATTGATTTTTGAAAAGTCAATTTCTGATATTTTTAAATTTAAAAGTCATTCAGATGTTTTATACTTTTTAGTTACCAAACAATTTTTTAAGTTCAGAATTGATCTAATTTATTAAGATATACTAACCATTCAAATATTAATTATTCAATTTTATCAAACATCACCTAAGACTATATTTGAGAATATAGAATTATCTTTAAAAGTTGTCGTTTTACAAATATACCTCTACTTTTAGAACGAAGGGAGTAATATGTTTTCATGCAATATATCATATTCCAATTAGTTTTTGAAACTATTATAATAAATGTTATATATAAAATTTAGTTGATAAGTTATTTTTAAACTTACCCGTACTTTTGCAGCTTGTTAGTTTTTGAAACTACTACAACAAATATGATTCTTCAAAACAAAAGAATAACATTATTACATGAAACATTCAATGCCACAAATTAAATCATCAATTTATCAAGCATTAATGTGAAAGAGAATGATGAAAGAGAATTGAATTAAGAGGCGATAGTTTGATAAAGTTTCGCGGAAACATTACGGATGGTTATGTATTTGTTACTCCTAAAAAAAATATTTTTGTTCGTACGTTTGAGAATTTCAAGTAAGCATTAATTGTTTAGTTTCTAATATTACCCCAAGTATTAAATGTAACTTTGGTTCTCTCACTATTTTCTATCCAATAAATAACAATGTATCATTCCAATACAAGGGCAATATAGACAATTGATATTATAGTTAATGTTATATAATCATTTCCTTAATACTTGTGCATAACTTTAAAACGACTTATATTAAAAAATGGAGAGAGTAGCAGAGAGAGACATACAAAAGTAACTGCACAAGAGTTGGAGTAAACTTAAATGACCTGTTACTATTCTGATTTCTGCCCGTATTAATCCGGAAATTTTAATTAATAGCAAGTGTTTGGAAGGGTAAATCTGATTATTTTTTGAGTTTTTGGGAGCGTAAAGATTTCATTTTTGGTGTTTACACTAAAAACAACTACCCAATTTCCTCCCCTTTATAATATAAAATTATAAATTATATATATATATATATATATATATATATATATATATATATATATATAGGAGTATTTCTAACAAAAATTAACTATACAAAATAACGTGACAAAATGTAATTAATAGATATTTCACCATTAATGGATGGGCCCAGTGATAATTGTCAATCACAATTAGACACGTCATTTTGTATGTAGCCATTCTTTTACCACCAAATTACTATTGAAATTCAAGTAATCCTTTCATAAAATTATGACTGAAGCTCCTCCATATATCCCATATGTGCAACAAGTCTTAACAAGCACAAGGTTTGAACACACACTATGAAACATATATCACAAAGACACAAACAGCTATTCAACATACATAAACAGCCACAAACAAAACAAAACGCCACTAATAAGCAAGATACACAGTAATCTGCAGCAAAGTCTCCACTCCATCAGTACTATGCTGATTTGCACCTGGAAATGTCTTAACTGTGGCATACCCCTTAGCATTCAAATACTTTCCAGTCCCACCCATAACTGCAATCTGCGACTGCGAAACAGCGCTTCTATGTACACCAAACAAACTCAGGCTATCCGCATAGTTACCGCTCTCAAACATGACAGTAAAAGCCATTGTCTGGCTAGTTCCATCTACCGCACTCGATACATAAAACCCCTGTGCCTTACCAATCAAACCCGACCCAAGTTCATGCCCTTCAGTCAGTTCATCATCGATAACTGTCATTGTCCCAAACATGAGCTTCTGTAGGGCGGCTCCAGCAGGGAGCTGGGCACCATTAAAGAGTGGGAAACCCGAATTTCCGTTGTTTCCATTGTTCTGAATTACGTTGGAGGTACTTCCGCCAAGGCCGGTGAGGAAGGGGATGTTGTTGTTGTTGATGAGTGCGCTATTGGCGTCGTTTGTTGGGAGGACTGCGCCGTTGGGCTTGGCGAAGGGGACTTGGCCGTTGACAGCCGGGTTGGTGACAATTCCGGTGACTGCTCGTGCCGAGGGGTTGGAGCCACCAAGTATATCGTGCATGAAGAATGTGAGTGGATGGTCGTGGCTACGGGGGATTATTGCTGCCGCACCCGTGGCTGGGGTTACTGCTGCTGCACCTGTGACAGCAGCAGGTGGTGCAGTGGAGGTGGCAGGTGGCGTTTCGTCTTCGAGGATTCGAGATGAGGTTGCAGAGGTGATTGTGATGGCTAGGAAAAGAAGGGAGATGAAGCCCTTGAATGCCATGTTTAAAGGGATATATGGGAAGAGTTTAGGGTATATGATGTTTGAGGAGATTAGTTTGAAGTGGCTATGGTGTGGGCTGATATATCTTGATTGTGTTTATATAGTGTGAATTTAGGAGTAATGTTTAGGAATATATGATGGAGTTGGTGAGATGGAGTAAGTTGATTTTCCACCTCCTTGTGTGTTGGTTAGAGCTTGTAAACCAAGCCCTTATATATTTTAATTATAGTAGAATCGCACCAACTCAAATATAGAGTTGCCTAAAAACAATTCTAACCAGCCTATAATTTATTTTGGGGACACTATTTCCACATCTGTTGTTGATAATTTTACATAACATGAAGATAAAGACCCACTTTATACTCGCGTGTAAATATCAGTTCCCTCTATTTTTATTTTTATTTATTATCTTATTTTTATACTTAACTATGATTTTAGTGATTGTATCCATATTTTTATTTACTTAAATTATGTAATATAGTCATTTAATTGATTTTTTTATTATTATTATTATTAAAAAAACAAGTTGGGAATCTATTAATCAGGAAAATGGGTCAGCAAATAGTTTAAAGTATTAAAAGATATCTTTTAAAGAGATATAAAAGAGAGAAAAGTATATACTGATAATAAAAACATTGATTTACACAGGAGAGAGAATTCTAAGCCAAGGAGTTGGAAACAAAAAAAATTTCTCAGCATCAGATTTCACAATACAGAATAGTTTACAAAGGAAATAAATGATTAAGAAAGAACTATAAATTAAAATTAATAATACAGAAAACTTCACATCTTTACCTATTCAACTACTTATAATCCAAAATGGGCCCATCAAAAGATATTAAACTTCACAGCTTTACCAGTTGCCTGAGGAGGAAAAACCAAATGAAAGTTTTAACAGACTTGAAAGTTTGAATTTGCATAGTGAATTCAAATTAAGGAATCAAGCTTCAAAATCACAAAATTAAGGAAGGAGGGTCCAGATGGATGGAAAGAAGTAATGCTAAAATAGAAGCTGTAGTCATTTTGGAATAAATTTCAAATAATTAAGCTCACTGCTTGGAAATTGTAACCGTATATATTATGTTCTGACGTCATAAATTTTAAAATTCTCATTAACTACTAAATTTAGTGCTAAGCAAATATCCTTAACTACTACTAACTTTGAATCCTTATATTCAAATGCAACCCATGAGAGTGCTAAATAGCAATGATCGAAAACTTCAAAGTTTATATGCTCAACCGGAGAGTAGAAGTGGACAAAGAAACTTACAATGTATGGGTGTCTAAGTATGGACATATTGCAGGTGTTGCTTTCACGATCACGGGAGAGATGAAGTCGAACATGTGGTATGTTCTTCCAACTATCTCCAAGTGCTGGCTTTAGATGACCTCCCTCCCCAGCCACCATGTGATTCGTCACCTTGAAAACATGTTTCCGTATTAGGCATTAAATTAGGACAGTTAATTTAATAATTTGACAGCAGCTATGCAATTATAGAGAATAAAGCTATTCATTTGAATTTTTTGCTCTTGAAGGAAAATATAAGGGAGCAATCATCAGGAGATGATGTAACAAACAATATATCAATCGTATTTATTTTTAAGATAGATTGTATTGGCTGAGCCATTTCAAAAAAATATTATCGTTAGAATTTTCAGTGGAACTGTGGAAGCTTTTCAAAATGGAGCAAGGGGGAAACAGAAAAGACAAGTGCGGGCAAAAATTTGAAGTGATAATCAACTCTTCATAAACCATGAATATAGCAAATAAAGAAGTCAAGAAGAAGCATGCATGCTCATGAAATGCAATCAAGCCTAGTAAAGAACAAGGAATTAGCAATTAATTAAGATGTACTTTTTCTTCTTAAGGTTAAGGCCCTACAACACTACAAGAAGTAGAGAGTGACGATGATAATGATGAATATCAAATTACTAATTTCAGATACAGTAGGTGTTTCAAACTCTGGAAACTGCGTCAATTTCCTAGAAATGTTGAACATTCAGTCAACAACTACATTTATGAATTTCTGAAACATGGTCTTCTTCTTCTTCTTTTTTTCCTTTTTTCTTTTTTGACTTGTTTCTGTAAATTAAATGAAACAGAATCCATTTTGAGCCGCCTGCATTGATTTAGGACAATGCTACTGAACCCCTCAATAAGACAAAGGGTTGCTGTGTGCTCTGTTAAGTTAAAGGTGGCTTCATTCAGAAAATTCTAAATGAAATGCCATGGGAGAAGCGAGTGAGCCAATGCAAAATCAAGAGATCTGGAAACAAGCAATAGATATACCTAGGTAAAAGAAGGAACACACTAAATCCCGAGAGAAGAAGATTATTATGTAGAAGATGCAAATTTGTTTATTTGCATCCACTTACCAACACAGATAGGTTATGCTCGTATGCTATCTCTTTTAGTAAGAAACCAACAGAAACCATCAAAGCATGTCCTGTAATATACCCATCAAGCATGAGCAGATTTGTTTCTAAACAAACATAAGTTCTACAGAAGATGTATGTACAGCTCTAAAATATGAAATAAAAAACCACATGCTCCTAATAAATATATCTCTCATGTATGATCAGATGCACTTTCTGTCTCAAATGCAGATGAACTTTTCCACCTGGTCAATACAAGTCTAAGTACAACTTTGACATAAAAAGCAATTTGGGCAAGGGACTTCTGCGCAAAGCCGGTGAACAGGTAACCCTGATTTGTGCAAGTGGAAAACATTTGAAAGACTCAATAGACTTTCCTGGTAGCAGTCACACACATTATAAGATAAACTTTACTACCCCAACGATCATGGTACTGGTGTTTAAATTGTAGATATTTCTCCATGTTAGTTAGAACATTGCAAAACATGAAGTCATAGTTTATGCAAAACTCCAACCAAACTCGTTATATGTGTGAAGTTCTCATCAAATATAGGCAACTTAAAATTTTCCAATTTTTACTTTTCATGTTTAAAATACAAGCATATCCATCTTAACAAACTTATAAAAGAGGTGTTACTTATTCATGAGAGTTCTACCTTAAACTTCTTTTATTAACCAGAAAGACAGTCAAGTAAATTTTGTTTACATTTAGTAATACCTAGAAACTAATAATATGCATACAAAAGTACATACCATGGGCACCGCTGCCAAGAATTGGGGTGATAAGTGAAGATATAGAATCAACAATAAGCAGCCGTACCTGGAAACCTGTCTGCATTTGAATATACATTTTAAGTGTACAAGGACATAAAATTCAACAAGAAAATTGAACTAAAAATAAACAGCACGAATAGTGCTTCGTTTTGATAAAAACCTGAGATTTCAAAATGGACTTTAGCTGATGGAGCACATCCAACAGAATAAAGATGTCAAACACAGACTGACAGACTATGTTGTTCATCACCTGTTGAAGAATCGTGTTGGTCTGCAAGAAAGATCACTTCAAGAGAGGTTTTCAGATAATTCTGGCAGGAATATGGAGGATGAATCTCGTGCAACAAGGCAACATAACAGACTATAATCTATCAAATTGCACAACATGTCAAACTCTCCCACACCCTGTCATACTCATGAACACATTTACCATGCTTGCAGATGTGTAAATGTGTTATCTTGTCTAAATGCTTCTACTAAAGGCCATCTATGATTTTCACAGCCTACTATGTCAAGCCCAATTCCTAAATATGATATATTAGTGATGTAACTGGATCAATGCAGCAAGAATTCAATGCATAAAACACTAATTGAACAACCACCCGCAGCTAACAGTGACAGTAACATATCTGACCTCTATGTCGGCTGGACCTGAGATTTGACAGACAATTTGAGCAATGCGTTTAGGCGAAAATGAGTTTCCAGTGTCAAAGAATTTGACACTACCCAAATAATTCTTTGCAGCATTTGCGGCAGCTTGTAAACAAATCTGAACATTACAACATTGACAGTGATCCAGGGTTAGATTGGAAATGATTTAATAACTAACAAGTAACAACAACAGAATTCATGGGTTAGAAATATAATGCATTAAGACTTTTAAGATACACCAACTCGGCCGTATAATCACTATAATGTATACCATTTGTCATGGGTTCTTACTTGCGTTTTACCAGATGATGATGGCCCAACTAACTCTATTAGATGTCCCCCACATAATCCCCCTTGAAGCAACACATCAATCCTAGTTCATAAAGAAACCCGAATTATATTTATTTTTCAAAAAAAAATCGAATTATTATTTTGATGACATCTGGTTGATACAATAACCAATGCAAGTACTTGATCTTCAGACTCAGGATACCTTTCACATCCTATAGGTAAAATGATTTTATTCTGTTGAGCCTCTTCCAATAACTCCATGCCGTTTGACCATTGTTGATGTTGACCATCTATGATAGAGAGGACCTCGTTAATCCCCTGCTGACCCAAAAGAGGAAAGATCATATTAAATATCTCGAATACTAAGAATAATGATGCCTGGGAACAAGAGTTTTCCATAGCCAACCTGTTTCAATCGCTCTGAATTAGAGTGTTGTTCTGTCAAAGCTACTAACATATAAACATCATGAATCAGAAACTCTTCAACTGCATGAGAACAGGATAGATGAATGTCAAAAAGATTAGAAACTTTTATTTGAGTCCATATAAAATGGTCAATCAGTTTCACGTTTGGTTGAAGCTATTTTAATATTTTTAACCTAATGCAATATAAGGCTAATGGAGAATATAGATGAAATTAAAACTATGCAACATAAACAAATTAAATGTGTGTAGATTCAGATCAGACACCCGCACAAGCGTAAGAATATGGGGTTTGTTCTTTGTGTCTCATTGGGTAGACCACAGGCATTCAAAATTCCTCTTTTTTCTTTCCATGGTTTGTCAAATAGGATCTTTTAGTTGTCTCGCTGAATCCTTGATTATGATGCTTACACATGTAACAGCGCCTATGTTCATATAACACAGTCCCCTTACATAAGTACATATCTCACCAATCGTAAGGTCTGAGACAACCCAGAAAGTAATTTCACTTCTTATGATGATAGACAAGTAAACTTTGCTAGACAAGTAAACTTGATTACTTAGAAAATAGAAACTGAGACACCAAAGAGACAAATGACTATTTAAGGACATTTTTTCTCTTCATACACCCAAAATTGTTTCTTTACATATATGAACCGACTATAATGTACAATCCATGGTTTATTACTTTTGTTTACATATTTGTGTTGTTTGTGCTGTTGACATTTTGAAGTCGACTTAAGATATTTTCAAACTAAAAATTGACATGGATTCCTTTAATTTTAATCAATACAATGATTGAATATTGCAAACTATCTAAAAAGTGCAACTCATTGTAAGATTTATTGTAATCATCCCTATTTTATGAAAATGTTTCTAAGTTGAGTCAATAATGATTTTTAATTTGGAATGGAGGAACACAGTCCAAAAATCCGGGTTTTTTAATTTCTTGTCTTTTCTTTCAGAAGAAAACTTCAACTCATCCCAAAGCCCAATTGTTATATTCACTTAATAGAAGATTTTTTTTGTTAAGGGTACCCACCTAATAGAGTTAAAATCTTTGCAATCAAACATTTTCCATTAAACCTAGAGAAACATAAAAGCTATTCCCATTAAACAGGAAGTGACACACGCATGAGTGGGCCAGAATTTTTTGACAATATTTCAAGGATGCTTACATTGGAGATCAATTCATGTGCATCGCGAGGGGAGGATCATTCATTTGTTTTGGATTTGATAGATACCATCTATTTAGCAAGTCCAAAACAACGTAAGTCAAATTATTATGTAATGCACGGAACAAAAGAGAAGGATCGAGGATGCATGACAAAGCGTTTATTATGGGATATGTTTCTAAGTTCATTAACTTGGTCTAAACAAAACTTCAAGTTTGTCGGAGGAAACAAAATGGACAAGGATTCAAGTCTGGGACTTAAAAACACAGAAGAGGACATTCTGACCAACCGGCGCTCCCCGCGCCATATTTGTATCAGGGACGGCGCGCCCCGCGCCAGGGCGACAGAGCTTCAGCTGAGTTTCTGTCAGGGTAGCGAGGCCCGCGCCAGTGTGACAGATTTTGGGCACGTTTTTCGAGGCAACGCAGCTTTGACTATTTGGTCAGACTTCTTTCCATATTTTTATTAGATCTTTCATATCTTTTATAATTCTAATGTATCTAGGATATTTATAAGATGGGATTTGATTTACATATTGATTTGTTAGCTAAGATTTCTATTTCCATTTAAATTCTTATTCTTTATAAGAATTACGGTTTTGATGTCTTATTCCTTATAGAATTAGGATTTTTTATTATTAGTATAAAAAAGGGTTACATCTCAATACATAGACAACTTTTGATAAATAAACTTGTGAGATTATTCTCTTTTTGGTTATTTGAGAACTCCTGAATTGTTTATAGTTTTCTTTGAGATTTATTATCGACTTATCATACAACAATACATAGTTGTGTGTAGCTTCTTCTACCATACATCAATCGTTGATTGTACCAAGGTTACCGCTTACATATAAGCAAGTGGTCAAGGGTTCATTAATGTTCCATTCAACGCAACTTTTTCGCGCGATCAATTGTACCAAGTTTCTCATCTCAATATAGACGTTGGGTTAAAGTGTCGTGAGCGTTCCACGTTAGGACTTTGCTAGAAACGATCCGGGCAACAGTCTTTCAGGAAGGGTGCCAAATTTATGCAAGGATCAGAACATGAAAATTTAACTTATTAGGTAGGCAAAGGTTACTATGTAATGAAGAAATAAGAAATTCACAAGAACAGTACCTGATCAATGTGGAATTTCACTTTAGGGGTTAGAAATAAGTTAAAGCAAAAAGGGGCAACTAATATTAAGCTTGAAATTCACCAACGGGGGAGATTAACAAGAACAGTGGAGCCGAAATGGTGAGCAAAAAAGTAAAATTGAATTTTGTAGAAGAGAAAGGAAAAGGGACCTGAGAAAATGCCGTGAGATGCACAGAATTGCTGAAAACTGGAGTCGATTATTGGGTACTCCCGCTCCAGAGATTTCAATGGCGCCATTTCACTCTCCGTCTAAAAAATGTAGTGGAATCGTATTTGTGTACACGACACTTCGTCAATGGCGTTCTAACTGGGGCGGGTACCGCTGTAACATAATAGACAGAAATTTTTTAAGATTATTATTAAAATTTATTGTCCTACAATTATTTGTAAAGTAAAATTCAAAAAAAAATAATAAAATAAAATAAATGCACATTTTTAGGACGAATAAAATCCGTCGTTAAATCTTTTTTAAAAAAAATCAGTCTTTATAGGATCTATGTGACGCTCCCAAAATTAGATATACATCACCCATCTTGAGTCGCCAGATACATGGTACAGAATTCAAATATAACTTAATAATACAACTGTCGTGTATAATACGACAAAACATAAACTGTGAGTTTGAATACAAATATTATCTTCTAAAGAGTATCCATACTCAAAAGGAATTCTCATTACAATTATTATCACACTATTACATAGAATAGCGAGGACTACTAATGCTATCATCTGGTCCATCACTCCGTTTTCCGGCTCATCCCAACTATATTCTCATTTTCTGAAGAGAACAGTAAAAGAAAGGGTGAGCTCAACTAGCCCAGTAAGAAATATTATGACTAAGATAATACAGAATAAATTATCATTAGTCTTCAACAATGTTAAATTGATAAAATACAATAGACATCAAGTTTAACTGCAGCGGAACCAGCAATCTATTAAAAGAGTCAAGTAGAGAATAAAATTTACTATCTTTTATGATTTAAAAGGTTTTTCATAACTTTTATCGCTGGGACTCAGCTTAATAAATAATCCACATCATCGAATTACACATGCATTACGGCCAAGGATATTCTTTAGTATCACGATTACGAATTATCCATGCACTACGGCTAAAGATAATCATATTTTCATCAACAGTCCTGATCATGCCATAAAACAATTCATATTTGCACTACGGCCAAAGAGAATCCATAGCTATAATCATACCAAAAATTGTCCATCAATGCACTACGGGCCAATGAGGACTTTTTCAACATCATTTGTAACATTACGGTCATGATTACACCGAATAATCCCTTGTCATAATCATACCAAGTCCATCTATGCACTACAGGCCATAGATGACTTTCAACAAAATATAAACATAAGGATGATGACAATGATATAAGAATTCAATAAAACAAGTTCAAGAATTAATTTATCTAGGAACTGATAACGTCTAAATTATCAATATGATACTGCTTTGTAGAGTAAAATTCAAGAATGCTCAGAATAATATTTTCATGAAAAGATACTGGATGAAGCGCAAATATCAAGGATATGACACTAATTTCATGGAGTATAGAAGTCAAAGTTTTAACCAAATGAGTATAATAAAGAATGAAATAACAAAAGAAATCACTATGCATACAATAGACCGCACAGACAGATTATTCCAACAGAAAAATAAATAGTTGAACCAGGTCATGCGTAAATGCACCGACAGGATATTCCAACACAATAATAAATAATGAAACCAGGTCCGGCGTAAACGCACAGACAGGATATTCCGACAGAATAATAAATAATAGAACCAGGTCCGGCGTAAAGCACAGACAGGATATTCCAACAAAATAATAAATAATAGAACCAGATCCGGCGTAAACGCGCAAACAGAATATTCCGACAGAATAATAAATAATGGAACCAGGTCCGGCGTAAAGCACAAACAGGATATTCCGACAGAATAATAAATAATGGAACCAGGTCCGGCGTAAAGCACAAACAGGATGTTCCAACAGAATAATAAAAATGTAATAACAGAAGAATTTCACCAAGTATAGGGTATAGCCCGCGTATACAGGTTATTCCAACAGAATAATAAAAAATAGAATAACAGAAGTTCTCTTCATGAATAAGAAAGAAAGAATAACATTTACGAGTACAACAAATAATATTCATTACCGTAAAAAAAACTTGATATCGGAGTAGTGAAGTAGTAGAATACTTTTCTTTTTTCTCTCTATAGAGTTTCAGTGAATTCGTAAGAAAATAATGAAGGAATGAGCTTCTATTTATAAAAAAATGGACTGCATAGTAACTAACTCATGAACGGTCTAGATTGATTTACTTTAATCTAACGGTCCATATTTAAAGCAAAATTTTTTAAATAAAATATAATATATTCTATTTATAATCTAATAAAACGAATACCTTTGTAAAAGATTTTACTATACAAATACTATGCAGGCACTATGCAAACATTATACATAATAAAATATAATATATTATAATTATTGTCTAATAAAACAGATAACTTTATAATAGTATTCTGTTTTATATAAAAAGATTTTACTATTAGCCTAATAAAACGAATAATTTTATAAAAGTATTTTGTTTTATATAAAAAGTTTTTCTGTTTTATTACATTAATAATACCAATAAAACAAAACTGAGTGACTTATCACGTAAGCCTTAATAATCAATACCGTATGCTACTGTGACGCCCCCAAAATTAGGTATACATCACCCATCTTGGGTCGTCAGATACATAGTATAGAATATAAATACAACTTACTAATACAACTGTCGTGTACAATACGACAAAACATAAACTGTGAGTTTGAATACAAATATTATTTTATAGAGAGTATTCATACTCAAAAGTAGTCCTCATTACATTTATTAACACACTATTACATAGAATAGTGAGGACTACTAACTAATACTATCATTCGTACCATCACTACGTTCTCCGACTTGCCCAGCTACGTTCTCATTTTCTGAAGAGAACAGTGAAAGAAAGGGTGAGCTCAACTAGCCCAGTAATAAATATTATGACTAAGATAATGCAGAATAAATTAGCATTAGCCTTCAACAATGTTAAACTGATAAAATATAATTGACATCAAGTTTAACTGTAGCGGAACAAGCAATCCATTACAAGAGTCAAGTAGAAAATAAACTCTACTATCTTTTATGATTTAAAAAGTTTTTCAACATTGTGATCGCTGGGACTCAGCTTAATAAAATAATTCACATCATCGAATCACCCCTGCACTACGGTCAAGGATATTTGTGTATTCATTAATGGTCATGATCATGCCAACAACTGTCCATCAATGCACTACGGGCCAATGAGGACTTTTACCACATCTTTTGTAACATTACGGCCATGATTATACCGAATAATCCCTGGTCATAATCATACCAAGTCCATCTATGCACTACAGGCCACAGATGACTTTCAACATTTTATAAACATGAGGATGATGACAATGATATAAGAATTCAATAAAACAAGTTCAAGAATTAATTTATCCAAGAATTAACAACGTCCAAATTGTCAACATGATACTGCTTTGTGGAGTAAAATTCAAGAATACTTATAAGAATATTTTCATAAAAAGATACAGGATGAACCGCAATTATCAAAGATATTCCACTAATTTCATGGAGTATAGAAGTCAAAACTTAACCAACTGAGTATAATAAAGAATGGAATAACAAAAGAAATCACCCGGCATGCGATAGACCGAACAGACAGGTTATTCCAACAGAATAATAAATAATGGAACCAGGTCCAGCGTAAATGCACAGACAGGATATTTCGACAGAATAGTAAATAATGGACCCAGGTCCGGTGTAAAACACACAGACAGGATGTTCCAACAGAATAGTAGAAGAACGTCACCAAGTATAGGGTAGACCGCGTATACAGGTTATTCCAACAGAATAATAAGAAATGGAATAACAACAGTTCTCTTCATGAATAAGAAAGAATAACACCCCTTACCGTTTTAAAGAAGAGCTGAAATAAGGAAGTAGTTAAGTAGTAGAATACTCTTCTTCTCTCTCTCTATAGTTTCTCTCTCTAGAGTTCAGTGAATTCGTAAGAAATAATGAAGGAATGAGCTGCTATTTATAGAAAAATAGAATGCATAGTAACTAATCTATGAACGGTCCAGATTGATTACTTTAATCTGACGGTCCATATTTAAAGAAAAATCTTTTAAATAAAATATAATATATTCTATTTATAGAATAACTTTAATAAAGTATTTTGTTTTATATAAAAAGATGTTTCTGTTTTATTACGTTAATAATACGAATAAAACAAAACGTCATTATCGCTAAATAATTCATATTATTAACTGACAATAATGGAATCAAACTGAGTGACTTCTCACATAAGCATTAATAATCAATACCGAGTGCTACTATGCAACCACACGTATTACTGTACTTTTACTACCGAGTAGTTCAACAGTAACAATGGTAAAACTTCCGCCGTTATTTTTAATAAACTATCTTTGTCGTTTTCTCAATCCGACAATAATTCTGTTGTGGGGTCCACCAATGATTGTGTCGTTGTACGAATATTCCCTGTTAAAACGAATATTCCCCGACCAATATTATATAACAACTTGCGTACTTTGCAAAATTTATAAATATTACCCACAACTATAACATTATATCAAATTAACTCTATAATATTCAAAAATGATATTTATAGAAAATTCATCTTTATTTATAAAAATTGGGGTCTTACATTTATCGAGTATAAAATAAGGTTTGACTGAAACTCATTTAGCTACCAAGTTGAGTATGATCCTGAATCGAGCCCGAGCAATTTGAACTTTTCGAACGAATATGTTCCGAGTATCAATAGAAAATTATAATTTGATGAGGTTCGAGTAATTTATCAAATTTTAAAATTTACTCATATTTGACTCATTTATATTTCGAGTCGAGCGAGTATAAATCGAGCTTGAACTGTTTGCTCATTTTACGGTCTTACTCAAAAGGGTCAAATCTAACTTTTTAATAATTTAATAAAAACAAAGAAAATAAAACATCACTTTTAGTTTTGTTCGTCCAAACTTTCAATCTCACTTCCTGTGTCTCCCAGACTTCTTTTCAAATCAATTACTTCTATTCTTTTAATTCAATTTTTTTTATCTCAAGATTGTTTCTGTCTATCTATTTGATCAAATTGAAGTTTTTGTAATACATCAACCTTAATTATACATTACTTGTGATATTTGAATCGAAAAAACTTATTATATTTTATCATTATATTATATTACTTTTGGATTATAACTGTTTTTCAAGAATATATCTGGTGTTCAATAGTTGTTTTTATGATCGACTCTTTTCTTGATTATCTGTTATTATGGTAGAAAGGATTATCATTTCAATTCTTTTGTCTTGTAATCTTTTCATCGTTTGTAACATTTTACAATTTCAATATATTTCAGTTAATTTGACTATTTTATCAAAATATATATATATATATATATATATATATTTGTAGTTGATTTGCAACTTTTGATGTCGAGTTATTTAGTATTATTTTGTTAATTAAAAAGAGAAAAATTATAAATAGTGTTTGAATTGTGTATAAATAAACATGATATTTAACAAAAAAAAATGAATAATAATTGTGAATTAGTCAAAATTAATTTTTTATTATCGATGTCATACTAATCCATTGAAACTACTTCCTCGTTCCTTCTAATAAAAAAAAGACTAGTACTTAAAAAGTTGTTATGTGACGCCCCCAAAACAGGTATACAACATTCATTCTGAGTCGTCAATAACATTGTACAGAAACAACTACATCTTTACTATTACAACATAAGAACTGTGAGTTTAAATACAAATATTGTCATCTAGACAATATCCACACTCAAATAAGTCCTCATTACAATTATTGATACATTATTTCACAAAAATGGTAAGGACTACTAAAATAACTTCTAGAACCATCATTCCATACCCCGACTAGTACTCGCTACATTCTCGCCTCCTGAGAAAAATAGAACAAAAAGAAAAAGTGTGAGCTCAACTAGCCCAGTAAAGAACATTATGACTAAGATAACATAGAACAAATTATCGTTAGTCTTCAACAGGATAAAATATAATATAATACAATAGACAACAAGTTTTAAATCAATATTCGCAGCGGAAAATAATAATTCATAGAAGAGTTACGTAGAGAATGAAATCTACTATTATCTATGAATTTAAAAGTCCATCATCAGCATTTTATCCCTGTAACATCAATCAATATTCATCTTTGCACTACAAGCCAAAGATATTCATCAGTTGGTCATGTTTATCTCAACACCTGTTCATCTTTGCACTACGGGCCAAAGATATTCATCAGAAATCATTAATCTTTGCACTACAGGCCAAAGATATTCAATTATATCATCATTTAAGACTGAGGATGATGAAAAATATTTTAAAGAAAACGAATTCAGTGAAACAAAATAATAAATATTAAGGATTCGTATTTCAGCTATTCCATGTCCAAAAATACCTCATAAATAATCATAATGGAATAAAATTCAAGAATGATCAAAACATGGATACAATCAAAGCTAGTATCCATAATAGATATTTTGGACGAAAAGAAAAAAATTTTATTTTTCGGTGAATAGTAACTCGTGAATAGTAATTCATGAATAGTAACCCCGACATGAAAAGTTCTAAATTTGATAAAAAGTTCAGATCAATACTTCGGCATAATGATATTGAAGAAAATAATATCATTTAAGAAGAAATAACATCCCTTACTTCGGAAAGACGGTACTTCTGACTGGAATACTAGATATAGTGCTGAAGGAAACTTGCACCGTATAGCAACACTCAAAGTATCAAATACTCACAAGAATACGCTCGATATAGAGAGAAAAATAGAGAGAAACTTGTGTTTCTGGTGTGATTTTCAATTTTAACCTAAGCACCCTATTTATAGGAAAATGCTTAGAACACCAAAGCAGAAAATTTAATATAATATTAATATATTTATCAAATTTTCCTTAGCCCACCTCTAGACATCTGATCTCGACCCATTTATATCACATGTTAGCCCACTTAAATGCCAAAAAATATTTTTTTTCAAAATAATAAATAAAACTTCTAAAAATCAATTATTTCGGAACTTCAGAACTTTAATAATTCATAATAAATAGCCCTTTTATCAGAAAATTCGAATCTCGCGAGTTTTTATAGGAAATTCAATTCTCTACAACTTTGCAGAAGAAAGTTTTTCCAAATTCCTAACAAAAATTGACCGAAATCCACAAACGGACGATTTTACAGTCAATAATAAATTTTCGGTCAAGAATTGTGTCCACCAACACACAAAACATGTGTTAATCATTTAATGCCACAAAAATAGTCTTCCTCCTCATATACTCATATATCCCACATTCATTGTAAAAATATCACCATCAATATATTATTAAAATAATATATTTAAATGAATTATTTTATCAGAAAAAGATAAAATATTAATTTTCAACAATTGTCACATTAAAAATTTTCTCCATCTATATCCACATAAAATTAATATTTTCCTCATCATATAAATCAATAATTAATTATACACAAATAATATTACAGAATCACAGTACTGTTAATCAGGCCGTTCCCAGGAAAGATGGGGCTTTCCAATAAGGATTTCTCCTTACTGGCGCGCAATTAGATGACCAAACCTCTCATTAGACAGAATTTTCTAGACATTACCAATAATGTTATCTAATAATATTATTCAGATAATGTGAATTATTGCTCCGATAATAAAAAATACTGTGTAGTGATAATTATAAAATATCAACGTAGCAATTATTTAATCAATAAAATATTGAACAGTAATTACTGTAACCATTATTGAGTAGTGCCTTCTTACGTAAGAATTAATAATTGGTGCAATACCGTGTGCTACTGTGCAACAACGCGTATTACCGTGTTTTAACCACCGAGTATTCCAACAGTATTAACGGTAACAACTACGCCGCTATTTATAAATAACTTATTTTTGTCATTTTCTTCATCCAATCGCTTTCCGTTATGGGACCCACAAAAGACTGCGCCGTCGTACGAATATTCTCCGACAGTAAGAATATTCCACGACCAAGCGAATATTCCCCGACAACAATGAATATTTTATAACCACTTGCTTATTTAAAATATTTGCGCATTTACCCATAACTAACCACATTAATCAAATCAACCCTTACTATTTCAGAATAATAAATAGAAGAAATTAAATTCTATTTATTAATAATTTGGGGTCTTACATGTTAGCTCTCTTGTTCACCATTGTTTTCAAACGACTTACTTAAAATCACTAATTCATTTATATTAAATAAACTTATTTTTTAGATTAAAAGGAAATAAAAAAATATATGAAAAGCTCATGTGCCGACCCTAAGCCATTTTACCTTGGGCTGTGAGCCTCATTTTTGTAGCCCAATAAAAATCGGGCCCTTTTAGCCTAATCCATTTTTAACCCAACTTAGCCATGGTTCAACCCGTTTGGTCCGATTCAACCCATTTGTCAGGTCTAGTGGTGGTCAATGAATGACTTTAATGTGAAAAAAAATACTATTTCCGTTCTGAAATATAAGAACATTAGCGACTTTTTTAAAATTAATTTAAAATATTTTTAAATTTAAAATTGACATAAATTTATTTAATTTTAATTAATATAATAATAAATATTATAAATTATTTAAAATATATTATTAATTATAAAATATATTGTTTCATAATTATTAATTAATTATATCAATTTTAAGTTTAAAATTATTTTAAATAATGAATTAATCATGTTATAGTTTAGAATGTAGAATGGAGAGAGTATAAATGATTAGAAACAGCCAATTAAAGGGTAGATTTTGTGGGGTTCAAATGTCCGGCATGCGATAGACCGAACAGACAGGTTATTCCAACAGAATAATAAATAATGGAACCAGGTCCAGCGTAAATGCACAGACAGGATATTTCGACAGAATAGTAAATAATGGACCCAGGTCCGGTGTAAAACACACAGACAGGATGTTCCAACAGAATAGTAGAAGAACGTCACCAAGTATAGGGTAGACCGCGTATACAGGTTATTCCAACAGAATAATAAGAAATGGAATAACAACAGTTCTCTTCATGAATAAGAAAGAATAACACCCCTTACCGTTTTAAAGAAGAGCTGAAATAAGGAAGTAGTTAAGTAGTAGAATACTCTTCTTCTCTCTCTCTATAGTTTCTCTCTCTAGAGTTCAATGAATTCGTAAGAAATAATGAAGGAATGAGCTGCTATTTATAAAAAAATAGAATGCATAGTAACTAATCCATGAACGGTCCAGATTGATTACTTTAATCTGACGGTCCATATTTAAAGAAAAATCTTTTAAATAAAATATAATATATTCTATTTATAGAATAACTTTAATAAAATATTTTGTTTTATATAAAAAGATGTTTCTGTTTTATTACGTTAATAATACGAATAAAACAAAACGTCATTATCGCTAAATAATTCATATTATTAACTGACAATAATGGAATCAAACTGAGTGTCTTCTCACATAAGCATTAATAATCAATACCGTGTGCTACTATGCAACCACACGTATTACTGTACTTTTACTACCGAGTAGTTCAACAGTAACAATGGTAAAACTTCCGCCGTTATTTTTAATAAAATATTTTTGTCGTTTTCTCAATCCGATAAAAATTTCGTTGTGGGGTCCACCAATGATTGTGTCGTTGTACGAATATTTCCCGACCAATCGAATATTATATAACAACGTGCGTACTTTGCAAAATTTATAAATATTACCCACAACTATAACATTATATCAAATTAACTCCATAATATTTAAAAATGATATTTATAGAAAATTCATCTTTATTTATTAAAGTTGGGGTCTTACAGCTACTATGCAACCACACGTATTACTGTACTTTTACTACCGAGTAGTTCAACAGTATTAACGGTAAAACTTCCGCCGTTATTTTTATTAAATATTTTTGTCGTTTTCTCAATCCGACAATAATTCTGTTGTGGGGTCCACCAATAATTGTGCCGTCGTACGAATATTTCTCGACAAAAATAATATTTTTCGACCAATCGAATATAATACAACAACTTGCATACTTTGTAAAATTTATAAATATTACCCACAACTTTAACATTATATCAAATCCACACCATAATATTCAAAAAAATATTTCGAGAAATTTAAATCTTTATTCATAAAATCTGGGGTCTCACAATCTCCCCTCCTTATGAAATTTCGCCCTCGAAATTTACGTACGCACTTGATATGCCAAAGAGGTGAGGATACATTGACTTCACTTCAAATTCTAACTCTTGAGGTATAACCTTTGAGCGTCGAATATGATCCTTCTTATCCAAGATGTTAACACGTATCTCCTCATACGTTAAATCTTCTGCTATCTCGTCTGGTTTAAAATTAATAATGTGGTTCGGGTCGTCCACATATTTACGTAACATCGATACAAAAAAAACGTTTTGAACACGCAACATACTTGGCGATAAAACGAGTCTATAAGCAACAATTCCTACTTGATCGAGGATTTCAAATGGGCCACTTAAATCAAGGGTTGAGATTTTCTCTCTTCGTCGATTCGTGCTTCTAGAATAACGCCCTCTTGAACCTTCTTCTTCATATTCATCAGCTCTGAGTATGTAGCTTGAACGGTTTTAACTTTATTGATTACAGTCGATTCTAATCGTATATTCGTTATCTTCACGTGGGTTCGTATATTCGCACTTGTAATCGCATACAATCTTCTACTCAACGCGTCAGCTACCACGTTCATTTTTTTCACGATGATATTGAATGGTACGATCATAATCTTCAACAGCTCGAGCCAACGTCTTTGGCACATTACACGTTAGTTTTAGGTGAAGAAAATATTTAAGGATTTTAGAAATAGATTTTGTACTGGGGTCAATACAAAATTCGATTTTACGCTCTAGGGGTAGACTAAGAAGTCTTCAATAATACATCAGAAAATTTATTAACAATAGAAATATCATTCAAATAATATGAATTATTATCTAATAATATTATTCAGATAATATGAATTATTGCTCCGATAATAGAAAATACTGTGTAGTGACAATTATTAAAACAACAGTAATATAAAATATCAACGCAGCAATTATTGAATCAATAAAATATAATATTGAACAGTAATTACTGTAACAATTATTGAGTAGTGCCTTCTTACGTAAGAATCAATAATTGGTGCAATACCGTGTGCTACTGTGCACCAACACGTATTACTGTGTTTAACCACCGGGTATTCCAACAGTATTAACGGTAACAACTACGCCGTTATTTATAAACAACTTATTTTTGTCGTTTTCTTCATCCAATCGCTTTCCGTTATGGGGCCCACAAAAGACTGCGCCGTCGTACGAATATTCTCCGACAGTAAGAATATTCCACGACCAAGCGAATATTCCCCGACAACAATGAATATTTTAGGACCACTTGCTTATTTAAAATATTTGCGCATTTTACCCATAACTAACCACATTAATCAAATCAACCCTTACTATTTCAGAATAATAAATAGAGGAAATTAAATTTCATTTATTAATAATTTTGGGTCTTACAACCTCCCCTCCTTATGAAATTTCGTCCTCGAAATTGACATACGTACCTGGTGTTTCAAAAGATGAGGATACCTCGCTTTCATTTTCGTTTCCAACTCCCAGGTCATTTCCTCAATAGCATGGTTTCTCCACAAAACTTTAACTTGTGGTATGACCTTCGTGCGTAGGACATGCTCCTTCCTATCCAAGATCTTGATAGGTACCTCCTCGTACGTTAAGTCTTCAGCTATCTCGTCCGGTTCTAACTCAATAACGTGGTTCGGGTCTTTCACATATTTACGAAGCACAGATATATGAAAAATATTTTGAACACGAGACATACTTGGAGGTAACGCGAGTCTATAGGCCACATTTTCTACTCAGTCAAGAATCTGAAATGGACCAATAATCGTGGATTGAGTTTTTCTCTCTTCCCAAATCTTGTAACTCCTTTCCATGGAGCTACACGTAATAATACATGATCCCCAATGTCAAATTCCACGTCCTTTCGATGAAGATCCACATAACTCTTTTGTCGATCCTGTGCCGTTTGTATACGTTGTCTAATCGTTTGGATCTTCTCTGTAGTCTTTCGTACCAACTCTGGTCCCAACAACGTTGCTTCTACCACCTCATCCCAACATACTGGAGAGCGACACTTTCGTCCATACAATGCTTCAAAGGGAGCCACACCTATACTTGCCTGATAACTGTTGTTGTAGGAGAATTCCACCAATGGTAGGTACTTATCCCAACTTCCTTTGAAATCTAGGACACAAAGTCTTAATAGATCTTCAAGAGTTTGAATAGTCTTCTCTGATTGCCCGTCCGTTTGAGGATGGTATGCCGAACTGAACCGTAAATCCGTGCCCATAGCTTTTTGTAAGCTAACCCAAAATCTTGAAGTGAATCTTGGGTCACGATCCGAAACTATGGATACTGGCATGCCATGCAACCTTACAATCTCATTCACGTACATACTAGCAAGACGTTCAAGGGAATAAGTCTCCCGTATCGGCAAGAAATGAGCAGACTTGGTTAATCTATCAACTATAACCCAAATAGCATTTATGCCTTGAGAAACCGTGGGAAGACCCGTAACGAAATCTATGGTAATGTGTTCCCACTTCCATTTCGGAATCTCAAGTGGTTGCAATGGACCCTTTGGTACTTGATGCTCCGCCTTTACACGTTGACAAGTTAAACACCTCGAGATAAACTTTGCAATCTCTCTCTTCATATTGATCCACCAAAATGTATGTCAAAGATCACGATACATTTTAGTACTTCCAGGATGGATTACAATTGTTGTATTGTGTGCCTCTATCATGATCTTGTACTTCAAATCAGAATCGTTAGGAACACAAAGTCTGGAGTGGACTCGAAGTATTCCTTCTTCATCGATTCTTGCTTCTGGAATAGCACCTTCTTGCACTTTCTTCTTCATACGCATCAGCTCCGGGTCTGTAGCTTGAGCAACTTTAACTTTATCGATTAAAGTTGGTTCTACGCGTATACTTGACATCATCGCACTCGTTCCTGCATATGATCTTCTACTCAACGCGTCAGCTACCACGTTTGCTTTTCCAGGATGGTATTGAATAGTGTGGTCGTAATCTTTTAACAGCTCGAGCCAACGTCGTTGCCGCATGTTGGAAGCTCTTCTCGCATTCCTCGGTTCATTCGAAGTTTGTATCTTTTCGAGTCAGCTGAGTTAATGAAGTAGCGATTCGAGAAAATCTTTTCACGAATCTCCGATAATAACCAACTAAGCCTAGGAAGCTACGTATTTTGATTACTGACTTAGGTTTGCTCTCAACTGTGACTCATATCCCAATCTTGGATAGCACGTCACAATGACACCTATCAGTTTACTACCGCACGAATATGGCGTCCCCTACAGAGAGTCTGGCTTCAGTGCATTCCACAAAGGAAGTCACCAGATAGAGGCTCGGGTACAAACTTCTACAGTTAGGTTTTTAACTCCTGAAGTTCAATAGGAGCCATTCGATATGAGATTTTAGAAGTGAGTTTTGTACCAGATTCAAAGATGATACAAAATTCAATATCACGCGTAGGCCAAGAAATTCTTCAAGAAATACGTCAGGGATTTACTAACAATAGAAATATCATTCAAATCTGACGTATTTTTGTTCAAGTCCATAACATGGGCTAGGAAAGCTTGACATTCGTTTTTCAATAAACGAATGGCTTTATGACTTGATATGACAGTGATTGATTTTAATGACTTTGTTGCTTGAATTCGAACAACAGGTTGATTAGGAATATGAAAACTAACCACCTTACGAAAATAATCAATTTTGGCATGATGAGTAGTTAACCAATCAATACCTAAAATCACATCAAAAGCAAGTATCTTTAAAGAGATAAGATCAACATGTAATGTGATGGTGCCAACTTGGATCAAACAAGATTTATAAACAGTGGATGTAACGAAAGTTTCTCCTAACGAAGTTTCAACAGATAAGTCAAAGTCTAATTTCTCAGAAGTCAAATTTAAACGTTGAGTATAAGCAGGAGAGATAAATGAATGGGTAGAACCGGTATCTAATAAGGTATAGACTTCGCAAAAATTTACAATTAACTAACCCGTGCTAACTTCGTTCGGGTTCCTCGCATTTTGACCAGTCACGAAAAACGCTCTTCTAGAAACCGTTGACTTTGACTTTTCTGGGACAACTTTTTGAGTCACCGTCCCCGCTGAACTTGGTTTCGCTACCGTACAATCTCGAGCGATATGTCCTTCCTTTCCACAATTATAGCATACCTTGAACTGTTGTGGACAGTTTGGGCTGATATGTCCCTCTTTTCCACATTTATAGCATATGACCGGTGGTCGTTCTCCTCCCTTGGAACCAGTTGCTGCCGGTGCTGACGTCTTCGTATTATCATTGTTGAATCTCCTCTTTTTAAAATCTCCTCCCGACTCGCTTCTTCTATTTTCATAGCCATGATTACCACCAGAGTGGTTGCCGTTCTTGTCTGTACTTTTCTTTCTCCGCTGGTTATCATTGTTCTGATGACTGTTGTCACCGATATGATCCTGGTTGTGGTCCCTCGGTTGACCGTACTCGTTATCTCGCTCCAACAATTGAGCCCTGTTGACAACATCTGAATAGAGAGAAAATTTATGAGAAATGAGATATTGACGTATGCCGGGTTTCAAACCTCTCAGAAACATCCGTGTCATACGTTCCTCATTCTCCACCAAATGAGGTGCAAACCTGGACAACTCTGCAAACTTCGCCTCGTACTGGGACACCGTTATGTTATTCTGCTCTAGTCTAATAAACTCTACCTCATTCATATGACGAATACTTTCAGGAAAGTACTTGTCATTGAATAGTTTCTGAAATGTCTCCCAAGACATGCTGAGTGCGGCTGGATGGGTACGCTTCACAGATTCCCACCAGTAGTCTGCCTCGCCACGGAACATAAAGGTGGCGAATGGAACCTTCTGTTCCTCCGTGCATCCCAAGAAATCAAATATCTTGGTAATTTGCTTGACCCATGTCTCCGCCTTAATCGGATCCGGCTTTCCCCAGAATTCTGGTGGTCCCAACTCTTTGAACTGCTTGGCTGTGACCAGCTGTGCGTTGCCATTGTTTCTTCCTATATTTTGAACAGGAATCTCCTTCGTCTGGTTTTGCATGAATTGCAAAAAGTTTCTAAACATCTCATCGTTCACCGTCTGCTCAGTGGTATTATTCACAGGAGGAACATTGTCAGCCTATTGCACGTTCTCCTCGTTGGTGAGTACATGCGTCTCCACGGTTTCATTTACTCCACTGTTAACATTCTCAATCGACATTCTCAAATACTGCCATAAAACAAGGGTTAATTTAACAAATTAGCAAATCACATAATATCCCTATATTATGACCGACCAACAAATAAGCTTAGGTAGGACACACTAGCGAAGGATTTACTCGTCTCTCCCCTCCTAGTTCTATTCCCCGATCTCCGCCAGAGATCATATCCCTAAGCTCTGATACCAACTGTGACGCCCCCAAAATAGGACCAATCCATCCAACCCATTCTGAGTCGCCAAATAAATGGTACAGAAAATAACTACAACTTTATTATTACAATTGTCGTGCAAAATACGACAACACATATACTGTGAGTTTAAATACAAATATTGTCATCTAGACAGTATTCATACTCAACTAAGAACTCATTATACTTATTGATACACTATTTTACAAAATAGTGAGGACTACTAAAACAACTGTCTTGAACCATCATTCCACACCCCGACTAGTACTCGCTACATTCTCGCCTCCTGAGAAGAAAATGGAACAACAAGGAAAAGGGTGAGCTCAACTAGCCCAGTAAAGAATATTATGACTAAGATAATATACAACAAATTATCGTTAGTCTTCAACAGGGAAAAATTTAATAGAATACAATAGACAACAAGTTTTAAATCAATATTCGCAGCGGAAAATAATAATTCATAGAGAAGTTACGTAGAGAATGAAATCTGCGATTATCTATGAATTTAAAAGCCCATCATCAACATTTTATCCCTGTAATATCAATCAATAAATATCTTGAATCAAATAGTCATCTTTGCACTACAGGCCAAAGATATTCATCAGTTGGTCATGTTCACCTCAACGCCTGTTCATCTTTGCACTACGGGCCAAAGATATTCATCAGAAATCATTAATCTTTGCACTACAGGCTAAAGATATTCATTTATGTCATCATTTAGAACTGAGGATGATGAAAAATATTTTTTTAAGGAAACGAATCCAGTGAAACAAAATAATAAATGTTAAGGATTCGTATTTCAGCTATTCTATGTCCAAAAATACCTCATAAATAATCATAGTGGAGTAAAATTCAAGAATGATCAAAATATGGATACAATCAAAGCTAGTATCCAGAATAGATATTTTGGACGAAAAGAAGAAAATTTTATTTTTCGGTGAATAGTAACTCGTGAGTAGTAACTCGTAAATAGTAACTCATGAATAGTAACTCATGAATAGTAACCCCGACATGAAAAATTCCAAATTTGATAAAAAGTTCAGATCAATACTTCGGCATAATGATATTGAAGAAAATAATATCATTTAAGAAGAAATAACATCCCTTACCTCGGAAAGACGGTACTTCTGACTGGAATACTAGATATAGTGCTGAAGGAAACTTGCACCGTGTAGCAACACTCAAAGTATCAAATACTCACAAGAATACGCTCGATATAGAGAGAGAAATAGAGAGAAACTTGTGTTTCTGGTGTGATTTTCAATTCTAACCTAAGCACCCTATTTATAGGAAAATGCTTAGAACACCAAAGCAGAAAATTTAATATAATAATAATATATTTATCAAATTTTCCTTAGCCCACCTCTAGACATCTGATCTCAGCCCATTTATATCACATGTTAGCCCACTTAAATGCCAAAAAACGTTTTTCTTCAAAATAATAAATAAAACTTCCAAAAATCAATTATTTCGGAACTTCAGAACTTCAATAATTCATAATAAATAGCCCTTTTATCAGAAAATTTGAATCTTGGGAGTTTTTATAAGAAATTCAATTCTCTACAACTTTGCAGAAGAAAGTTTTTTCAAATTCCAAACAGAAATTGACCGAAATCCACAAACGGGCGATTTTACAGTCAATAATAAATTTTCGGTCAAGAATTGTGTCCACCAACACACAAAATATGTGTTAATCATTTAATGCCACAAAAATACTCTTCCTCCTTATATACTCATATATTCCACATTCATTGTAAAAATATCACCATCAATATATTATTAAAATAATATATTTAAATGAATTATTTTAATAAAATATTAATTTTTAACAATTGTCACATTAAAAATTTTCTCCATCTATATCCACATAAAATCAATATTTTTCTCATCATATAAATCAATAATTAATTATACACAAATAATATTACAGAATCACAGTACTGGCAACCAGGCCGTTCCCAGGAAAGAGAGGGCTTTCCAATAAGGATTTCTCCTTACTGGCGCGCAATTAGATGACCAAACCTCTCCTTAGACAGAACTTTCTAGATATTGCCAATAATATTATCTAATAATATTATTCAGATAATATGAATTATTGCTCCGATAATAGAAAATACTGTGTAGTGACAATTATTAAAACAACAGTAATATAAAATATCAACGCAGCAATTATTGAATCAATAAAATATAATATTAAACAGTAATTACTGTAACAATTATTGAGTAGTGCCTTTTTACGTAAGAATCAATAATTGGTGCAATACCGTGTGCTACTGTGCACCAACGCGTATTACTGTGTTTAACCACTGGGTATTCCAACAGTATTAACGGTAACAACTACGCCATTATTTATAAACAACTTATTTTTGTCGTTTTCTTCATCCAATCGCTTTCCGTTATGGGGCCCACAAAAGACTGCGCCGTCGTACGAATATTCTCCGACAGTAAGAATATTCCACGACCAAGCGAATATTTCCCGACAACAATGAATATTTTAGGACCACTTGCTTATTTAAAATATTTGCGTATTTTACCCATAGCTAACCACATTAATCAAATCAACCCTTACTATTTCAGAATAATAAATAGAGGAAATTAAATTTTATTTATTAATAATTTGGGGTCTTACATTCCAGGACTTGGAAGTCACCAGCGAGAGGCTCGAGGCTCTTCACACTTATGGCTTGATATGACAATGATTGACTTTAGTGGTTTGGTTACTTTGAATTCGCATAACAGGTTGGTTAGGAATATGAAAGCTAACAACCTTACAAAAAGCATGATGAGTAGTTAACCAATCGATTCCTAAAATCACATCAAATGCAAGTATTTTCAAAGAGATACGATCGACAGGTAACGTGAAAGTGTTGATTTGAACAAGATTTATAAATAGTGGAGGTAACGAAGGTTTCTCCCAACGGAATTTCAACAGATAAATCAAAGTCTAACTTCTCCGGAGTTAACTTCAAACATTGAACACAACTAGGTGAAATAAAAGAGTGAGTAGAACCGGTATCTAATACGGTATAGACTTCACAAGAGTTTATGACTAACATACTCGTGATAATTTTATTCAGGTTCCTCGTCACGAAAAAAAAACGCTCTCTCTTAAACTACCGATTTTGGATTGTCTGGGACATCCTTTGGCATCGCTATCTCAGCTGGACTTGACTTCACCATACGACAAAATTGAGTTAGGTGACCTTCTCTTCGGCAATTAAAACACGCTTTGGATTGCTGCGTACAGTTTGGACGGATGTGTCCCTCCTGTCCGCATTTGAAACATACGACCGGTGGTCGTTCTTCTTCCTTTGAAACGGGTGTTGGTGCCGACGTCTTCACGTCATTGTTGAACCTTCTCTTTTTGAAATGTCCATTCTTATTATTTTGGCCATGATTACCACCGAAATAGTTATCATTTCTGGCATGTTGATTCCCTCTATGCTTATTGTCACCTCTTTGATGACTATTATCACCGGTATTATCATTTTGTCGGCTGCTCTCTTTTGGTTACGTTGACTCGTTATCGCGCTCCACTAGCTGAGCCCTATTTACAATATCTTAATACGAACACAATTTATGAGAAATAAGATATTGACGTATCTCCGGCTTCAAACTTTTTAAAAACATCCGCGTCATTCTCTCTTTATTATCAACCAAGTGGGACGTAAATCGGGACAACCCGGTAAACTTGGCTTCATATTACGACACGGTCATGTTGTTTTGCTCCAACTTGATAAATTCCACCTCCTTCATGTGACGAATGCTTTCCGAAAAGTACTTGTCATTGAACAGCTCTTGGAACTTCTCCCAAGACATCTTGAGTGCATCAGGTTGGGTACGTTTTACAGATTCCCACCAGTGATCTGACTCTTCACGCAACATAAAGGTGGCAAAGGGAACCTTTTGCTCATCGGAGCATCCCAAGACAACATATATATTGGTGATCTACTTTAACCACGTCTCCGCCTTAAGTGGTTCTGACTTTTTCAAAAATTTCGGTGGTCCCAGCTCCTTGAATTGCTTAGCGGTGACCAACCGTGGGTTGCCATTGTTTCCTCCTGCATTATGAGCAGGAGCCGCCTTCGCCTGATGTTGCATGAATTCTAAAAAATTCCTAAACGTACCGTCGTTCGTCAATTGATCAGTGTTATTGTTTACATGAGGATTATTGTCTTCATGTTGCACATTATCCTGATTATTGATATGTGGAGACTCAACGGTCTCCTGTGCTCCATTGTTTATCTCAACATTTTCAGATGTTATTTTCAAATACTGCAACAAAACAAGGGTTAATTAACATATCACATATTATCCCAGTACTCTAACCGACCAATTAAATACCAAATAAACTTAGGTAGTTCATACTAGCGAAGGAATTTCCCGTCTCTCTCCTCCTAGTTCTGGTCTCACATCTCAGCCAGGAATCATATCCCTAAGATTTGATATCAACTGTGATGCCCCCAAAATTAGGTATACATCACCCATCTTGAGTCGCCAGATACATGGTATAGAATTCAAATACAACTTAATAATACAACTGTCGTGTACAATACGACAAAACATAAACTGTGAGTTTAAATACAAATATTATCTTCTAGAGAGTATCCATACTCAAAAGAAGTCCTCATTACAATTATTATCACACTATTACATAGAATAGTGAGGACTACTAATGCTATCATTTGGTCCATCACTTCGTTTTTCGACTCGTCCCAACTATATTCTCATTTCCTAAAGAGAACAGTGAAAGAAAGGTTGAGCTCAACTAGCCCAGTAAGAAACATTATGACTAAGATAATGCAGAATAAATTATCATTAGTCTTCAATAATGTTAAACTGATAAAATACAATAGACATCAAATTTAATTGCAGCGGAACCAGCAATCCATTAAAAGAGTCAAGTAGAGAATAAAATCTACTATCTTTTATGATTTAAAAGGTTTTTCATGATTTTTATCGCTGGGACTCAGCTTAATAAATAATCCACATCATCGAATCACCCCTGCACTACGGCCAAAGATATTCTTTAGTATCACGACCACGAATTATCCATGCACTACGGCTAAAGATAATCATGTTTTCATCAACGGTCCTGATCATGCCATAAAATAATTCATCTTTGCACTACGGCCAAAGAGAATTCATAGTCATAATCATACCAAAAACTGTCCATCAATGCATTACGGACCAATGAAGACTTTTTCCACATCATTTGTAACATTACGGTCATGATTACACCGAATAATCCCTTGTCATAATCATACCAAGTCCATCTATGCACTATAGGCCATAGATGACTTTCAACAAAATATAAACATGAGGATGATGACAATGATATAAGAATTCAATAAAACAAGTTCAAGAATTAATTTATCTAGGAACTGATAACGTCTAAATTGTCAACATGATACTGCTTTGTAGAGTAAAATTCAAGAATGCTCAGAAGAATATTTCTATGAAAAGATACTGGATGAAGCACAAATATCAAGGATATTTCACTAATTTCATGGAGTATAGAAGTCAAAGTTTTAACCAACTGAGTATAATAAAGAATGGAATAACAAAAGAAATCACCATGTATGCGATAGACCGCACAGACAGGTTATTCTAACAGAAAAATAAATAGTGGAACCAGGTCATGCGTAAATGCACCGACAGGATATTCCGACAGAATAATAAATAATGGAACCAGGTCCGGCGTAAACGCACAGACAGGATATTCCGACAGAATAATAAATAATGGAACCAGGTCCGGCGTAAAGCATATATAGGATATTCCGACAGAATAATAAATAATGGAACCAGGTCCGGCGTAAACGTACAGATAGGATATTCCGACAGAATAATAAATAATGGAACCAGGTCCGGCGTAACGCACAGACAGGATATTCCGACAGAATAATAAATAATGGAACCGGGTCCAGCGTAAAGCACAAACAGAATGTTGCAACAGAATAATAAAAATGCAATAACAGAAGAATTTCACCAAGTATAGGGTAGCCCGCGTATACAGGTTATTCCAACAGAATAATAAAGCATGGAATAACAGAAGTTCTCTTCATGAATAAGAAAGAAAGAATACCCTTTACGAGTACAACAAATAATATCCCTTACCGTAAAAGAAAGTTGATATCGGAGTAGTGAAGTAGCAGAATACTTTTCTTCTTTCTCTCTATAGTTTCTCTCTCCAGAGTTTCAGTGAATTCGTAAGAAAATAATGAAGGAATGAGCTTCTATTTATAAAAAAATGGACTGCATAGTAACTAACTCATGAACGGTCTAGATTGATTTACTTTAATCTGACGGTCCATATTTAAAGTAAAATCTTTTAAATAAAATATAATATATTCTATTTATAATCTAATAAAACGAATAACTTTATAATAGATTTTACTATACAAATACTATGCAGGCACTATGCAAACACTATGCATAATAAAATATAATATATTCTAATTATTATCTAATAAAACAAATAACTTTATAAAAGTATTCTGTTTTATATAAAAAGATTTTACTATTAGCCTAATAAAACGAATAATTTTATAAAAGTATTCTGTTTTATATAAAAAGTTTTTCTGTTTTATTACATTAATAATACCAATAAAACAAAACTGAGTGACTTATCACGTAAGCATTAATAATCAATACCGTATGCTACTATGAAACCACACGTATT
The DNA here is from genome assembly GCA_016801055.1 of Panax notoginseng. Lineage (NCBI taxonomy): Eukaryota > Viridiplantae > Streptophyta > Magnoliopsida > Apiales > Araliaceae > Panax > Panax notoginseng. Next base: position 210,454,115 of record CM029015.1, on the reverse strand, counting down.
ATTATACTTTTACTACCGAGTAGTTCAACTGTATTAACGGTAAAACTTCCGCCGTTATTTTTATAAAATATTTTTGTCGTTTTCTCAATCCGACAATAATTTCGTTGTGGGGTCCACCAATAATTGTGTCGTCGTACGAATATTCCCCGACAAAAATAATATTTCCCGACCAATCGAATATAATACAACAACTTGCATACTTTGTAAAATTTATAAATATTACCCACAACTATAACATTATATCAAATCCACACCATAATATTCAAAAAAATATTTCGAAAAATTTAAATATTTATTCATAAAATCTGGAGTCTCACAATCTAAAACAATAGTCCAGAACCGTTGTCATAATCAGTTCAAACTTGGCGACGGATTTTAACAACAATTTAATCTGTCATCCACATGCAAGACCCTCTTTTTCCGAAATATATAATTGGTGCTAAATTCTTGAATCAAGAAAAAGCATTCCTCTTCATCCCTTGTGAGATATGATAAATACTAAAAGCAAATCAATTTTATAATTAAAATTTATCACTACTTCTAATTTTTTATGACAGTGGAATCTGTCGAAAATAAGTTTTAACTTTTAGATTTAAAAAATAAATAAAATATCCCCTTATCCAAAGGTATGGATAAGAAGTTGTACATGATCAAACCACTTGATCTTAAAATTAAGTTAGGATACTTATGCCACTTGATCAAACTAATTCGAGTTTTGTGTCGGAAATTGTTGTGATTGTTCTCAAGGGCGTATCCATAAATTTTATCAAGGGTGGTCATTTTTATAATTAAAGATAATTTAAAGATGAGAATTGATATTTCCACAAGTTAATATGATATTTTCACAAGTAGATTTTATTTTTAACTAAATCGACCCTTTGTGCAATAGACCAACTATATGATTTAGTTTATACGGTCCGAATCTTAAGCTCACCCCTTATCTATCATACTTTGTATACCCCTTTTAGAGACAGATCGGAAGACGATTCGGTCCGTCGCTATATGTTTTCCGTCGCTAAAAGTTAAAACGACGGTTAATATATTTTAACTATAGGTCAAAAAACATAAACTGTGTACAAAGATATATTAAAAAAAAAAAGTGGTCGTGGAACGATGGTTGTTTGTGGGGGCGGTGGTTTGGAAGCCATGGAGGTGTTTTTTAACTTTGTTCAGGTCTGAATCTAGGATTATAGGTTGAGGTTTTTACTTTCTTTTATTGATGTTTACTGACTTGACTTTGTGAAATAAAAAAATTATTGAATTAGTTTTTTTTATATCTTTTATTGATTTTTGTAATTTAACTATTTTTATTTTTAATATTTATAATACATATATTACTGTCATTTTGGTCCTTTTTATTTTAATTTGACATAAACTTTGAATTTTAGTCATTCATTAAATCAAAAATAAAAATAATAATTAGTGTTCAAAACTTTTGTTTTGAAATTTGAACTAGTTTATTAAAATTTTAGTTTGGTTTTGTCTTTTAATAATATATGTTTAAATTTGAATTAGTTTATTTAGATTTTTAATTTCTAAATAATATAATCTAATATATATTTATAATACTCATAATGGTAAAGACACATTTGTCCTTCGCAAAATGGGTTGGGTTAGATTTTTGGGCGGGTTTTAGTGAAATTGAGAAAAAGGAACATAATTGACACAAATTGTCACTTTAAGAATCGAAATTAAAATAAACTTTAACAATAATTTTAAAAGTGGTCGACAACTTCAAAGGATAGAAGTGTCATTCAACATATAGAAAATAATTTGTTATTAATATAAATTTTACCTTGTCCAGAAGGAGGACAATCAGTAGCAGGGGCAAGGGTGGTTAAGAGACCATCTTTAAATTCTTAAAAACTTTAACTATAGTAAGGTGGTGTTTGATTGCAAGCATCTTAACAACCCATCTCTTAATACATCTTAACAACTCACATCTTTATATTAAGAGATTATCTAAATAGTTTAAACTCATATTTGTATCTTAACTATTAAGAGTAACTCTTAATACAAAAGTGTGAGTTATTAAAATGCATTAAGAGGTAAACTGTTAAAATATATTAAGATACAATCAAACACCACCTAAATATACTATAATAAAGTGTGCCCATCCTAAGAAAAATAAAGTAGATACGGTTTATATAAAATAGGAGTCTCAAGTTACAATTTGTACAAAATTCAATTGTAATCTCAATTAAAAAAATTAGGTATATCATATCTTCAATTTCAATTTTTATTGTAACTACAGATGTTGACATATTCATTTTACGGTTCTTTAAATTTCAATTTTCACTAAATTTTAGGATTTTAATTTGTTCAACATATTGTCTTAAATTGATTTTATTTACTGATTTACATATAAAATTACATATGACATGAAATTGAGCATATTTGTCCTAAATTATTTTAACGTATGTAATATATATGTATTATATTTATAATGAACTCTATATTTGGTGAATTATATTAATCATTATTTCAATTCTGGAAGGATCCATCCACACTATCATATTGGCTCTATAGCCAAAAAAGGTCTTTCTTTCATGGAACTTGTCAATTGACAATTAATATTTTCACAAGAGAAATTGATATTTCTACATAGTCATGAATGTAGGTCTCGTTTACTATTCTTGTTTTATGTTGTGAGCGGAGATTTGATTTTAGAAGGTTTGGTTATGGTATGGATTAGTGAAGGCTAAAAATGTTATCGTGAGGTTTAGTGTTTGATGAAGGATGAACAGTTTTTTTTCTACTCAACTTCTATTATGTGGGATGGCGTGAGATTATCTCATAAAAAAGAAGAAATAATTAATTTAAAAAAATTTAAAATGACATAAATCTATATTTTATAAAACTTTACTCTCTTTTTTTAAATAAAAAATCTAATTTTTTTGCTTGATAATCATATTTAATTTTAAAACTTTTATTTTTTTAAAAAATTGAATTAGTTTTTTTTTACCTTTTTTTTTATTTTTTTTTAATTTCTATTTTTAGTTTTTATTTTTTTAATTTCTAATATTAATAATACATATAATAATGGTAAAGACAAAATTATCCTTAATAAAATAGGTCAGGTCAAAATTTAGTCGAATTTAAGTGAAATTGGAAAGGAGTAGAATTTACACAAAATGTTATTCTAAAGACCCAATTGACTTGTTTCAAAAAAAAAAAAAAGACCCAATTGACTGAAAAATAAATTTTATGGATGACTTTAAAAGTGGGTGATAATTTGAAGGGACATAAGTGTCGTGACATTTTCTATCGGGTAAATCATTAACACTATGATTAGTAATTCAATACATTTGGTACACATCATGATATATACCTACTGTTAATGCCAAGTTTGGCCAATACGTCCGATCACCAAATTCACGCATTTAAACTTGCACAATAACATATCACACTCAAAGATTGGTACAAGGTTTAACAATAGAGATTTTAGTGTTTAGTGCTCAAAAGTGTATTACCTGTTAATTGAAGTCAAACTTTGTATTTATAGGCATTCTTATCACCCCCAAAGTCCATCTCCGAATCAGACTAGGACTCCTAATCATGGCAGTTATCATTATTTGGGTCCAACACAATCTCTTTAAAAGGTGCAAGTTGGATATGATCCAAACACTTACCTCTGGAGTTAACATTTAAATATGGTTAAGATTGAAATCATTAACCATCTAAACTTCTTATCATTCCATACTCCATATAGGCCCAAATCCATCCGAACCCTTATAAACTGGTCTGGGCTCCAGCCCGAAGGACTCGGACGCCCGACCCCAGACATCACCAAACCGAACGAGACTCGTCCAGAGAACTCGGACGCCCGAACCCAAACACTACCAATCCCCTTGCTGGCTTTGGCTCATTGGACTCAATATATCCTTCTCAGCTCAAGCCTTCAGCCCACATAGGGGTCAGTAGATCACGCCCGAACACCTACCTAAACACATATTACTTGGTATATGACTAGTGATAATAAAAAATGGTTATATTGTATCATTTTTGTTTGGTAGAAGATACGTGATTAACGGTAATTGTTATTGTGATTGTTTGACATATTCAAAATTATTAGGTATATTTTTTCCAAATATTGATCTTTTACTCAAATATTCGTGTATTAATTTTAGTTAAATGATTCATCCATATGATTATTGTCAAATATGCAACAATCATAAAAGTACTATCAAGCTAATTAATTCAATATTACTTAGGAAATCGAATTAATTTTTTTAATATATTTATAAAATACCAGTTCGTGATTTATTCCATTATTAAATAAATTTTCAGTCGAATTATGATTGCAACGTATATGCATACATGAAATTAAGAAGGACCACACTTTAATTTTTTATATCTTATTCTATATATTTTCACGTTGATCGCAAATATTTATCGATATGTATATCATTTTCCATTATTAAACACAAAAATTTCAAGTAGGTCGTTAATAAAAAATTAAACTATAATAATAAATAACAAACAACACCACATATTTTGTACATTTAATGAATTATTTTAGTTGTAATAAACATGTCGACGAACAAAAAACAACTAACAAATTAAAAAAATGTAAATTATGTGACTAATAAGAATATTTATGTCTCAATTATTGAATGTAAAGGATATTTGTGTCTAAATAAAAATTTCAAGATGACCACTATGTGGAAATCTCAAAATACCACCTATTTTTTTGTTCATCTGATTATCGAGAATCTTTATACTTTACCGGATATTTAATTACCAAGAATATAAGATTACTAATATAACAAACACAATTGATAAATATAACTAAGTATTTAAGATGACCACTTCAGATGACTTGCAACAAACGCTCCTTAATATTGTTAAAATTCAGCACTGATCAATTCCACTTTCCCAAACATTGAACTAAAATGTGATAATAGTCTAAGAAAGGATGGCTCTCAACTAGTAGAGATCTTCCATGCAAAATTCACTTCACAAAACTACTACTTTAAGCCACTAAATACTCAACCCCGCAACCTTTATAAAGCAAAACTATCAAGGAAACCCACTCCATAAACAAAACTTAGATATCAAAATTCCAATGTATTACTTATATTAATGAAAATTTGAACTTAGAAGAAGAGCAAATTTTGTTTAGTAACATCCAAATCAAACATTATTGCAGAAAGATCACCACAACTAATTACGCTATGAACTACTAGCTTATATTCTATCTTTAAACTGAACTACTAGCTTAGAATCAAACTCTAAACGAAACGAACACATCAAAGGAACTCTTCACTTCGGTGGAGGGAAGAAGATGGCATCTGAAGTCCTTTTAGAGCGGAAGTGCTGCTCTATGTCTGAACCCACATTGAAAGATGCCTGGAGCACTTGAGGAGATAAGGCCTTCCATGCACCGATGCTTCCAGCCAAATGGGTGAATATGGGACTGCAATAAGCACGATATCATTAGAATCATAATTAACTAATAGTAAATCTAATGTTGAAAATAGTGTTACTTGAAACGTGGTATGTTTCAGTACGCGGTATATAGTTAAAATGTAATATGCTAGAATATCTTTATATAAGTTTATAGTTAGGAATTCTCTTAGAATCTAAATGTAATAAACCTAAGAATTATAGAAATTTTTTAGTTGAATGCTTTATAAATATTTTAGGACAAACGTAATGTTTGAGCATCACATACTAAGTTATAATATTGATATTTGTGCAATTATAGTTAAACAACAAAAAAAAAATTTTGGTACACTAAATTTAGAATATTGATAATGTGCAGTTCGCCTATGAGAGTATATGGTAACTGGTTGAAAAGACACGGATTACAAACGAAAATAAGTAGAGAGTGAGAAATCAAAAACTACAAACTAACATGTAAAAGGTGCTTACTTAGGAGTGGAAATGATTGAGAACCACTCGAGGCCTTCAGGATTAGCAATCTTTGAAACCACGAAAAACCTAGGCACAATAAATAAATTACCAGCCTCGACAGTTGTTTCCAGAACGCGTTTCCCATCAACACCAACAACCTGAGCACGGCCGCTGCCCCGAACAATGTAAGTCACCTGGTATGCCGAGTCACAGGAAAAGCCTGGAGAGCACATAGCACTTCCATCTAACCTAACAAGATCAGCTCCTAGGCCAACCTCACCAACCAAAGGTAAATTCTTAGTGTTCAAAACCACAACCCTTCCACCATCCTTAATATCCACATCTAGTGGAGCTTCCAGGCAGTTCAACACCAAGCCATTTCGGTGTTCCTCACTGGGCTCAGTAATATTGAAACCTACATCAAGCTTGACAATTCCAGTACCAGATTGATTTCCAACAAGGGTCTTCACAACACTTTCTTCCAAGTCCCATGCCCTACTTACAAACTCGGTTGAAAAGCCGTTGAAGATGCCATTAGAGCCCGTCAAGAAAAAATCAGCGAATGAACCTGCTTTGTGGGCTTTTGAAGTATCTCCCAAGAAAAGAACTACAAGCTCAGTGTCCTCTTTGTTGTACCACCATGTCACAACACCAAACGGAAGAGCAAGGGAATCCCCTGTTTTGATGGTAAGAACCTTTTCTTCTTTCTCAGGGAGAACAATTCCAGCAACTCCACTACCTAATGAAAAAATAATAATAATAATAAAATACGACAATGAAAAAGGTCAATGACAAAGAATATTTCACTCACTACTTGACAAAATTGTGATTTACTCGGTTTCAAAATCAATTTTTTTGCACATTGTACAACTATACAATTTTGGGCTTTATACAGTTCCCGATAAGTGAGAGGTGCACAAATATGTATACAAAAACATCTATACAAGTTCGGGTTTATACAGTTCCAGATAAGTGAAGATGTCCGTATAATAATCATCAGCTTAAGCTTCAATAAACTTTGACATAAGCAATCAAATCATGAGAAGCATAAGAATAGTAAGCCTTTAGCACTGTCCCTTGTTATTCAGTCTCATCAATCTCTCACCAAAGACTGGCCAGTGCCCAGAATGAACCCAATAAAGAGAACCCATAACATAAAGTTCACCAACAAAAAACAACTTTGAGCGAGTATTTACATAAAGCATAGAAATAAACCCACTCTTTACTAACAGTAGGTAAGCAAAGAATCTGAGTTTTGATTATAGTATTTATACAATCCTAAATCAAAAGAACAGTTGGACATGTATTACAACTAGAATAGAAATTAACCCAATCATGAGTTCTATAATTACAGATGCACTAGAAAAACGTTTAAAATAAGGGGATGACAAATTTTAATAGAAATAAAAAACACTGATTCGATTGAAACATTGACTGATATTTATATACTCACCATAAAACCAACCAATTAAATTCATCAAAAAAATCAATTAGGCATAAGGATTAAACCACCAATACAATCGCATCTAAGAAATTTAAACAGCGCTCAGAAGCAACATGCTTATAACATTGACCCATTGGATAAATTATGAAACAAAAATCAAACTAAATTCCATAACATGTATCTAGATATTCTGTTACTATCTAAACGATCAAACATGACCCGTTGAATAAATTATGAAATAAATCAGAACAAAAATTAAATTAAATTCCAAAAATCTAGATTAGATACCTTGAAGAACATAAGCCACCTTAGCAGAATCAGAATAGCGAGGCAGGGCAAACCCATTCTTCTCAAGAGCAAGCTTAGAAGCCCCAATATTGCCGTCCTTTAGCATGGGCAATTCATCGGGGGACCAAGCATAATAGTTTCCACCATTGCCTCCGTACACCTTCTTAGCCAACTTGGGTGACAAGTCAATATCCATCTCTTCTCTTTCTTCGCAAGAAAATCAAATCCCAAAACCTTTTTTATAGTAATTATAATAATGGTGAGATCGGAAGGACCGACTCCATTATGTATTTATAGGTGATTTAGATGATTAAGATTTATGTCCCATAAGGATTTTAAAAGACAAAAGAAAAAGGGCTTATCTTATCCGGATTAGAAAGATAAACTTTAATATTGTAAATCGAATTTTATCCCAAAAATATTTTTTTCAATAATATCTTAAAATTCTATTTATAAAAATCACCTATAAATACTCAAAGAGAGTATGTTTATTATAGTATAAAACTAGATATAAACCCGCGCGTTGCGACGGGATTATTCAGTTTTTTAATAATAAATATGTACGTACAATTAATAAATTAAATTATAATAAGAAGATGGTAGATTGTTGTGCGATGATCAAATTTTACACAGAAAAACAAATGAAAATACATTGTAGGGGGTAGTGTTGAGATTTTACCAGTTTGTACATTACACTTTAAGTATGTGACTATTGCTTTTAGGCTAATAGCAAAGTAAGTGATCTCAACTTGTGGACAAATCATTTTTTATACTCTTTCCTTTTTCTATTAAAGACATTATGTAAGTGAACCGTATCAAGTTTTTGAAAGAAAAAAAAAACATTTGTTACAGTTACTTGTCAATAATAGGTACAGATCGATAATTTAAATTTTGATATCTTATATGCATCCACACTCCTCTCAAATGTAACTTGAATCTCTGTATTGATCACAACATTTGACTGTGTACTATATTTGCTCTTTTTCTATATATACATCAGCTTCGGAGGTTATGCAATCGATTTCTTTTCAGACGTTGCAAACACTGAGCGAGAATGGTAAGAGTAGAGTAAAACGGGTTTTGAAAATTAAATGATGAACACATGGTTGACCTCAAGTAGTTGGGAGCGGTGTTAAAGTTTTGTTCATTAATTTATTTGAGTTGAGAAATTTGAGCCTAATTTCTATGAACATCAAAAAAAATTTAACCGTCACATTTATCATGCAGACTACATTTGTCGTTAAAAGTTGAAGAACTTGATTATTGCAAATGTCACTTTTTGAATTTTGAAGTTGAAAATTCCATCCATATCACGGAAAATGTTGACAATTAAAGTTCAATCCCAAATCACCAAGGGTGGTGCCAGTTTGGCAGGTATAAGTACCCATGCAGTACTGAGTACGGACATCTCGATTACCATAGACACCCCTTGTTTATCTGCACCCCAGCTTTACCGTTTTAAATAAAATTCCAAGTTGTAAATTTTTGAAATTGATAAAGAGAATGGACCTTAAAAAGACAAAAGAAGTACTCATTTTTAAGAATTGTTATGCACTCATTTTTATTAAATATTATGCACTTATTTTTATTAAATTGAACATTTAAAATTATTAAATAAAATTTTACCCTTTAAAATGGTAAAATAGTGTCATTAAGAGACAACTTACTTTTTAGTTATCAAACAATTTTTTAGATTCAGACTTCATAACTATTAAGATGATCTAATTTATTAAGACATCATAATCATTTTAATCTTACTTCTCAGGTCTATCAAACACAACCTAACTTAAGTGCTCAAAGATTTATCTCTGTATCATATTATTTTGTTTTAGAGCTCATACTCAAAAAAGTACCGGTATGACCTCATAAGAAGACAAATTGAAGGTACTAAGTAACTAATTGAATAAATATATGGCCTTGTCATTCCTCGGCTATTGTATATGACAAAGCCTCTGTCTGTTGTCATTGCTTGATATTTGGTCTTCCATTAATATATACTATTGTGTGTTTGATATGATCTTTTTTTTATTCTTCTAATTCCTTTATTTATTTATTTATTTTATTTTATTTTGCGTTAAGGCATGATATTGTAGTTGTTATAGAACTAATTTTGTTTGTGGTCTTCTATTATGCGCTGCAGATATTGGCATCAATCATCAACCCATCATCTAGTTATTATCTGAGAACAGACAAACAAATTTATGACCATACACAATGAGCATAAAACTTATTTTTAATTGTAAAAATAAATATAAGTAAACAAAAGTATAAGAATTGTTTTGGGACAGTAGAATATGGCATGTTGTACATCAACTACCGTATCAAAAAAATGTGTGAGAGTGTAATATCATCACCATTTTACACGTTGCCTACTGAAGAGGACTCGCCATTCCTAACCGAGGTTGTTTTTTGATATATCACCATCAATTCTTTACCAGCAGATTTAGCCAATGTAAGATCTGAGTTAGTTATCCCACCTTTAATAATTCTGCTGAAGAACTTGTTTACTTTGTCATGTGCGGTTGTTTTGCCCAAATTTATACTTTTGGTACCAATAGAAAAGGAACCTAAAGCACTACTCAACTTAAGACGCTTAATCCATCTGCTGCTCCACTTTGGCCCCAGATGACCATCTGGGCGGTAGCATCAAAATTCATCGTGTCAGCAATTTTATGTGACAATTCTAATTATCAATTCAAGAGGACTTCAAACCAGTTGCAACATAAGTTCATTAAATGTAGATGCAGAAAGTTATCAGAAGAGATAAATACAGATATATAGGAGATATCAATTATAAATCCAAAACATCTGAAGGTCAAAAAATATGTCATGAGTGGAAGCATTGGTCAATATCCTCATAAAACACTGACCCTAATAATCTTGAGAATCTTATCCCTTCCTTTTCATACATGCCAAGTTGTGACTTAAAAAACAAAATTGACAATATAATTATAGATAAGACACTTCTCTAAAGAAGCAGAAGCATGAAAAGTATTTCAAATATTCCATCTAATTATGCATCACCGCCAATTTTAAATTTACAACTGTCTATCAAAATTTGAGATTGACATAAGCAACTTACATCATCTTCATCAAATCTTTTACCAATAAAATCAGAAGCCTTTCGTCCAACATCATTAAGCAGGGGAGTTAGTGCCATTGACAACACAACAACAATAATGAGAAGTTAGTTCAGCTCAAGTGGTAGCACCCCAAGCCTATAATAAAGCAGGCAATCTATAAATAAATCATGAAATGATTAAGTAGATCAAATGTAATCATGTAAAAAAAATGTAATCACACTAACCTGTTTGCTAGAGAAAAAACTACAAATCCAAATTCACCTCCCTGAGACAGAAGCAAACCGATCCTTACACTCTCTTGTAGAGTTAATCCAACATGAGGACCAATTGCTGTTATAATTAGAGTCTTAATAGCATTTAAACCTGCCAAGAGTGAAAGTACATTTGGCCACTCTCGGAGAAGAAGCTGCATAGGAAATGATAAATGTAAAACTCAACTTTGTAAAGCTACTTGGTTTTAATTCGAAGTTAATAAAAAGTACTATTAACTATCATAATCAATTTCAAGCTGTTTCTATCTGAACTTCATAGACAAGTTATGCAGCTAGGCTACATAGTCATTGTGTCCAACAATCTATCAAGTATGAAAACTCAAGGAACAAAATGAATAGTTAAGTCACAGAAGTAAAAATGTAAGACATTAGCAATAGAAATACCTGTGTGTCAATAGAAGTTCCAGTTTTCACGAAAAATAAACCAAGAAGTAAGCCTTTAAAAGGCCTTATATCAGCTTCAATTTGTGTTCGAAAATTTGTTTCTACCAGTAGAGCCCCAGCTAAAAATGCTCCAAGCTGCACAGATAACCCATTATCATTGGATTTAATCAACTGAATGACTTTAACAACATTGGCAGTAATCAAGCAAGCAATTCTAATTGCAAATCACAACCCTCAGTTGGATTACATACATACATGTAAGCAACAACTTATAAATTATAAACATTCCAGAGGAGTTTTTAAATGTTTGAAGGAAATCTGATATATCAACTTACAATAAAATTAAGAACCTATTATAAAATTGACCAGAATGCATCCAAATTACATAGCAGTATAATAGATTTTGATTTTTTTAATCGTTTCCAATTTTATTTTAAAGCATGACTCACAGTAAACATAAACCAAAACAGTCTGAAATAAACTTGGTTCTTGAGAAAAACAAAAATCTACATAACTAACCTTGAGCTTCTTAAGAAGTTCATATCTAATCATTATCAGATTCACCTTCAAGCCTTATCAGAAATCCAAGTATCCAACAGAAAATACTAACACATTTAAACCAAAAAAATAGCATCACATAGGTCTGTTTTGTTTAATAACGCGTCTCTTGTTCATATTAAAAAAAATAGAGAAAATAAGTAGAGTTTTGTTTGGTTGCTTCTTAATCTTAGCCAAGTATTCATCATTTAAGAAAGACCTCTCACTCAAAGTTTCATCCTAATTTGTATCACAAACCAAAAACATAACATAGGTGCTGTGTGAAAAATGCACAAATTTTGAAAAATTCACCATAGTTCGAAAAATTCACCATAGTTCTTAAAATTCGAAAAAATATTACACCACCACAAAATCTCATACCTTCTTATTAATAATTTCCATTTTTAAATTTTTGATTAGTTCTTAATAGATGCATCTCTCATCCATTATATACTTAATGGCTTTCATTAATCCATTGCATTCACCTTTTTCATATTTTCCTAGCATAAAATAAAGTAAAATCAAAAGGCTAAAACGTAACAGAAAAACACAATCCGACATCAAACCTTAACCAATATATTATGATAATAAGTAGAAAACCATCCAATCTACCAAACCAAGCTAAACATTGCAATTATCCATTATTAACACAATGAATATCCCACTCCAAGGCAACCAAACAGACAGGAAATCCATAACCAATCAACTAACAAAAACCTAGGCCTATTTAGAAGATACCAAAACATTAAATTGATTAAACATTAACATCTTCAATCCCATTAATTCAATTTCAAATAACCCAAGCAAAAAAAAATTTCCACCATAAACGAATCCAAATTCCCAACACACTGAGTGCATTATTTTTACGTTTTAGATTATTTTTCTTAAATTTCATATAGTTGGAATATTATATTTTTTTCCCTGTGGCTTCCTTTCATTTGCACTCTCCGAGCTCATGTAGTTGGAGTGAAAAGTTATTTCTAATTTTATGAAGACGTATTTCAAATTGTAGACCATATGTTTGCTCAGTAGTGAAAATTTAAAAAAATGAATGTTTTGAAATTGAGGATTCAATGAAAAGTTCAATCTTGTTTGAGTATAAATAAGAAAATTCATACAATTGACTTTTGACTACCCGCACACATTTTTTGTTAAACAATCGGAGGATTCTTTGAATAATAAAGATTTATATTCATACATGATGCCTGATTTTAACACCAATGGGTTGATTGAATACAATTAACTGCATAGTCTTCAACACTTTTATAAATCTTTAGAAAATGTTGCTATGTCATTTTATCAGCATGATTGTTTTATTCTACTAATTGCACATGAATTACATCAAAAATCCTTATGACTGGAAATAGGCTCAACTCAAATATAAACAAATACATACCAATTCACAACTTCATGAATTTGCAGTCAAATCCCATACACAATATTGCCATTTTGGTCCCCAGATATCAGCTCTGTCTGCAAAGCCAGAAAAGTACAGTGAGATTAACATAGGTAAAAGTTTATGTGCAAGACAGCAACAATTATACTTTCCTTATGTGATGCAGTATCAAGATCCTATTAACCGCCACATAGTCAAAAGTCGTGCAAGCTGATTCAATATAATGTCACTTCAGTGAACTTACTCTTCAACCAATTCAGAGAAATAGGTGCCTACACTATAAGTGCCTACACTATAAGACTATAACATGCAAGTCACTTTATATGCAAAGCTTTAATACAATTGCTGATTCAAAAGTTGAATTCCCCCAGAAATACACAATTATATAATTTAAAGAAAAAAGTATAACCGCTTTAGAAAGGAGAACGGAAAAAACACCTGATTTGGATGCAAAACAACTGTATTAACAGCTGCACGACTTTCATATTCCATCTGACAACCTGGAGCCCTGTACTTTTTCAAATGCAAACATATCTATTTCTCTAACAATAAGGGCTCACAACATGAAAAAAAAATCTATTTGAGGAGTACTCCCAAATCCTTACTGTACCATCTTAAGTCCCAAAGCTTTTTCACCGTCTATCAGCAAAATCCGATTCAACAACCGAGTTAGTGAGCTCACCCAAAATCCGATTCACTGGTTTCTCAGCAACATTCTTTTTCACCGTCTTGAAGTTCTTTATTGACGGTGGAGATTGCTGCTTTCGTCGGATTGGGAAGAGTTGGGGAAATCGGAAAGAGAAAGGGAGTGAGGTAGAGTTGGGGTTTGATTTTGAGAAAATCAGGAAGAGAAAGGAATAGAAAAGTTAGATGAATGGGGAAATCATCTTTAAACTTGGCGTCTTGAAAGTGTGTTGAGCTGGAGAGAGGGGTTGAGAGGTCCTCGATCGGCTGAAGCTCCTCGATCTACAGGATGTTTATCCTTTGGGTCGAGTCTTCTTTGCCATTTGAAAGAATTTGAATGAATATGAAATTAATTTAGTTGCCATTTTTAAATATATGATCCTAGATTTAGTGGAAGTTAGAAAGCCATTTTTGAATATATGATCCCAGATTTAGGGGAATTTGGTAAATGAATTTAAGTTTTTTTTAGGGATGATGGACAGCTGTTGAATGTTTAGGAAGACAGGTGGTCAATATTTAGAATGACAGATGTCAAAATATTGTGTCAAAAACTGTGATTTAGTATATATAATAGATATATATTTAGCCATTCTTATCCTATCTCTCTCTCTCTCTCTCTCTCTCTCTCTATATATATATATATATATATATATATATATATATATATATATATATATATATATATATATATATATACAGTCCCCTTCAGTTGAGGGATCCCTTAAATAGTGTTATTTGAGGGATAGTGCGCTCAACTGTTGGATCTGTTTTAATAACTTTATGTGACTGAGATTTTACATTATGTGTTGCATTGGATAACCGTTGCATTGGATGTGTTCGGTTATTTGTGAATGTGTTCGGTTATTTGGAAAAACAGGTTTAAAAAGATAGTAAAATCTCAGCCACATAAAGTTATTAAAACAGATCTAACGGTTGAGCGCACTATCCTTCAAATAACACTATTTAAGGGATCCCTCAACTGGAGGGGACTATATATATATATATATATATATATATGTCTAAAAGATATTTAATTAATATGTTATCTCTATTTTTCTCTACAAACAAACTCTTATTCTCTATTTCATACTCCTCCGTCCCAGAATAAAAATCCTTATTACTATTTTGGATAGTCCCATGTTAAATATCTACTTTTCTATAATAATCAAACTTTTACATAATTTTTCCTATTATACCCTTAGCATTAAATACTTATAATTTCTTTATTCTAATTCTCTCTCCATATTTAATAAGTATAATAAGTCACTCTCTCACCTACATTGAAAATTTTTAATGAAATATTATTATGGGCAATTTTGTCATTTTATTTCTCTTTTTAATATGCGTGAAAAGTCCACCAAAATTTTTATCTTTGGACGGAGGGAATATCTAATTATCCACTTTAAACATCACTCCTAATTTATTTCAATTACATGAAGTATTTAATTTCATTTATAACTCTCGCCTTTGTTTTAAATTTTTGTTTATTAATAGGAATTATTTTAATCCAAAGAATAGTGTATTATAGAAACACTCATAAAAGTTGAGATAAGATCATATTTGAAACAATAAATTGTCTTAAAAATGCAAGTCAATAATAGTATGGTTGCATTGTGTTTTAATTGTCTACATTTTTTTTAGTGTATGAAAAGTTACCACGCATAAGATAATAAGACGGCCAAGTTAATAATATATCTCATCAGAACACTTATGGTATGTTTGATTATCGATATTTAGAGGGTTTACAGTTTATAGTGATGCGCTTGAAGTTCTAAACGTACCGTATTAATTTTAAAGTGTTGTGTGTGGACCCCAACATAATATCTGTGAGTTAAATAAATTACGTTTAAAATAATATACGTATAATAAATAAATAATATTATCTCCATTCCTAAAAGATTGTTATTTAAGATTTTAGCACATGAATTAAGAAAGTACTCCCTCCGTTCCTAAAAGATTGTCGTTTTAAGAAGTACTCCCTCCGTCCCAAATTAACTGCTCAGTTTTGACTTTTTTAAGTCAAATTGACTATTTTTAGAATTAATAATTAAGCATATATAAATATATTTCTAAAATTATAAAAATTAGGATTAGTAATAAATTGTACATACTTTCTTTTGGTTATAATCTCTTCACCTATATTTTAGCAAAAATAGTAAAAAGATTAATTTTAAAAATGGTCAATTTGACTTTAAAAAGTCAAAACTGAACAGTTAATTTGGGACGGAGGGAGTAATTTTTATTCCAAAAAGTTTGTCATTTTGAGTTTATCAATACACATTATCTCTTTTTTTCCTACTTTATCCTTATTTAAAATTTTTTCCACTTCCCAATGATTCTTATTCAATTCAATGTTATAATCCAAGTAGCAATTGGTTGAATAAGAAGTAATTGGTTGAATTGAATAAGAAACATTGGGTTGGAAATAATTGGTTGAGACAATTAATAAGGGTAATATAGTATTTTCGCTAGCTATTAATTATATTCCTTAATCTGTGTGCATTAATCTTAAACGACAATCTTTTAGGAACAGAGGGAGTATCATCACTACCCCTCTATGATAAATTGAAAACTATTAATACAAGGGAGAGAATTTCTTGGGACAATGAGAGAAGGTAGGGGTAATATAGGAAAGTAAATAATTTATTCTCCTCGAAAGTTGTAAACGACAAACTTTTTGGAATAAATTTTTTATTCTAAAATGACAATCTTTTAGGAACGGAGAGAGTACTATTTTCAACTGCGTTTGGTGTGTGTAAAAGTTTCAAATGTACCGAACACTCTAAGCGTCGGTAGATGAACAAACACTATCAAAATTATTCAAGTACTTTTTATATGTATAGATTAAAATTTGGGTAATTCATATAAACTTTTATATGTATATTAAAATCTGAGTAACTACATAAACTTAAATACATACTGAAATTTGTGCAACTTAAATCAATATTTTGTAATATAATTATGTACGTTCAAGAGTTTTTGTGATAGATTTGTTTTATTTGGTTCCGAGTTGACTCGACAGTGTAAAATTTTTATTTTGGTGATTCGCCAAAGAGTTTTTGTGATTTTTGTTTTGTTTTGGCGAGTCATAAATTCATTTATAACTGATTCTCAAATTTATAAATCAAATGTATTGTTAAAGCTTTACGTAGAGAAAGATATTCAATAAATTATTTTTTAAGTTTACTCTTGCTATCTATTCACATGTTATCAAAGATAGTACAATTTAGAAGTATAAGTTTGAAATTTTTTTGTCCAACTCTGGTGGACCCTTAAAGTTACTAAAATATGTTTAAAATTAAATATAATGAGATTATTTGATAAATATGTTTAAGTGTTTTCCAATTCAAAATCGTTAAAATCTTAACTATGATCTACATTTCTTTTCATTTTCCAATAAAATCAATTTAACATGTAACAAGCGCCGAAAACAAATGTGGCTGTAGTTTAGTGGTAAGAATTCCACGTTGTGGCCGTGGAGACCTGGGCTCGAATCCCAGCAGCCACATACTGTTTTGTTTCTTTGATAATAATATTATCTACTGTTCTCACTTTTCAGTAGCATAATTTTGAGGAATAATGCTACGCGGACAGGAAAATTGGACCGGTCCAATTTTTTTTTTTTTTTTTTTTGCTAGTGACCCTTAAAAAATGTATAGTATTTATTCCAACAGGAATTTCTACAAAATATAGTGTTTTAGGTGTAATTTGGATACATATACAAATACAGGATTATACAGACTGAAAGGAATTGTGAAGCAAAAGGGTGAGCACAACTAGCTCAGTAAAGAATATCATGACTAAAGATAATTAAATTAACAATAGTCTTCATCAATAATAAATCAGAGATTTAGAACATATGGTAAATGATAAAAATTTCAACCATAGTTGCAGCGGAACGAGCAATCCATTAGAAGAGTCAAATAGACTTATTCACTAGCAAAAAAAAAAAAAAAAAAAAAAATTTGGACCTGTCCAATTTTCATGTCTGCCAAGACTTATTCAATTTTGAGAGGTATATATTCCTGTCACCTTTTTTGAGTGTTTTAGGTATAAATTCTTTCAACATGCAATCTCCCTTCTTTGGTAAAGGTATAACTTTTTTTACCCATAATATTATATTTGTTTGTAAGGATTATATTTGGGATAGAACTATTAATTTCAATGCTATGTTTGTTTGTAAGGATTATACTTGAGATAAGACTATGAATTTCTTTGTGTTGTTTGTTTTCAAATTTAGACTTGAGACTATTAGTCTTAGGATTAAAAAATAGTTTAATAGTCTTGACATTATAATTATAATTCCGGGATTATAATTTTAGGATTAATAGTCTTGGGATTATAATCCTTGCAAACAAATATAGCTCAAGTGTCTTGTTTGTTTTCAAATCTAGACATAGAATTATTAGTCTAAGGGTTATAAAATGACTTAATAGTCTTTAAATTATAATTATAATCTCGAAATTATAATCCTAGGATTAATAGTCTTGGAATTATAATAATTGCAAACAAATATAGTATAAAAAATAAGATAAAATACATAAAGTAAAGCGTAAATATGTTATTTAATGGGATCTATTAATATAAATAAAATAAAAATATTCATCACTTTATATAATCTTGTGAGGTAATTAAGGATAAATTTAAATTTTTTTTTACTCTTTTTTATAAAATACATAAAGTGAAGTGTAAATATGTCATTTAGTGGGGTTCATTAATATAAAATAATAAAAATACTCATACTTAATATAATCTTGTGGGACTACTAAGGATAAATTAAATTTTTTTTTCTCTTTTGATTTATTTTAATACATGTGTAAATTGTGATTTACTTGTTTTTGGGGACGGGTGAGTAATTTTTATTGGAAATTATGTTAGCATTTAGAAGTGGAGGACCATCATGTTATGTTTTCATAATTTCACGCAACAATACATAGACTTGGCAAACTGCAGCTCAAGCTCGCCGCCCGCCCCGGCCCGACCAGCCTGTCACGGGTCGAGCTTTGAGCTGCAATTTTTTAGTTCAAAAAAATTCGGGTCTTTTTGGCTCGTCCGTTTTTGATTTGGCCCGGCCTGTTTGGACCAAATTCAAAAAAATAACATAAAATAGACACAAATTAGTCTTGGCTCGCGGGTCGGCCCGGCCCGACCGTCACGGGCCAAACTTTGGACTGCAGAATTTTAGTCCAATAAAAATTGAACCTTTTTGACGCGCCCATTTTTTGGCCCGCCCCGCCACTCATGTGGCCCGTTTGCCAGGTGTAACAATACAATACAAATCAATTAGAGTTGGACACTTTATATTACTCATTGATTTGAGTTTTTCATTTCAATAAGTCTATGGGGACATTTTCTAGCGACATTTTCTAGCGACATTTTATTTTTATTTTTTTTTTTGGTTTTTTTTTTGTAGTACCTCTTAAAAAATATATAGTATTTATTCTAACTGAAATTTTTATAAAAAATAATGATTTAGGTGTAATTTGGATACATATAAGAAACAGGATTGTACAGACTGTACAGACCATGTTTCTTGTATGTATCCAAATTATATCTAAATCACTGTTTTTTACAAAAATTTCAGTTGAAATAAATACTATATATTTTTTAAGAGGTACTATAAAAAAAACCCAAAAAATAAAATAAAATATCACTACACAATATCGCCAGAAAATATCGCTGTAGAAGGACTCTCTTCATTTCAATAAGTCTAGGTGGTAGTGCTATTATTATCAGCTTTAATTATTTGAGACCAGACTTTGGTACATTTAAACCAATAAATATAAACTATAGTTCCATTTTAATATTTTAAAAGTCAATTTAAGATATCGTAGAATAGCTCTAAAGCAGTTCATTAGTTCCACCTCTACACCCCCTTTCCGGTCCAAATAACTGAATCCACTTCTTTCTCTGGATTTGGATCATTAATCCCAACAAAATCTCTTGAATTGTTTCTACATTTTCTATGTACAATCCCGGGATTTTAGGGACTATTCTTCATGAAGCACTATTAATAAATATATAAATAAATTAATTTCAAAGGTCAAAAAGGGCTATAAATACTTGGCAAAAAGAAAAAAAGGCTATAAATATGCATATTTTTGTTATTGGGTTTCACTCATAGTAGTAGTAGTGAAGGGAGAGAGAAAACGAGGGGTAGAAATGGAGATTGATTTGTCCCCCAAATTGGCCAAGCAGATTTACGGAGGGGATGGAGGAAATTACTATGCCTGGTGCCCCAATGAGTTGCCCATGCTAAAGGAAGCCAATATTGGGGCTTCTAAGCTTGCTCTTCAGAAGAATGGCTTTGCCCTTCCTCGCTATTCTGATTCTCCAAAGGTTGCTTATGTTCTACAAGGTATCTATCTATATATATTCTGTGAATTTTGATTTGTGGTTCTAGTTTTTTTTATTTTTTTTTGGGAAAATTGTGTCTTGATTTGTACATCATTTCATATCGTTTAGATGGTGACACATTAGTACTCCCTCGGTTCCAAAATTTTGTGGGTCTAGTTTGCTTTTGATTTTCCTTCTTCTTCTTTTTGAAAAAAAATATTTTTTTTGATTTTTGCATCATATGTAATCATGGTATGGTATGTCTTGATCGTTTAGATGGTGAGTCGGTGACAGAGTTGTGATAGAAATGTATTTCTAATTTTGGAACCGAAGGAGTATTATTATGCTCATGTTAATCCTTGGGTCATGTTTAACTTTCTTTTTTACTCCCTCCTTACTAGATAAAAGTCCTAATTATTTTAGTTATTAACAATTTAAATATTTACTTACTTTAAATAATTTATTTTTTACAATAATTTACCTATAATAGCCTAGTATTAATGGTCATATTTCTATTCTATACATATTATGGAGCATCACTAGTTTAGGCAATTAAATGGGAATTTAAATATAGACAATTTTTGTCATTTTATTGTAAAAAATCAGCTAAAACTTTTACCTTGGGACGGAGCCACGGAGGTGAGGGGAGTATATGTTAGATCTTTTAGATGGCGAGGGAGTATATTTAAGATCTTTTAGATGATGATTGATTAGTATTATTATGCTCATGTTAGTTCCTGATCATGGTATTTTTTTATGAATTTGTTTGGTTGTATGTGTTGTAATACTTTATTCATTGCAATCAGTGTGTTTAAAATTCTAGATGTGACTATATTGGTGGTTTAACTTTATGCTTCATTGGTTTTCTTAGATGATAAATAATTTCTAGATGTGACTATAGGTGGACCTAGGCTGTAGATGGACCTTCTCTTGTAGGGGGGTCTAAGCGGTTTCTTAGGCAGCGTCTAGGCGGGCTATTTTTTCATTATTTTTTATATTTGTAATTAAAAATAAAGTTGTTCTTTATAGTTGTATTATTATAAATTTAATACAAATTAATTTATAGTTATTTTCTAATATATAATAAAACTAACTTATTATGTTAAACATAAATATATTATATAAACTATATATTAGTTTTAAAGATTGAATATGTTAGAAATTATATGAATATATATTATATATTATCTAGTGCATATGTATAATTATATAACATATAATATAGTACATATATTGTTTAATAGATGTCCCTTCCTTCCATAAAAAGAATTGCATTAGTTGCAATAATATAGTGTCATATAGCTCATGGAAATAAGTGGACTGGCATAGATGTGGTATAAATATATAATATTGTGAATACACAAACATAAGTAATATGAAGTCATGAGTTACACGACTGTGGCAACCCTAAGGGAATATCAATTGACTTCAACGACGACTCTAACTGGCAACTCCAACGGCGAATCGCAAATATTTCGTCGATGATGGAGTGACAATTTCTTCTCTTTTTTGGCCGTGATTCAGATCTGGAATTCGTGATTTTGTTCGTCGATGATGGAGCGACGACTTCTTTTTCTTTTTAAGCAGTGGTTCAGATCTGGACTTGACTATTTTTTGGGCGCCTAGGGCCTAAGCGTTGCTTTTGGGGGCCACCTTTGCCTAGACGGCTGCCTAGGCCGTTTTTTAGAACCCTAGTTGTCACGACGCCACGGCTAGTCATGGTGATAGCCAACTGTTAGAACGCTTGGGTGACAAGGCGACAGCCATGACGTCTGTATGACGACAAGTCGTTTATAACGTACAATTTATACATTATTTATTTTACTTAACAAGTATATTGGCAATAAAATTATATATACATTAAAATTCAAAATATAACACCATGAAATAACATTAAAATCACTATTATGTAAATACTTAGTAATGACAATCCAAAAATAAAACACTTGATATTAAAAATTAGTAGAAGAATTCAACAAACACCACATACAAAATAAAGGTGCAACCAACCGTCACATATTACTAGTCTAATAACTAATAAAGCACATATAGCAAGCCAAAATAATGTCTAGACTCTCTACACTAGTCTCTAAACATTGTTCAAGCAATCTAATCAAGAAAAAAATCATCTCCATCTTGTCCACGAGAAATCATCATCCACGTCTTCATCATAATTTGAAATTTGAAATTCTCTCTTCATCATAGTCGAATCCATCAACCTTAATTCCCTTGAAGTTGAACCACCACGACGTTGAGAGTATCATGACATTATCACTAGTATTAACACGAGCCCTCCTTGAAGAATTACGACCCTCAAGCGTGTTGGATGCACTGGTTACTCGATTCATATCAGTCCATGTAAGATCCTCCCGGTGATGAACAAACCATTCATCAAAATATTACCTACTTTTGTTTTTACTTTTGAATCATTGACTGTATTACTTTTGGTCCATACTCCATAATTAATTAATTATACAAACAATAATCGTTGTTCACTGTCCAAAATATTAAGTAGATAAAATGTTACTTATCTTTTTAGTCCACAACACTAGCCCCTTGTCTAAAACAACATATTATGTAAAGTTTATATTTTCTAAAGTTCGCAAATTTTAATAGTTAATAATAATAAACAATATTATTTAATCATATACAATGTCTAACACTATCCAAAATATTAAATACAACAAAAGTGTCCTATCAGTTCTCTATATTATTCTGCTTATGTTATATATTTCAATCGGATCAGTGTGTTTGAATTTCTTAATTATTGTTTCCTTATTTTAATTAAAAAAAAAGTTTGTGTTTATATCCTGCTTTTCTATACGGAAAGAAATCAGTTAATCAAAGCTGGGGTTTGTCAAAGAACTGTTATTTTTTTAGGGATTTGTTTGAGTTGCATGTTTCTGTAGAGTAAAATAAGAGCGACAGATACTGCCATGGGATTATTGTTCTCATGTTTTACATGATTTGATTGTGTCTATAGAAGTTTGTCATTAAGCTTAACTTAGTTCATGTATTGGGTTTACAACATGTTATGAACATTTTCGTGGACATATATATGTCAGTCTTTCATTCATTTTGAACTTTTAGACCACAATTTTTATATACATATATAAATTTATCGATGAGTCTTGAACTGAACAAGACACAATTTTGTCAAACATTGATCGCACATTTACATACCGTCATACTCTTTAGCATGGTGAATTGCTGTTCCATAATCTTTCTCTTTGATTTTTCTCCCATTCATTAGGCAATGGAGTTGCTGGAATTGTTCTCCCTGAGAAAGAAGAGAAGGTTCTTCCCATCAAAACAGGGGATTCCCTTGCCCTTCCATTCGGTGTTGTGACATGGTGGTACAACAAAGAGGACACAGAACTAGTAATTCTTTTCTTGGGGGAAACTTCAAAAGGCCACAAAGCTGGTTCGTTCACAGATTTCTTCTTGACGGGCGCAAATGGCATCTTCAAAGGCTTTTCAACCGAGTTTGTAGGCAGAGCATGGGACTTGGAAGAAAGTGTTGTGAAGACCCTTGTTGGAAATCAATCCGGTAATGGAATTGTTAAGCTTGATGCTGGTGCCAAGATTACTGAGGCCAGTGAGGATCACCGAAAGGGGATGGTGTTGAACTGTCTGGAAGCTCCATTAGACGTTGATATTAAGAATGGTGGAAGGGTTGTGGTTTTGAACACTAAGAATTTGCCTTTGGTTGGTGAGGTTGGCCTTGGAGCCGATCTTGTTAGGTTGGATGGAAGTGCTATGTGTTCTCCAGGTTTTTCATGTGACTCGGCATTCCAGGTGACTTACATTGTTCGGGGCAGTGGTCGTGCGCAGGTTGTTGGGATCAATGGGAAACGTGTTCTTGAAACAACTGTTAAGGCCGGTAATTTGTTTATCGTGCCTAGGTTTTTCGTGGTTTCAAAGATTGCTGATCCCGATGGCCTCGAGTGGTTCTCTATCATTTCCACTCCTAAGTAAGTATTATACTCCTTACGTTCTAAAATTAGAGATGCATTTTTCTTTTCTTCGTTCCAAATTTCTATTATTAGACTATAGAAAGTTGTTAACATGCCGTTGCTTTTATTCTTGGAAATATATTTTCTTGTGTCTAATGATAATTTTGATTGTAATGGTATTTGTGAAAATTGCAGTCCCATATTCACTCATCTGGCTGGAAGCATCGGTACATGGAAAGCCTTGTCTCCTCAAGTGATCCAGGCATCTTTCAATGTGGATGCTGATATGGAGAAGCAGTTCCGCTCTAAAAGGACTTCAGATGCCATTTTCTTCCCTCCCTCAAAGTGAGAAAGCAGCAAAGAGTTCTTCTCCAGTTTATGTTTTGGTTTCGAGATGAAGAATAAAACCTAGTAATTGAGTTCTTTCTGCAATGGAGCTTGATAACGGTGGATGTTAGTACACATATTTTTTCCATCTTTTAGTATAATAATAGTATATTGGTGGATTTTGCAAAATGGATATGATTATTTGATTTTAGTTCAAACAACTGAACAAGTATATCTATTGTCAACTAACTAAAGAGTATTAAAATGTGTCGATAGGGCTCGTTAGAGGATGACTTATTTTAAAAATATTGATAAGTTAAAATTTAGAATGACTTATAAGTCATATTAAATAGTGACTTATAAATAAAAGTATTTGATATATTTTGACTTGTAAGTTAAAAATTAAGTTAAAATAAAATGTGAAAGTGTTTTGACTAAAATGACTTATAAGTTAAAATAAGATATAAAGACTATTAAAATAAAGACACAATAATCTTTACATTTGGTCAAATCTATTTATTTTAAAATGACTTGTAAGTCATTTTTTAAGAAGTAAGAAATTATTATTTCTCAAACACTACTTATAAGTTAATATATAAGTAAAAAATAAGTTAGAGTAAAACAATTGAATAGTAGTCAAAAATAACTTATAAATTAGTTATTAGTTTGACAAGTTATAAGTTGTGGCCCCGAAGAAATATCCTTCAATAAGCCTTCTTTAGTAAAAAGGCTTATCTTTATTGTCCTTGTACCTCGTATAGATCATTTATTTGGGACGGATTACAACTTTGAAGGCCAATAATCACGTGTATCTTTCTTTTGAATTGAATTGGGCCATTTTGACCAATCTACAGTAAGTGTTTTTAAAAAAAAATCTCATGTTTTATGAGGAAAAATAAGATTGCCTATGTTTCAAGAAAGAGACTTATATTAGTTTTCTTGAAATTTAATTTCTGATATTTTTAAATTTAAAATTGATATAAATTCAATTGATTTTAGTTGATACAATTAAAAATATTGAAAACAACAAATCCACATTTTGTCAAAGGAAATTGTTAAATATACAACAAAAGTTGTTATTTCTATAACAAAAGTGTCACTATAGATCTTATAGCGACGGTTTTCACCGTTGCTATACATCTACAACGATACTTTTTTATGAAAATAACAAAAAGGGATCCGGATCCTCTATGAGGATTTCTCTGTGAGGATCTTGTGAGAGTTTTGCTGTGGGGTTGACAACACATTAAAAAGGAGATCCAATGGCTCACAACTATTTTCCTTGTCTGTGTATCAAAATAACGTCGTTTTGACATGATTTTTTTTTATAAGTTGACTTCGTTAGTTTGTTAATTCTTGTTAGTTATGAGCGGCATGACTTTTTTCATGATTGTAATGGGTTGGGTGTTAATCTAGTTGGGACGTTTTATTAATCATTTTTTTGGGTGCTTTGGAATCGATAGGGTTATTAATCTTTGTATATTTGTCAAAGGCTAATAATATTATTCTTTGCTCTTTAAAAAAATAAATCCAACGGACAATTTTTATCCTATTAAAAAAATTGAGTTTCCATTGTGATTCTTCAAGTCAATTGGAAAAAATTAAAGAAAAAAAATTAGGATAAACAATCTGGGAAAAATTTGAATAAAGAAAAAAAAAACAATTGAAATTTGGCTAATCCTAAACCTTGGCGTACTCTGGGAAGAACAAGAAACAAAGTAAAGAAAGAAAGGAGAAGAAGACAAAAAAACGAAGTAAACAAACGAAGTAAACGACGTTTGGTGGCTTCCAATTTTCTGTCAACTTGTAAAAAAAATTTCCTATCAAAACGACGTCGTTTTGATACACAGACAAGGAAAGGAGTTGTGAGCTATTGGATCTCCTTTTTGCTGTGTTGTCAACCCCACAACAAAACTCCCACAAGATCCTCACAGAGAAATCCTTATAGAGGATCCAAATCCAACAAAAAGTATTGTGATTTTAACAATTCCCTTTGTCAAAACTTAAAACAATTAACATCAATTTCAAATTTCAGTATTTCACAAAAAAAATCACTTTTTTAAACGTGGCATGCAGTCATATTTTTGTTCTATCTCTTTAAAGGCAATATTTCCTTTGATAGTGGCATTTCACATTTATAAATTTGACGAACATATTTTTGTTCCACATTTATCCTTGAGTTTTTAAGTTTAATAGTAACGACGATATTTTAATGGTAAATTTGAGTACATAGATGATCCTCGTACTCTCATACAAAATTCCAATAAAATCATAAAAGATGGACTGCAGAGGCTAATGAGGGGAATCACACCCAACTCAAGAACAATTCAACTTGCCTCAACAGGGTACTCTATATATACCCTAGTTGAATAAGATAACATAAAAAGTTGTGGGATCCGGTTACCACGAAGTAAGTTCATGGTAAGTTGGTCAATTGACCAATATCACGCAGAGAGAGATCACTTTCCGGCTTGCGTGTCGATATAGTATTGGTCAATTGACCAAAGTTAACTTTATACTAACCACCACCAAAAAGTGTGCCCTTAATCATGAGATTGGCCAACCATTATCAGTAAATCACATTATTTGGAGGACACTTTTAGTGCACACTTTTTTAGTCTCCCTGCCTTTACACATATTTACCTTGTAACAGAGGAAAATAAATTATTAAAAAAAAAACAAAAAACCCACTCAAGTTGTTGGTTAAACTCTGCTTAATTTTTCTTTTTCCTATGAAAAATTGGGCTAAGAGGCTGTCGAATTACATACTGAAATTCCGTAGGCAGAGGCCAGTTACTCAAAAAGCAAACAGCAGCAGCAAGCATGTCGATACTCTGTAGGCAGAGCCACCCAACACCATATATTTGCAAAAGCATCAGTAACTCTGCATTATGCGGTTGCCCTCAAAGGAATAGACTCTGAATTTTCATCTTGTTCCGAGGGTTTAAGTCTTCGAGATTTATCTTTCAAAAAGTAATTTGCATAAAGGGTGGCAAAGACAACCATCTATTCAACAAACCAGAAGTGTATTTGAGCAGCTTCTCACAAATCATACCAAGAAAAACAATAAAGAAAAATAAACAAAAAATAAAAATTATAGGAGGAAAAGATAAAGAGATTAATAAACTTACAGCCCCGGTGCACTGTTCCCAGCTCAATGGATGGCCAAACCACACACATGATAGCAAAATGCTTACTAACTATATGAACAAATTTGGGAGAGCTACATTGATTAGAATTGTGATGAGAAGAGAAAATGATCAAGTTTTTGGTTATTTTACCTGTCTAGTAGTCATTATGGTTGCAAATGTAAGAGCACCAAATGTACGGATGGTGTAAGATATGAAGAATTGACTAGCTGTTGCTACCTGTGACAAAATTTTACTTCAGGTTTTCCATTTCCAGTCAGAAAGATGGAAGAATGTATTAATTGATCATCTTTAAAGCATAAATATTTAAACAAAATAAGTTTTACCAGTGTACAGCTGTACTGCTATATAGACGACTTACAGTTGAAAGCAATGCAATGTCCAAGAAACAATCATTATGGCGATAAACAAAATCTATTGCCATGATAAGATGGTTCTGTACGATAAGACCTATCAAAAGGCGTAAAGAAGCCCGTTATTAACTAACACACATGAAGTGTAACACATGCAACCCTCGAAGCAAGGAAAAAACATCATTATGTAGGAAAATAAAGGAAATTAATCTCACAAAATAGTTTAAAATATTTGATTATCAAGGCAAGGAGTACGAGGCATGAGCCAAATAAATGTATGCAGATGCTATCAGCCTTTGAGAAGAACATAATTGGACACAGAAATTAAGCTATTTAATGAGACTAATATAGAAATTAATAAGATAAGATAACCAAGTGAACAAACCTATAAAGCTGAGTATGCAAGAACATAATGTTGTGTAGAATATCTGATTCTGTATTTCCATATCATAGCCTTTAAATAGTTTATCCTGGAAAGTGCTAGTAAAGCCATCAAGCCTGTGACAGATGAGGTAAAGAAAACAATCAAATGCGTACATAGGATTCCTGAAACCCGACATTAGACACTCTCCGGATAGGATCTCCTGTCTAACACATATAAACACTTATCTGAAGGTGCCAAAAAAATCGAGTTGTGTTTTAAGGAAGTGCAATTTATAGAAGAATAAAGCAAAATTTGAACAGTAAAAAAGAAGAAGAAAAATTAGAGAAAAGTATTTAAGCGTAACGAAGAACGCCACAGAAAAGTTCAAGAATTTTGTTTAGCTACTAACTAGAAGGTTAGTAGAGAAGTTGGTTAATAGAATAGACCAAGGCCTCATGCACAAAAGCATAGAAACTTCAGCTACTAAGCATGTAACTTTTAAACTTCATTATATGAACCAGCCAAGGGAATAAAAAAATAATATAGATATGACTAATGAGCAAGAAAGTAAAATAAAAAAAATCAAATTCCAAACATACAAGATGCATAAAGAACAAGGGGAAGAATAGTTTTGTGTTGATACCCAAGATAAATAACCATCAGGGAAACGCCCCAAACTGTGCTTTCCCTTCCCTTATTGTAAGGACTAATATCATCAGCAGCCTACAAAAATAAAACAAAATTAATTTAATGTTTATATATTGACACAAGCTACCACATACAATTCAAATAAAAAGCTTATAAGAAAAACTAAGAACTTATAATATATATATATATATATATATATATATATATATATATATATATATATATATACATAATTCCTATATGCAGCATGTGCCACCCTTAATTAGGTTTAATTAGGGCCCTTTTGGTTCAGGTATCGGACTAGCACCACCCTTTAAAAAATAATAACCCTGTTAGGGAAAACATCAGAAGAGAAAATGGTACTAATATTAGGTTTAATTAGGTTCATAAAACCCATTTTGGGTTATGAAACCCGAGGGGTTCATAATTATTGCTTGAGGGGATAAAAATTTTATTGACCAAAATATCCCATAAGGCCTACAGGCTATTCCAGGTGTGCCACTTTTAATCACTAAGTCAACACCCAGCCTTATATCTCATCTTCAAGTCGCTTCCACTGTTTTCTTCTTCTTTGTCTCCAAGTTCCGCCATAGTGCTGCTTGCTTCTTCTGGTGATGATGGTTGAGATTGACAAATCCTACTTGTTCGCCTTCTGGTAGTGCAACTCCTTACCACCATAATGTTAATCACGAGTCATGCACCAATAATAAGCAATAAAATATGGCCAAGAAATTATAGAGTGGGGTGGAAATGGGGAATCAAATTAAGGGCTTAACATTCTTTCATTTCTTCCACTTTCTTTACTACTATTGTGTTTTTTCCCCATAGTATTTTCTCCCTAGCTCTTCATTTTGGGATTATATTTTATACGTATCTCTTTCTCTTTATTGCTTTCTTTCTATTGGTATAATATTAAATCCCTTATATCTTCTAAAAATTGGGAGGTTTAGGGCTTAATTCTCACCTATCACTTGCAACTGCAATAGTGTAATATATTCTGAAACTGTCATTCATAAAATACTTTATTCCGTTAACTGAATAATTATGACACAAATTAGGTTATTTACTAAAGGAACATATATTCAAAAAAAAATGCAGCACAATACTTCCATTAACGAGGTCGGTATTCACTTCAGCAGTGCAAACGGTTATGTCATGTAACATGCCTCAACAACAAAACTAGTTGAAGCAATCTCATTATAGGACAATAAGAAAATAATTATTACCGGGAATAGAATGAATAGCGCACACCCGAGGGTAACTAGTAAAGCAAACAAATATTCACGCCCTTTGAATTTCTTTTGCATCATGACACTGCTCCAAATCTGCATATATAAGAAGATTACGAGTCAAGTACCAAATTAGGAAACAACAGATAACACTGAGAAAGCCGACAATCAGAAATATATAAAAAGAACGTGAAATACTGATCTCTGATGACATCCAACAACATTATTTTTGCAATTCATCAACTAAGTTAACCAAAAGAATGATGTCCTCTAGAAAGAGCTAAATGTCATTTGATATCCTCTATCAGAAATCAAAAGGCTTCTATAAGAAGAAAAAATACAGGTGAATGTAAAATGCACATGCAAAAAAAGGAGTTAATACTAATGGGGTGTCTGACCTAAAAGAGCCCAAACTAAGAAAAAGCAGAAAGGTCGAAAGAAACATTAATTGGTAATTATGAGCCGGTAGATAAACTTTACCATCCAAGTTCTGACCTTATCAATGCACACAATCTGACCCAATCAAAATTTTGTCTGAAAATCAAATGAAGCTGGCAGATCCTTCCCTATAGGAGCCACAGGTGCATGCCATTTGCACAATGCCAAGATTACAACACAACTTGTTGATTATGGACTCCATTTGGGCCCACTCCCAACTTAGACCAGTATATTTAATCAAAATACATTCCCTACAAAACCAAATCAATGATACCAGTCTTTGAAACAAAACCACGTCAATGATATTTTGTCACAGATAAGGCAAGTATTTGCCACAGTCGGCCCCCTCAGTTTAACCATTAAACAAATGGAGACCTAATGAGGTTCTACAACATTTAATAAAATGTAGAACTAGCCAGAATTAGGAGTACTTTGGCGCAATCACTGGAGAAGCCAGAGGCACTGGCACATTATGACATGTAAATTTTTTCTTTAAATAAATAAATAAAACTGGGAAATTGCAGCAGGGCGTTAGCCAGTAGATTGAGTAAATCAACCGTTCACCGTAATGAACAAAAAGTAATTTTTCCCACAAGGAGCAATATAAACATGTGTAATAGTGATTAACAAAATTAACAACAAAGTAACCTTTTCTTTTTGATAAATAACAACAAAGTAGCCTACCATTACAGGTATCATTTTGGCACACTTTGCCAGTGTCTGAACAGGAAAACTGACATATTTGAGGGCCTGAAGCAAGTGTCAGTAAAAATGGTTAATGCAAACAAACAATTATTTTCTCAACCGTCACTTAAAAATGATTTATTAAGAACACTAAAGAATATAAGTACGCGTGCATGTAATAATTCTCTTGCAGAAAAAATTATAATAAAGAAGACAAATTCTGAAAATGAAAATAGTTACCTCATACTGACATGTTGTGGTTAGTATATTAGATACTGATGTAATGCAATACTTATAAACTGGAGCAACAGGATCCATGTCTTTTTTACTCGCCTAGAAGAAAAAAATCAATGGTCACCAAACCCAGTTAAAAAGATGTTGAAACCTCCAGGCTCCAACATATATCTAAGTAGGTTTTTTTAATATAGATAAATATCTAACAAGCTTTTGCACAGACAAAGTCCCTATTATGCTTTGCCACTTTGTAGGTAGCATGCAGTCCGACTGAAGTGACATGTGTCATATGCATGTTGATTTCCATCAACCAAGATGTGTGTCCTGGGGGGGGGTATAACTAATCAATTAACAAAAAATCACTACTTACCAGTAAACTGCCTGCAGATACAGCGGATGTTGTAATGCGATTGCAGAAAACAAGAAACAATGAGTATTTGAATAATTCTTTGTCTGGTCCATATGGAACTCTCATGATCTTTTCCTGCAAAAATTATACTTCAATGAATCCATAACTGATCAATTCAAACTTATTTGTAATAAGTAAATAGCTTTTATACAAAATTTTGAAAATTAATTGTTCCACAATTACACTTATTTAACTAGTCTTTTTGTCACATTAAAATGAATCAGTGAATCCAGAAATGGAGAGAATATACATATGGCATGTTTTTCGTTGGGCTTAGTTCATCTGTTTATGACGTGCTTTCCCATCCCAGAGTTAACGAGGGAGTAGGTAACATGTTCTTTTGAAAATATATAATTGTAATGATTTCTACCAACTTGTGCATATTTGATATTACTACAACACCACATACACATTTTTAACAAGACATCTATATCTAGTTAATATACACATCTAGAAAGTGCCTCAACAATGTTTTTTGAGTTTTCATGAAGTATCGGCATTTGACATGTAAATAGCCATTCAGAAGTGCTCAACTTTTCTTGACCCAAACACTATCTGGTAGGATAGTGGATAAGCTAAGCCTAGAAAGCAACATTGAAAGAATGTCCATTAGAAGATGGTGCAACTCGTGTGACTGTAAATACAAGTTTTCCACTTCGATTCGTCAAGAAACTCACTCAAACTTAACTCCTTCAGAATTGCAATAGCTATTTCGTAACAAAAGCACAAAAGATTTAAATTCACCACCATGTTTTGGGTAAATTTTAATGCTTAAACAGAACCTTAGTATGTCAAAGGCCGTGACTTTGGAGATGTTTATACTTAACTTTGTTAAAATGCAAGGGTTGATCCTTCAAGGCTTATAAGAGGTCTTCTAAGGAGAAAAAATTTGGGGAAACAGGAATATTTCAGATCTACATGAAATCCCAAAAACTTCACAAGGAACCACAACAACTAAGTAACGATATACTTTCTACCCTGCAAATACCTTGATGAATATTTTTAATTGAGCACAATCCACTAAAAGTAATAATCAGAACAAAATTATAAATAGCTTTAATACTCCAATGCCAATAAAAGAATCAGAAATAAACCAAATCAGTGACATATATACACGTTTTCCTCAAATTCCTTCCTATCAACTTCAAAAGCTGACCTCTTTTTGTCAAAACAAATTCTTGTATTCTTTTAACATCCTAACCTTTTGGAATACTAGCCGATTACGGAGCTCAGACACCAAATGTACCACATATGAGTAGGTAAAATGAACATTAAAGCTCCAAATTATTGTACAAACACTTGAATGATATAATATAACTTGCCATATTCAACTTTTGCTATCATTTGTTCCTTATTTTTTGCTATAGTTCAGAACTTGAATAACAACAATTAATTACAATAAGCATGCAAAGGTTTCTCAAACAATCAAATTCAATAGCAAGTATTATAACAAAGCTTCACCTGTAGTAGGCCATAGATTACGAGAGTAGACATGATTCCGGTCACAGTAAAAGTCCCTTTCACCAACTTTTCCTTTCCGGTTAGTGATGACGGTTCCGCCATATCCCATCAACCGCCTCTCCCCAACAATTACAACCAAATCACCAATAAGTAACAGAAAACTCGCCGGAAAAACAGTCACTAACGATAACTATCAGAAGAAAAGTCGCAAAAAGGATATCTAACGCCGTAGATGTGCTATTTTGTTTTTTAATTCTTCGATTCGGAATTGTCAGGCCGGGGGACTGATTTTCCCGGCCGGCATAAATTGCTCTTCTTTTGTGCCATGTCATCATATGTTGTGGCCCACTTGGAAAAACCTTTTTGCTATCCGTATGGGCTTATATTCGTTGATTTGACGGTACGAGATTTTATTTAAATCTTGGTAGCCTAATTCTAAATTTAAAAACTAACTTAATTTTATAGATTTGATATGATGATGAAAAGTAAATTCGGGAATTATTTCCTCTCTTTTTTTAAGGGATAAATACATTTTTGGTACTTGTACTGGGACCGACTTACAAATTGATATTCAAAATGAAAAAACTTACAAACTGGTTATTGTACTCGAAAATTGTTTCGTCTGGTACTTGTACTTTTCAATTTTGAAATAATCATTAAAATTGACTAACGGAGTAGATGGAAAATTCTGACGTGACTTCCTCATCTGACGTGGATAATAATATGTATATGGGAGCATAACATATCAATTTTGGAGGGCTTCTCACGTGACCAACTGAGGAAGAAATAAGGGTTAGGGAGAACAATTGAGAGACAAAATACAGAGGGAGAAGCGATTCGAAGTCGACGCGAAGAGATTCAAGCCTTACGGTGGATTCAGCCATATATATCTCCAACTGAGGAAGAAATAAGGGTTAGGGAGAACGATTGAGAGACAAAATACAGAGGTAGAAGCGATTCGAAGTCGACGCAAAGAGATTCAAGCCTTACGGTAGATTCGGCCATATATATCTCCAAATTTGTTCGACAACAAAAAGTAAGCACCCAAACCCTTATTTTTTCTTCCGTGTTTCCCATTTTGAGTAAACACCCAAACCCTTATTTTCAGTTTTACAGATTTCTTCTGTGCACTCGATTTTGAATCTAATCTTTGTTTATGCTTACTTTATGTGGTTAATGCCCACCTTGTTGGATGTTTGTGGTCGTTTTTCCCAAAATGTGTGCTCTTGTGTTGACTTAAGGATATATGTTGAATCTGCAAATAAGAACACCTCTAGTGCTATTCTTGCTTACTGAATCTCTCATTGCTTACTCTATGTTATTTTTTTATTTTATTTACAGTGACAGATATGATTTCGTTAATTGTGCACTATGGTGGAGAGTTTGTCACTGAGCCCACAGAACATTATGTAGGAGGGTTGAAAAAGGTTGTCCCTAGTGATCCTGATTTCTTGTGCACTACACGTATAAATGAACAAATGACTCATATATTAGGGTACCATACTACTGCTAAGGTTTTCTTTAAATATGAGTCAGGGTTTAGATTAATTCATGATGATGATTCGATTAGGGATTTAATTAAAGCTTCTGCAAAAGATATGACTGTAGAAGTTTTTGTGGATCATAAACTTGACAAGGATCACCCTGATTATCTGAAGAACCTTGATCTACTGAGTAAGCTCGAAGAAAATGAAAATGAGGATAACAATGGGGTGAATGCTGAGGGGAACAATGCTGTGAATGGTGAATTCACTAGTGATGAAAGTTCTGAGGAATCTGATGCTGACACAACTGGTGATGATGAACAATTAAGCAGTGATGAAGAGTACCAAAATGCAAGAACAAAATTTAAGGAGTATACTAAACAAATGAGAGAGGTTGGAGATCCTGATGATGCTGGTGGTATTGATCTACATGAGTTGCAAGAGGAGAGAGAAAATGAGGCTGAAAATGAGTTGCAAAAGGAGGGAGAAAAGGGGGCTGGAAATGAGACTAATGTACAGACAAGTACCCATGAAGATGTTCAGCAACAACAGACTACAAATTCGAATGATGATGGAGAAGATACAGACATCACTGATAAGGAGTGGTCACCTAGTGAATATGAAGATTCAGATCAGCTGAGGTCTATGGATGAAGAGAGTGAAGATGCTGAAGAAGTAGATCAACCAGATAGGCTAAGTAGGAAAAAGAATGTGGAAAGGGTAATGATAACATTTGACCCCCTGACCAAGAGGAAATATACTGACTTTTGTATTGGAATGATGTTTAGTGGACCTCGTGAATTCAGAGAGGCTATCAGAGGATATTGTTTGGGAAAAGGAAAAGATGTCAGGTATATTAAAAATACTGGAAAAAAGTTTCAGCTTAAGTGTAAAAACCCAAAATGTCATTGGAAGTTGTTTGTAAGCAGAATGGATGACTCATCTGAGACACTGCAGGTTAAGACATTCCAGACAAAACATAATTGTAGCAGGGCTTTCAAAAACAGGAAGGGATCAGTCAAATTCATGGCTGAGTTTTATGGCAACAGAATTAGAAAAAACCCTCGGTGGAAGTTACAAGATATGCAAGATGAGATCAAGAGAAAGTTTCAGTTGGACATTACTATATGCAAATGTTCTAGGATTAGAAGCAGGGCTTTAAGCAATGTATGGGATATACTAGTGGAACACTATGAAAAAATTTGGGATTATGCCACTGAATTGATCAAGTCCAACAAGAACAATACAATTGATGTTCTTCCACACAGAAGCAATCCTACAGATCAGCCTTACTTGCAGAGATTCTATGTATGTCTTCATGCTTTGAAAAGGGGTTGGCTTGAGGGATGTAGACCCATAATTGGGCTAGATGGATGTTTCCTTAAGACTGCTGTTGGGGGACAATTGATCTCAGCCGTGGGTAGAGATGGGAATAATCAAATGTATCCTATTGCATGGGCTATTGTGGAGACTGAAAACACTGATAGTTGGAGATGGTTTATAAAATTGTTGGTTAAAGACCTGGAGGGAGGTGATGGGTCTGGGTGGACAGTGGTCAGTGATCAACAAAAAGGGTTGAAAGTGGCTATCGACAAACTTCTTCCTTTTGCTGAACATAAGAATTGTTCAAGACACATATACGCAAATTTCAGAAAAAAAATTCTCATCCTTAGCATTAAGGAAAGCTTTTTGGGCAACATCAATGTCAACATATGAAGCCGAGTTCAAGAGAAACATGAAAGAGGTGAATAGACTCAACAAGGATGCACATGATAAACTTCAAGAACTAAATCCTAAGGTATGGAGCAAGGCTTTTTTTAAGACTGTATGCAAATCAGATGTGGTGGAGAATAATATATCAGAATGCTTTAACGCTTGGATTGTGAAAGCAAGATGAATGAATTGTATTGATATGTTAGAAGAAATAAGGAACCAAATTATGATTATGCTCCACACTAAAAGGGATGCAATGAAGAAGTCAGGTGATAGTATATGTCCTAGGATCAGAAAAAAGCTTGATAAAGCTATTGATGAGTCTGGTTATTGTTCAGCTACATGGGGTGGAGGGAATCAGTTTCAGGTTAAGATGAGAGGAGACACATATGTTGTTAACATTGACCAGAAGACATGCACTTGCAGAAAGTGGGATTTGACAGGGATTCCATGTGCTCATGCAATTTCAGCAATATATTTCAGGGAGGAAGAGCCTGAAACTTATCTTGCTCATTGGTACAAGAAGGAAACATACCTAAAAGCCTACACACACATGATAGAGGTTATAAGCAGTTTTTGGGGTGAAACAAGTTTTCAGAAGATGTTACCTCCTCCAATATGCAATAAAGTCAAGGGACGACCTAAGAAAATGAGAAGGAAAGAAGGATGGGAGAATCCAAAAAATCCTACAAGGATAACAAGGAAAATGCATTGCTCACAATGTAGACAGACAGGGCACAATAAGGGTAACTGTCCTGCCATCAGTGGCCAAACAGATGAACTTCAGTCAAGCAATGTAAGTATTATAGCATGTTACATTATTTTTATGTAACAGTTTTGTTTACCTGAGTTAAATATTATTGTTTCTCTTTGTCAGGCAAATAGGCGGCAGTGCAAGAGGAAAAGGTGCAATGACATGGTGCAGTCTGGTAATTCAAATAAGGTATTGTTATATCAATCAATTTCAGTTATCTTGACACTTTTTAATCAATTCACTAAACTCTAAGTGACACTTCTCTTTCTTTACTTCTCAACCAAAGTTACAAGTTAAGAGGATAAAGACCCGCGCTAAAGTACCAGCAGGATATGGTGTTTATGTTAGTCCTGAGGGAGCTGTAATAGATAATATGAATGGACACAACTCTGGCTTAGTGTTTGTGAGTTACAACTTTTTTAAATTGCAAGTGTTTATGTTACTTTTATTTGTCATTTTTCATATGTAACCATACTTGTGCTTGGTTATGTCAAATACAGATGCCAACTCCAGGCGAAGTCATATATCAAGATGGATCAAGCAGAAATAACACACCTCCTGTTACAAGAATGTATAGAACCCAACTTACATCAAGCAACAATCCACCAACTTCAAGCACAATAGAAACACTTAATCGGTCAAGTCACTTGGAGAAATGAGAGATTAAGTTGGAAGCCAGTAGGAACATGAGATATCAATGTTTAATATTTAAGACCTTTGTTTAATATCAAGTTTGGACAGTGTGTTCATTGAAATGGTTGGATATTGTTAATGGTAGTTATTTAAGACCTTTGTTATTTGGCTTGGATATTGTTAATGGGAGCTGTAATTGTAAGACCCCGAATTTTATGAAATAAAAGTATTCAATTTTTCTTATAATTACAATTTAGTAAATGGTTAAATTGATAAATGTTAAAGTTAAGGGTGATATATGAATTTTTTTTCGAAATACACAAGTGGTTATAAAATATTCATTGTTGTCGGGGAATATTCGCTTGGTCGTGGAATATTCTTACTCTCGGGGAATATTCATACGACGGTGCAGCCTTTTGTGGGCCCCATAACGGAAAGCGATTGGATGAAGAAAATGACAAGAGTAAGTTGTTTATAAATAACGGCGTAGTTATTACCGTTAACACTGTTGAAATACCCGGTGGTTAAAACACAGTAATACGCGTTGTTGCACAGTAGCACACGGTATTGCACCAATTATTGATTTTTACGTAAGAAGGCATTACTCAATAATTGTTACAGTAATTACTGTTCAATATTTATTCATTAATTGTTGCGTTGATATTTTATATTACTGTTGTTTTAATAATTATCACTACACAGTATTTTCTATTATCGGAGCAATAATTCATATTATCTGAATAATATTATTAGATAACATTATTGGCAATGTCTAGAAAATTTTGTCTAAGGAGAGGTTTGGTCATCTAATTGCGCGCCAGTAAGGAAGAGATCCTTATTGGAAAGCCCCCTCTTTCCTAGGAACGGCCTGGTTGCCAGTACTGTGATTCTGTAATATTATTTGTGTATAATTAATTATTGATTTATATGATGAGGAAAATATTGATTTTATGTGGATATAGAGGGAGAAAAATTTTAATGTGACAATTGTTGAAAATTAATAATTTATCTTTTTTTGATAAAATAATTCATTTAAATATATTATTTTAATAATATATTGATGTTGATATTTTTACAATAAATGTGGGATATATGAGTATATGAGGAGGAAGAGTATTTTTGTTGGATTAAATGTTTAACACATGTTTTGTGTGTTGGTGGACACAATTCTTGACCGAAAATTTATTATAGACTGTAAAATCGTCCGTTTGTGGATTTCGGTCAATTTTTGTTTGGAATTTGGAAAAACTTTCTTCTGCAAAGTTGTAGAGAATTGAATTTCCTATAAAAACACGCGAGATTCGAATTTTCTGATAAAAGGGCTATTTATTATGAATTATTGAAGTTCCGAAGTTCCGAAATAATTGATTTTTGGAAGTTTTAATTATTATTTTGAAGAAAAACGTTTTTTGCCATCTCACATGTGTTATGAATGAGCTGAAATCAGATTCCTTGGTGGTGGGCTTGAATATTTGGTAAATATTATTATTTTATTAAATTTTCTGCTTTGGTGTTCTAAGCAATTTCCTATAAATAGGGTGCTTAGGTTAGAATTGAAAATCACACCATAAACTGAAGTTTTCTCTCTATTTCTCTCTCTATATTATCAAGTGTATTCTTGTGAGTATTTTGATATCTTGAGTGTTGCTATACGGTGCAAGTTCGTTCAGCGTTATTCCAGTCAGAAGTACTGCTCTTTTGAGGTAAGGAATTGTAAGGGATAGTAAGGGATAGTAAGGGATAAGGGATGTTATTTCTTCTTAAATGATATTATTTTCTCCAATATCATTATGCCGAAGTATTGATCTGAACTTTTTATCAAATTTAGAACTTTTCATGTCGGGGTTACTATTCACGAGTTACTATTCATGAGTTACTATTTACGAGTTACTATTCATGAGTTACTATTCACGAGTTACTATTCACGAGTTACTATTCATGAGTTACTATTCATGGGTTACTATTCACGAGTTACTATTCATGACAAAATTGGTTTCTTTTTCTAACCAAATTATAGTTGATTTATGAATATTACTCTTGAGATTAAAACTATATGTTGATCATATTATTTTTTTATCATATATAACATTTTTATAACCTTAATGATGATATTTCTCTTTGACTTGAGTGTAAAGATGGGTAGATTATTGGTATGATCATGACTAGGGTTCTCTTTGTCCAGTAGTGAAAAGTTGAATTGTGACTGGTATGATCATGACCATTGAATTTATAATTGAATATCTTTAGCTTAAGTGCAAAGGTGAAATGATCAACATGGTTATAATTATTGGTTATATAAATTCTGAAATGATTATATATTTCTTTGAGATAATAATATATTTGGCCTGTAGTGCAAATATGAACTATTGAGGAATATCTTTGGCCTGTAGTGCAAAGATGAGTTGTTGATGAATATCTTTGGCCCGTAGTGCAAAGATGACTTGTTGTTAAATATCTTTGGCATGTAGTGTAAAGATGAACTGTTGATGAATATC
The DNA here is from genome assembly GCA_016801055.1 of Panax notoginseng. NCBI lineage: Eukaryota > Viridiplantae > Streptophyta > Magnoliopsida > Apiales > Araliaceae > Panax > Panax notoginseng. Next base: position 210,413,501 of record CM029015.1, on the reverse strand, counting down.
TTTGGCCCGTGATGCAAAGATGAATTTATTAGTATGATTATGAACAGGAACTGTGATTTGGTATAACCATGATCTTTGATGTTTCAGGTAAAGACAGGTGATAAAAATTATCTTCGTCTTGGATGTGAAATTTAGAATCACAATTATGATTATGAATTATTCATATGATTGTGGAAAGTAACTGTTGATTGATGTTACAGGGATAAAACATTGTTGGTGGACTTTTAACATGGAGAAGATAATAGACTTTATTGTCTATTTGACTCTTCTAATGGATTGCTCGTTCCGCTGCAACTATGGTTGAAATTTTTATCATTTACCATATGTTCTAAATCTCTGATTTATTATTGATGGAGGCTATTGATAATTTAATTATCTTTAGTCAAGATATTCTTTACTGAGCTAGTTGTGCTCACCCTTTTGCTTCACAATTCCTTTCAGGTAATAAGAGTATAGCTGGGTCGAGCGAGGGTAACGGGAAAATAGAACGGTGGTCATCATTTAGTAGTTATATTTGGTGAATCATCTAGGGTGAAGCGAACCCAACGTTGGAAGGGTGTTTTGCCACTATCATACAAGATGTCTAACGACACACAACCTCGTGTCATCATAAGACATGGTTGTGCACATCCACTTGTTGAGTATATCTACGAGCACTACCTATATAATCTTGGTGTTTGTTTGAAGTATAATTCACGATTAAAGACAGTGGAGATAATGATATGTCAAGAGAAGACTCACCATTGGAAAGAATATGATAATAATATTCTCATTTTTCTTTGGGGTCTATTGGGTCAACCAAGGATAATTCTGTGGCCATATGATATCTATCATAACCTAGAAGCATGGCCTCCCATGTACGAAGGTTTCCTTGAGCACTTCCCAAAGATTCTAATTTCTAAAACAGTTTTTGACTATACCTTTATGTAAGGTGTCATTGTGAGGTGATGTCCACGGTTGGAATATGAGTCACATTTGGTATATATTTGTATCCAAACTCACAGCATATGTGTTGTCGTATTTTGCACGACAATTGTTGTAATAAAGTTGTAGTTGTTTTCTGTACCATGTATTTGACGACTCAGAATAGGTTGGATGAAATGGATCTATTTTGGGGTCGTTACAGTAATAGACCTTTTTTATCTTGGATATTGTTAATGGTAGTTATTTTCATTGAAATGGTTGGATACTCCCCACAAGTGCTTATGCCATTCATAATTAATTAATGCAGGCAGCCCACATAAGCTTGTTCACTACTGAAACAACACCAGCCTACTTGCCACCAGCCTCTGTTAAAGCCTCCTTAATTTGCAAAAAACAGAGCATTGAAACAGCAAAAAACTAGAAAGACAAGAAACAGAGCATGCCATTCATTCATTAATTAAAACAGAGCATCATTCATTCATTGGAACAACAACATTGTTCATTCATTGAAACACCAAACATCAAAATCCATTGAAACACCACCAGAAACAAACCTTAAAGCTAACTAATACATTAAAACAGAGCATCATTCATTCAAATTCTAATACCAACAACACCAGCCAACTAACATCCATGAGCAAATTAAAAGAAACCATAAAATTTTTTCCTTTTGTTGAGCTTTGACAGTAATCTTCTTTAGCTTTTTAACCTCTTTCTCCAATGTCTTCACTGAATCAAGTTCTGCCAACTCTTTCCAATCTTTGGTCTTCTCACTATTTTCATTCTTCAATTTAACCAACATCTCTCTGCTCATCCTCAACTTTAATGTCAAATCTTCAATAACATCTTTAGCTCTTTCAGGAAATGGTGGATCGTACCATTTAAAGAAATCGCAGTAAGCTCTCCTGTCCTATTACACAGCAACACACCAACCATTTTCAGCCGCAATCATATGAAAAGAAATAAAAAAAATATCTTTCCAAAATCTTACCCGATAATTAATACACCCAATGAATCGCCTTCCTCGATGTTTTGTTCCATCTTTCTTTGCCTCCAACATTTGCACCATTGCTCCACAGTGACACCGACTTGGGAAGTCTGGTGTAATCCATTCATTTTTATTGCATGAACTACAATCTTCTTCCCCGATTTCATTTACAATTCCATTTCAAGATGAGCTCATCCTTTCAATAATACACTGAAAACTCGAAGAAGAAGAAGAAGAAGAAGGAAGAATGAGAGAAGAAGAACGAGAGAAGAACCCTAATTTTTCCTCCCCAAATATCGAGCTATTTGTTTTTGCAGTTCGATCTCTTCGATTTTTGGTGAGTGAGAGAAGAAGGAAGAATGAGAGAAGAACCCTAATTTTTTTCCCCCAAATATCGAGCTCTTTGTTTTTGCACTTCGATCTCTTCGGTTTTTGGCGAGTGAGAGAAGAAGGAAGAATGAGAGAAGAACCCTAATTTTTCCCCCCAAATATCGAGCTCTTTGTTTTTGCACTTCGATCTCTTCGATTTTTAATGATCAACCTTTATAAATGGGAAATACACATCAATTAAACTTTGTTGTCCAGTCACCGCCATGTCATCCTTTGCATCTGACCTGTCAAAATTTCAAACGGAACGTGTATGAAATCCTATTGTTTAACGGATTGCAACAATTTTCGAGTACAATAACCAGTTTGTAAGTTTTTTCACTTTGGGTACCAACTTGTAAGTCGGGTCCCAGTACAGGAACCAAAAATGTATTTATCCCTTTTTTTTAATCTTTTATTTTCTAGCTTAAAAATTGTTGTGTAATAGGTAGACCATTGAGTATATGAGACACCACATAAACAGCATACATACATTCAATAAAATAACCACCTTTACATGTATGTGTTCACCGTGCTAACATCTCTCTCTCTAGAGGGAGAAACAAATTATATGCATATATATATATATATATATATATATATATATATATATATATATATATATATATATATACGGTCAGGATCAAGAGCATTCTCCTTAAATAACATTCTTCCTTAAATAGCATTCTTTTATTAAAACTACGTCGTTTTGGAGGGATGCGGTGACATTTTTGTAAATACGCGGTGGCATTGTATTTACAAAAATGTCACCGCGTCCCTCCAAAACAACGTAGTTTTAATAAAAGAATGCTATTTAAGAAGGAATGCTATTTAAGGAGAATGCTATTGATCCTTACCGTATATATATATATATATATATATATATATATATATATATATATATTTGATTATCCCACGAAAATGTCTCCCTATTTAATTAATAATTATAAATAGTACGCATGTGATTGAGTTTATATTATATTACTACTCACAAATAAATTACGTAATCAACTACTGCTCCCAAATTACCTAATTAAGTATTATTTCTTATATTATTAGTCTATTACTCATTTTATAATTCTTTATATTTGTGAATCAATTAGTGAGTGAAGTATTAATTAGCTATATTTTTTAAATTTAAAGTATAATTATTGTAAGTCTTATGATTAATTTCTACGACCTTTTATATTGGCCGCTACTCACTCTTACGGTCAACCAAATTCTTTTATGTTGACCGCTATATTTTGAGTGGCCGCTAGAGAGATTAACGACTAACGTAAAAGAATTTGGTTGGTCGTGAGAGAGAGTAGTGACCAACCCCAGCCAAACCTTTAGATCTTCAGTTAGACTGCAAGAGATGGGTTAGCTACTTAGCTGGAATAGTGTCTATAGTTAACGCAAACTATGGATCATTTCCATATATATATATGGGCTATATGTATATATACAGCTGTGTATTATACAGTCGACTATGGCGACGTGTTTTTTGGGTTATGGGAACGGTTCACCCGTCGCCGTAGCCCATAATAACTATGGTGACGGGTGAAACCGTCGTTATAGCCCAAAAAATCGTTGTCATAACCGACTATGTACTACACAACTGTGTATAAATATTTTTTCATATATATATATATATATAAATATATATATATATATATATATATATATATATTCAAAATAATAATAAGAATTGTTCACCTTCCTTCAGGTTAGACCTGGCAAAAGAGGCCCAGGCCCCCGGGCCGAGCTGGCCTGTGACGCCCCCAAAACAGGTATACAACACCCAACCCATTCTGAGTCGTCAAATACATGGTACAGAAAATAACTACAACTTTTGTAAGACCCCAACTTATTAATGAATAAAATCAAATTTTCTCTAAATATTATTGTGAATAATAAGGGGTTAATTTGATATAATACTTTGGTTATGGGTGAAATGTGCAAATTTTGCAAAATAAGCAAGTGGTTATAAAATATTTATTTTTGGTCGGTGAATATTCGGTTGGTCGTGGAATATTCTTGCTGTCGGGGAATATTCGTACGACGACGCAGCCTTGTGTGGGCCCCATAACGGAAAGCGATTGGATGAAGAAAATGACAAGTATAAGTTGTTTATAAATAACGGCGTAGTTGTTACCGTTAATACTGTTGGAATACCCGGTGGTTAAAATACAGTAGCACACGGTATTGCACCAATTATTGATTCTTACGTAAGAAGGCACTACTCAATAATTGTTACAGTAGTTATTATTCAATATTTTATTTTATTGATTCAATAATTGCTGCGTTGATATTTTATATTATTGTTGTTTCAATAATTGTTGCTGCACAGTATTTTCATTTATCAGATCAATAATTCATATTATTTGAATAATATTATTAGATAACATTATTGGCAATGTCTAGAAAGTTCTGTCTAAGGAGAGGTTTGGTCATCTAATTGCGCGCCAGTAAGGAGAAATCCTTATTGGAAAGCCCCCTCTTTCCTGGGAACGGCCTGGTTGTCATAAATGTGATTCTGTAATATTATTTGTGAATAATTAATTATTGATTCATATGATAAGAAAATATTTATTTTATGTGGATATAAATGAGGGATATATTTTTGTGGTTAAAAATGAAGGAGTTAATGTTGAGGTTTTTGTCAGTATTTTTGTCGGAATGGAGGTATTAAAAATCAGGGTTTTTGAGATAGTTTGCGGGGGTTATAATTTTTAATCCGACCGTTGGATCGTGGTAATTTTTGGATATGTTATACATATATAAGTTGAGTATATGTCCACAAATTTTGAACCGTTAAAAATGAACGTATGATTTATTATGAATTTTACAAGATGACTGGTTCAGAAATTGTTGAATTTTCGGAGTTTATCATTTTGATGGAAAATTCTAGAATTGGTGGGCCCCACTTGTGGTTGGTGAAGAAATGTGCTGAATTATATTTCAAATGTGGTAGGTGGGAATAGTAGCAGGTAAAGCCATCAGGTTGCAGGTCAAACCTACCAAAATTTTCCTATAAATAGAGGGCTAAGTTAGAATTGAAAATTACACCAGAAACAAGTTTTCTCTCTTTCTCTCTCTAGATTATTGAGTGTATTTTGTGAGTATTTAGATACTTTGAGAGTTTCTATTCATCAGAGCAAGTTTCTTTCAGCCTTATACCGGTATTCCGACCAGAAGTACTGATATTTTGAGGTAAGGGATATTATTTTCTTCTTAAATGATATTATTTTCTTCAATATCATTATGCTGAAATATTGATATGAGTTTTTATCAAATTTGGAACTTTTTGTGTCGGGGGTTACTATTCACGTATACGGCACTATTCACGTATACGGCACTATTCACGAATACGGCACTATTCACCGAAAAATAAAATTTTCCCTTTTTGTCCAAGATGTCTATTATGGTTACTATCTTTGATTGTATCCATGTTTTGATCTTTATTTTTGAATTCTGCTTCACAATTGATTATTATGAAGTATTATTGATCTTGGATAAACTGTTATACGAATCCCTACTATTTGTCCTTCTGTCTCATTGGATTCGTTCTCTTTAAGATATTTTTCATCATCCTCAGTCCTAAATGATGATATTACTGAATATCTTTGGCCTGTAGTGCAAAGATGTATAATTACTTGATGAATATCTTTGGCCTGTAGTGCAAAGATGAACAGGTGTTGAGATGAACATGACCGACTGATGATACAAATGAATATCTTTGGCCTGTAGTGCAAAGATGAATATTTGGTTAAAGATGATTATTAATTGATGTTACAGGGATAAAATATTGATGATGGACTTTTAAATCTTAGAAGATAGTAGAATTCTTTCTCTACTTGACTCTTCTAATGGTTTGCTGTTTCCGCTGCAGTTGTTGATCTAAAACTTGTTGTCGATTATATTTTATCAGATTTTTCCCTGTTGAAGACTAACGATAATTTGTTGTATATTATCTTAGTCATAATATTCTTTACTGGGCTAGTTGAGCTCACCCTTTTCCTTTTTGTTCCATTTTTCTTCTCAGGAGGTGAGAACATAGCAGGATCTAGTCGGGGTATGGAGTGATGGTTCTAGAAAGATGTATTAGCAGTCCTCACTATTTCTGTAAAATAGTGTTTGAATAATTGTAATGAGGATTTATTTGAGTGTGGATATTGTCTAGAAGACAATATTTGTATTTAAACTCACAGTATGTGTTGTCGTATTTTGCACGACAATTGTATTATTGAAGTTGTAGTTTGCTTTCTGTACCATGTATTTGGCGACTCAGAATGGGTGTTGTATACCTATTCTGGGGGCGTCACAGTTGGTATCAGAGCTTAGGGATATGATCCCTGGCTGAGATGTGAGACAAAAACTAGGAGGGGAGAGACGGGGAATTCCTTCGCTAGTATGACCTGACTAAGTTTATTTGGTGTTTATTTGGTCGGTCAGAGTATAGGGATAATATATGACATGACTATTAACCCTTGTTTTATGGCAGTATTTAAGAATGGCAGCTGAGAACGTTAATAATGGAGTAAATCAGACCGTGGAGACACCTTTGATCACTACCCAGGGGAACGTGCAACAGGAAGGCAATATTCCTCCTGTAAACAACGTTACCGAGCAAACGATGAATGATGGAATGTTTAGGAGCTTTTTGCAGTTCATGCAAAATCAGACGAGGGAGACTCGTGTGCAGAATACGGGTGAAAATGATAACAACGCGCGGTTTGTCACAGCTAAGCAGTTCAAAGAATTGGGACCACCAGAATTTAAGGGAAAGCCGGATCCGATCATGGCGGAAACGTGGGTCAAGCAAATTACCAAGATATTTGATGTCTTGGGATGCACGGAGGAACAGAAGGTTCCATTCGCCACATTTATGTTCCGCGGTGAGGCAGACTACTGGTGGGAGTCTGTGAAGCGTACCCAGCCTGACGCACTCAACATGTCCTGGGAAACATTTCAAAAACTGTTCAATGACAAGTACTTTCCTGAAAGTATTCGTCATATGAAGGAGGTTGAGTTTATTAGACTGGAACAAAACAACATGACGGTGTCCCAGTACGAGGCGAAGTTTGCAGAGTTATCCAGGTTTGCACCTCATTTGGTCGAAAATGAGGAACGAATGACAAGGATGTTTCTGAGAGGTCTAAAACCCGAGATTCGGCAATATCTTATCTCTCATAAATTTTCTTTATATTCAGATGTTGTAAACATGGCTCAATTATTAGAGAGAGATAATGAGTATACTCAACCGAGGGACCACAACCAGGGTCATACCGGTGACAGCAATCATCAGAGCGATGATAACCAACGAGGAGGGAAAATACGAACAAATGCGGTAACCACTCGGGTGGTCATCGTGGCCATGATAATAGGAGAGGTGAGTCAAGTGGAAATTTCAGAAAGAGGAGATTCAACAATGACGGGAAGACATCAGCACCAGCACCAGCACCAACAACAAATTTTAGGGGAGGAGAACGACCGCCAGTTAGATGTTACAAATGCGGGAAAGAGGGACATATCAGCCCAAACTGTCCACAACAATCCAAGGTGTGTTACAACTGTGGGAAGGAAGGCCACATCGCTCGAGATTGTACTATAGCGAAACCAAGTTCAGCGGGAGTGGTGATTCCAAGGGCTGTCCCGGATAAGGCGAAATCAGCGGTTCCTGGAAGAGCGTTTGTCGTAACTGGCCAAAACGTGAGAAACCCGAACGAGGTGATCACGGGTAAGCTAATCTTGAATTCTTGCGAAGTTTATACTTTACTAGATACCGGTTCTACCCATTCTTTTATCTCTCCTGCTTGTGCTCAACGTTTAAACTTGACTCCGGAGAAATTGGACTTTAACTTATCTGTTGAAACTCCGTTGGGTGAAACCTTCGTTACATCTACAGTTTATAAATCTTGCATGATCCAAGTTGGCACTATCACATTACCTGTTGATCTTATCTCTTTAAAGATACTTGCTTTTGATGTGATTTTAGGAATTGATTGGTTAACCACTCATCATGCTAAAATTGATTGTTTTCGTAAGGTTGTTAGTTTTCATATTCCTAACCAACCTGTCATACGAATTCAAACTACTAAACCACTAAAATCAGTCACTGTCATATCAAGCCACAAAGCTATTCGTTTATTGAAAAACGGATGTCAAGCTTTCTTAGCCCATGTTATGGATTTGAACAAAGACAAGTCAGATTTGAATAATATTTCTATTGTTAGAGAATTTTCCGATGTATTTCCTGAAGAACTTCCCGGTCTACCCCCGGAACGAGAAATTGAATTCTTTATTGACCTTGAACCCGGTACAAAGCCCATTTCTAAAACCCCATATCGAATGGCTCCTATTGAACTTCAGGAGTTAAAAGTCCAACTACAGGAGTTGTTGGACATCGGTTTTATTCGTCCTAGTACGTCTCCTTGGGGTGCTCCTGTTTTATTCGTAAAGAAGAAAGACGGGAGTATGCGACTTTGTATTGACTATCGAGAATTGAACCATGTCACCATCAAGAATAGGTATCCGCTACCTCGCATTGATGACCTGTTTGACCAGTTGCAAGGAGCACAATTCTTTTCAAAGATCGATCTTCGTTCTGGATATCATCAGCTGAAGATTAAAACTGAGGATATTCCAAAGACTGCCTTCAGAACTCGGTACGGGCATTATGAATTCTTAGTAATGTCTTTTGGATTGACTAATGCTCCTGCTGCCTTCATGGATATGATGAACCGTGTATTCAAAGAATATTTGGATCAGTTCGTTGTTGTCTTTATTGATGACATCCTCATCTATTCCAAAAGCCGTGAAGATCATGAGCGCCATTTGAAGCTGGTACTGCAAAGGCTTCGTGAAAACAAGCTATATGCCAAACTGAAGAAATGCGAGTTCTGGCTTGAGGAAGTAGCATTCCTTGGGCACGTGGTGTCAAAACATGGAGTATCTGTCGACCCGGCGAAGATTGAAGCCATACAAAGTTGGGAGCAACCGAAGTCGGTAACCGAAGTACGTAGCTTTCTGGGCTTAGCTGGTTATTATCGGAGATTTGTGGAAGGATTTTCTCGAATCGCTACTCCGTTAACTCAGCTGACTCGGAAAGATACAAAATTCGTATGGAGTGAGGAATGCGAGAAGAGTTTCCAAGAACTCAAGAGGAGACTCATTTCGGCACCTGTTTTGACAATACCATCTGGTTCGGATGGATTTGTTATCTACAGCGATGCTTCAGGCAAAGGGTTAGGATGTGTTCTCATGCAACATGGGAAAGTCATAGCCTATGCCTCACGACAACTCAAAGAATATGAGAGGAATTATCCTACTCATGATTTGGAGTTGGCAGCAGTCGTTTTTGCGTTGAAGATCTGGAGACACTACCTGTATGGGGAGAAAGTGGAGATCTATACAGATCATAAAAGCCTCAAATATTTCTTCACCCAAAAGGAACTCAACATGCGGCAACGACGTTGGCTTGAGCTGTTGAAAGATTACGATCATACCATCCAATACCATCCTGGAAAAGCAAACGTAGTAGCTGACGCATTGAGTAGAAGATCATATGCGGGTACGAGTGCAATGTTTTTAACACAAAGGCCCATTTTGTATGACTTGCAAAGGATGGAGATAGAGATGAAGGCTCCAAGTACCCACATGATGATATCAAATATACGAGTAGAACCGACTTTAATCGATAAAGTTAAAGCTGCTCAAGCTACGGATATAGAGCTGATGCGTATGAAGAAGAAAGTGCAAGAAGGTGCTATTCCAGAAGCAAGAATCGATGAAGAAGGAATACTTCGAGTCAACTCCAGACTTTGTGTTCCTAACGATTTTGACTTGAAGCATAGAATAATGATGGAGGCACACAACACACCGTTTGCAATCCATCCTGGGAGTACCAAAATGTATCACGATCTTCGACATACATTTTGGTGGAGCAATATGAAAAGAGAGATCGCGGAGTTTATCTCGAGATGTTTAACTTGTCAACGTGTAAAAGCGGAGCATCAAGTACCAAAGGGTCCATTGCAACCACTTGAGATTCCGAAATGGAAGTGGGAACACATTACTATGGATTTTGTTACAGGTCTTCCCAAGGTTTCTCAAGGCATAGATGCGATTTGGGTTATTGTTGATAGATTAACCAAGTCCGCTCATTTCTTGCCGATACGTGAGACTTATTCCCTTGAACGTCTTGCTAGTATGTACGTGAACGAGATTGTGAGATTGCATGGCATGCCAGTATCCATAGTTTCGGATCGTGACCCAAGATTCACTTCACGATTTTGGGTTAGCTTGCAGAAAGCTATGGGCACGGATTTACGATTCAGTTCAGCATACCATCCTCAAACGGACGGACAATCAGAGAGGACTATTCAAACTCTTGAAGATCTATTAAGACTTTGTGTCTTAGATCTCAAAGGGAGTTGGGATAAGTACCTACCATTGGTGGAATTCTCCTACAACAACAGTTATCAGGCGAGCATAGGTATGGCTCCATTTGAGGCGTTGTATGGAAGAAAATGTCGTTCTCCAGTATGCTGGGACGAGGTGGGTGAAGCAACATTGTTGGGACCAGAATTGGTACGCATTACTACAGAGAAGATCCAAACGATTCGACAACGTATACAAACGGCACAGGATCGACAAAAGAGTTATGCGGATCTTCATCGGAAGGACGTGGAATTTAATATTGGGGATCATGTATTGTTACGTGTTGCACCATGGAAGGGAGTTACAAGATTTGGGAAGAGAGGAAAGCTCAATCCAAGATTTGTTGGTCCATTTGAGATTCTTGAGCGAATAGGAAATGTGGCATATAGACTCGCATTACCTCCAAGCATGTCTCGTGTTCATAATGTTTTTCACATATCTATGCTTCGTAAATATGTTAAAGACCCGAACCACATTATTGAGTTAGAACCAGACGAGATAGCTGAAGATTTAACGTACGAGGAGGTACCTGTTAAGATCTTGGATAGGAAAGAGCATGTCCTACGCACGAAGGTTATACCACAAGTTAAGGTTTTGTGGAGAAACCATGCTATTGAAGAAATGACCTGGGAGTTGGAATCAGAAATGAAAGCGAGGTATCCTCACCTTTTTGAAACATCAGGTACGTACGTCAATTTCGAGGACGAAATTTCATAAGGAGGGGAGGTTGTAAGACCCCAACTTATTAATGAATAAAATCAAATTTTCTCTAAATATTATTGTGAATAATAAGGGGTTAATTTGATATAATACTTTGGTTATGGGTGAAATGTGCAAATTTTGCAAAATAAGCAAGTGGTTATAAAATATTTATTTTTGGTCGGTGAATATTCGGTTGGTCGTGGAATATTCTTGCTGTCGGGGAATATTCGTACGACGACGCAGCCTTGTGTGGGCCCCATAACGGAAAGCGATTGGATGAAGAAAACGACAAGTATAAGTTGTTTATAAATAACGGCGTAGTTGTTACCGTTAATACTGTTGGAATACCCGGTGGTTAAAATACAGTAGCACACGGTATTGCACCAATTATTGATTCTTACGTAAGAAGGCACTACTCAATAATTGTTACAGTAGTTATTATTCAATATTTTATTTTATTGATTCAATAATTGCTGCGTTGATATTTTATATTATTGTTGTTTCAATAATTGTTGCTGCACAGTATTTTCATTTATCAGATCAATAATTCATATTATTTGAATAATATTATTAGATAACATTATTGGCAATGTCTAGAAAGTTCTGTCTAAGGAGAGGTTTGGTCATCTAATTGCGCGCCAGTAAGGAGAAATCCTTATTGGAAAGCCCCCTCTTTCCTGGGAACGGCCTGGTTGTCATAAATGTGATTCTGTAATATTATTTGTGAATAATTAATTATTGATTCATATGATAAGGAAATATTTATTTTATGTGGATATAAATGAGGGATATATTTTTGTGGTTAAAAATGAAGGAGTTAATGTTGAGGTTTTTATCAGTATTTTTGTCGGAATGGAGGTATTAAAAATCAGGGTTTTTGAGATATTTTGCGGGGGTTATAATTTTTAATCCGACCGTTGGATCGTGGTAATTTTTGGATATGTTATACATATATAAGTTGAGTATATGTCCACAAATTTTGAACCGTTAAAAATGAACGTATGATTTATTATGAATTTTACAAGATGACTGGTTCAGAAATTGTTGAATTTTCGGAGTTTATCATTTTGATGGAAAATTCTAGAATTGGTGGGCCCCACTTGTGGTTGGTGAAGAAATGTGCTGAATTATATTTCAAATGTGGTGGGTGGGAATAGTAGCAGGTAAAGCCATCAGGTTGCAGGTCAAACCTACCAAAATTTTCCTATAAATAGAGGGCTAAGTTAGAATTGAAAATCACACCAGAAACAAGTTTTCTCTCTTTCTCTCTCTAGATTATTGAGTGTATTTTGTGAGTATTTAGATACTTTGAGAGTTTCTATTCATCAGAGCAAGTTTCTTTCAGCCTTATACCGGTATTCCGACCAGAAGTACTGATATTTTGAGGTAAGGGATATTATTTTCTTCTTAAATGATATTATTTTCTTCAATATCATTATGCTGAAATATTGATATGAGTTTTTATCAAATTTGGAACTTTTTGTGTCGGGGGTTACTATTCACGTATACGGCACTATTCACGTATACGGCACTATTCACGAATACGGCACTATTCACCGAAAAATAAAATTTTCCCTTTTTGTCCAAGATGTCTATTATGGTTACTATCTTTGATTGTATCCATGTTTTGATCTTTATTTTTGAATTCTGCTTCACAATTGATTATTATGAAGTATTATTGATCTTGGATAAACTGTTATACGAATCCCTACTATTTGTCCTTCTGTCTCATTGGATTCGTTCTCTTTAAGATATTTTTCATCATCCTCAGTCCTAAATGATGATATTACTGAATATCTTTGGCCTGTAGTGCAAAGATGTATAATTACTTGATGAATATCTTTGGCCTGTAGTGCAAAGATGAACAGGTGTTGAGATGAACATGACCGACTGATGATACAAATGAATATCTTTGGCCTGTAGTGCAAAGATGAATATTTGGTTAAAGATGATTATTAATTGATGTTACAGGGATAAAATATTGATGATGGACTTTTAAATCTTAGAAGATAGTAGAATTCTTTCTCTACTTGACTCTTCTAATGGTTTGCTGTTTCCGCTGCAGTTGTTGATCTAAAACTTGTTGTCGATTATATTTTATCAGATTTTTCCCTGTTGAAGACTAACGATAATTTGTTGTATATTATCTTAGTCATAATATTCTTTACTGGGCTAGTTGAGCTCACCCTTTTCCTTTTTGTTCCATTTTTCTTCTCAGGAGGTGAGAACATAGCAGGATCTAGTCGGGGTATGGAGTGATGGTTCTAGAAAGATGTATTAGCAGTCCTCACTATTTCTGTAAAATAGTGTTTGAATAATTGTAATGAGGATTTATTTGAGTGTGGATATTGTCTAGAAGACAATATTTGTATTTAAACTCACAGTATGTGTTGTCGTATTTTGCACGACAATTGTATTATTGAAGTTGTAGTTTGCTTTCTGTACCATGTATTTGGCGACTCAGAATGGGTGTTGTATACCTATTCTGGGGGCGTCACAGTTGGTATCAGAGCTTAGGGATATGATCCCTGGCTGAGATGTGAGACAAAAACTAGGAGGGGAGAGACGGGGAATTCCTTCGCTAGTATGACCTGACTAAGTTTATTTGGTGTTTATTTGGTCGGTCAGAGTATAGGGATAATATATGACATGACTATTAACCCTTGTTTTATGGCAGTATTTAAGAATGGCAGCTGAGAACGTTAATAATGGAGTAAATCAGACCGTGGAGACACCTTTGATCACTACCCAGGGGAACGTGCAACAGGAAGGCAATATTCCTCCTGTAAACAACGTTACCGAGCAAACGATGAATGATGGAATGTTTAGGAGCTTTTTGCAGTTCATGCAAAATCAGACGAGGGAGACTCGTGTGCAGAATACGGGTGGAAATGATAACAACGCGCGGTTTGTCACAGCTAAGCAGTTCAAAGAATTGGGACCACCAGAATTTAAGGGAAAGCCGGATCCGATCATGGCGGAAACGTGGGTCAAGCAAATTACCAAGATATTTGATGTCTTGGGATGCACGGAGGAACAGAAGGTTCCATTCGCCACATTTATGTTCCGCGGTGAGGCAGACTACTGGTGGGAGTCTGTGAAGCGTACCCAGCCTGACGCACTCAACATGTCCTGGGAAACATTTCAAAAACTGTTCAATGACAAGTACTTTCCTGAAAGTATTCGTCATATGAAGGAGGTTGAGTTTATTAGACTGGAACAAAACAACATGACGGTGTCCCAGTACGAGGCGAAGTTTGCAGAGTTATCCAGGTTTGCACCTCATTTGGTCGAAAATGAGGAACGAATGACAAGGATGCTTCTGAGAGGTCTAAAACCCGAGATTCGGCAATATCTTATCTCTCATAAATTTTCTTTATATTCAGATGTTGTAAACAGAGCTCAATTATTAGAGAGAGATAATGAGTATACTCAACCGAGGGACCACAACCAGGGTCATACCAGTGACAGCAATCATCAGAGCGATGATAACCAACGAGGAGGGAAAATACGAACAAAGGCGGTAACCACTCGGGTGGTCATCGTGGCCATGATAATAGGAGAGGTGAGTCAAGTGGAAATTTCAGAAAGAGGAGATTCAACAATGACGGGAAGACATCAGCACCAGCACCAGCACCAACAACAAATTTTAGGGGAGGAGAACGACCGCCAGTTAGATGTTACAAATGCGGGAAAGAGGGACATATCAGCCCAAACTGTCCACAACAATCCAAGGTGTGTTACAACTGTGGGAAGGAAGGCCACATCGCTCGAGATTGTACTATAGCGAAACCAAGTTCAGCGGGAGTGGTGATTCCAAGGGCTGTCCCGGATAAGGCGAAATCAGCGGTTCCTGGAAGAGCGTTTGTCGTAACTGGCCAAAACGTGAGAAACCCGAACGAGGTGATCACGGGTAAGCTAATCTTGAATTCTTGCGAAGTTTATACTTTACTAGATACCGGTTCTACCCATTCTTTTATCTCTCCTGCTTGTGCTCAACGTTTAAACTTGACTCCAGAGAAATTGGACTTTAACTTATCTGTTGAAACTCCGTTGGGTGAAACCTTCGTTACATCTACAGTTTATAAATCTTGCATGATCCAAGTTGGCACTATCACATTACCTGTTGATCTTATCTCTTTAAAGATACTTGCTTTTGATGTGATTTTAGGAATTGATTGGTTAACCACTCATCATGCTAAAATTGATTGTTTTTGTAAGGTTGTTAGTTTTCATATTCCTAACCAACCTGTTATACGAATTCAAACTACTAAACCACTAAAATCAGTCACTGTCATATCAAGCCACAAAGCTATTCGTTTATTGAAAAACGGATGTCAAGCTTTCTTAGCCCATGTTATGGATTTGAACAAAGACAAGTCAGATTTGAATAATATTTCTATTGTTAGAGAATTTTCCGATGTATTTCCTGAAGAACTTCCCGGTCTACCCCCGAAACGAGAAATTGAATTCTTTATTGACCTTGAACCCGGTACAAAGCCCATTTCTAAAACCCCATATCGAATGGCTCCTATTGAACTTCAGGAGTTAAAAGTCCAACTACAGGAGTTGTTGGACATCGGTTTTATTCGTCCTAGTACGTCTCCTTGGGGTGCTCCTGTTTTATTCGTAAAGAAGAAAGACGGGAGTATGCGACTTTGTATTGACTATCGAGAATTGAACCATGTCACCATCAAGAATAGGTATCCGCTACCTCGCATTGATGACCTGTTTGACCAGTTGCAAGGAGCACAATTCTTTTCAAAGATCGATCTTCGTTCTGGATATCATCAGCTGAAGATTAAAACTGAGGATATTCCAAAGACTGCCTTCAGAACTCGGTACGGGCATTATGAATTCTTAGTAATGTCTTTTGGATTGACTAATGCTCCTGCTGCCTTCATGGATATGATGAACCGTGTATTCAAAGAATATTTGGATCAGTTCGTTGTTGTCTTTATTGATGACATCCTCATCTATTCCAAAAGCCGTGAAGATCATGAGCGCCATTTGAAGCTGGTACTGCAAAGGCTTCGTGAAAACAAGCTATATGCCAAACTGAAGAAATGCGAGTTCTGGCTTGAGGAAGTAGCATTCCTTGGGCACGTGGTGTCAAAACATGGAGTATCTGTCGACCCGGCGAAGATTGAAGCCATACAAAGTTGGGAGCAACCGAAGTCGGTAACCGAAGTACGTAGCTTTCTGGGCTTAGCTGGTTATTATCGGAGATTTGTGGAAGGATTTTCTCGAATCGCTACTCCGTTAACTCAGCTGACTCGGAAAGATACAAAATTCGTATGGAGTGAGGAATGCGAGAAGAGTTTCCAAGAACTCAAGAGGAGACTCATTTCGGCACCTGTTTTGACAATACCATCTGGTTCGGATGGATTTGTTATCTACAGCGATGCTTCAGGCAAAGGGTTAGGATGTGTTCTCATGCAACATGGGAAAGTCATAGCCTATGCCTCACGACAACTCAAAGAATATGAGAGGAATTATCCTACTCATGATTTGGAGTTGGCAGCAGTCGTTTTTGCGTTGAAGATCTGGAGACACTACCTGTATGGGGAGAAAGTGGAGATCTATACAGATCATAAAAGCCTCAAATATTTCTTCACCCAAAAGGAACTCAACATGCGGCAACGACGTTGGCTTGAGCTGTTGAAAGATTACGATCATACCATCCAATACCATCCTGGAAAAGCAAACGTAGTAGCTGACGCATTGAGTAGAAGATCATATGCGGGTACGAGTGCAATGTTTTTAACACAAAGGCCCATTTTGTATGACTTGCAAAGGATGGAGATAGAGATGAAGGCTCCAAGTACCCACATGATGATATCAAATATACGAGTAGAACCGACTTTAATCGATAAAGTTAAAGCTGCTCAAGCTACGAATATAGAGCTGATGCGTATGAAGAAGAAAGTGCAAGAAGGTGCTATTCCAGAAGCAAGAATCGATGAAGAAGAAATACTTCGAGTCAACTCCAGACTTTGTGTTCCTAACGATTTTGACTTGAAGCATAGAATAATGATGGAGGCACACAACACACCGTTTGCAATCCATCCTGGGAGTACCAAAATGTATCACGATCTTCGACATACATTTTGGTGGAGCAATATGAAAAGAGAGACCGCGGAGTTTATCTCGAGATGTTTAACTTGTCAACGTGTAAAGGCGGAGCATCAAGTGAGGACTACTAAAACAACTATCTTGAACCATCATTCCATACCCCGACTAGTACTCGCTACATTCTCGCCTCCTGAGAAGAAAAATGGAACAACAAGGAAAAGGGTGAGCTCAACTAGCCCAGTAAAGAATATTATGACTAAGATAATATACAACAAATTATCCTTAGTCTTCAACAGGGAAAAATCTAATAGAATACAATAGACAACAAGTTTTAAATCAACAACTGCAGCGGAAACATCAATTCATTAGAAGAGTTAAGTAGAGAATGCAAACTACTATCTTCTATATATGAATTTAAAAGTTCATCGTCGATATTTTATCTCTGTAACATCAATCAATATATATCTGGAATCAAATATTCATCTTTGCACTACAGGCCAAAGATATTCATCAGTTGGTCATGTTCACCTCAACACCTGTTCATCTTTGCACTACGGGCCAAAGATATTCATCATAAAATCATCAATCTTTGCACTACAGGCCAAAGATATTCAGTAACATCATCATTTAGGACTGAGAATGATGAAAAATATGTTAGAGAAAACGAATCCAGTGAAATAAAAGAGTAAATATTAAGGATTCGTATTTCAGCTATTTCATTGTCCAAAAATACCTCATAAACAATCATAGTGAAGTAAAATTCAAGAATGATCAAAACATGGATACAATCAAAGCTAGTATCCAGAATAGATATTTTGGACGAAAAGAAGAAATTTTTATTTTTCGGTGAATAGTAACTCGTGAATAGTAACTCATGAATAGTAACTCGTGAATAGTAACTCATGAATAGTAACCCCGACATGAAAAGTTCTAAATTTGATAAAAATTCAGATCAATACTTCGGCATAATGATATTGAAGAAAATAATATCATTTAAGAAGAAATAACATCCCTTACCTCAGTAAAAACAGTACTTCTAGTTGAAACACCGGATATAGGTTATGACTTGAACTTGCACCGTAAAGCAATACTCAAAGTATTAGAATACTCACAAGAATACGCTCACTAATATAGAGAGAGAAAGAGAGAGAAACTTGTGTTTCTGGTGTGATTTTCATTTCTAACCTAAGCACCTATTTATAGAAAATTTCTTAGAACACCAAAGTAGAAAATTGAATATAATAATATATTTATAACCAAATTTTCCTTAGCCCACCACATCAAAAACACATTTTCCACACAAATGCACCAAAAATGAAAAACATGTTTTAAACAATTTTTGTAACAAAAATCAATTCAGACTCAATAATTCGGAACTTCAATAATTCATAATAAATAGCCCTTTTGTAACGACCCCAAAATAGGTCCATTCCATCCAACCTATTCTGAGTCGCCAAATACATGGTACAGAAAACAACTGTAACTTTATTACAACAATTGTCGTGCAAAATACAACAACACATATGCTGTGAGTTTGGATACAAATATATACCACATGTGACTCATGTTCCAACCGTGGACATCACCTCACAATGTCACCTTACATAAAGGTATAGTCAAAAACTGTTTTAGAAATTAGAATCTTTGGGAAGTGCTCAAGGAAACATTCGTACATGGGAGGCCACGCGTCTAAGTTATGATAGATATCATATGGCCACAGAATTATCCTTGGTTGACCCAATAGACCCAAAAAAAAATGAGAAGATTACTATCATATTCTTCCCAATGGTGAGTCTTCTCTTGACTTATCATTATCTCCACTGTCTCTAATTGAGAATTATACTTTAAACAAACACCAAGATTATATAGGTAGTGCTCGTAGATATACTCAGCAAGTGGATGAGCACAACCCTGTCCTATGATGACACGAGGTTGTATGTCATTAGACATCTTGTATGATAGTGACAAAACACCCTTCCAACGTTGGGTTCGCTTCACCCTAGATGATTCACCAAATATAACTACTAAATGATGACCACCGTTCTATTCCCTTGTTACCCCCGCTCGACCCAGCTACACTCTTATTACCTGAAAGGAATTGTGAAGCAAAAGGGTGAGCACAACTAGCTCAGTAAAGAATATCATGACTAAAGATAATTAAATTATCAATAGCATTCATCAATAATAAATAAGAGATTTAGAACATATGGTAAATGATAAAAATTTCAACCATAGTTGCAGCGGAACGAGCAATCCATTAGAAGAGTCAAATAGACTATAAAGTCTATTATCTTCTCCATGTTAAAAATCCATCAACAATGTTTTATCCCTGTAATATCAATCAACAATTCTGGTCCACCATCATATGAATAACTCATAATCATAACTGTAGTTCTAAATTCCTCTTCTCATCCAGGACGAAGATAATTTTCATCACCTATCTTTACCTGAAACATCAAAGATCATGGTTACACCAAATCACATTTCCTGTTCATAATCATACTAATAACTTCATCTTTGCACTACGGCCAAAGATATTCATTTGTATCACTAGTTGGTCATGTTTATCTCAACATCTCTTCATCTTTGCACTACTGGCCAAAGATATTCAACAACATGTCATCTTTGCACTACGGGCCAAAGATATTCATCAACAATTCATCTTTGCACTACAGGCCAAAGATATTCATCAATATTTCATCTTTGCACTACAGGCCAAAGATATTAATATCTCAAAGAAATATATAATCATTTCAGAATTTATATAAACAATAATTATAACCATGTTGATCAATTCACCTTTGCACTTAAGCTAAAGATATTCACTTATAAATTTAATGGTCATGATCATACCAATCAACGATTCAACTTTGCACTACTGGCCAAAGATAACCCATAGTCATGATCATACCAAAAATCTACCCATCTTTACACTCAAGTCAAAGAGAAATATCATCATTAGAGTTATAAAAACGTTATATATAATAATAAAAATAATATGATCAACATCTGGTTTTAATCTCAAGAGTAATATTCGTAAATCAACTATAATTTGGTTAGAAAAAGAAACCAATTTTTATCGTGAATAGTAACTCGTGAATAGTAACTCATGAATAGTAACTCGTGAATAGTAACTCATAAATAGTAAACCCGACACAAAAAGGTAGAAATTCCACAATAAAATACATACCAATATTTCGGTATTATGATATTGAAAGAATAATATTTCTTAACCTTATAAACAATTTATTTAAATTGTTTACACTTTACTAATTAACGCATTTAATCATCATAAAATGCCAACTCTTAAGATTTCATCACCAATAACCAAAACCCTCATCAAAAATCTGCATATACCTCATATATAGGATTCTCAAGCCATAAAATCCTATTTTTCAATTTTCTTACTTCACATAACATATTTAATTCATTTTCTCATAACTAGACTATTTTCATGAAAAATATCAAATCCGTTCCAAAAATATTTCTTTTCTGGAATTTAGCATAATATAGTCCCATAGTGAACATATATTTTTCTCAGAATTTTTAAAAGTCATTTACTATTTTTCATATGGCCAAAACAGCCGAATATTTAGACATTTATCAAAAATTGTACTTTTGTCCAAAAATTCTAAAATTTACAGAGTATACTTCTATCATATACATGTACTCCCAAAAAAAATTTCATCAATTTTGGAGTTAACCACAAGGAATTATAAGCGATTACTTTTAAATAGTATTTTCTCATAAAATTCATAACTCCCAATCTATACATCTAAAAATTACCATTTTTGGACACAATCAAGAAAACTCATCAAAATATCATTTCAAATTTTTCCAGAATTTTTGAAGGTCAGAAAAATTACGAAACTGGAAAATATAACAACCCTTAAAATCCCTTACTATCCCTTACCTCAAAAGTGCAGTATTTCTGACTAGAATGCAAAGCCGAAAGAAACTTGCACTGAATAGCAACTTTCAAAGTATCTAAATACTCACAAAATATGCTTCATAATATAGAGAGAGAAAGAGAGAAATCTTATATTTCTGGTGTGATTTTCAATTCTAACTTAGTCCTCTATTTATAGGAAAATTTTGGTAGGTTTGACCTGCAACCTGATGGCTTTACCTGCTACTATTCCCACCCACCACATTTGAAATATAATTCAGCATATTTCTTCACCAATCACAAGTGGGGCCCGCCAATTCTAGAATTTTCCATCAAAATGATAAACTCCGAAAATTCAACAATTTCTGAACCAGTCATCTTGTAAAATTCATAATAAATCATACGTTTATTTTTAACGGTTCAAAATTTGTGGGCATATACTCAACTTATATATGTATAACATATCCAAAAATTACCACGATCCAACGGTCGGATTAAAAATTATAACCCCCGCAAAATATCTCAAAAACCCTGATTTTTAATACCTCCATTTCGACAAAAATACGGATAAAAACCTCAACATTAACTCCTTCATTTTTAACCACAAAAATATATCCCTCGTTTATATCCACATAAAATAAATATTTCCTTATCATATGAATCAATAATTAATTATTCACAAATAATATTACAGAATCACATTTATGACAACCAGGCCGTTCCCAGGAAAGAGGGGGCTTTCCAATAAGAATTTTTCTTTACTGGCGCGCAATTAAATGACCAAACCTCTCCTTAGACAGAACTTTCTAGACATTGTCAATAATGCTATCTAATAATATTATTTAAATAATATGAATTATTGATCTGATAATAGAAAATACTGTGTAGCAACAATTATTGAAACAACAATAATATAAAATATCAATGCAGCAATTATTGAATCAATAATAAAATATTGAACAGTAATTACTGTAACAATTATTGAGTAGTTCCTTCTTACGTAAGAATCAATAATTTCAAAAATACTGTGCAATACCGTGTGCTACTGTGCAATAACGCGTATTACTGTATTTTAACCACTGGGTATTCCAATAGTGTTAACGGTAACAACTACGCCGTTAATTATAAAAACTCAATTTTTGTCGTTATTTTCATTTGACCGTTTTCCGTTATGGGGCCCACAAATAGCTGCACCGTCGTACGAATATTCTCCGACAGAAAGAATATTCCACGACCAAACGAATATTTCCCGACAACAATGATTATTTTATAACCACTTGCTTATTTTGAAAAAAAATTCACATTTCACCCATAACTATAAACTTTTATCAATTTAACCATTTACTGAATAGTAATTATAAGAAAAATTGAATATTTTTATTTCATAAAATTCGGGGTCTTACAATCTCCCCTCCTTATGAAATTTCGTCCTCAAAATTTACGTACCTAGTATTTCAAAGAGTTGAGAATACCTTCCTTTCATTTCAGATTCCATCTTCTCTGTCATCATGATTTCTCCATTGCTCATCTCCTGTATTTCAGATATCATTCTAGAATACAGCTTCAAAACAAGGGTTAATTGAACAAATTAACATATCACATAATATCCCGACATTATGACTGACCAACAAATAAGCTTAGGTAGGACACACTAGCGAAGGATTTATTCATCTCTCCCCTCCTAGTTCTATTTTCCGATCTCCGCCAGAGACCATATCCCTAAGCTCTGATACCAAATGTAACGACCCCAAAATAGGTCCATTCCATCCAACCTATTCTGAGTCGCCAAATACATGGTACAGAAAACAACTGTAACTTTATTACAATAATTATCGTGTAAAATACAACAACACATATGCTGTGAGTTTGGATACAAATATATACCACATGTGACTCATGTTCCAACCGTGGACATCACCTCACAATGTCACCTTACATAAAGGTATAGTCAAAAACTGTTTTAGAAATTAGAATCTTTGGGAAGTGCTCAAGGAAACATTCGTACATGGGAGGCCACGCGTCTAAGTTATGATAGATATCATATGGTCACAGAATTATCCTTGGTTGACCCAATAGACCCAAAAAAAAATGAGAAGATTACTATCATATTCTTCCCAATGGTGAGTCTTCTCTTGACTTATCATTATCTCCACTGTCTCTAATTGAGAATTATACTTTAAACAAACACCAAGATTATATAGGTAGTGCTCGTAGATATACTCAGCAAGTGGATGAGCACAACCCTGTCCTATGATGACACGAGGTTGTATGTCATTAGACATCTTGTATGATAGTGACAAAACACCCTTCCAACGTTGGGTTCGCTTCACCCTAGATGATTCACCAAATATAACTACTAAATGATGACCACCGTTCTATTCCCTTGTTACCCCCGCTCGACCCAGCTACACTCTTATTACCTGAAAGGAATTGTGAAGCAAAAGGGTGAGCACAACTAGCTCAGTAAAGAATATCATGACTAAAGATAATTAAATTATCAATAGCATTCATCAATAATAAATCAGAGATTTAGAACATATGGTAAATGATAAAAATTTCAACCATAGTTGCAGCGGAACGAGCAATCCATTAGAAGAGTCAAATAGACTATAAAGTCTATTATCTTCTCCATGTTAAAAATCCATCAACAATGTTTTATCCCTGTAACATCAATCAACAATTCTGGTCCACCATCATATGAGTAACTCATAATCATAACTGTAGTTCTAAATTCCTCTTCTCATCCAGGACGAAGATAATTTTCATCACCTATCTTTACCTGAAACATCAAAGATCATGGTTACACCAAATCACATTTCCTGTTCATAATCATACTAATAACTTCATCTTTGCACTACGGCCAAAGATATTCATTTGTATCACCAGTTGGTCATGTTTATCTCAACATCTGTTCATCTTTGCACTACTGGCCAAAGATATTCAACAACATGTCATCTTTGCACTACGGGCCAAAGATATTCATCAACAATTCATCTTTGCACTACAGGCCAAAGATATTCATCAATATTTCATCTTTGCACTACAGGCCAAAGATATTAATATCTCAAAGAAATATATAATCATTTTAGAATTTATATAAACAATAATTATAACCATGTTGATCAATTCACCTTTGCACTTAAGCTAAAGATATTCATTTATAAATTTAATGGTCATGATCATACCAATCAACGATTCAACTTTGCACTACTGGCCAAAGATAACCCATAGTCATGATCATACCAAAAATCTACCCATCTTTACACTCAAGTCAAAGAGAAATATCATCATTAGGGTTATAAAAAAGTTATATATAATAATAAAAATAATATGATCAACATCTGGTTTTAATCTCAAGAGTAATATTCGTAAATCAACTATAATTTGGTTAGAAAAAGAAACCAATTTTTATCGTGAATAGTAACTCCTGAATAGTAACTCATGAATAGTAACTCGTGAATAATAACTCATAAATAGTAAACCCGACACAAAAAGGTAGAAATTCCACAATAAAATACATACCAATATTTCGGTATTATGATATTGAAATAATAATATTTCTTAACCTTATAAACAATTTATTTAAATTGTTTACACTTTACTAATTAACGCATTTAATCATCATAAAATGCCAACTCTTAAGATTTCATCACCAATAACCAAAACTCTCATCAAAAATCTGCATATACCTCATATATAGGATTCTCAAGCCATAAAATCCTATTTTTCAATTTTCTTACTTCACATAACATATTTAATTCATTTTCTCATAACTAGACTATTTTCATGAAAAATATCAAATCCGTTCCAAAAATATTTCTTTTCTGGAATTTAGCATAATATAGTCCCATAGTGAACATATATTTTTCTCAGAATTTTTAAAAGTCATTTACTATTTTTCATATGGCCAAAACAGCCGAATATTTAGACATTTATCAAAAATTGTACTTTTGTCCAAAAATTCTAAAATTTACAGAGTATACTTCTATCATATACATGTACTCCCAAAAAAAATTTCATCAATTTTGGAGTTAACCACAAGGAATTATAAGCGATTACTTTTAAAATAGTATTTTCTCATAAAATTCATAACTCCCAATCTATACATCTAAAAATTACCATTTTTGGACACAATCAAGAAAACTCATCAAAATATCATTTCAAATTTTTCCAGAATTTTTGAAGGTCAGAAAAATTACGAAACTGGAAAATATAACAACCCTTAAAATCCCTTACTATCCCTTACCTCAAAAGTGCAGTATTTCTGACTAGAATGCAAAGCCGAAAGAAACTTGCACTGAATAGCAACTTTCAAAGTATCTAAATACTCACAAAATATGCTTCATAATATAGAGAGAGAAAGAGAGAAATCTTATATTTCTGGTGTGATTTTCAATTCTAACTTAGTCCTCTATTTATAGGAAAATTTTGGTAGGTTTGACCTGCAACCTGATGGCTTTACCTGCTACTATTCCCACCCACCACATTTGAAATATAATTCAGCATATTTCTTCACCAATCACAAGTGGGGCCCGCCAATTCTAGAATTTTCCATCAAAATGATAAACTCCGAAAATTCAACAATTTCTGAACCAGTCATCTTGTAAAATTCATAATAAATCATACGTTTATTTTTAACGGTTCAAAATTTGTGGGCATATACTCAACTTATATATGTATAACATATCCAAAAATTACCACGATCCAACGGTCGGATTAAAAATTATAACCCCCGCAAAATATCTCAAAAACCCTGATTTTTAATACCTCCATTTCGACAAAAATACGGATAAAAACCTCAACATTAACTCCTTCATTTTTAACCACAAAAATATATCCCTCGTTTATATCCACATAAAATAAATATTTCCTTATCATATGAATCAATAATTAATTATTCACAAATAATATTACAGAATCACATTTATGACAACCAGGCCGTTCCCAGGAAAGAGGGGGCTTTCCAATAAGAATTTTTCTTTACTGGCGCGCAATTAAATGACCAAACCTCTCCTTAGACAGAACTTTCTAGACATTGTCAATAATGCTATCTAATAATATTATTTAAATAATATGAATTATTGATCTGATAATAGAAAATACTGTGCAGCAACAATTATTGAAACAACAATAATATAAAATATCAATGCAGCAATTATTGAATCAATAATAAAATATTGAACAGTAATTACTGTAACAATTATTGAGTAGTTCCTTCCTACGTAAGAATCAATAATTTCAAAAATACTGTGCAATACCGTGTGCTACTGTGCAATAGCGCGTATTACTGTATTTTAACCACCGGGTATTCCAATAGTGTTAACGGTAACAACTACGCCGTTAATTATAAAAACTCAATTTTTGTCGTTATCTTCATTTGATCGTTTTCCGTTATGGGGCCCACAAATAGCTGCACCGTCGTACGAATATTCCCCGACAGAAAGAATATTTCACGACCAAACGAATATTCCCCGACAACAATGATTATTTTATAACCACTTGCTTATTTTGAAAAAAAATCACATTTCACCCATAACTATAAACTTTTATCAATTTAACCATTTACTAAATAGTAATTATAAGAAAAATTGAATATTTTTATTTCATAAAATTCGGGGTCTTACACCTTTTATCAGAAAATTCGAATCTCGCGAGTTTTTATAGGAAATTCAATTCTCTACAACTTTGCAGAAGAAAGTTTTCCTAAATTCTAAACAAAAATTGACCGAAATTCACAAACCGACGATTTTACAGTCTATAATAAATTTTCGGTCAAGAATTGTGTCCACCAACACACAAAACATGTGTTAAACATTTAATCCAACAAAAATACTCTTCCTCCTCATTTATTCATATATCCCACATTCATTGTAAAAATATCACCATTAATATATTATTAAAATAATATATTTAAATGAATTATTTTATCAAAAAAAATAAAATATTAATTTTCAACAATTGTCACATTAAAAATTTTCTCCATCTATATCCACATAAAATCAATATTTTCCTCATCATATAAATTAATAATTAATTATTCACAAATAATATTACAGAATCACATTACTGACAGCCAGGCAGTTCCCAGGAAAGAGGGGGCTTTCCAATAAGGATCTCTCCTTACTGGCGCGCAATTAGATGACCAAACCTCTCCTTAGACAGAACTTTCTAGACATTGCCAATAATGTTATCTAATAATATTATTCAGATAATATGAATTATTGCTCCGATAATAGAAAATACTGTGTAGTGACAATTATTAAAACAACAGTAATATAAAATATCAACGCAACAATTATTGAATCAATAAAATAAAATATTGAACAGTAATTACTGTAACCATTATTGAGTAGTGCCTTCTTACGTAAGAATCAATAATTGGTGCAATACCGTGTGCTAGTGTGCAACAACGCGTATTACTGTGTTTTAACCACCGGGTATTCCAATAGTATTAACGGTAACAACTACGCCGTTATTTATAAACAACTTATTTTTGTCGTTTTCTTCATCCAATCGATTTCCGTTATGGGGCCCACAAAAGACTGCGCCGTCGTACGAATATTCTCCGACAGTAAGAATATTCCACGACCAAGCGAATATTCCCCGACAACAATGAATATTTATAACCACTTGCTTATTTAAAATATTTACGCATTTCACCCATAACTAACCACATTAATCAAATCAACCCTTACTATTTTAAAATAATAAATAGAGGAAATTAAATTTCATTTATTAATAATTTGGGGTCTTACAACCTCCCCTCCTTATGAAATTTCGTCCTCGAAATTGACATACGTACCTGGTGTTTCGAAAAGATGAGGATGTCTCGCTTTCATTTCCGTTTCCAACTCCCAGGTCATTTCCTCAATAGCATGGTTTCTCCACAAAATTTTAACTTGTGGTAAGACCTTCGTGCGTAGGACATGCTCCTCCCTATCCAAGATCTTGACAGGTACCTCTTCGTACATTAAGTCTTCAGCTATCTCGTTTGGTTCTAACTCAATAACGTGGTTCGGGTCGTCCACATATTTACGTAACATCGATACGTAAATAACGTTATGAACACGTGACATACTTAGCGTTAAGGCGAGTCTATAGGCCACAGTTCCTACTCGATCGAGGATTTCAAATAAATTGAAGGCTTGAGCTTTCTTCTCTTCATCGACTCTTACTTCTAGAATAACACATTCTTGCACCTTCTTCTTTATATTCATCAGCTCCAGGTCTGTAGCTTGAGTGGCTTTAACGTTATCGATTAAAGTCGATTTTACTCGTATATCATCACGTGGATCCCTAGAGTCATTAACTCTATCTCTATCATTTATAAATTATACAAAATAGGTCTTTGTGTTCAACAATATCGCACTCGTACTCGCATACGATCAATGCGTCAGCTACCACGTTCGCTTTTTTCAGGATGGTATTGGATAGTATGATCGAAATCTTTCAACAGCTCGAGCCAACGTCGGTGTCGCATGTTGAATTCTTGGAAGCTCTTCTCGTATTCCTCGGTCCATTCGAAGTTTGTATCTTTTCGAGTCAGCTGAGTTAATGGAGTAGCGATTCGAGAAAATCATTTTACAAATCTCCGATAATAACCAGCTAAGCCTAGAAAGCTATGTATTTCGATTACTGACTTAGGTTGCTCTCAACTGTGACTCATATCCCAATCTTGGATAGCACGTCACAATGACACCTATCAGTTTACTACCGCACGAATATGGCGTCCCCTACAGAGAGTTTGGCTTCAGTGCATTCCACAAAGGAAGTCACCAGATAGAGGCTCGGGTACAAACTTCTACAGTTAGGTTTTTAACTCCTGAAGTTCAATAGGAGCCATTCGATATGAGATTTTAGAAATGAGTTTTGTACTAGATTCAAAGTCGATACAAAATTCAATATCACGCTTTGGGAGTAAGCCAAGAAATTCTTCAGGAAATACGTCAAAAATTTTACTAACAACAGAAATATCATTCAAATCTGACGTATTTTTGTTCAAGTCCATGACATGGGCTAAGAAAGCTTGACATCCGTTTTTCAATAAACGAATGACTTTACGGCTTGATATGAAAGAGTTTGACTTCAATGGTTTGATTGCTTGAATTTGAATAACAGGTTGCTTAGGAATATGAAAACTAACAACCTTACGAAAGCAATCAATTTTGGCATGATGAGTAGTTAACCAATCAATTTCTAAAATCACATCAAAAGCAAGTATCTTTAAAAAGATAAGATCAACAGGCAATGTGATGGTGCTAACTTGAATCAAACAAGATTTATAAACGGTGGATGTGATGAAAGTTTCCCCTAACGGAGTCTCCACAGATAAATCAAAGTCTAATTTCTCCGGAGTTAAGTTTAAACGTTGAGCACAAGCAAGAGAGATAAAAGAATGGGTAGAACCGGTATCTAATAAGGTATAAACTTCGCAAGAATTTATAATTAACTAACCCGTGCTAACTTTGTTCGGGTTCCTCGCATTCTGACCAGTCACGAAAAACGCTCTTCCAGGAACCGTTGACTTTGACTTTTCTGGGATAACTTTTTGAGTCACCACCCCCGTTGGACTTGGTTTCGCTACAGTGCAATCTCGAGCGATATGTCCTTCCTTTCCAAAGTTATAACATACCTTAAACTGTTGTGGGCAGTTTGGGCTGATATGTCCTTCTTTTCCGCATTTATAGCATATGACCGGTGGTCGTTCTCCTCGTTGGTGAGTACAGGCGTCTACACGATTTTATTTACTCCACTGTTAACATTCTCAGTCGACATTCTAAAATACTGTCATAGAACAAAGGTTAATTTAACAAATTAACATATCACATAATATACCTATATTATGACCGACCAACAAATAAGCTTAGGTAGGACACACTAGCGAAGGATTTACTCGTCTCTCCCCTCCTAGTTCTATTCCCCGATCTCCGCCAGAGATCATATCCTTAAGCTCTGATACCAACTGTGACGCCCCCAAAACAGGTATACAACACCCAACCCATTCTGAGTCGCCAAATACATGGTACAGAAAATAACTACAACTTTATTATTACAATTATCGTGCAAAATACGACAACACATATACTGTGAGTTTAAATACAAATATTGTCATCTAGACAGTATTCACACTCAATTAAGAACTCATTATACTTATTGATACACTATTTTACAAAATAGTGAGTACTACTAAAACAACTGTCTTGAACCATCATTCCACACCCCGACTAGTACTCGCTACATTCTCGCCTCCTGAGAAGAAAAATGAAACAACAAGGAAAAGGGTGAGCTCAACTAGCCCAGTAAAGAATATTATGACTAAGATAATATACAACAAATTATCCTTAGTCTTCAACAGGGAAAAATCTAATAGAATACAATAGACAACAAGTTTTAAATCAACAACTGCAGCGGAAACATCAATTCATTAGAAGAGTTAAGTAGAGAATGCAAACTACTATTTTCTATATATGAATTTAAAAGTTCATCGTCGATATTTTATCCCTGTAACATCAATAAATATATATCTGGAATCAAATATTCATCTTTGCACTACAGGCCAAAGATATTCATCAGTTGGTCATGTTCACCTCAACACCTGTTCATCTTTGCACTACGGGCCAAAGATATTCATCATAAAATCATCAATCTTTGCACTACAGGCCAAAGATATTCAGTAACATCATCATTTAGGACTGAGGATGATGAAAAATATGTTAGAGAAAACGAATCCAGTGAAACAAAAGAGTAAATATTAAGGATTCGTATTTCAGCTATTTCATTGTCCAAAAATACCTCATAAACAATCATAGTGAAGTAAAATTCAAGAATGATCAAAACATGGATACAATCAAAGCTAGTATCCAGAATAGATATTTTGGACGAAAAGAAGAAATTTTTATTTTTCGGTGAATAGTAACTCGTGAATAGTAACTCATGAATAGTAACTCGTGAATAGTAACTCATGAATAGTAACCCCGACATGAAAAGTTCTAAATTTGATAAAAATTCAGATCAATACTTCGGCATAATGATATTGAAGAAAATAATATCATTTAAGAAGAAATAACATCCCTTACCTCAGCAAAAATAGTACTTCTAGTTGAAACACCGGATATAGGTTATGACTTGAACTTGCACCGTATAGCAATACTCAAAGTATTAGAATACTCACAAGAATACGCTCACTAATATAGAGAGAGAAAGAGAGAGAAACTTGTATTTTTGGTGTGATTTTCATTTCTAACCTAAGCACCTATTTATAGGAAATTGCTTAGAACACCAAAGTAGAAAATTGAATATAATAATATATTTATAACCAAATTTTCCTTAGCCCACCACATCAAAAACACATTTTCCACACAAATGCACCAAAAATGAAAAATATGTTTTAAACAATTTTTGTAACAAAAATCAATTCAGACTCAATAATTCGGAACTTCAATAATTCATAATAAATAGCCATTTTATCAGAAAATTCGAATCTCGCGAGTTTTTATAGAAAATTTAATTCTCTACAACTTTGCAGAAGAAAGTTTTCCTAAATTCTAAACAGAAATTGACCGAAATTCAAACCGACGATTTTACAGTCTATAATAAATTTTCGGTCAAGAATTGTGTCCACCAACACACAAAACATGTGTTAAATATTTAATTCAACAAAAATACTCTTCCTCCTCATTTATTCATATATCCCACATTCATTGTAAAAATATCACCATTAATATATTATTAAAATAATATATTTAAATGAATTATTTTATCAAAAAAAATAAAATATTAATTTTCAACAATTGTCACATTAAAAATTTTCTCCATCTATATCCACATAAAATCAATATTTTCCTCATCATATAAATCAATAATTAATTATTCACAAATAATATTACAGAATCACATTATTGACAGCCAGGCAGTTCCCAGGAAAGAGGGGGCTTTCCAATAAGGATCTCTCCTTACTGGCGCGCAATTAGATGACCAAACCTCTCCTTAGACAGAACTTTCTAGACATTGCCAATAATGTTATCTAATAATATTATTCAGATAATATGAATTATTGCTCCGATAATAGAAAATACTGTGTAGTGACAATTATTAAAACAACAGTAATATAAAATATCAACGCAACAATTATTGAATCAATAAAATAAAATATTGAACAGTAATTACTGTAACCATTATTGAGTAGTGCCTTCTTACGTAAGAATCAATAATTGGTGCAATACCGTGTGCTAGTGTGCAACAACTCGTATTACTGTGTTTTAACCACCGGGTATTCCAACAGTATTAACGGTAACAACTACGCCGTTATTTATAAACAACTTATTTTTGTCATTTTCTTCATCCAATCGCTTTCCGTTATGGGGCCCACAAAAGACTGCGCCGTCGTACGAATATTCTCCGACAGTAAGAATATTCCACGACCAAGCGAATATTCCCCGACAACAATGAATATTTTATAACCACTTGCTTATTTAAAATATTTGCGCATTTCACCCATAACTAACCACATTAATCAAATCAACCCTTACTATTTCAAAATAATAAATAGAGGAAATTAAATTTCATTTATTAATAATTTGGGGTCTTACATGGCCCGCCCGTCACGGGCCGAGTTTTGGGTGGCAGTTTTTTAGCCCAGTAAAATCTGGGCTTATTTGACCCGGCCCGTTTAGGCCAAACTCAAAAAAGTAATAAAAAATAGGCACGAAAGTGATCTCGGCCCGCGGGTCGGGCCGGGCCAGGCCGGACTTTGGGCTGAAATTTTTTGGTTTAAAAAAAATCGAGCCTTTTCGATCCGTCCGTTTTGACCCGGCCCGCCACTCACCCGATCCGTTTGGGTCGGGCCCGTCCGTTTGCCAAGTCTGTTACAAGTATTCAAAACTATTAAAATATATTAAATTAACGGATCGGACCCGCCCGTTTGCCAAGTCTGCTACAGTTATTCAAAACTACTAAAATGTATTAAATCACACTTAACATTGGGCCTCTTATATGTTATTCAAAGTAATAATGAGAACTGTCCACCTTCCTGCAGGTATTCAAAATATTAACAAAACATATACATATATTTCTAGACCTTTGGTGTTAAAATTAAAAAAAAAATGAGAATTGTCATACAGTCCAAAGAAAAGAAAAACTTACATTGGTAATAAATTAATAGGATGAAAACTAATATAATTAATACAACCATTTTAGAGTTAAATTGTAGACTTTCAATATTTTAGTTACGAGGTTTGTTATCTTTTTAATGCAAGTCGAGTTTACTACAAATTTTGTATTAAAAAATTACGACCATGCAAAAAATATTCAATAAAAAAATTATGAAATTCATCATTGTATAATAGAATATCCTGGATTTATATCAACTTTTAATTTTTAATTAATATCCGCGCAAGAAAGTAATATAATTAAAAGCACAAACTTGATTTGATATGATTTCATTAATTTTTTATTCAACTTTCCTAATTTATATTAACATAAGTAATATCCAAATTTATATCAATTAAATTTTATCTATATATAAAAATATTCCTATATATAAGAGGAATAGAAAAATAAAGATTTTTTTCTTTCTTATTCAAATTATTATAAGTACTATACAAATTTATAATAATTAAATATATACTATCTAAATTTGTAAAGTATTCAAAAGAAACTCAACCATCTCTAATATTTTATTTTTGATTTTACTAAATTTATTAAAAAATTGGTAAAACACACTTCACTAAAAAAATTACCTGAAAAACAATTAAACATACTAAATAGATGTATCACGCGATTTAATTATATTAATATTAGTCGTAAACTTTATTATTAAATTAATATCCTAAACTAATTTAATTCATTTAAATTTGAAATTTTATCGAATCGCGTGATATATGTGAATTCGAAACATAACGATTGTAACATATTGAAAAATTATAATAGATTCATTCTTAACTAATTGTCATAACTAAATTAAAATTTATTAAAAATTGAATTTCATAATTCTATTCGGATTAGAATTTCAAGAATTTTTTTTCAATATAAACGCTAATATAGAATTCCGTTACAAACTTAAATAAAATAAAAATACTTATTTTCTCATAATCATAATTAAATAAATCTACAATAATCTATTCAAATATTTAGCTTAATAATTGATCAAAAGAACCTACAATATATAATTTAGTTATTTGAATAAATATTTAACTATTTAATAATTATAATTATAGTTGAACTCTTCTAAGTGAATATGAAAATTAGACATAAAAATTAACCCACTATAATGAGTAAAAATATAATATAAATAAAATTTAAATATATTCGTGTCCAATTTTTATATCTATATAAAATTTTTGTACCCATAATCCATATAAAGAGTAACGTACGGCGCGAAGAAATGAATTCAAGACTATGCGCAGCATATTTTGTTATGACTTAACTACTTAAGTAGTCAACTTATGTCAGACGAATCTTAACATGCTACATGTTTAAATAAAAATAAAAAGAATCAAAAAATTTAAATGACACACTGTCAATCTTTAGATTGAGGGAGTACAAAATAAAAGATAAAGACAGTGACATCTGTAATATTATCCAGAATTCTTTATTATGATTACAAACCATAAAACAATCGAACAAGTAACCCCAATATGACAGTGTCATGGGCTACCATTTTATTTTTTTTTATCTCGACTTGCGTCGGATTAATCTCTTAATTTAAATAAAATTTATGAAACAGATTTATATTTTTAAATTTATAACCGAATTTAAATTCTCTCTTAAACCACAGAAAAAGACAACTATTTTATGATTGATATGCATGTGGCTTTAATTTCCCAATCTTTTTGATAACAACAATATAAAAATAGATGGAGTATAAACAAAAAACTCATCCAGAACTAGAGGTGCCCTTTTATTCTGAGAATGACACTGTCACAATAAAATTCTAACCAAAATTTATAAACCTTTTCAAGGACTTCTAACAAATCCTTGAACAAATTCGAAAAAAGGAAAAAAACCATGAATTCCATTTTGCTTCAGCACCCATTATTCCCTCATATCTTTATGATCAGTTCAAGGTCTTTTAATGGCAGCAGAATTGGGTTGTACAAAAATAGGTTATGGAGTTCAACTTGCTGTGCCGTTGGGGTGTCTGGAAATCTGTTTGATGAAAGTCCTGTGAAAGGAAGTAATGAAAATGGATCACTTTTGGGTGCTTTGGAGGAGTTGGGTTCGGGCGCACCTTTTGTGACAGTGGATGCTGAGATTACCCCTGAAACTATTGATTTCTTTGTTAGTGATACCGAGGGTGATCCGGATTGCCCGTCTGAGGGGTTCTCTTCCATTGAACAGGCTCTCTCTACATTGAGCCGAGGGAAGGTTGTTATCCTTCTAACATGTTAAATTATAGCATAATCTTTCTGTCCCATAAAAAGAGTCTCACTTACAAAATTTACAAATTTTAAGATATATTTTTGTTTCATGGTTACTTTTATATTTGTTAAGTGTTTAGTGATGACATACGAGAACATTGTATCAATTAATACTACCATGAAACTAAAGGGACTCTTTTTGAAACAAAAAATTTAGGAAATGAGACGTTTTTTGTGGAACAATGGAGTACTACTTTTGGATTTATCAGTTTTTTTAAATAGTCAATGTTTGAAATATATTAAAACTATGAAAAGGTTACAACAGTAAAATACCATTGAAAATCTTTTAAAGCAAATAACAGATATCAAACAAGGAAGAATGTCAACAGTAACAACAACTAGTGGAGTTTGTATTTGTATTTTGTAATAGAGAACATTTCATATAGAAAAAGATATAAAGTTGCATTCAGGGCCAAGATTTATTTATATTTACTAATACTCCATATGAAGTTGCATCCATTATTTGTGCTTCTCATCCGGTGCTCGTAGTTTTAACCTTGTAATAATAAGGTGTCAGTTAGTGTAGCTTGTAAAGTTAGGTAGTCGTAAGAGTGGATTGAGTACCGCATTTCATTCAAAAATTGAACTGGAGTACTCTATAAAAGTAAATTAAAAGAAGTAGTACTAATTATCTTGTTCTTTGTTTGTGTTCCCTATACATATATTGGAAATGACAACAATGATCTTTAAGTTATAAAGCTAGTGGAATTCAATTTTGTGTTGGCTCATTGTTGCAAATGTTTTAGTTTGTGATTGTTGTAGATGATGAAAATGGGGACATTGAAGGAAACCTTGTGATGGCAGCATCCTTGGCAAGTCCACAGAGTGTGGCCTTTATGGTTAAGCAAGGTTCAGGAATTGTATCTGTTGGAATGAAAGAAGAAGATTTGGAGAGACTAAGCATCCCTTTAATGTCACCTGAAAATGAAGATGACTCTTCTGCTCCCTCCTTCACAATCACAGTGGTAATTTTCATTAAACTTTAGCATGTTTACAACATTCTTGATATTAATCACAAACTTGCAAGAACGTTGTGAATTATTCTACTTCCATCATATTTAGTGTTTGTTTCAGATTTTTCATGTTGCCGAGTACTTTAAGATATTCTTTGTTATCTGTAGCTTACAGATGACTAATAGCTAGTGAATTTAGGGGGGGGGGATAAAATCTTAAAATGCTCACTTAACCTGTAGCATTGTGAGGTGCTTCAATCAATGCAATAGTTTCATTGGAATCTTGGAAATATTTGGTTGGTTATATGCTTTTGTTTAACTTGAATAGGATGCAAAATTTGGCACATCCACTGGGGTATCGGCTTCAGACAGAGCAAAAACAATCCTGGCTCTCTCATCTCCTTATTCGAGACCAGAAGATTTTAGAAGGCCGGGCCACGTGTTTCCTCTCAAGTACCGAAATGGTGGGGTTCTAAGGAGAGCTGATCATACTGAGGCATCAGTGGATTTGGTTATGCTGGCTGGGCTGCAGCCAATTTCTGTACTTTCGGCTATTGTTGATGCAGATGATGGTTCTATGTCTTCGTTGACTAATTTGCGAAAGTTAGCCTTGGAGCACATCATACCACTTGTTTCAATCACTGATTTGATTAGGTAAGTTGTTATATTTATGTAACTTTTGCAAAATGCCGCCTTCTCACATTTATATTGCCATTTTGGTTTCTCTAGATCATAAATGGTCAGATTCTGCAATTGAGAATTACTCCAACAATTAGAATAATCAAACTACAAAATTACATTACTGCAGTCAATAGATAAATAGCTAAAATTTCCATTATAGTTTCCAGAACCAAAGTTTTACGACTATATATAGCATTTAATAAATAAATTATCTATGTCTAAGTATGCATAAAATTTACAGCATCATTTCTATTTGAATGCCATTACTCTCTTTTTCAAAAGCCACAATAAATAGTCTAGTAAATAAGTCAATTTTGTAGATTACTTTCCCTGTTGACTTTATTCAGTTTCTGCTAAAGGATTTTACTTTTTGTCAACTGATTGCATTGCACTTGATTGGTTGTAGGTATAGAAGAAAGAGGGAAAAACTGGTCGAAAGAAGTGCTATATCACGTTTGCCAACAAAATGGGGTTTGTTTCAGGCTTACTGTTATCGTTCAAAGCTAGATGGAACGGAGCACGTAGCTGTTATAAAGGTAATCATGTTCCATTTGCAGCAGAGTTTGAATTACCAGACTATCTGTTGACGTGTTCCTTTAAACATCTCAGGGGAACATTGGCAATGGACAAGATGTCCTGGTAAGGGTTCACTCAGAATGCTTGACTGGCGATATATTTGGTTCAGCTAGGTGTGATTGTGGCAACCAGCTAGAATTGGCAATGCATATAATTGAGCAAGCCGGTAGAGGAGTTCTTGTCTATCTACGAGGTCATGAAGGGCGCGGGATTGGCCTAGGGCACAAGCTGCAGGCCTATAATTTGCAGGATCAAGGTCATGATACTGTTGAGGCCAATCTAGAGCTTGGATTTGCAGCTGATGCGCGTGATTATGGAATTGGCGCCCAGGTTTGTCTGAGATTTCATTCAGTTTCTTTCAGGCCAAGTGTAGTCAAGGGACAAATGCAAGGAATTTTCATATAATGACAATGTTACTAGAGGCTGCGGGTAGTATATTTTACTAGCAAGTGCAACCAAATCATGGTCCAACCAAGGGTTGAACCGTTATTGACCAAATGACGTAATTAATATATAAAAATATATATTATTAGTAATTAATAAAATTTTTAAAAATCTCATTTTTCATGAACTAAAACATAATAATGATGAGTTACAATATTAATAAAAGTGGTTAATTTTAATATTAAATTTTTTTTGGGTAAAAAAAATAAATAAAATAGAAACCGAGTTACCGGTTGGACCGGTGGTCAACGGGTCAATCTGGGTTTTGACTAAAACTGGGTCACTGGGCCAAACTGGACCGAAAGGCGGACCGGTTCCGGTTTTTACCGGTCCGACCGCCGGTCCGGTCCGGGTTTTAAAACATTGAACCAAATAATACCAATGAGTCCATGAATGTTACTTTCACAATATTCAAACAGTAAGCACAGAACATTTACAATCATTTAAAAAAAAGGAAAAAAAAAAGATTAATCATACAATCATTTGTTGAAAAAAAAAATGCTTCCTTGGAAGCCAAAGCTTATCTACTTCATTTGTAGTCTTTGCATGTATATCAGTATATCCTATGTTATTAATTGCATTTACTTTAAAAAAATTGCTTCTGCTATGTGTTTACAGATGCTAAGGGACATTGGCGTTCGTACCATGCGCCTAATGACTAACAATCCGGCAAAGTTCACTGGTCTGAAAGGCTACGGCTTGGCAGTTGTTGGACGCATTCCAGTCTTGACTCCCATTACAGAAGAAAACAAGAGGTATTTGGAAACGAAGCGAACAAAGATGGGGCATATATATGGATCTGACATACATGGACCACTGATAAATCCAGAAAAATATAAAACAGATAGAGGTCAAGTCTGAATGATATTTGATGAGGGAACTCTCGTCCGTGGCATATAGAGGTCAAGTCTTCCATTTATTTTTTCATTATTTGAAGTTGTTACATTTACCGAAAGCAAATATTTACAAGAACCTGATGTAGATAATACACTGCAATTCGAAATTAATACAAAGGCCTTCAACAAAGAAAATTGCATGCAACAAAGAAATTAATAGTGTTTATGATGTTATAATTTTCTTTAATAGTGTTAGTTTATAAACATTACTGTGAAGAGAATCTGTAGGTCAGATGAAGCCCTCTTCTACATTCGGAACTACCTACTGTAATCTTCAAGGCTTCATATTTGTCTCCTGAAGCTTCTTGTATACTACAATTATATTGCTTACATTGCCTAAAACTTTTCAATTTCCTTGTTGGTAATGCCGGCTCCATGTTAGTTAGCATAAAATGAACCTTTCAGTCTAGTTACTCCGTTACATTGCTTAATTATATCTCCCTACAATGGCAAATAGTTCTGTCTGGAGCTCAAACAGTGTTATGATCTTTTGCTATCAATTTGGATGAAATAAATCGATTTTCATGGCCCCTAAGAATTGTGGAGGACATGGGATCGAAGCATTTCATAAAGCGATGGTCGTTCTTGATCATGGAAGCGTTCCCTTGGCAGAGTCCCTAGCAAATTATACGAGTACTCAAGATCAAATATGTGTGCCCTGCAGAGAGGGCAGCTAGAGTGAGTCTGAAACCAAATGTCAATACAAGAAACATGGAACACATGAGAGCAGTTTGGCAGATGTTTTATCCATTCCCCTTCTTCAAATTCCCCCAAACAAACTGCACAATCCGTGTTGCTCCCGTTCATCTGGTCTTCACTCTTCTTCTTGAACTGGACGATTGGAAGTGATCGTGCAATGTAGGAGTCCAGGCCTAGGCTTTGGAACTGTCGAGAAGGATCATCAGTGTTGACCTCATTTAACCGCCTTCGCCTGTGACCTTGGTTTCTGGACAAGGCTGACACTTGAAATGCACAGCAGTGTCTATGTAATATCCGGTAGTAACTTAGTACTAGAAAGATGGTACAGATAGCTCCCACCAAGGCTATCACCAATGGATCCCAATGCGAAGGTTGAAAGCCAGGAGCTGGGGTTGGACTTGGAGGCATGATATGCTCAATCTGCAGACAAAATGGCAGTGTAGGCGCTCAAAAAGCTTTAAATCAATCTGGATATCAAGAAGAGGAATGTACTCAAAGCTTGCTCAAAGCCTCTAATGTCTGTCAAGAGTATCAAGGTATGGCAACGACGAATTCAAAGTAATCAGTTTTGGGGTGATAATTTTAAGGAGGACTTCTGTTTTCTCTATGAATTATGAATAATTTTCTAGATTCGGATTTAAATAATCTGTTCTTTCTTGTATCTTTAGTTATGATCAAGAAGACAACTGCAAAAACTGATTTGGACCTGTGAAGGAGTTTTTGAAACCTTAGATTTTTCTCTCATTGATGCTCAGATATGAACTATATAGTTTAAAGATGTCGAAACAAAAAATGTATTTATATCTTATGATTATTTTCTTGATAATTATCGCCTTTTGGATTATTAAAGATGCTTCTTCTCTAATGACTGCACAATGGGACAGACACTAGAACCCAAAAAACTGTTGGAAATGTGTTTGAAAAATTAAATATTAGAGCATTTTGAGGCTCAATTTAATGAGGGACTCACTCTCCGAAAATGTCGGGTCCATGCACCAATGCGTTCTCCTCCACAAGGAGTATAACGTGGTATATTTATTTGTTCAAATCCATTAAGAATTGAATAAGAAAATTGACTCCAAAGTCACCTACTTGAAATATTGTAAATTGCATAAGTCTCACATAGGGCATTAGAGGGAAATGTGAATAATTTATATATGGGATGTTTGTTCAATAAGAAGGGTGCTTGGTTCAAACCCATGCACCGTCCGTCCGTCCGGATGGTCGGGTCATGATACATAATTTTTTGGACAAAATCTATTTAATAATTATCATCATGATACTATGTCGTTTTGACGAACGGTTGCGCGCCAACGGTCATACCTTAACGGTTGCGCGCCAACGGTCATATCCTAACTGATAAGCCACGGAATTATTCTATAAATAATCCATCTGGGCGCGCATCATATTCCATTTCATTCCCTCATCACATATAACAGTATCATATCATTATCATCACAGTAAGGTTCGAGTACAAAACATATTGTGTTCGAAGAATTCTTAATTTCGAAGTGCTGCCAATTAAGAGTTGAAATCCGTTTTATCTTGGGAATCAATTATTCAAAAACCTTTAGCACCAGTGAGGGAATAAATTTATTTTAAGGAGGCTTTGTGAATTCAAAGGACTCGGATTTATCTGTTTTATATTTTCAGAATCTAACTTCTTATTCAAGTAAGTATAATTCATTTTGTTTTCTAATTCTGTTTTGCTTAACTTTGTTATTATATATTTATATTAAATATTACTATATATAGAGAACTACAAAAACTACATTGTACCTGGTTAGCGGGACCAGAGGAATTGCTTAATCATTGTTCTTTACCATTCCTCAATTTTTTAGAGGAAAATTTGTTGGGAAGTTGTCGGAGTTTTTCCGTCAGGGTGTTTTTCTGTGCTGCAGTGAATCTGTGAAAGAGAAATGGTTTCTGGGCTGACCATGAAGGTTACATTTATTCTCTGCACAAAGAAAGAAAGAAAGAAAAACAAGGTATTTGATTTTGCCATCCTTTTTGGTATGTATACCTATAGTGCTCAATTTGGTATGCAACTCAATAAAATAAAAACTCACATAAGGAGAATATTAACAATAATATAATCGATATAGGGAATTGTTAAATTCACAATACTTTTTGTTATTTTCATAATAAAAGTGTCGCTGTAGATGTATAGCTATGGTGAAAACCGTCGCTATAGAATCTATAGCGACACTTTTGTTGTAAAAATAACATTTTCTATTGTGGATTTAACAATTCTTATTATTTATTATGTGTATGCATAAAACAGATACGATTATGATGAAGTTATCACACACCTTTGACCATTATGAAATTTATAACTTTTTGCTGCATTTTGTTATACTCCATCCGTTCCTTAATATAAATCGTTTTAGGGTTATGCACAAGCATTAAGGTAATGATTGTATAGTATTAACTATAATATTAATTGTCTATATTACCCTTGTATTGAAATAAGATATTGTTATTTATTGAATAGAAAATAGTGAGAGAACCAAAGTTGCATTTAATATTTGGGATAATATTGAAAACTAAGTAATTAATGCTTACTTGAAATTCTAAAACGACTTATATTAAGGAACAAAAATATTTCTCTAAAACAACCTATATTAAGGAACGGAGGGAGTAGTAAATATTATATTTAAGCTCTAGCACCTGTTTGTGGGCCATCACGTATATAATTTTTGCTATCAATGCAACAAAAATCTGTGTCAAACTTTTTTCCCCTATCAAATATATATATAACAGTTGTGTCATGTGCCTTCGATACTATATGAACGATGAGATTTATCTCAAATTTTAGATAATCTAGATAATTTATTAAGATAAACGGGAAATTCAAAATTAATTGTATTTTATTATATAGATAACTCTTAGGTTATATAATTAATAGCTAATATCAAATCTAGTAAAGGAGGGATGAGCTATCTAGATCATCCTTTAAAATATCAAAGATATTGACAAAATATATTAATCATAAGTAAATCTAGAACACTTTAAAGAAAAATTTGTGAAATCTTGACTAGTGTAGCCAAATGAGTGGTATGTGATTGTTAAGTAAGCAATGACATGACATATTGTGACACTACACTTGATTAAAGTAGTTTTAATTATATCTTCTTTATGAATTGTGTCCATCTATTCTATTGAACGAGAGCAGATCTTCTGTTCTCATTTTATCTGTCCTCACTTAAATTTTGATACTTAGTCTTTTAACACTAATTAATTCTAAAATTAAATAAAAGGCTAGGTGTCAAGATTTAAGTAAAAGAACACAAAGGGACAGGGACAGGGACAATGGGACAGAGGATCACTAAGGATTAAAATAGCATTTCAACTTAAAAAAATACTACTATGTCTTTAAAAACCCAAAACAGATATCCAATTTACACCCTAATCCATCAAAACCAAACTCTTTTATACACACCCTAGAAAAGAAATAGGAAAAGGAGAATCTTCTTAATCATGATCTCAGTTGAACTTTTGTCTCTTGCCGGTTGGAACAAACTTGCCACCATTAGCCCCTTGAGATACCATCAGCCTTCCATTCCCATTTGGCTTTTGGCTTACATTTTCCAAATCACTACCTTTGACAGAGACTGGTGGAATATTAAAGGCCTGAAGAGGGGGAGGGTTACGCCACCTTGGAAGCGGCCCGGCCACAAGAAGTGTCTGAATGAGTGGCCCTGCTTCAAGCACAGACTGCAAGAGATTTCCCTTTTCAGGCAGAGTTTTTCCTTTCACAAGATTGTCAATAATCAAA
This sequence comes from Panax notoginseng, assembly GCA_016801055.1. Lineage (NCBI taxonomy): Eukaryota > Viridiplantae > Streptophyta > Magnoliopsida > Apiales > Araliaceae > Panax > Panax notoginseng. Next base: position 210,369,689 of record CM029015.1, on the reverse strand, counting down.
GAACTTTCATCAATTGAAGAAACAAGACTTGTTGCATTTATGACACTATAATCTTGAACAAAGGGCTGACTCAAATATCCCATTTTGTTACTTGAATCACCAATGTGGTTGTTAATGTTTGACAATTCAGGTGAAGAAACGGCGTCGAAAAAGGACTCACCCGGTGAGGAATTTTGTGAATGGTAATGGTATGGCTCAGACAAACTGTTGTTTGATTCAGTTATGCCTGAGTTTGCTGCTTTAATGGGATTCATGAGGGGGCTTTTAGGGGAAAGTTGAGGGACATTTGTATAGAATTCAGTACTTGGGATTGTGGAAGGAAGCATGAGCTTGTTGAGTAGCACGTGAAGTTGTTCTCTTGCTTCATCTCTTTCCAGGATGGCCATTTTTAGGAGTTGGAGTGATTGTTTCTCATATTCCTTGTGCATTTTCATTTCTTCATTTGCTTTTGCTCTTACTGATTCAAGTTCAAGAGTTGTGTGTGAAAGCTTCTGCTTCACCTCATCAATGATCTGAGCAAATTCAGATGAAGCAATGATCAGTTTGAGAGACAGAGTCAAAGAAAAACATTGCAGTATAGTTGTTTCCATATCAATTTCAGTTATAGTGTACTTTAGGCACAAAATTGTGTTTTCGGTTTAATTTAAAATCCGCACTAAAATAAACAAAAGAAATTTGTCACTTAAAATAATTTTAAGATGAAAAATAATACAAATGTTACTTATGTGCAGAGTTTAATGTCTGTAATTTGTAAATAAGACTATTTTTGTGTGTGTGTGTGTGTGTGTATATATATATATATATATATATATATATATATATATATATGAGGCAAACACAGATTTGAATGTGAATAACATACATAAACCATTAGTACCAAAAACTACTTCCATTAAATATTAAAAAAAACAGTACCAAAAACCATATGAACTTTGATGGACTAACTGAATCTTCATCTTCCATGCACAACTAATTGAAAGTTAGGAGGGCCAATAAATCCCAGAATGGGCCCATCAGATCAAAAGACTTCACATTGAGAAAATGATCATAAAGGTTGGGACATATTTGTGTTCAAAGAAGGAACAACAAGTACACCACTTTATCAAACAAGACAAGGCAAATGCTCAGAAGTCAGATCCTAATTATTTGTATACACATATCCATAGTCATATTCAAAACTAAATTTGGTTAGATACACAACACAATTATAGCCACAAGAGTAGCATTCAAAACCCACAATTTTCACAGGAATCTATGGATGGAGGAATGCATTTATGTTTTAAAAAAATAAAAATAAAATCCTCAAAATTCCATTCTTTTAACATACAAACACTTGTAATGAACACTATAGAATGGAAGAATATTTAAAGTAACACTTTATAAACCCCAAAAAAAACACATGATAATTCATTGAACTTCATAAAAGGAATCCAAATTTATAAGTAACCCAGGGAAAAAAAAGTAAAAATACAAAAACATCTTTGGAGAATAACCATGATAAAACCTTTAAGTGCCAAAAATAGAAAGAAAAAAAGAAGATATATGCATATGTATATATATAACATAAAGAAAGAAGAATTGAAATAACAATTTAAAGAAGCATGAAATGGACTGAATTATTGTAAATAAAAGAATGAGAAAAGTAGAAATGAATGAATGACCCACCTCTTGATAACTCCATAAAGAAACTATATTCTCCATTTTCTCTCTAAAGTTCTTGTGAAAAAACAGAGCAAAATGAAAACAGGGGAGTTTTGGGGGAGAGGTGGGTAGAAGCAAGTTGTGAATATGAGACAAGTTAGACAAAAATGGTTTTTTCACAAACTTCCAGAAACTCCAATCCACGTCACAGAAAAAAATAAAATTTTGATGGATGGAAAAATGAAAATATTTTCCTGTGGAATTTTCTTCCCACTTTTTCAGCTACCTTGTCTCTTGCTATTATAAGATTTTCCATATATATTCCTCCCTTTTGTGTGAGGGAAAAGGAAACGGTTGTCCCCCGCCCCCCGCCCCTCCCTCCCCCCGCGGTGAATATAACAACATATATATATTTTTTTATTTTTACTCCTTACGCTTCAAAATTAGAGATATATTTTAATTTTTTTAAATTAATTTGTGAAATCTTAAATTCAAAATTGATATAAAATTATTTAATTTTAATACAAAGTACTACCTTTTAAATTTTTTTAGGAGCTAAACTTTTAGACTTATTCTCAGATTTTCTTCTAAAAAACCAAAATTTTGGTGTGAATGTTTTGAGTTTGATATGGGTGACCGTCGACCGACCATTATCAGTAATGGTTCTGTCATGGGTCTGATTGGATGATCAGCACCGTCAAATAAATTATTCTCATTATTTTTCTTTGTTTCTTAGACCCGATTTAATCTCATTCAACATATAGGTGAAGATAGATATTTAATTTGGCTATATACGCAAGTAATTGCTCCAAGCTAAAAATTCTTTTTACAAAATAATTGGTTTTATTCCGCTTCATTTCGTACATCCACAAAATTAAATTATTATAATCAACAATAAAACTATTTTAAAATTTCACTTTTAAAATTAACTCTAAAAAAGAGAGTTTTTATTGAAAAATAGAAATTACTATTTAGAATATCTATTGAAAATTGAGGAGTCCAACTTATAATAACCAACACCAACAAATAAACCTAGTTGTTAAAGAGTCTTGCACTGTATTGTCTGTTAAATTACGATTGTGACGTATATCACATGAGATTGGGTAAGATTATAAAATTGATTCACTATATTGAATACATTGTTAAGATATTATCAAGTATAATTATTCACGTAACTCGCAACTAAAAAGTCGAAACATATAAAATGACAGGATATATTTTTATGCTTTGTTAAATAATTTTTCGGTTTTAGTTCATAAATAATACAGTTCATATGGGTTGTAATAAAAAAAATATTGCCTTAAAAAATACAACTAGAATATTACATTTACTCAATTTAAGACCATCAATTTAGCTCCTTCCATAAATTACCCCTTTTTCTTAGGACAAATTAATGTCTTTATCCTTTTGCCTTGGTTTGGGTCCAAATTTCGAATTTCATTTAGAAATTTATAAATTTAAATTTAGATTTGTAGAATCTTAAGATTTTAAAATCTATGGAAAGGGCAAGATATTTATTAGATTATTTAAATTTTGAATTATGGATCTAGTGTTTAGATGTCAATATCATTATGGTAAAAGATGAGAGTATATTTCCTTCTTTTTGAAAAATATTTTCAATAACAATATTACCAAATTAAGGGCTTGTTTTACTGAGCAATGTGGTGGTAAGATAGAAAAACTCTATAAGGATATAATTTTACCTATTTGTATTTTGACTCTTCATTTTTATAATTTCACTTATTTATATTTTGACCCCCAATTAGATAAAAATACAAATAGTTAAAATTATAAAGCACTCATGTCCAAATATCATGTCTGCATAGAAAAACTCGTAAGATAAAGTACTTTCAATAGTAGAGTTTTATAAAAGTGTTTTCAAGAAATACATTGGTTAAGAGTTCTCGACTCCAATGTACTTTCAAAGGCACAATTTTTTTATTTCTGTCAAAATTGTTATTGAATTAAAATATGAACTCATTAAAAATGTTTTAAATAGCTAATGATTAAAAAATTATAATGACATAAAAATATAAATAATAATTATTTCGAAATAGATTTCAAATTAAGAGTTAAGACCACTCAAAGTAACAACATGTCACTAATCCTTAATCTTTGGCCACTTGAGGAAGGTATATAGACCATGGTTGGTTTAAAATTCTGTGATTAGGGTATACTTTAGATTTTCTAGAAAATAGAAATATTTTTGAAACATTTCGAAAGTACAAGGAATATATTTCAATCCTATATTTTTTTATTTTTTCAAGAAATCTTTCTTATTACATTGCAATCCAATAAGGGGAACTAGGGAAATGATTTATATGATAATTAATTTTATATGAATGTGGATTGTGATAACGTGGAACTTAGAACAATAAATTTATTATCATATAGTAATATTCTATTTACCATGATGCATGTTTTCTGTTAAATGATAGACTCGAATATACCATTATGTAAAATAAAAAATAAACCTTACCTCTGAGTAATGGCATATAGTCTTATCATCTCATAATTTGTTACTCCCTTCATTTTTTAATATAAGTCATTTTAGAAAAATATTTTTGTCTCTTAATATAAGTCGTTGGAGAATTTTAAGTAAGCATTAATTGTTTAGTTTCTAATATTACCCAAAGTATTAAATATAACTTTGATTCTCTCACTATTCTCTGTCTAAAACACAGTCTTTTTTCAATACAAATACAATATAGGTAATTGATATTATATTTAATGTCTTAATACTTGTACACAACTCTAAAAACAACTTATGAATGATTTAGAATACCAAAAACTTAGAATTTATAAATTGCCACAAATAAGATGCTATAGCCCCAGCTCCCTTCTCCAGCGAACCTTAAATAGCGAATCAAAAACGAACCGGCTATAGCGATGATTTTTTCTGTCGCTATAACATACAAAGTCAACGATATAATTATGGCGACGGTTCAAACCATCGCTATTGTCAGTTCATTTTTAGTTCGCTTGAGAAGGAGATCGACTATAGCCCAACAACTCATCATTAATTAAAAAAATAAGTAAATAGTAAAATATTTAAGTAACTAAATTAGTATTAGTACTTGTCTTTCACTAATAAACCAACACAATTAACATGCGGCGCGACTGAATGAACCGATTTTCATACATTATCTTCCTAGGGGGCGGTGTCCTTGATTACATTGTGAACTGCCCAAGAAAACTGTAATAAACCATATTATAGTTGACTTATTTAATCATTTTATTTTATTTTTCATTAAATTATTCTAGTTAACACCTTTAAAGCAGTTTTCTAACACAACTGATTCATGTTCTTAAGTAGACATGGTTGTAAAAGCGATTAATATTGGGGTGCTGATTGGGGAGTTTGAGCTGCACGTTTCGGATGAAACGTAGTTAAGAATATTTACAAACAGTTTATTTTAAATATAACTTATTTAATTCATAAATATTATTTTAAAAGTTCAAACGTAACGTTTTAAAAATAGTGTGGCGTATTTGGACATTCAAACGCTACCGTTACAAACGCTTTAAACGTCGATAACCGAACATACCTTAGCAGTGAATTTAATTTACTTAAAAAAAATGAAAAATACTTAAATGAATTTTATCATGAAAAATAATATTACTATAGAATCTGTTAATGCGGCCAAACTTTCTTGATTTTATCTAAATATATATATTTTTCAGATTCATATTTAATAGCACAAAAACACCAATTTATATGTAGTTAGTAATAATTGATTCTCATAAATATTTATAACTATATAAAAATAGAAAATTGATATTTTCACAACACTTTTTGATATTTTCACATGAAAAAGTGTCGCTATAGATGTATAGCGACGGTGAAAATTATAAAAATGATAGTTTCAAAAGATCATTTTCCACAAGTAAAAATGATAAATAAAGGGAATTGACATTTTTACAAATAAAAATGATAGTTTCACAAGATATCTCATATAAATAATAAATGAGTCTCATACTCATGTATGAAATCTTGTAAAAATATTAAAATTTATTTGTAAAGATATCAATTCCCTAAATGAACTTTATAATCAACACTAAAAATCTTTGAATTAGATTTCTTGTTTATCTAAAAGAAACAATAAGAAAAAGAAACTTAGGGGTAGAATAGTAAATTGTAGTGGCCTAAAGTTCTATTTGAGCCCACCAATGCAGCCATAAAAGTGAATCCTTTACCCTTTTTTGTTCTCCTTTTGACCTTTTGGTTCCTATTCATAACAATTAACTACTTTACCTGTCCACCTAAATCCTAATCACCAGTACCCCTAAACATTTATATTTATATATACACAATAGGCATAGGGGAGAACCAACCAACATATATTACTCCACACATACTAATAATCTAATCAAAAGTAAACGAGCAAAACAGTTTAGCCTCGATTTGAGTTCGATTCGAGAAAAAAAATGAGTGAAATTCGGATTCGTTAATAATATAATTTAAATTTGAGCATCAAAAAATATTCGAATAAAAATAAGAGTAGAATTTGAACAAAGTTATACTCGACTTGTTTAAAATTTAAACTATTTAAATTTTTGATTGTGATTTAATACATACTCGATTGATATAGATTCGATTAGATACTCAATACATTCTCTTGTAATATATTCAAAATTAAATCAAATTAGCATAATTGATTATTATTATTGTAACGACCCCAAAATAGGTTCATTCCACCCAACCCATTCTGAGTCGTCAAATACATGGTACAGAAAATAACTACAACTTTATTACAACAATTGTCGTGCAAAATACAACAACACATATGCTGTGAGTTTGGATACAAATATATACCAAATGTGACATTGGACACCATCATGTATCAGCACCTCACAAAGGTACCTTACATAAAGGTACAGTCAAAAACTGTTTTAGAAACTAGAATCTTTGGGAAGTGCTCAAGAAAACCTTCGTACATGGGAGACCACGCGTCTAGGTTATGATAGATATCATATGGCCACAGAATTATCCTTGGTTGACCCAATAGACCCCAAAGAAAAACGAGAAGATTACTATCATATTCTTCCCAATGGTGAGTCTTCTCTTGACTTATCATTATCTCCACTGTCTCTAATTGAGAATTATACTTCAAACAAACACCAAGATTATATAGGTAGTGCCCATAGATATACTCAGCAAGTGGATGAGCACAACCCTGTCTTATGATGACACGAGGTTGTATGTCATTAGACATCTTGTATGATAGTGACAAAACACCCTTTCAACGTTGGGTTCGCCTCACCCTATTTTCTTCACCAAATATAACTACTAAATGATGACCACCGTTCTATTCCCTTGTTACCCCCGCTCGACCCAGCTACACTCTTATTACCTGAAAGGAATTGTGAAGCAAAAGGGTGAGCACAACGAGCTCAGTAAAGAATATCATGACTAAAGATAATTCAATTATCAATAGCCTTCATCAACAATAAATCAGAGATTTAGAACATATGGTAAATGATAAAAATTTCAACCATAGTTGCAGCGGAACATGCAATCCATGAGAAGAGTCAAATAGACCATAAAGTCTATTATTTTCTCCATGTTAAAAATCCACCAACAATGTTTTATCCCTGTAACATCAATCAACAGTTCTGGTCCACAATCATATAAATAACTCATAATCATAATTGTGACTATAAATTTTTCTTCGCACCCAGGACGAAGAATATTTTCATCACCTGTCTTTACCTGAAACATCAAAGATCATGGTTATACCAAATCACAGTTCCTGTTTATAATCATACTAACAAATCCATCTTTGCACTACGGGCCAAAGATATTCATCAACAAACCATCTTTGCACTACGGGCCAAAGATATTCAACAACCGTTCATCTTTGCACTACAGGCCAAAGATATTCAACAACAGTTCATCTTTGCACTACAGGCCAAAGATATTCATCAACAAACCATCTTTGCACTACAGGCCAAATATATTCATATCTCAAAGAAATATATAATCATTTCAGAATTTATATACACCATAATTATAACCATGTTAATCAATTCATCTTTACACTTAAGCTAAAGATATTCAATTGTAAATTCAATGGTCATGATCATACCAGTCACAATTCAACTTTGCACTACAGGCCAAAGAGAACCCTAGTCATGATCATACCAATAATCTACCCATCTTTACACTCCAGTGAAAGAGAATTTCAACATCAGGGTTATAAAAATGTTATATATGATGATAAAAATAATATGATCAACATATAGTTTTAATCTCAAGAGTAATATTCGTAATTCATGAATAGTAAATCGTGAATAGTAACTCATGAATAGTAACCCCGACACAAAAGATAGAAATTCCACAATAAAATCCATACCAGTATTTCGGTATAATGATATTGAAAGAATAATATTTCTTAAGCTTATAAACAATTTATTTAAATTGTTTACACTTTACTAATTAATGCATTTAATCATCATAAAATACCAACTCTTAAGATTTCATCATCAATAACCAAAACCCTCATCAAAAATCTGCATATACCTCATATATAGGATTCTCAAGCCATAAAATCCTATTTTCCAATTTTCTTACTTCACATAACATATTTAATTCATTTTCTCATAACTAGACTATTTTCATGAAAAATACCAAATCCGTTTCAAAAATATTCCTTTTCTGGAATTTAGCATAATATAGTCCCATAGTGAACATATATTTTTCTCAGAATTTTTAAAAGTCATTTACTATTTTTCATATGGCCAAAATAGCCGAATATTTAGACATTTATCAAAAATTGTACTTTTGTCTAAAAATTTTGAAATTTACAGAGTATACTTCTATCATATACATGTACTCCCAATAAAAATTTCATCAATTTTGGAGTTAACCACAAGGAATTATAAGCTGTTACTTCTAAAATAGTCTTTTCTCATAAAATTCATAACTCTCAATCTATACATCCAAAAATCACCATTTTTGGACACAATCAATAAAACTCATCAAAATATCATTTCAAATTTTTCCAGAATTTTTGAAGTTCAGAAAAATTACGAAACTGAAAATCATAACAACCCTTAAAATCCCTTACTATCCCTTACAATCCCTTACAATCCCTTACCTCAAAAGAGCAGTACTTCTGGCTGGATATCGGATATGATGCTGAAGGAAACTTGCACTGATGAATAGAAACTCACCAAGTATCTAAAAACTCACAAAATATGCTTCATAATATAGAGAGAGAAAGAGAGAAAGCTTATGTTTCTGGTGTGATTTTCAATTCTAACTTAGCCCTCTATTTATAGGAAAATTTTGGTAGGTTTGACCTGCAACTTGATGGCTTTACCTGCTACTATTCCCACCCACCACATTTGAAATATAATTCAGCACATTTCTTCACCAACCACAAGTGGGGCCCACTAATTCTAGAATTTTCCACCAAAATGATAAACTCCGAAAATTCAACAATTTCTGAACCAGTCATCTTGTAAAATTCGTAATAAATCATACGTTCATTTTTAACGGTTCAAAATTTGTGGACATATACTCAACTTATATATGTATAACATATCCAAAAATTACCACGATCCAACGGTCGGATTAAAAATTATAACCCCCGCAAACTATCTCAAAAACCCTGATTTTTAATACCTCCATTCCGACAAAAATACTGACAAAAACCTCAACAGTAACTCCTTCATTTTTAACCACAAAAATATATCCCTCATTTATATCCACATAAAATAAATATTTTCTTATCATATGAATCAATAATTAATTATTCACAAATAATATTACAGAATCACATTTATGACAACCAGGCCGTTCCCAGGAAAGAGGGGGCTTTCCAATAAGAATTTCTCCTTACTGGCGCGCAATTAGATGACCAAACCTCTCCTTAGACAGAACTTTCTAGACATTGACAATAATGCTATCTAATAATATTATTCAAATAATATGAATTATTGATCTGATAAAGGAAAATACTGTGCAGCAACAATTATTGAAACAACAATAATATAAAATATCAACGCAGCAATTATTGAATCAATAAAATAAAATATTGAACAGTAATTACTGTAACAATTATTGAGTAGTGCCTTCTTACGTAAGAATCAATAATTTCAAAAATACTATGCAATACCGTGTGCTACTGTGCAATAACGCGTATTACTGTATTTTAACCACCGGGTATTCCAACAGTGTTAACGGTAACAACTACGCCGTTATTTGTAAAAACTCAAATTTGTCGTTTTCCTTCACCCGACAGTTATTCGTTATGGGGCCCACAAATAGCTGCGCCGTCGTACGAATATTCTCCGACAGAAAGAATATTCCACGACCAAACGAATATTCCCCGACAACAATGATTATTTTATAACCACTTGCTTATTTTGAAAAAATTCATATTTCACCCATAACTTTAAACTTTTATCAATTTAACCATTTACTGAATAGTAATTATAAGAAAAATTGAATACTTTTATTTCATAAAATTCGGGGTCTTACAATTATTTTGTTTTATTTTTAATTTTAATTGTGATTTTATATTTGTAAAGTGTAATAGTAAATATATTTTCTCATTTCTAAGTAAAACAACAAATTCAACTTATAATTATATTTATTATAAAGCTAGTTATTATGTGGAGACTCGAATTCGAACTTGATTTTGAAGTTTGCGAGTAGTTTGAATATAATTTGATCGGAGTCGGACCGAATTCGAGTAATAAATATTCGAGTAGAGTATAATTTGAGTAGAATTTTTGAAATACAATTCAAATTCAAATTCGAGCCGAGCAGCTCTCTGTTCGCTTCGATTCGACTTGTTTACACCTTTAATCAAAAGTCCATAAAAAAAATTCACAATTTTCAATAATAATAATAACTTAAAATAATAATAAAAAAAAATGATGTCACGTGTCATTTCATCATTGGCGAATTTACTCATCTAATGTTACGTCTGGATTGCAAAAATGAATATAAGAATATAATGATTTATTTTCATGGAATAAAAAAAAAATTGTATTTAGTTATTACATTAAGATGAAATGAACCATTTTCATTCATGTTAAATTTGTGAATTTTATTCTTTAAGAGATAGTATGTAATGACTCATTTGAGTTAGAATAAAACCAATTATTAATTTTACATTTCATTTCATTCCATTCTCTTTTTTATTTTATTGATTTACCAATTTTATTGTTTCAATCTAAACGTGTCAAAAGATGCTACTATTTTTAGTGATGTTATTAATTGAGTGACATATATCTCTATCATTAGTGGGGCTTAAGAACTTAAGCACCTTAAGATTGTCCTTTTGCGCGGCGGCACATGGCGATTAGGTACAAGTCATATATGTTGCATGACATGGCCCACATGTGATTATCCTTATAATACTTAATAGCTTCCACACCATCAAAGTTTCCTTCTCTCTTTGCAAGTGTCTTTCCATTAGCAAAATTAATATAAAACCAACCAATGACTATTAGCTTTTGTTACTCTCTTTTTTATATATTAATAAAATCAGCTTGGGTCCAAAAATGACTTGATCACTCTCTCTGCACCAAAACTCACAAGCAGCAAAACAAAAAAGAGCTAAGCATAGTATGAGCTATAGTCAAAAGAACATTGAAATGAGAAGCTCCTTTTTTTAGTTATAAAAAGGTTTTGTAGGGACATTTTGAAATAAAATGAGAATCCAAAGGTTTGCTTGTTTAGAGTTTCACTGACATTAATTTTGACCCATGGTTTTGGGACAAATAGACAGGTTAAAAGTTATTCATTTCTCACCTTTTGTCCTTTTAGGGAGTGGTTATCATGAAGTTAATTTTAGTCAATTGATTAATACGGTATCTACACGCAGGCGGGAGCTAGGTGATCTCTTCTTCTGCGTGCCAGCACTGTATTAGCCAATTGACCAACTTACTATGAAGTTAACTTCATGGTAACCGGATCTGTCCTTTTATATAGCTTAATTCATTAGAGTAATTAAGCTTAATGCATGCCCTAATGTTCTCTACTGGACAGCTTTACTTCAAGGACACCCCAATTCAAACAAAAACCAATATTCGATCTGTTCTTTTGGTTTAGTTAATGAGAAATTATCATTTATACATCAACTAGTTAGATCCTGATTAATATGAAACTTTAAGTGATAATATAATATAAATTAATACAAAACCCTACTTAATTCACTCATATTCTATGTATTTATATAGGTTATATTTATTATCAATATAAATTTATAGTTCAATAATAGACATGCGTAAACATGGCAAAACCACCGACCTATCCCACTGGGATTTGGGTTTATATTTTTAAGCCCAAAAAATCTAAACCGCTTTGGCCCAACCCAAATTAACCTAGTCCACACTCAGCTCATCTACATCTAAAAGTAAATTAGTGCACTTATTCATTGCACAATAGCACTACTCAAAAATAAGGGTGTAAATGAGTCGAGTATTGAGTTACTTAGATTTGATTTACAAAATTTATCGAGTATAAAATAAGGTTTGACTGAAACTCATTTAGCTACCAAGTTGAGTATGATCCTGAATCGAGCCCGAGCAATTTGAACTTTTCGAACGAATATGTTCCGAGTATCAATAGAAAATTATAATTTGATGAGGTTCGAGTAATTTATCAAATTTTAAAATTTACTCATATTTGACTCATTTATATTTCGAGTCGAGCAAGTATAAATCGAGCTTGAACTGTTTGCTCATTTTACGGTCTTACTCAAAAGGGTCAAATCTAACTTTTTAATAATTTAATAAAAACAAAGAAAATAAAACATCACTTTTAGTTTTGTTCGTCCAAACTTTCAATCTCACTTCCTGTGTCTCCCAGACTTCTTTTCAAATCAATTACTTCTATTCTTTTAATTCAATTTTTTTTATCTCAAGATTGTTTCTGTCTATCTATTTGATCAAATTGAAGTTTTTGTAATACATCAACCTTAATTATACATTACTTGTGATATTTGAATCGAAAAAACTTATTATATTTTATCATTATATTATATTACTTTTGGATTATAACTGTTTTTCAAGAATATATCTGGTGTTCAATAGTTGTTTTTATGATCGACTCTTTTCTTGATTATCTGTTATTATGGTCGAAAGGATTATCATTTCAATTCTTTTGTCTTGTAATCTTTTCATCGTTTGTAACATTTTACAATTTCAATATATTTCAGTTAATTTGACTATTTTATCAAAATATATATATATATATATATATATATATATATATATATATATATATATATATATATATATATTTGTAGTTGATTTGCAACTTTTGATGTCGAGTTATTTAGTATTATTTTGTTAATTAAAAAGAGAAAAATTATAAATAGTGTTTGAATTGTGTATAAATAAACATGATATTTAACAAAAAAAAATGAATAATAATTGTGAATTAGTCAAAATTAATTTTTTATTATCGATGTCATACTAATCCATTGAAACTACTTCCTCGTTCCTTCTAATAAAAAAAAGACTAGTACTTAAAAAGTTGTTATGTGACGCCCCCAAAACAGGTATACAACATTCATTCTGAGTCGTCAATAACATGGTACAGAAACAACTACATCTTTACTATTACAACATAAAAACTGTGAGTTTAAATACAAATATTGTCATCTAGACAATATCCACACTCAAATAAGTCATCATTACAATTATTGATACATTATTTCACAAAAATGATAAGGACTACTAAAATAACTTCTAGAACCATCATTCCATACCCCGACTAGTACTCGCTACATTCTCGCCTCCTGAGAAAAATAGAACAAAAAGAAAAAGTGTGAGCTCAACTAGCCCAGTAAAGAACATTATGACTAAGATAACATAGAACAAATTATCGTTAGTCTTCAACAGGAAAAAATATAATATAATACAATAGACAACAAGTTTTAAATCAATATTCGCAGCGGAAAATAATAATTCATAGAAGAGTTACGTAGAGAATGAAATCTATTATTATCTATGAATTTAAAAGTCCATCATCAGCATTTTATCCCTGTAACATCAATCAATATTCATCTTTGCACTACAAGCCAAAGATATTCATCAGTTGGTCATGTTCATCTCAACACCTGTTCATCTTTGCACTACGGGCCAAAGATATTCATCAGAAATCATTAATCTTTGCACTACAGGCCAAAGATATTCAATTATATCATCATTTAAGACTGAGGATGATGAAAAATATTTTAAAGAAAACGAATCCAGTGAAACAAAATAATAAATATTAAGGATTCGTATTTCAGCTATTCCATGTCCAAAAATACCTCATAAATAATCATAATGGAGTAAAATTCAAGAATGATCAAAACATGGATACAATCAAAGCTAGTATCCATAATAGATATTTTGGACGAAAAGAAAAAAATTTTATTTTTCGGTGAATAGTAACTCGTGAATAGTAATTCATGAATAGTAACCCCGACATGAAAAGTTCTAAATTTGATAAAAAGTTCAGATCAATACTTCGGCATAATGATATTGAAGAAAATAATATCATTTAAGAAGAAATAACATCCCTTACTTGGAAAGACGGTACTTCTGACTGGAATACTAGATATAGTGCTGAAGGAAACTTGCACCGTATAGCAACACTCAAAGTATCAAATACTCACAAGAATACGCTCGATATAGAGAGAAAAATAGAGAGAAACTTGTGTTTCTGGTGTGATTTTCAATTTTAACCTAAGCACCCTATTTATAGGAAAATGCTTAGAACACCAAAGCAGAAAATTTAATATAATATTAATATATTCATCAAATTTTCCTTAGCCCACCTCTAGACATCTGATATCGGCCCATTTATATCACATGTTAGCCCACTTAAATGCCAAAAAATATTTTTTTTCAAAATAATAAATAAAACTTCTAAAAATCAATTATTTCAGAACTTCAGAACTTTAATAATTCATAATAAATAGCCCTTTTATCAGAAAATTCGAATCTCGCGTGTTTTTATAGGAAATTCAATTCTCTACAACTTTGCAGAAGAAAGTTTTTCCAAATTCCTAACAAAAATTGACCGAAATCCACAAACGGACGATTTTACAGTCAATAATAAATTTTCGGTCAAGAATTGTGTCTACCAACACACAAAACATGTGTTAATCATTTAATGCCACAAAAATAATCTTCCTCCTCATATACTCATATATCCCACATTCATTGTAAAAATATCACCATCAATATATTATTAAAATAATATATTTAAATGAATTATTTTATCAGAAAAAGATAAAATATTAATTTTCAACAATTGTCACATTAAAAATTTTCTCCATCTATATCCACATAAAATTAATATTTTCCTCATCATATAAATCAATAATTAATTATACACAAATAATATTACAGAATCACAGTACTGGTAATCAGGCCGTTCCCAGGAAAGATGGGGCTTTCCAATAAGGATTTCTCCTTACTGGCGCGCAATTAGATGACCAAACCTCTCCTTAGACAGAATTTTCTAGACATTACCAATAATGTTATCTAATAATATTATTCAGATAATGTGAATTATTGCTCCGATAATAAAAAATACTGTGTAGTGATAATTATAAAATATCAACGTAGCAATTATTTAATCAATAAAATATTGAACAGTAATTACTGTAACCATTATTGAGTAGTGCCTTCTTACGTAAGAATTAATAATTGGTGCAATACCGTGTGCTACTGTGCAACAACGCGTATTACCGTGTTTTAACCACCGAGTATTCCAACAGTATTAACGGTAACAACTACGCCGCTATTTATAAACAACTTATTTTTGTCATTTTCTTCATCCAATCGCTTTTCGTTATGGGACCCACAAAAGACTGCGCCGTCGTACGAATATTCTCCGACAGTAAGAATATTCCACGACCAAGCGAATATTCCCCGACAACAATGAATATTTTATAACCACTTGCTTATTTAAAATATTTGCGCATTTTACCCATAACTAACCACATTAATCAAATCAACCCTTACTATTTCAGAATAATAAATAGAAGAAATTAAATTCCATTTATTAATAATTTGGGGTCTTACATGTTAGCTCTCTTGTTCACCATTGTTTTCAAACGACTTACTTAAAATCACTAATTCATTTATATTAAATAAACTTATTTTTTAGATTAAAAGGAAATAAAAAAATATATGAAAAGCTCATGTGCCGACCCTAAGCCATTTTACCTTGGGCTGTGAGCCTCATTTTTGTAGCCCAATAAAAATCGGGCCCTTTTAGCCTAATCCATTTTTAACCCAACTTAGCCATGGTTCAACCCGTTTGGTCCGATTCAACCCATTTGTCAGGTCTAGTGGTGGTCAATGAATGACTTTAATGTGAAAAAAAATACTATTTCCGTTCTGAAATATAAGAACATTAGCGACTTTTTTTAAAATTAATTTAAAATATTTTTAAATTTAAAATTGACATAAATTTATTTAATTTTAATTAATATAATAATAAATATTATAAATTATTTAAAATATATTATTAATTATAAAATATATTGTTTCATAATTATTAATTAATTATATCAATTTTAAGTTTAAAATTATTTTAAATAATGAATTAATCATGTTATAGTTTAGAATGTAGAATGGAGAGAGTATAAATGATTAGAAACAGCCAATTAAAGGGTAGATTTTGTGGGGTTCAAATCCTTGGATGCAAATGGGAAAATATCATGTTTTTTAGGCCCACATGAGCAAAGGAGACCAAATTACAGTAGCAAACCAGCAGTGAGAGAAGTGTATGTCTTGAAATCTACAAGAAGATTTGGATAGTCAGCAAGAGTCAAATCACTCTCCTTTCCATCAAACTCATTGGCCACAAAAAGTACGATGGAGGAAGTAATCCATAATATTGAATATTTTAATAATTATATATTTATGACATGGTCAATCACGTGAGATTTATCCAACTAATATTATAATAACACATCATTTGAAATTTTTTTTGAAATTAAAAATTTAAAATCGCTGGCATTACCAGTTGTAAAATAAAACTCGGATTTAGGCTTTAATCCTTAATTTCTTTTAGTTTCTCCTTTTATTTTTATTATTAAATAGATTTTTATAAATCATTAGGCTCTAGTCTAGTACTTGGTAGTTTTCCCAATAAAAATTAATTTTTTCTAGGTAAAATGAATAATTTTTATGAGTACACTGTTGTTGTAATTATTCTTAAAAGTGTAATAAAATATGTAGTTAACCCTTATTATTTTTTATACTTTCGCTATATTTGTTTGCAACATAAGGATTATTATTGTTTGCAATTATGTTGAATGGAAAATTCAATACTTGTACACATTATTTCATCCTTAAATTAATACTAAGATGACAATTTCAATATCTCATGCAATATTTTTATTTTAATATTTTAAGATCATATGTGAAGGACTATATAACCCCAAAGGGGAAGGTGAGATTAAATAGTAACCTCGTTTGAAGTATCAAATAATCTTTGGAGCTGGGAGTAAAAATAAAAAATCCATACATTGTCATCTCAGGATTAATCCAAGAATAAAACAATGCTTAGTCATATTAAAGTAGTATAAATAATTCAACCTCATACATCACTATTGCAAAACAAACAAACAAAACCTTGAAACTAGAACATCAAAGGTTGTTCACTCAATTTTTGATCACAAATGAAGTAAATTTAAATAAACAGAAAAAAGAAAGATAGGAAAAAGTAGGATTACAAGACAGGATTGCATAACATTGTACCAATTTTGAAGGATCTCTACTTAAATATACAGATACATCCCTGGTGCCAAGTGCTAGTCAGGTCTAGCTTTGGTGCCAAGTGCTAGTCTCTTAATGTTTATATATATATATATATATATATATATATATATAGGGAGAGGATCAAGAGTAGAACTCTCCCTTAAATAATAGAATTGTATCAAAACGACGTAATTTTGATAAGAAGCGGTGGCATTTTTGTAAATACGCGGTGGCATGATATTTACAAAAATGCCACCGCGTCTTATCAAAACTACGTCGTTTTGATATAATTCTATTATTTAAGGGAGTTCTGCTACTTAAGAGTTCTACTCTTGATCCTTTCTGTGTGTATATATATATATATGTATATATATATATATATATATATATATATATATATATATACGGTCCGGATCTTAAACTCACCCCTTATCCAACTCACCCGAGCTCACCTCCCCTTCAGCGACGGACCCGGCGACGATTCGGTCATACAACCGTCGTCTATACTTTTAGCGACAAACAACATATAACGTCGCTAAAAGTATAGACGACGGTTGTATGACCGAACCGTCGCCGGATCCGTCGTTAAAGGGGAGGTGAGCTCGGGTGAGTTGGATAAGGGGTGAGTTTAAGATCCGGACTCATATATATATATATATATATATATATATATCAAAATGTGTCTCCCTATATATGGAAATCAAGAAGCAACTGGACATAGAATACAGACGTGTATACACCACTGGACATACAAGTACCGCGCAACTTATAATTAGTCAACCAAACTTTAACCTTCAGTTTTTCTTCTTCTTCTTCTGGTATTTGCCCAGTTTTGTCCGACGTTGCTTAAACAAATGCACGTAAAGTTTCAGCCAAAGCAATGGATAGAAGAGAAGCACAACCTGAATGAAGAAGTTAAAAGTGGAATTATAAGAACTTTGCAAGGACATCAAAAGGAGAGGAAATACAGCAACATTGGCAAGAGAAGGAACCCAATATTAATTTTAGTTGTACTATATATCAATGCTAAATAAAATAAATACACACAGACACACACACACACATATATGGGATGAGTGTATAATCCTATAAAAGCCTTGAGAGAAAAATTAAAATTAAATGAACAAATATGGTTAAATGGAACAAATTAAACTAAATTATTACCAATATTTGACAAACACAACAAATTGATCATAAAATTTGTGATGGAAATGCCCCATCACCATAGGAGGACAAACCCATTTTTCGTGGTCCTCGCTCAAAAAAATCGTTGAAGAAAAAGAAACTATTACAAATATAGATCACTCCCTCTGAGTGGGTGATTGATAGTTTACGGACATACCATTTAGGCATTTCCCCTTTAAAAGTAAATGAGGTCCCACATTTTTTCTCCATTACCACAAAATGTAAAAATTAATGAGAGGAGGCTTTGTATGGACGGTGTTTTCTCGCTCCATGTGTAATTTGAGAATATATGGACAGTGGCAGATAGGCTGCTCAAAAAAACCCAGTTAAATAATGCATTGTACTCAACCTTATCTAATAAGCACAATTAACATGAATCTACATAAAAACATAAACTAAAAGCAAGACCAAGGTTAGTGTAGTTGTAAAGGATGCTTTTTACACTGATTGTAAGATCAATTTTTTTAAGATGGTAGGAATTTGGGAGGGGAAAGCAGCACCTCGTGTATCCTAACTATTAGACAAAAAAGGTAGTACATAAGCTAAAAAAAAGTTCAATATCCCTAACTAATCCTCTAAAAGAACAATTAATTCAGACTTATTTAAATCAACCCTAAACACGACCTAATAGGGGTAGGATTTTAATTATATTTTGGCAAGCAACAGGGTCTGTATCTAAATCAAGATCAAAGGTCTAAAGCTATTGAAGTAAACGAAGGCTTTGGTGAACTTCCACATACTTTCCACAAACTTAAAGAGTACATATCACATTTAAAATTAAATCCCTGCAACATGGCCACAGCTGCAGAAATGGACAATAAAACAAAATTTGTGGTTTCTACATTATTAAATAGTCATGTATCCAAACTAGAAATCTATACATACCGTAACAAAATTATAATAGCTGAAAGGGAGGCCAGCAAACAAATTTGCATAGAGGTTCTTCTGCTTTATAAATGGAAGTGCTTGGTACATGAGCAACACTGAAAATAGGCAAGCAATAGAAAACTGGAAGTATCAGAAAAATGGATATAATCCCGATAATATTGTATATGTCAATCAGAGCACTTACTCTCACCGATGAGCCCAGTTGGATATATCACAATAAATGCAGTGTACCTAAATAAAGAATAAAGTTTTATTTAAATTAAAATTGATTAATCAACTTCTGTTCGGATATTATGACTTTGAATTTCCATGGGTATAATTTGTGGATGCTCTATTAAAAGAATCAAACCTGAGGTAGGTGAGGAAAGCTGGAGATATACTGAAGCAATTCAAAGCATAATTTGGATACCTGATAACCTGGTTTAAGAATCATGGACAAAATAAGAGAAATATTGAGTTGGTACATAAACGAAAAAGCGGCCCCACAAAAAACACTGGTGTAGTGAGATTGGTAAAAGAAATTGGAATTTTCAGTTTGTAAAACGATAAATATAATAACAATAATGCTACGTTTGGATTATAGGAATGCAATGGAGGAAGGAATGATATTATAATTGTGTATTTTCATTTCATGTGAGAGGTGGTGGAATAAGAATGGATATACGTGACAATTATGTCATCCTATCACACCACACACCACACACCACCAACAACCACCAAATTTTCACTTGAAAGTTTAAAGAAGCTACTACAACGTCTAGACAAATTTAAATTAGATAACATCCATTTTCCAGACCATGCAAAATCATCTAATGGCACCTCAATTTATCTCCCTCAAATCATCATATGTACACTAGAAGACAGAACTATGAGTTATTAATTCACATGACGATAGAAAATTAAATTTTAATAGGACTCAAGTTTAGGTAAAGCACAAGAATAGTGAAAAACAAGCAAAACAGTATTGTGATGGAAAAGGAAATAAATTTCCACGTGACTAAAAGTGAACAAGTTTGATCCTTTTTGAAGAAAACCATAAATCTATGTTTGAATGCTAAGAAATACAAAGTACAATGGTTTCTTCATTGTGGTTAACATGAATGTCATAAGACATTAGTCTTTTGCTTATATCCTATGTTCCATTAGATGAAGTTATTCTACTTATCGTAAAATATGTTAATTAATATCTCACATATCTTTCTGTTGAAACACCAGTTACATTATAAAGAGTTTTCAATATTGTATTCCTTTCAATATGATTTAGGTTTCTATAGATGTTGTCATCATGTAATAGTCTAAATCATAGTTTACAAGAAAAGAATAAAATTTGTGTTTTAGTACGAACGTCTCAATACATTGTACACTTTTTTTTCCTATTTACTTAATATCAAATTTGGCAATCCAAAACTTTTCTCTCCTATTTACTTGAACATATGTTCCATAAGCATGATTACAACTTTGCTTTTTGATTTACAAATGAGGAACATCATCTTATATAGCCTTGGGCTATAGAACCAATGAATAATATCAAATCTAAAATAAGACTAGGATCCACTATCTAAAATCATCCTCAAAAATTTCTACAATATTTAAATGTATAGCAATTATATATTAAATTTCAACACTCTATTAGAAACCCTAATATGTAAAAGAAGATTCTAAGCAATGTCACCTAATGCACCCAACTGAGTCCTGTGTGTGTTAAGTAATCGATGATATGGCGTAATCTTGTTGAAAATGTACTTGTTGTGACACTATCTCAACTAATTTGAACTATATCTTTTTAGAAAATTATCTCAGTATACCACATTCTAAATAAATATGTTTCATACCAACTAAGCGATTCGAAAAAATCAAATTATGCCGTACTTTATACCACGAAAATTAAAGTTTTCTATTCCCGATTTCATTCCACATACTGCATCGAACCACAATCTAGGTAACATTGGTCTAAATCAAGAAAGCCACAAACCTATCCACATATATTTAATAAGGAAACATGGTTTTCATTTCATGAGGTAAACAAGCACTACAAAGAAAAAACGTGAATCCTTGTAGTATATGAAGAATGCGATACTTTACATTACTTCAATATAACTATGCATGATCAGAGAAATTGTTGACTTCACAAAGTCAAATAAGAAGTTTGTGCATAACTTAATTATCAGCAGGCCTTTCGAACCTTAAAGTCTATAAGCCAAATCTCTTGGTCTATAGTATCATTTCAGTAATAAAAATTAAAAGTTATAATAATGTAAAGGGTGTAAGAATTAAGAAACTTTTCCGGGAAAGGCGAACATTATAAATCTGCTAATTTAAACTTGAGCAACTTCTGTTCATTAATATCTCATGCTGACGTGGGTGGTAGAAACATTTCAAAGCATTCTTCAGGAACTTAGCGTTAGCAAGTTTACCAATTGTAAATATGAGCTCTCTAAGGGGTTGGGGGTGATGAGAACTTTAGCAGTTTCAGAAAACAGTAATATAAAAAATAAAATCCAATAATTGTGTCATCTTTCATCACAATGAAAATCACACTACTCACTCCTAAATTAAAAGCGAAACAATAAGCTTTAAGAAGATTCTTCATATTCGTATTTCTTCAAAGCATTTAAGGAACATGAACTCATTGTTCACTTATCAACCCTGGAAATTGGAATCCTTTAAATTAATGATTTGAAAGACAATGGTTAAAGTTCGTTTTCGTAGATTAACTTTTGGTTTCACCTTACTGCCTTTGGACATCAACATATATTAACCAATTTATTTGTCTAATTTGTATTATTGTGATCTAATTTGAAAATTAATACAGTGCACATAATTTCAATATAAATATAAACATAAGGGAGAGACGGAGAGAGAGAGAGAGAGTCCCTACCTCAATTGAGCACCAAGCAACAAAAGTAATGAAAATTGATGAAAACACTTTGACCTAAATGAAAAAAATTAGTGGTAAATATCATGTATAAACTAAGCATATTGTCAAACAGCATATACAAATTTATCACTTGTGGATACAATGGCAGATGCAAGGGGAGCAAGTGCCCACCCTTGTTTTTTGAATTTTTTTGCAAGAATAGGGCTAATATGGTAAAGTGTCCCCC
This sequence comes from Panax notoginseng, assembly GCA_016801055.1. Classification (NCBI taxonomy): domain Eukaryota; kingdom Viridiplantae; phylum Streptophyta; class Magnoliopsida; order Apiales; family Araliaceae; genus Panax; species Panax notoginseng. The sequence goes on along the minus strand of CM029015.1, from coordinate 210,347,142 downwards.
ATTATAAATTTAAAAAAACAAAAAACTTTGAGTTACTAAATTTCAATTTCAATTTTTGTTATGATGAATCTATTTCAAATTCAATTTTTGTTTTAATGAGGCTATTTGATTTCCCCAAAATTCTAGGGTTAAGACCAAATATCATTAAATTTTTCTCTTAAGTTTTTGTTAACTGTTCATGAGTGGTTAATTACTTGGATATGATTCTTATTTTTTTTGTTCATTCATGCTAATTAGTACATCCGTACATAGTTTTTTAATTTTACAATATATATTGAAGTTGTGTTTAAATCAATAAAGCATGAATTGTGAATATATAATTTTGATTTAGTACTGTACTAGTGGGTATTTGATTTGTTCATATTATTAAGTTCATTTTTTATTTAGTTTTTTATTTTGTTATAAATTTGTATTTGATATTTTGAATCGGAATGAATAGATATATGGATAAATATTTCTCAATACTTCATTTCATAATCAGATTGGAGACAAATGGATAAACGATAGTATAGTGACTTACATTAAAAAGATATATTTGATACCATTTAAAATGAGACGATTATGAAATAATTTCAAGAAAAAAGCCTTAGCAAGCTAAATGCATCTGCCACTTTCTTAGTTTTGTTGTAATAATGGGTATAGTTTTACTTTCTTTTTTAAACTCAGTTAAGTTGTTAGTAATGATATCCAAACCCTTATATTAATAATAATGTAGATATTTATATTACTTCTACAGCCTAAGTATGGCTAGGATTCATAATTTCATATAGCGCAATACTCAGAACCTCATCAATGCCACGAGCAATAGCGATAAGAACATGAATCCTTCCTCCCCATTGCATCAGTGGAAGCAGCACTCCATTAGGGACAATACCTCAACGTTAAAAGGGTAAAAATGGAAATTAGATTTTTCCATATTATATCAAAATGATATGAATTTCAACACAAAAAATAATAATAAAATAAACCCCTAAAAATACCCACCAATTGCTCCATGTATAACTTCCAAGAATGCAAGAGTTTGCAACAAGCCTATGATCAAAGAAAACCCAAACAAATTGTACATATTACAGACATTAGCATGAACTGGGAATTTCAGTATGCAATAATTATAGGCTATAACTTACAGATTTGTTCTCCAGCAGAAGCATAAGCTCCATTGACTGATTTGGTGGCAAAAAAGTTGCTCAATATTCTAACTAGAGAAATCGCCCTGTTTGAATTTGAAAAGGCATAGCAGAAAGTCAAAAGAGAGAGAAATTGGAAGATAAGAAAAAGGGTACTTACCATCCGAGGGCTTGAAGTGAATTGTAGAAGAAGAGATAGAGATTTGATAATTGAGACATCTGAATTGGAGTGTATATTATGAGTCGCGAATTGGCGTTCGGCAACTGTTCATTTTCAGACTCACTGTTTAGATAATACTCTCTACCCATTGTAAAACTATTAATAATTTTAGGATAACCATGTAGATACATCTTATTAATGCAGTATTTGATAGCATCTTGATGTATTTTAATATATCACGATTTATTTTTTAATATCTTTTAAAAGTTCCTATATTTATATTAATAGGTCCTAAGAGTTCATATATTTATATCAAGAGATCCTCTAAATAGTTAATTAAGATATGAATACTAGTGTTATGGGGTATTTAATAAAAACTGAATGAATTTAAATCTGAATATGAATCAGAATGAACTAAATCTGAATTTGAATGAAAAATTTTATTTGATAATTAACATGTCTGAAATACCTGAATAACATATTTTTATTATTTTATCCTTTAAGAAAATTCAAAATTATTATAAATTTATTTAATATTATTTAATATAATAGTTAATATTGTAAAAAAAAACTTTCATTCAGTATATTCAGCCAAAAAAATAATACTAAATCATTCAGTCCAAATCGTCTGAATGACTGATTGATTTAGTCATTTAGTCGATTTTTTTTTCAAAATAAACGCACTTAATAGTTGTCCTCATTCAGTTCTAAACAAACAACACCTAAACTATTCAGAAAATCTCTTAATACAAAAATATGAGCGGTTAAAATATATTAAGAGATGGACGGTTAAGATGTATTAAGATGTAATCAAACACTACCTTATTTTTATCGAACCGGTCCCAATTGAACTGGTTACTAAATTTACTTAAAATTGGGTATCGATAACGGTTGGATCCAGATCCAACTGGAACCGATTAACCGTCTGATACTCGATGCCGATTTTTATCTATTGTTCCTTGAAGAACTTGTGTAAACAAATTTCATAGGCTGAATCTGTTCTTTTTGAAGGTTTTCTAAAAATCTTCATAACATGGGTAGGGTTTAATTCCATGGGGCTGTGTTTTCTCTCCCACACCATAACCATAAGCTTTTCTAAAAATCTTCTCTAACTTTTTCTATTCTACCCTTTCAGTCCTCTCACACATCTCTCTCTTCTTTTCTCCAAACAATACCTCTCATTCTAATTAAGCCAAAATCAACTCATAAGCTGTGGAATCATTCAACTTTACCTCGAGCCCCCAACTCTTCTCTCCTTCTCGAACAGTCATTCTAACCCTAGCAAAATTAAACTTTGGACTATGCTTGATGATTTGTATTTATTTACAAAGTACTTTTTTGAAGTTGTGGACGAGGATCCTTTACCTTTTTAACATAAACGTATCATTAGCTAACCATGTTCTACTTGATTTATTTAATTTTTTGTAATTCATTTCAATTATACACAACCAGTAGAGATGAACAAGAAGAAGAAGTGGAAGGAAATATTTTAAGAAGTATGAATCCATGCCCTGTAGCAACATAGAGCATTATATGTGCAATGTATGGGGTAATGTATATTGGCTGGTCAGTTTTTTAGTTGAGTTTGGTTGGAGTTATGATATGGATCTAGTGCAAGGTTGCAAAAAAAAATTAAGACATTATCATGTGTTTTTGTTTGTTTCATTGAGGCATTTTAACTTGGAGTTGGTAGTGATGAATGTTTCTGCATGAATTTCAGGCCTTTGCAAGGGCAGCCAGGGGAGCTTACGCCTTATATATAGTGAAACTACACAGAAAAACTAAAAATATTGTCTTATTTTTAGTTGCTTAAGCTATTAAACTATTGTATCATGGTATTGTTTTTTTAATTACTTGGGGTATGTCTCTAATTAAAGTTTTGGCAAATAATTTAAAATAAATAAATAAATACACGATTTTTATTTTGCCAAAACGACGCACAGAAGTATTGGGAAGTAGGGAGTAAATAGGATGTATCTATATATTTATCCATAATTTTATTTCATTTGTTCTAAAATTATAGATATATACCACGACGTATTAAATTTCAAATTGATGTGAATTTATTTGATTTTAATTTATACAATTATTATATTGGTATATAACAAAAACTATTAATCATAAAATTTATTCTATTTTAAACTTTTATGAGTCATACCAATTTTGAAAATATACAATCATTTGACTTCAAAAATTATATTGTATCTTTAATTTTAGAACGGATGTAATATATTTTTGATAATAAATGCTTAAAATTTGAATATGAATTTATAAATTAAATAAAAAGTAATATGTAATCTTGTAGGAATTGAATGTTTCAGTCCTTTGGAATTAAAAAAATTGTATTTCGTTGTTCCATTATAATAAAATGAATCATTCTCACTCCCGTTAAATTTGTCAATTTTATTAATTTTGGGAGGGTACGAAATGACTCATTCTAAATATAATAGAATGAATCATTTCACTCCATTCTATTCCCTTCTCTATTCTATTTATTCACCAATTTCATTCTATCAATCCAACGTAGCATTGCTGAAGATTATATGTAAGGCTTTGAAGATTTAAATAATTTAATATCTCTATTCTATAAAAACAGTTTCATTTTCAAAATTTTAGAATATGAAGAATGTATTTTTATTTCATATTTATACATAAAAAAAATAAGTTGTTATTTTATAGTGATGACATAAAATAAAATTATAAAAATATGATGACAAATTAAAGTACAACGTGTCATTTTATACTACTATTATTTATTAAAAATGGACTCTTTTTGTGTGTGTGTGAAAAACACAAATATTTTCTTAAAAATACAAATCCAAAAAGGGGAAATATATCTTTAATTAATCATCCAAAATAGAAAAGAATGTTTCAACTTTCAATTAAGTAAATAATTCAGCCAACACCAAAATGAGCAATGCACGGGTTCTACAAGTATGATTCTAACCAGCAAAGCCTACTAATTAATCAAGAAGTACTTGTTTTTTTTTTAATTAATTACATGTCAAAATAGTGATACATTTTCTATAATAATGCTAGTACTTGATTATATTTCCTCCATCCATCCATCCATCACAAGAAATTATCAAAAGAATATTTTACAGAAACATATGGAATTACACAAAAGATTACTTCAACAAAAAATTTAGTTTCTTGTTAAAGAATTCCCAGATATAAATAATATTTCTTATCATAATAGTTAATATGATAGTAATTTTTGTTTTGTTTTGGGTGATATCTATAATCTATAATCTATATTATAGAAAGCTCTTTATTTTTTCCTTTTTTATATTTATTTATACTAGTTTACTAGTATATATTATTACTAATTTTATATCCTTAATTTAGACTTAAAATGATAATATTATAGAAAGCTCTTTATTTTTTCCTTTTTTGAAATGTTATCAAAAATATAAAGCAAATAAAATAGTTGACATAACAACCATGCTTTGACATAAGAAATGCAATATTATCAACAAAATAAATTAAGTATATATTTTTTTAAAAATTAATATTTAAATCAAACAAAGTTACAACAACTAAAAATGGAAGAAAAAAAAAATCTTCATCAACTAAAGTTTAAAGTAAGAGTACTCTTATACGTTATAAAAGTTTTTAGTCAAATTATGATCGGATGTATGTACAAATATAGGAATTAAGAAATGTTCCATTTTATTTTATTCTACCTTATCGCATTAACTCTCACGTTGGTTACAATTCAATTTTATTAAATATTTGTTTACATGTATATTATTTTTTTAAAGTAATTCTTTTAAAGAATAAAGTCTTCTTGGTGGCGTTTGCTGCTAAAAAAAATAAATGAAAGAAAAAAATTGAATGATTTGCATTGAGAAACACTGGGACACAAAATTTGGGATCCATATGGAACCCTACTCATTTTTTTTTGAAACAACGAAATAATTCCCTCCAAGGAATTTGTAGTTATTCCATTCCAAGGAGTACTAACTACTAAATTATGAGTTTATAGGGATTCTATCTGCAATTGGCATGTTAATTTCTGGGAAAATTTGTTGGACATGTAGGTTGTTTCTTCTGCTAATTAACAAGAAACCTACTTTCTTGCTTTAAAACCACTCATCTGGTTTTACATTACTGGTCTAATTTTGAAAAAAATAATCTCAAGTTATAATATTGGGGTTGTCAAGAATGTTTTCTAAGTCCATTGACATGAAATGCAAAAGGGTGATTTATATTTTTGCAAACTAATGAGAATGGCTGCCAAGTGTTTGTAGTTTGTCCTATAAGAACTCTGAACTCTCTCGTGTGATAAATGCTTGCAATATCATCTATGCAGGCAAGCAAATTCTGGTGGGAGTTGGTACAAATCATGTAATCACATTTTTTTAAATCAGACCTCAAGTTGCTTATGAAAATTTACAATAAATAGCTCGTGGCACCCGTGACTGAAGGATTTCATGTGCCGCTATAAGCAACATGCTATCAGCTAAGTATGACAAATTTGTACTAGTTTTTTCTTGCTCTTGTATTTAAATCTGCTACAATGTATCTGTATATAGTGATTGTTAGTCTTGTCTCTAAATATGATATATGGCAATCTTCTTTGATGGGTTGAAATGGTGTTTGCTTCTCGTCAGCTGTTTTTACCTTTTAAGAAGGTTTTTACTTGGAAAGAACAAGAAAGAAAGAAAGAAATGATAGCTGTTGAAACAAGCCCTATAATACATCACTAAAAGAAATTAAAGATACGTTTGGAGAACTGTCCTACTTATTCCATTGGTATGCATTATAAGGACTTGATAAAGTTAGGAGCGATTCAATAAGACAGAGAACAAGTAGGTATACTTTGATAATGATTTTATAAACAAAATGGGTGAAGAAACGCATTTTAGATTTGGTTTGTTCAATAGGGTATACAAGCTTCCAATCCTTAACATTAGTCTTACAGGAACTTCTACAATTAGTAGGAAAAGTTTAGTAAAGAACTAATTTATTCCTTTACCAAATTAGATTCTGACTTTCTTGGATAGAGATCTAGAAATCCATGGATTGTATGCAAGAAATGACGTAATTTGAAATTTTGTAAAGCAATAAACCTACAGTGTTTCTTTAATTAACCAATCTTTAGACTTCTATATTTTTATGCAAGGCATGAGTCAAACAATAGCTTAATGTGCATAAATCTATGCAACTTGACTGTCGAGTGTCGACTGAGGACACTAAGTAGTGTCTTTTGCCCACTTGTTCATTGTTTATCTTCTTAGTGCATTACATAAAGTCCATGTGAATTATTTAATCTTATAGATCACCATGAGTTGTGTGTGTGTGTGTGTGTGTATGTTTATATATATATATATATATGTATGTATATATCTGCATATTGGACCTGTTATTTGTGAGTTCTTAGTGTGTTACACTAGAATTGCTATGTGAAGCGGTAGGCAGGGCACCCCTGAAAGATAACCTTTTGTTTTATGCTGCTTGTTATACTTATCACTATATCTGGAATTGTAAATTTAACAAACAAATGAACTCTCGTCTACTTTGTGTGGATGAATGAGCAATGATTGAAGTAATGGGTTTGAAAGGTAGTGTGAAGAAATATAGTTAGGGAAGCAACACTCCTTTATATGATTAACAGAATATTGAGGGTAATATTAATATTCTGGAGGAATTAAAAATGGTATACCTGGTTACCAACTTTAATGAGCTGGTAATGCTACACTAACAAAAGAAAAGATCAAAAGAATGACATGCACCTCTTTAAATGACAACTTCGACCCTCCCTACTCTCTCATTTATTTTCACTCAAACAGGATAGAGAAGACATTTATATGCATTATGTTAGGTTGTATGCTAATTTTTTTTTTTATTTCTTTCGTTAAGAGTATCATTTTCCTTAATGACCACAAAACATAGACAATTAGGCAATAATCTCAAGATGAGTGAATAAAGGTCTTGAGAATCCTTGAAGGAATCTTGAAGGGAATATACCTGAAACTAATGCATAGAATCTTAAAAAAATGTCAAATCCTCATCAGATTCTAAGGAATATTTAAATATTATCAACTTTCCAAAGTTTAGGCCAAAATTAGGAGGATAAACCCCCACGATAAATGTGCTGGCCTATTAAAAATTTGCATGTCAAAAGTATACTTAATGGTACATAATATCCATCTATTTCCCTTTAGCTTTTCATGCGACTTATTGATAGAATAATTAAAGCAGCAAGTTTAAACCTAAATAAAAAAGGCTAATAAAATATTTTCATAAAAGAGTTGAATGGCTAACCAGTCAGCATGATATAATCTCTGGTAGATAAACAATAATGAGGACCACGTTCCACAAAGCTTTTCTCATATCGTTGCACAGCTGTCTACAGTACTCTCAGGCACACTAAGATGGGCTTTAAACATTCCTTTCACTGTTAAATTCTCCCACTAATCTATCAACCACTCTTTCTTAACTTTTGAAAATAGCTATATATAAATTTCCTATAAGGAGCCTGATTGGACCCCATGGTCATAGAAAATTCGACCATGATGGCTCCTCTAACTAGGGTTTACTAGTTGCAGAAACCGACAGTTTTCTCTAATAAGGCTAACAAAGTATTTGAAAATGATTCCTTTGGCAATATACAATTCATCCGCTAAAAGAAAAAAAACTTTAGAATATATTTTCTGTGTTTTAAAGAATTTCAATTTGATTATGGATGATCCTTTCAAGGCTAGTTGTGTGCTAGTTATAAACTTTTAACTAGGACAATATCATTACAATTGTCTGAAAGTAGTATATAATTGTTCAATTGCTTGTGCTCTTGTAGTTTTAGTAGTAAGCCCTTGGTTTGGGAAAATATATCGTCTTTGGTGAACTGAACTTCTTGAAGTTCTTACTGTGAAATCAGCTATGAAAGGATAGAAGAGCTAATTATATTAAAATTACTGATACTTTTACTTCTTAAACTTCAGAATAGGCACTTACAGAAATTTTGCGTTGTCAACAGTTCAATATTTGTTCTCTTTCATTTATGCAAGAACTATATGATGAGCAAGTCGATTAGACATCTATACTCTTTCTCCTTTGGCTCCTTGTTCCCCTTAAGACTCCTCTCTTTCTTATGAAGACATAACGAAACACGAATTTAAATTACAGAAACAAGGCTTGATACAAAAAGAGAACTTCAAACACATGTATAATACATATGCATGAGCTAGATGATGACAATAATGACCTAAACATAGAGTCGGATAGAGAAACCCCAGGCTATATACAATCGAGCTTCCTGATCATGACATTATTACAACTATGATGAACTACTGAATAAATCAAAGAACCAATTAGCCAGTTAAAAACGCGCTCTCTTGTCCAAACAAGGAATGAAATGGTTCGCTTGTGGGGAGAAACATCTTATTCTCTTCTTGATCCGTCATCCAGAGTGAGTAGGGACAATAGTCCCATATTGGGGAACCTATGGTTGGACAAGAGAAGTCGCAGACTTCTTCATTATATCCCCCACAAACTGGCTTTATTTTGTCATCATCGGACAAAACAATATCATTCCATATTTCGTCCATGGAATACCCCTTTTCACTCTCTTCTTGAAGTTCAGCCTTCTTTCCTTTTGCAGCCAACTTATCAAGCCCCCCAGTGTCGTAAAAGTTCCTCTCCTTTGTGTCCATGATTGGCATTGAATCCACTGTAGGACTTGTCGATGATAAGGAAGAACAATTAGAAAGTGATGAAGATCGAGACAGAGTCCTTTTCTTCTCTTGAGCCTTTTTCCTCATATAAGTCCTCCAATAATTCTTAATCTCATTATCCGTCCTCCCAGGTAACTTCCGAGCAATTTTTGACCATCTGCATTCATAATTTTATCTATATGTTATGTTACACAATATTATTACTAGCTTTAATTTACAAAAAGAAAAACTTGAATGAAAATCAATAGTAGAATTTTGCAATCTATGTATAAAACAATAATTGAAATCAAAAACGAATAGTAGACTTTTTTTATTTTGCATATGCAATTTCCCGAACCTATTTCCCCATTTCGAGTGAAGCTCAAGCACCATGCGTTCTTCATGGGCTGTCATCTTGCCTCGTTTGAGACCAGGATGAAGGTAATTAACCCAACGTAACCTGCAACTCTTACCTGTTCTTTTCAAACCTACAACAAAACCAGGTGGTTAATTGTTGCTCCTTTGAAAAATTGTCCCATGCCCAAATTAGCCTACCTATTATTTGTCTCCCGCCACCTTCAAACCTGAAACTTTTGCTATGAAATCCCAACGGCGATCTCCAAATAAGTTCACATAGAAAACCAGCTGAACATCTTCATGTTCAGTCCATGGACCTTTTCTGATTTCCTCTTGTACCATTTTTATCAATTCTTTTTCTCTTTTTTCCTCTTTCTCTCTCTCTTTGGCTCTCCACTTCCTGTTAAAATGATTCCACTTACCACTACATGGAAACTTCTTGTGTGTGTACTACCAATATTTATACTCATCATTTACCATTGTAAGGGAACTTTGTGGTAATATTTTATTTTTTTTAATTCATGATTTTGAATCCTAACCGTACGTGTGTGCGCCCATGCTCACTTGGTGATAAGAACCTTGTGCATATGATGTAACCCATTATAATAAAATAGTCTAGATAAGTGGTTGATATGATGATCTAACTTTCATATCTTGCTCTCCATGTAAGCATATAAACCACTAACTTTACAAAGGAAAGTGCCATTAATGCTGCTCAGATTTCTTAATTCATTAACTACTGATGTAGTCTTTGTAGTTGAAATTTAAGTGTCAATATGTAACATGCTTATCAATCTCTGTAGTTCTTGAAGAATACTTAAATTATAGCTCATAAGAAGAGTAAAGTTTATTGTGTAAGGTCATATGGGACTTAATCCAGAAACTTTAACTTTATTTGGGTTTAGGGAAAAGTAGATAGATACTCAAGGAAACAGAAGCTATAAGAAGAAAGATTAGCACAGTGCTTGGTTAGTTTAATGAGAAAAGTTAATGGAAGTTGCTAGATTTTATTTCTGTCTTGGTTCAATTTGAGTAAAATATGTGGTGGTGGTGGTGCTCCTTGACTTTAATTAGCAAGGGCCGTGATAAAATGATATACAAGCTATGAAGAAGGAAAAGAAAAAGGGCAAGTGGACAAAAGCTTAAAAAGCAGGGAATAGAAATAACTGTTTTCCTCTTTTTTTTTTTAATTAATATAAGTGCGTCTTTTTCTCTGTAAAATTAATAGAAAGATTTAAATTAGATACAATCATAATTATAAGCAACTTCCAAGTTAAATTAAGAACTGTCAGAGTACATTTCCCTAAACTAAAAGAGGCTTGCATGACCTGTTTTGTGCACTTCTAGTGGTCTTAGCTAGGTTTGTCTTTGGCATTAGGGGTTTTAATAAGATATAATAATGATAATTGCAGCCAGCATATTGTAATACTTCTTTGAACAGAATGATAAAAGAGTCTTCAATAGTAGGGAAAAAAGGGTTCCTTATTCATGTAATATGGTTCAATATATTGTCGTTGTTATGACAAAATTTGCTATGACCCTGTTTACTACACTCTCCGTTCCAAAATTAGAGAAATAATTTGACTTTTTAGGTCAAACGACGGCATTTTAAACTTCAAATTAATGTGAATGTATTTAATTTTAGTTGATACAATTATCGTATAGTAAATAACAAAAACTATAAATCAAAAACTTGATTTCATTCTAAACTTTTATGAGTTATACCAATTTTTTTAAAGTATAATATGTCGTCATTTGACCTCAAAAATCAAATTATATCTCTAATTTTAGAACGGAGGGAGTAACTACTATTTAAAGCCGTTTGGCCTTCTAATAGTTATTCTCAAAAGGAAAACTAAATCCTTGATAAATATAATTTTAAGTATTAGAATTGTACCTTTATGTTTGCTAGAATCTTATGTGATGATGATTTATGCCCACAAGATGATACAAACTGCTAGCCAACATGTTTTCCCTCAGTAAAATTTGAATTCTCATTATAAAGAAAGAAAGAAGATGAATTGAGGATTATTTTGCTCTTTTCTTGAGTAATGCATATAAAAAAGATGAGTGAATCTTAGGATAAAAAGAAGCACTAGGGAACATTGTGATAAAGAGATATTTAAAAGTGGAAAATGGCATCACGTCTGACCCCGCCGCAACAATATAGTAATTACTAAAGACTAAGAACATTAGATTAGATCATTTACATATGTGGTGGTGATGTTAGTACTGTGTCCAGCATTTTTAGAGCTATTAGAAAAAACAACCAAAAGCCAATTAAGCCGCCCCCCAAGGTAAACGATTTGGAATTGGCTGGTGGCTCCTGACTTTAGGGGGTGGCATTTTCCGGGTTGAAAGCTTAAACCAAAAAAATGGGTCAATGTGATGTGGATGCCACCATTTTATGGCCACTCCACTTAGCTTCCATCTCCTTCCTTCCATTTATCATCAACATAATATATATATAGGGTAAGCTTGTGTGTCTTGTATATAATACGACATAGTTTTGATTGACAAATTAGTAAAATGTCAAAACAACCATTTTATTTAATAAAAATGGTGAAATGTTTTAATCTCTTAAAATAATATGACACATGTAAGCTCTTTTTGTGTGTGTGTGTGTGTGTATGTATGTAAAGAGAAACAGTTATGAAGATAATGGTGGGTATACTTTTCATATTAGACTGATTTGTCTTATTAGGAAGGAAAATTTGGAAGGAAAAAGAAGGGAATTGCAAGAGAAGGACAAGGAGAAGCTGTTTCTTCCCTTTATGGGGAGGTAAATGAAGATTCAAACACTTTGTTTAGACTGAAGGAATAGAGTGGAAAGGAAAAGAACATGGGAATAGTTCTTTCACATTTTGACTTTCCCAGTTTGGTTTACTAGCAAAAATGACAGGGAGAGGAGGGAAAGCTTTATAATAAGTACATGTCCTAGGCCTAGGGGCTAGGGTATATGAAGTTACTTATTGTGGAGTAATCAAATTCCTATTCCCTTGCTACACCTTTTCCAAATAGGAGACTTTTCTTTCATTTCTTTTGTATATCAACCATTCCAAACATTAAGTAGGGATATCAGTATCCTGTATTTCTCTATCCTTTCATTTTCTTCCTTTTCCTCCTAATAATCCAAGATTCCGAAGAGTAATAAAGTTTGAAGTAGGAAGTGACATTATTCCTTGTAATCTATAAGGCAATAATTTTGATGTGGTGAAAAAGAAGAATAACTTTATCTTTTACCTTTATACACTACACACAACTCCCTAGTCCCTAGCTTGATTGCTATTTATATACAAGGGTTAGTGGTCAAATCATGAAATATCCATTTTTTTTTTTACTTCCTTTCTTGATCAAACCTTATAAAGGGAGGGAAAACACACATTCCATTGCTTTGGTTGGCAAAGAAATGTCTTTAGGGAAAATAGTACCATTTCCCTCGTTGTTTTTAGATTAATAGAAGAAAAAAACATCTTCACAATAGAAAATAAAGCATTTTCCCTTGTTATCTTTGGCTTGGAGGAATCCATCACTTTTACCTACCTTCACATTCCTTCCAATTCTCCATGTGTCATACCAAAAGTAGACAAGACAATACTACAATAAAACTAAGTTATTTATACCATGGCAGTAGAAAATCATATGTTATACTTGTCCTGTAAGAGAATTTAGTGAGAATATGATAACTTGTCCTGACCATATGCTTTTGTAATGTTCTCCTTATAATACATATTCCCCTTGCAACCCCATGTCCCCTTCCGGCCTCAGCCGCCAACCCCACCCCCCTCCCCCTTCTCCTCTCTTACATATAATGATCTTTCTGTCTGCCCTTATATATATATATATATATATATATATATATATATATATATATATATATATATATATATATATGACCATTCCAGAAAACTAAGTCATCTATATATTTGTCTTTGGTAAACTCTACTAATCTGAATTTATGAACTTAAGTTAACTTTGTCTATTACATTATTCTTGTAGTTTTTTTTGCATCTGAAATTAAAGGGGAACAACTAATTTGGAATATTAGGAAGAAAAAATTAATGGTTCAAATCAGTTGAGCCCACAGCAAATGGCCGAATATGGTATATTGTACACAACTTGCACATCTACATCATCCTCTTAAGTCTAAAAACAAAGCAATGTAATGTGTGAAAAAGATTTGATAAGTTGTGCCGTGTGTGACACAAGATGATAAGACCTACACTACATTCCTGATTTCTTACTTTCTTTTGTTTACTTCTCAGTGGGGGGCTGTGGCTGTTGGCTAGCAAGGATTGACATACAAAGGACTCGGTTGATAGACCAAATTATATGCACTCACCAAGTGGTGGTAATTAAGGATGGCCATAAGTTTGTCTTACCTCAAATTGGGATGCGCTTTATACAAGTTGAATCAACATGTTGTTTGTTTTATAAATAAATATTTTAGTATAAATGTAATGTTTAAGGGGTTAAATATATTTTTTCCCATTCTACTCGATCTCGGTTTACAAATGCATCACTGAACTGAATTTTTTTACGGTCTACTCATTAAACTATACGTTATTTACAAAAAGTGATAAAATCGTCTGTCTCTGTTAACCATTTAACAGAAAATTGACGTAACAATACGTGGCATAATATTACATATTGAATCAACATGTTGTCTGTTTAATAAATATTTTAGTGTAAATGTAATGTTTAAGCATCTAATACTAAGTTATAATATTAATATTTATGCAATTATAATTAAACAACAAAGAAATTTTCAATATACTAAATTTAGAGTATTAGTACAAGAGTACCAATATGCAATTGGTTATGTTTATGAGGAAGTATCTGGTAACTCTTGTCATTAGCATTATGGTAAAATTAGAACATCAAATACCGGTTGTAGCATTTAAAAGGAACATGGCCGATGAGATATTAGCATAGATCTTTAGGTCTCAGGTTCGATTCTACTTACGTGAGTTTATTTTTATGTAAAGTATATTTATTCATTTATGTGAGGTTTGTTTGGGAGGAGTTTATTTCTTACTCTTCTACTGAGGTTTTATTAATTCATAATATTGTAGTAGTGAATGATGTAGTTGATTACGGGATTATTGTATACTTCCTAAAAAGTGAGACTTCAAAAAAAAATTAACAGGAAAATATCAATGTTAAGCCCTTATTAATTATGAGAAAATTAAAAAATAGGTTTGATTCTAATAGAGGATAGTGATGAAATTTTATTTTATTAACAAATAAATTAATTTTCTTAATATGCATAAAAATAAAATATAAAAATATACTGTGTACAATCTAAATTTATTTTGTTTTACAAACTTCTCACTGTATATTAATGCCCTCACATTATATTATCGCGACACATACGATGAAAATAGAGTTAAATTTTGAAAATACGAACCTTTCCAATCAAGATGAGAATGATTAAAAACATATAGAATTAATGTCGGCCACTTTTCTTGACATGATTACACGTCGCTGGCTCATAATGAATCAAAGAAACTGGGGGTTTGAGGACCCTACCTTCTTTTTAATTAGCTTTTGGTGTCACACACTGTAATAGTAATATTATGCAGGGTAAAATTAAAATTATATAAAATGTAAAGGATTAAATTACAAAAAATAATAATATATTGAAAATTGTAGAAACTAATGAGGAAAAGAAAAAAAGAAGAACAAACTTAGCACAAAAAAGAAAAAAAAGATAAACTCATAAACAATTCTCACATAAAAAGAAATAAGTTTGACGAAATAAACTCACCGAAATTATAATCGAACTTGATCTTATTAGTGTTTCAGTCTTAACCACTAGATTAATACCTCATCAACAAATCATCGAGTTTTTGAATTAAAGTATAAAGGTTTTTTTTTTTCCTAATTTCTGCACACCCCCCCCCTCCCCAAAAAAAAAATACTCACCAACCCAAATAATCAAACCCTTGACTTCATAAAATCAAGATGCAAAAGTTATTTGGGTTAGAATCATACGGCAAAATATAAAATTTTAGGTTCCAAATAATTTATATTTAGACTCTTGTTAAGTTTAGGTTTCAAACAATTTATATTTAGACCCTTAGACCCTTATTTAGGCTTGACTTGTTTATTAAATAAAGTGACACAGAGAATATAAGCTCAAATCATGTATTTGATAAACAAATATGAGTTGAGCCTACTACGAGTCTAGCACAAAAACCTATACCAAAAAACATTTGTATTAATTGTAAAAAGATTGATATAATTTTATTTTAAAAAACATATCTTTTAACAATAAACTCATTGAACATATGTGAAAAATGTGATTTTATAAATAAATTACACCCCTTCCATCCTCAAGTGAGTCTTTTTAACTTGTCAACCTTTTTTTTAATGCAAATTAAATTTTGCCTAGAATTATGTTCTAGTCTCAAAATTTAATATTGAGAATGAAAAACAGATATATTTAAGCGTGTTATGGGCAGATTTACTTACAAATAATGTCGTAATTTGTGCGTCAAATAACACTTTATTATTATAAGTAAGCTTTATAACCCGTGCTTTGGTAAACTTTGAAATGATTTATCGTATATCTTTTTTTGTATAAAACGTTACGTAAAAACCATTTGTGAATCCCTTGTGATTGGAATGAAATAAAATATTTTTAATACATATGAGTTATGTTGGCATTTGAAAAAAAATATTACAGCTTGAGAAATTGATTAATAGATTGAAAAAAAATACATACCACTTGAGAAATTGACAATCTTATTTGCTTTTGTATTTACTCCATTTCAAACTCAAGTGACTCTCAGTTTGATAGTGAAATTATCATTTTTAAAATATAGTTGATTAGAAAGAATTTATTGATCTATAGTGAATTTGTGGGATTTTTGTGTGTAATTGGGTTTATAGGTAGAGTGCTATTCATAGAAAATTAAAGTGAGTTGAATGAGATATCTTCTACTAATTAGATTCATAGTTATTATAATTATATCAATTATTAATTGAATACATTGTATCTTTAGTAGAAAATATATATGTGTTAAATTTTGTGTAAAATATATATATATATATATATATATATATATATATATATATTTTATTTTTATTTTTTAAATAACACTTTTTGGGCTATCGAATCATTAAAATTGGACTACCGAATTGACTTAAGACCAATAAAAATAACTCGATATTTACGTTGTTATATTTTGATAATGATTAAACCAGAGTAGTCAATATATAGTTGAAATTTTTTGTACGAAAAAGACTTGGATTAAATAATGCCTATAAATATGGCTTAGCATTTGTGTTGAGTTTGCACTAAAGGGACTCTATACTAATTCATAAGGGAAACTCTATAGGCACAAAATATCAGTTAAATTATTAATAAGATTTATTAATTTTTTATATATATATTTTAAATTTTCAATACGTGAGTAATAGTGTTTGTATAGAATTATTTACGAGTAATAGTGTTTTTATTGATAATTCATGTACATATAATTACTCTAACTTAAAACATATCTAAGTTCATAATTACTCTAAACTCAAAACAAATCTAAGTTTTTATCTTGGGCCAAAATGGTTACATGCTCAAATTAGTGTGTGAGGAAGAGGAAGAAATGGTGGTAAGTACATCATCAAATTAATTAATGTTATCAATATGCCACCAATGAAAGCATGCACTATCTTTGTGTGGATTAGGATAAACCACCTATTCATATATATAATATATACTAGTATTATTCATTTTCTCTTCTTGATTTTTCGGTGTCATGTAAACAGCAGCCAGTGTTGACTAATTTTTTTCAAAGTTCGGGCTTTGATTTGTGCTTCATGGACACCCCTAATTAAAATGTTTGTCTCGTGGAATAATTCATTCTAGTTAGAATAGAAAGAAACATTTCATTCTCTATTTTGTTTCTTCAATCCAAACGTAGCGTAAGAGATAGAACGAGAATCGAACATCAATACAAGTATATAATAGCCTCAGGAGAGATCTTATTCAAATTAATTTAATTGATCATTTTAAGGGTAATTTAAACATCAACTTATAATTCTCAAATACAAATTACATAATTATAATAATACATGTTCAAATTCAATGAATATATATAATTATAATTTGATATATATACATCCATGTATGAATCTTACAATAAAGTAAATCAAAAGTCATAAAAAATATTAATGTCATATATGTATATATATAATAATAATAATAATTTAGATATCAACTTATAATTCTCAAATACAGATTACATAATTATAATAATATTGTTCAAATTCAGTGAATATAATTAAAATTTGATATATATACATGCATGCACAGGGTTGGATCCAGAAATTTGTTCTAGCAGTGGCAGATTTTAACTAATTTTTTTTGTTTTAAGTTAAATAATTTTTTTTGAACTAATCGTAATAATATTTATAAATTACAATAAATATTCATAATTCAAACTAAAAAATAAATTTCAAATTAAAAACATTTAGATACAATTTAGAAATTTACTTCGGTCACTTGTTATAGTTCAATTTGAATGATTTCTCAAATGCTCAAAGCATCAACCCAGATTTGCTTTCTATATTCAAACAAAATCATGAATTAATTTCAAAGCATAAACTAGTTTTGATATATTTTTTTTATAAATTTCAAGTAAGATTTATTTGAAATAAGATAAACAAATCATTCAAAATTTCACCAAACCTTAAAACTAAGAAGAGATTTATATTCATATCTAAAATTGGTTTATGAATTTGTTTTGCCCCCTCCAAGTTTAACTCTTTCATTAATCTGTCCCTTGAGTGTATTAACTTACATATCTACCCCTGCTTCTATACCTATAAAAAAAATCAACAGGGGCAGCTGCCTATGCTGAGATCATATAATCTAAAAGAGTAACTTACAATTGAATTATTTTAATATAAAATAATTCATATAATAGAAAATTGATATTTTCACATAAAAAATAATAATTTCATATGTCTCTCATCTACATGTGAGATCCACTTATTATTCATACGAGAAAAATCACGTAGTAAAATTATTTTAGGAAATATTAGCTCCCTATATAAATAATATTGCCGCATTTAAAACTGAATGAAAAAAAACATAAAAATCTGAAGCAAGAGCAGTATCAATATGATCTATCGTAGAACTTGAAAATTAGGCTAGAGGCCCAAAATCTATATCTTTTGGCAAAATGGATAGGAATCGGCTAATGACCCAAAGAACAACCTTGAAACCAATGGGCTTAATATCTTATTTTAAAATGGGCTTAACATCTCTTAAAGAAATAGAATGAGCCCGTGATATATTGCGTTCCAAAATAAAAAGTAGAAGCTAAAAGTGAATTCTTTTATATGAATCATAAAATGAATATACAATTGACCTATTCAAAACTCACGTTTTATATAATTGAATACACAATTGGCCTATTCAAAACGTATGAATACAACAATATATACGTTACACGAAACCTAAATAACGTAACTACCAATAATTTCGGACGTGTATGTTAAAAGAGAACAGTTTTGTAAAAAAATTAAACTTGAAGGAACACAATTGAAAAAGTTGGTACTTTGGAGTTAAAAATAAAATTTTGTGAAACTTTAAGGAAAACTTTTACTTTTAACCCCTTTTTTTAGTGTATGTTTAGACTTTTTTGTCCTGAAAGAAGAGTCTTATTACTAAATTAGCTAATAGTATTTAATACTCCCTCCATCCCATAATAACTGTCGCTTTAGCTTGATGCACATGGATTAAGAAAGTCATTTAGTGCTATCATTTATTAATTAAAATTGGTGTGAAATTTCATCACTACCCCTTAATGGGAAGTTGAAAACTATTAATACAAGGGAAAAATTTCTTGGGACAATGAGAGAAGGTAGGGGTGATATAGGAAAGTAAATAATTTATTCTCCTAGAAAGTTGTAAACGACAAATAAATTGAGAAAAAAATTTCCTTCCAAAACGACGAGATGGAGGTAGTACTAGCTAGCTAGCTACTAATACAATGCAGCAGGATGAATGAGATTAATGAATACAGCACCAAAGTGTTGTCACTATCTTTTAAGGTTAGCTTCTGGTGGTTAAGTATGGAGTTAAAGAGGGACAGAAGTTAATTTTAATGAACGCATGGCTTTGAGACAGCAATTTCCTGCTACTCACGAGCTCTTCTTTTAAATCCATCGTCCAATTTAAGCCGGTGGGTGGGTGGGTGCGTGGGTGGTACATTACATTTATGCAGAACCGGTTAATGGTTTCTCGAATAGTGCCTTTACCACTAACATATAAGAAGTTAACATATAAGAAGAGAACGCATTAGGTCTAATATTACTTGACCTACAATTTAATGGCTAAAGATTTAACGAGACCCAAAATTAAACTAGGATTTTCGATGCTTGGTGTATAATTCTTTTTAGAAATTGGATGGAGTTACTATTTCAAATTCATTTCATTTACTTCTCTCGCGAGGTATTAGTTTATTTTTTTTACCGAAACTTGTAGGGTACTACTGTTCCAATGTCGTTTTTTTTTTAATTTGAACAGTAAAAGTATATTCGTGTCAACTTATGCGTCAAATAAGACTAAATCTTTTCCTGGACGATCTTAAAGAGGCACCCCACATCGACCTGGTGCATTCAAGAGATTTCTCTTGGGTGTTGGCCCCAATGTTTGAACTCAAGAAATCAAAGAAGGGATCAAACCTCCTTGACAACCCTTTGAGATCACTGCTCTGATGTCAGGTGTAGGACTTGTAAGTTTTTAAATCATAATAGGCCAAGTAAAAAAACATATAAATCTTAAGTGGAAGATGCATTTTCCTCCCAAAAAAAAGTTGGATCGTCTAGTATTTCATCAATTAGTAACACAAAGATTTCCAAAATTTATTAGATGAGAGAGAAATCTGCCAAGGCAAAACTACTAGTATTGCAACATTTAAATGTGGAGAAATGGTCTACTCTTTTTGCCATTTTTCTCATCTGTCAATGTAAATGAACCCCACCTCATTCGTCACGCATGAGTTCTAATGCAACATTTAAGTCTGATGTTTTACCTTGTCCTGGAAAATGAACTTCTTTCTTTCTTTTTTCAAAGATGTCACATTTGATGCTTTCTCAAAAAAAAATACAGAAAAACAAATTCTCACAAATAAAATAAATCTTACCTCAAGACCATTTTTTTTTGTTATGATTCTTTTTCTTTTTCAGGCATTTTCTAGACCATGTATGCTATTCTCAAATAAGCACAAAGACATTTAGAATGGGAGGTTGAATAGATTCTTCAAATTTTCTTTTTAAAGATATATTTTTAAATCAGTTTAACAAGTTAATTGATTGATTAAGCCCAACATAATATTTAATAAAAACCCTTCAAAGATTATAAGAAAATTCATAATTCCTAAATTTAGTGAGTTAATGTAGAAATAAGTCATAGATATAAAACGTAGAGTAATAGAAATAGAAATGCCGAATTTTAAAGAACACGAGATTTTTAAGAAGTTTATAGTACAAAAATCTCATAATCATCTCTTTTATTCTGAGAGTAAAATTTTCCACTAAGGAGATAATCACCAAGATTACAGTTCACAAAAAACTTAATTTTACACAATGAATCACAAAGAATTCTTCAAGTCAAACACACTTGGTTTGCAAAAGATCACTTAGATCTGTCTAATCACTAAGAGATGTTCGTTTTGAGTCACTACTGCTAATTAGTTGCTTTAAGATTCTTTTAAAATGACTTAGCAACATAGTGTATTGTTGGGTAAAATCTAATTACGCACAAAACACAAATATACGTGGTCAACAAGTAATACAGTGAAAGTAGAGTATCATTCCCACGAGGAATTGTTTAATAAAAATCACCAAGTACTAACCCGTAACCAACTCAATCTTATTTAAACAAATGAATTTCAAATTATATAAATTAAATTATTTAATTACACTAATTCTGATTACCACTAATTAAAAATTAGATTACGGAGATTTAAGATCACAACTTCACTTATTGCTTCATTTAAGTTAACACACTTCTCATCAATTATTTTTTATCCTGAATTGTTAATCAAGAACACTAAAGCAGATAAAATCACCTCTCGATGCATAATACTCATACTCACTTAAATCCACAGATGATAGAATTAAGCAAGACACCCTAATTAACTAATCCACTATATTTCTATGTGAATTACAATTAAAAAGGATTTAAAGCATAAGTTCTCTATAAGATTACATATGGCGTAAAGATATATATCTATCCTAAACACGAATCATGAATTCCATCTATACAGAAAATCACAAACACATGCTATCATGATCAGATCTAAATCTATACTTCATCTCTCAAGTTCATATAGATTATCACGGTAATTGATGGTCAATCGATTAAACAATTAAGTTCAAATCACAATAGACAATCCTCACAATAGAACATAATAATTGATAACGAAGCATATTAAAAAAAACTACACAATAAGATCCATTGTAATCTCAAACAAAGAATTAGTTCATTATTATTGAATTAAATATAAGAATCCACAATTGAATAAACAATAAAAGACAAAGATAGAAGAAGATGAGAAGATAGAATCTATTGTCTATAGATTTGATGTTCTCTTCTTACTCCTACTTTGAATCTTCAATGGTCTCCAAGTTGCTTCAATCTCTAAAGCTCATAAGAACTAGGGTTTTGGTCCTAATCTAATCTACTATAATCTAATCTAATGGAATTCTCTTTATTTTATGCCTCCTATCATGTATTTATAGGTTACAAGTCTAATTTTTAGCTTAGGAACAAACCCAATCCAATTTGGAGTCGAAAAGGTATTAAAATTCGACCAAAATTGCATAAAAAAACGTGTGCTGGCCCGTACCCCCACCCCGACGGGGGTTTCCATCACAAAAAGCACACCCTGGCTGGCCATGGTACTATTTTGAAACTGGTACCCCCGCCCCGGTGGGGGTTTTGTATAGTAAAAGCCCGCCCCGGCGGGCATCCTTTTTCTGCTGTAGTGTCATCTGGTAAAACGGCCAGAACGTTTGATCCGGGAAGAGTTACGAGGCCCACCACCTATCAAATCAAAGATATTGACGAGATCTACAACTTTCATTCTTTAAGAATTGAGAAATAACGGACGGATGAAGGTCGAAATTGGGCTGGAAGTGACTGCTATGCAAATGACCACCTAAAACAGTGAAGTTCAACGTCCGTTGGCACAAAGATCATAACTCTTGCATCCGAACTCCGATTGGAATGATTCAAGATGTTCCGGAAAGCTAAGAAGAAGCTCTACAATTTAATCCAAGTTCCAAGCCAAGAACATACATCCAACTTGGTGTTAAAAGTCCTTCAATCTTCCCTTCTTGCATTTACTTGCGTATTTTGGTCCAAAAGATGTTCGAATTGTTTTCCTTTTCTTTTTCATGCCAATAGTCGTCTTTTTCTTGCGTTTTCATACCCAAGCATATAATCTACAAAATGAACACAAAATGCATGAAAAGTAATTAAGAAACATGAGTTTGAGCAACTAATTCAAGTAACATATACTGGATAAGTAGGTATAATACCTACTTATCAGGTATTTCTTGAAATCGTAAAGTTAGTATGAACTAAGAGTTTCAACACTTGAACTTATCACGACTTGGTATTGAGGTACGGCGTGATAGTAGAGTCTCACATCAAAACATAAGGAAAAGGATTAAGGACATATCCTCTAATGGACCATAAACTTAACAGGTTAACTTTTTGGGTTAAGATATAATTTTAGAGAAACATATATTGGTAAGATATTCCCAACAACTGACCGGGAGAGCAGCTTTATATATATATAATTTGAAATTCAAATAATTTAATCACTTCAATATTTAAATGCGTAAATATCATTTGAAAATCCAAATAATATTGGGAATGTCCATGAACATATAATATAATATACTATACTAGGACGGGATGAATTGGGGGCAAGGATGTTGGTAGATGCATGTGCACATTCACGTGCAATTACTCCTATGAGTTTAGCCATCTATTTGCAGATATGTTTGACTTTTTGTTTTCAGTTTTCAGCACATTCACACTGAAATTTACAAAGAAAACTAAAATAAGAATCAAGTAGGAGAGGAACATCCGAACATATATAAATTTGCTTTATGATTTATTTATGGGGAACACAATCAAGAAAAGAAAAAAATAATAAAGACCTTGAGAACGACTAATTATTATTTTATCGAATCCAAGATTATTATTTTTTAAAAACAATTATATTGTTATAATTTAATTAAATATACATTTCAATTTTAGAAACTTAAGAAAAAATATGAGAAAAGAAGTGGGAAGAAAACTGCAGGATAATCAGAAGTAGCTTGCTTTTAATATGAAACTTCTGTTACTTTTTATTTCGTTTATGGAGTTTGCTAATCTTAACACCTGGTGGTGAAGACGACGACTATCAGCATCATGACGATATTTTTTTAATGTTAGTATGAAAAATAATAATTATTGTAAATCAACTATATATAGAGATTATTAAATATTATATTTTTAGGAAATTGATATTTTTACATGAAAAATTAATAGTTTAACAAAACTCTCCTCACATAAATAGTAAATGTGTCCCACATTGTGTGGAAAGATTAAATTTTCTTTGTGAAAATAACAATTCTCCATTTTTATCTTTAAAATTTACTACAAATGAATGGACAATTATTAATGACTTAATTTATCATATTATCCTTACGTTAAATACTAAATTATTTACTCCTATCTTTTACTCTTTTTTAAGAAATTTAAAAGATAATATTAAGATTGTATACTCATTTTAATTAATAAGATAAAGTATTAATTATATTCTTTAATTTTTTTTAACAAAGACCTGAAGGAGCAGTAGTATTAACCGACATGGTATTTGGTCTTTATATAGGCCTGACAAATATGTAGAAGACCACCGTCCACCAATAAGTTTGAAGTGTACTTTTAATTTTTTTATTATTATTTTCTACTCTATTTCTAATCTGGGTCATTACCCAAGCACCCCCTGGTCAACGCAGCTTCCTCACATTCACAATTCGGAAGTGCCACGTGTTTGATTGAGGGTCCCAAATCCCAATGCTTTATAAGAGTTTACAAAATTTGATAAAATCCCGCTCCTTTATAATTTTACCTATTTATATTTTTATCTATATCTTATTGTGATAAGAATATAAATAGATAAAAATATAAGTATTTATACTCAATTCTTATGTTTAATTTTTATGTTCACGTAAAAAAGCTCACGAGTTTAGTAATTAGTTTATGGTTTAGTAATATCATCACCTCCCATTGGAAAAGTATAAAAATAATACTCCGTTATTAATCTCAAATGACTTGTTTATTTTTTAAATTTTGACTTGAAATTATTAGTCTAATAATTATAAAATTATTTAAAATTAGAGACTATTTAATATCATATCTAACTAAATATTATAATCCCATCACATTAGATTAAAAATCTATGTACAAAACTAACCTTTATAAATGAGATACTGTAACTGATTTCGGTTCTTAATAACTAACGTGCCTTGGTACTATTAACTATTAGGTTCATACATGATAAACAATTACTGTGTTAATTTAATTACTGTGTTAAATAATTAAAATAAAAAATTAATTATAATATGCACTCGGTTCTTGTTAAACATAACTTTTGTGAAAAGTGGGAGGAACAATAGAAATTCACATAAGTTAGGTTGGACAAAATAAATGATTGGGAAAATAAATACATAAATTGCAATGGTAAAACGAATTTATTTATTTATTTCCATATAATTTATGGACAAAACTAACCTTTATAAAGCTTCAAAATAGTATTTTAAGTTTATGGTTAATAATAGTATATATTTTGAGTAAATAAGTTTTTTTTATGAGAATAAAAACTTATTTTGAAAATACATCTATATTTACTTTTAAAAAATTTATCATTTATTTTTTTTAAAATAATTTTTTCATAACGAGCTTCGTCATAATTGCCTCTAAACTCTAGTATGTATATGTGATATGTTTAAATAAAAAATTTTTTATTTATTGACGCCTTTTTGATGTCTAAACAAGTTTAAATTATAGCTAAAAATATGTTATTATTGGTAAAAATATAATAGTCCAAAAGATATTTTTCAATCCAATTATTTAATTAATCCTGAAAAAAATAAACATAACATGAGATTATTTTAAGTTATCTCATGAATAATCTCATAAAAAATAAACATATGAGTAGGACTATTTAATCTTAGGATTAATAGTCTTAGGATTATAATTTCTACAAACAAACACAACCTTAGTGTCTACACATTTATTCAACATTAGCAAGTTAATACTACACTCTTCGTTCCTTAATATAAGTCGTTTGAGAGAATTATTTTTGTGTGACCGATGGGTATTTTTGGCTTAATATTTTTATAGTAGTAAAATACTTGTACTAATTTTTTAAAGATAATTTAAATAGCAAATTAGAATTTAATTTTGAAATAATGAATAAAAATATATTTGAATGTGTTTTATACAAATTGTTATTAGCCCAACAGAAAAAGGTATCAACGTGATATAAATATTATTATTATTATTATTGTACATTTGGACTTTTCAACACAAATTACTTGGTGTCAAAAGACAGTGTTTTGACAATAGGAGTAATTATTAGTGACGTCTTAATTAACATCTCTAGTTGACTTGTAAAAATTCATGCCACTCTTAGAAAATAACATAAATAAAGGTTAGGGTTGTCTTTAGGGTTGTTTGTTTCGGGGAATGATAAATATCCACCTACTCATGAATTATTAGATATTTGATTATTAGTACTCCTAATAGAAAATGATTATATTGTGTTATTGCTATTTGGCAGTATAAGATATGTAATTATTAGTAATTATTATTATTAGTGTTATGTATGAATTCATGATTATTAGGTATATTTTTTTTTAATATTAATCTTTTTTATTTTATTAATTTTAGTTAAATGATTCATTCATACGACTATTGTCAGATATAATTATCAACAACTAGCAAAGTACTATAAAATTAATTAATTTAATATTACTTAATAAATCGTATTTAATTTTTTTAATACATTTATAAAATAATAATTCATAATTTATTTAATTATTACTTAGTAAAATTGTTTCCCGAGAATACTAGTACGGGAGCAAGTCCCAAGTTTTTTACTAGTAGTATTGTTTTTTGTATCTAATTACCAATAATAAATTATCGGTTATATTTATATGATTTATTGTAAATAGGAAAATCAAATTTGAAGGAAAAAAAAAAAAACAAGAACCGGCAAAAGAGCATAGCAAAAATATTATATTGAGTAAAAAATAAAGTTGTTATGGAGAAATTTGTTCGATGGTTGTTGTCTGCCGCATCCTATTTTGAATCTTTCTGTTCCTTCTCCTCTCTCCCCATCTCCTCTCTTATAAACCCTGACATCATAATCACAACAACATTCTCCCTCCTCTCTAAACATTCCTCCACATTTATCTGCTTAACTTCTGGGTTATTAAATCCATTAATGGAGGTGATGAATTCAAGTTCCAGATTAGGAAGAAGTAATTCAGAGCTCCAAATGCTCTCATCAACCAACAACAAATGGAGAGATCAGAGACTGGAAACCAGCCCCGAACGCAACAGAGTATGGACTGAGCCTCCGCCAAAACACAAATCCGACAGAAAAGTCGCCGTCGTTTATTATCTAACCAGAAACGGCCAGCTCGAACACCCTCATTTCATTGAAGTCCCCCTCTCTCCCTCCTCCGACGGTCTCTATCTCCGAGGTATTTAATTTTATAATTATATGTACTTGTGTATATTTCACATATTTTTGCTTAAACACGGAGTTTAATTTCTTTTCAATTTAATTCTTCAGATGTGATCAATCGCTTAAACTCTCTTCGTGGAAAATCCATGGCCGCCATGTATTCCTGGTCCTCCAAACGGTAAATTTATTAAAATATACATAAACGTTCATACTTTTTTTTTATCAAACAGTTCAGCAATTGAAATATTTTTAAACCGTGACCCGTTAAGTTACACATTATATAATATAATACTATATATATATATATATATATATATATCTAATTGTATTTTAGTTAATTTATGGAGCATTATATTTTTTAGCTAATTTATGGAGTATTATGTTCGATTATCAGGAGCTACAAGAACGGATTTGTGTGGCATGATTTAGGGGAAAACGATTTCATCTATCCAGCTCACGGCCAGGAATATGTTCTTAAAGGATCGGAGCTTCTCGAAGGTGCATTGGTCTCTAAAATTGACCGACAAGAGAATTTGAGCTCTAAACAACAGTCACCGCCGGAAACTTCCAAGCCCGGCGACGTTACCGATTTCCCGTTGGTCACGCGGCGGAAAAATCAATCCTGGAGCGCGATTGATCTCCACGAGTACAAGGTAGTGTACAAGGCCGATTCTAGCGGCGAGTTAACCGGAAGAGCCGCAGCCGACGCGTCCACTCAGACCGACGAGAAGCGGCGCCGGCGACGAGGAGTTAAGGAAATAGAAGAGGAAAGAGAAGAAAACTTGCTGGTAAACCAAACTAATCACACTACAGAACTGAGCAGGGAGGAGATTTCACCACCGCCGTCGGATTCGAGTCCGGAAACACTGGAGTCGTTGATGAAAGCCGACGGCAAACTGATCAAACATACTGGCGGTAGGGATGATCTGACGGCTAATAATCACCCAAGTGGACGGATGAAAGCGTCGACAGTGTTGATGCAGCTGTTAACGTGCGGCTCGATCTCGTTCAAGGACTGTGGGCCCGGGTACACTAAAGATCACCCGGGTTTTTCGTTGATCTCGCAGTACAAGCCAAGGCTGCCACGTGGAGGAGGGGAGGAAAATACGGTGGAAAAAGAAAAGGAGAAGGAAAATCCCAACTTTGGAATTGGAATTGGAAATGGAGGGAAAATTACTCTAGAGGACAAGGAGTACTTCAGTGGGAGCCTGATACAAGAGACAAAAAAGGACGAATTTCCAGCTCTGAAGAGATCCTCTTCTTACAATGCCGATCGGTGAGATATATATATATATATATATATTATGATATTATTCAGACAAATATATATATATATATATATATATATATATATATATATCTTGGGCCGTTGATATAAAATTGGATAGTTGAGTTAAAATATAAGATTGGATTGGACGGTTCATATATTTTATCTATACTGTCCAATATTATATGAACGACTATAGATATGTTTGTCTCAACAATACCATAATAAGCATTTGGTATGGATCAGTCTATATATGTATAAATTGCTAATTTCTGATTACCGGATTTTAGTTTTTGTTTTTGTTTTGGTTTGTAGTTGAGTTTAGCGGGAATGAATAGTTGTTGTCTTGAAATGAAACTAACACACCCACTAACAGTTCATAATAATTCCAAGTGCACTTGCATAGTTTTTCACATGATGCATAGTTTTGTTTGGTTGTCTATAAAAGTGTTACCCTGTTTTGTCAATTTGCGTAATTTTAGTTTCTAAAGAACAAAACACCCTTTTTCAACCGCTAATGACCCTTTTGAAAAGTAGCTGGATTTGCTAAAAAGCTAACTAAATTTAGTCAAGGCATTAGTTAATAGACCAGTATAAATAATATGTGGTGAGGTTGCTAAGCTTTATCACCTCCAAAGTCTAATTGTTTGCCTTTGCTCTGTTTATCAAGAAATCCCACAACCTATAAGACTTCTAAAGCAAAAAGCTGGGCCTTTGTCTGTATGTTATCTATACTCTTTGGACAAGAAATTTCACACACTGGAAAAAGATTTTACGCATGAAATATATTGATTCCAAGTTTATTTTCATTTTTATTTTTTTGCCAAGATTTGGTATCAGCATAGTACTGTGATTTCTGATTCCATATCTGTTCTGACTTTAAATTTGAAACCATACTCTTGTACCCAGCCAAGTTACTTGCTGCTCACCCCTCATGTCTCAATCATCAGTCAATTTATTTCCAGTCTCATTAACTTTCCTCCTCCCAATTCCTCTAAAGGACATGAAAATTAGATTTATAATTTCATTTATTTTTATTTTTATCACCCATTGATTGATTGAGAGTAAAAATATAAATATGTAAAATTCCATTTAATTTTCATGTCAATTATTATCTCAAAAAGCTTGCCTTTTACAAAATCAGTATAGTGTTTTCATTAGCTGTCATTATGTCTTCTCCTTGAGGTACGAGTAGACTCAGTTATCTCTACGATTTCCATTTTCGTACCCTGTGGGGACGGACTCCGCTAGAATTTGCAGTTGACAATTTAATTTAGAGGCAGAAAGAAGATCTTTATTCCAACAAATTATGATACTACACAGCTTTTACATTCATTAGTCATGTGATGAGTTCAGTTCATAGAAACAATTATTACTACCTGGTCTCTTATTAAATGCCACCATTTGACTTGTATAACGAACTATGTCCACTACTCCATATCTAAATAATTAAGCATATACTTTTATGATTAACTATATTTATTTTTTAAATTTTGTATTACTCCTCGTGACTTTGAGATTAATTATTTAATTTAGTTTGTCCTTGTCGTTCTTTCTTTTTCCTTTATTGTGAAAGTTTATTTTTTTATTTTTATTTGTGAGACATATACTCAGTCTCACCCATTGAATTCGAGATGTTTACTTTATATTGTTGAGATTTATTATGCGACTCATTGTGCTTGTACTAATATTCTTTACTAGTGCGTATTTCTAAAAAATAAAAATAATCCGAATTGTACTAGTATGGATTATAAAAATAATAAATTTGAATTTAAAAGACAAATTAAGACATTTATTATGGGTGTTGACTTGTATAATTTTCTTTTATAAAATAAACTAGTAGTCCTTTTTATTTTCAGAATTTTTGTACTACAATTCATGGGCTGTTGTGCACTTTGCAGGAGCTCACGGATCGAAATGAAGGATAAAGAAGAGATGGAGGGTCCGACTGACAAGTGCATTCCAAGGAGGCCAAGAATGCAGAAGCCAACAATTAACTAGTAGTAATATACTTGTTCTTAACTACAGTAAGTAGTAGTATCAATTAATTAATTAATTGTATTGGTCCAAAAAAAATGTCCCAAGAAAAAGAAAAAAAGTAGAATTGTATACTCTTAGACTATGTTTCTTTACTAGAATTATATTAATCTTAGATTGGACTATTAATTTTGAGTTTCTAGTTTGTTTTTAAAATTATTAATCTCGGAATAATAAAACGACTTGAATGAAGGGTTATTTAATATCATGTTCAATTAGGTATTATAATGAGAATGTTAATTTTAATATTAGTGATAAGGGTATAATGAGAATATAATATTTTTAATATTAATGGCAAGGGTATTAAATTTCAAATAATAAATTTTTATCTAATTATTTAAATAATATTAGATAAAATAAACATAATATAAAATTATTTTAAATTATATTATGAATAATCTCATATAAAATAAATATATGATTAAAATTATTTAATTTTAAAATTAATAGTCTAGAAATTATACTAGTAATATTTATAAATAAACATGTTAACGTTTGAGTCACGAAGGCAGTGGTTTTTGGAATTTGTGACTTACGTGAATAATCGAACTAACTCCTACTCCCAATGCGAGAATGGTAGGTACTGTCCTTATTCTAGGGTTGACTTCTCATCAACATATCTATATGCACATTTGACGTCATATTTAAAGATATATAGTATATAGTATTATACAAAAGTAAAACAATACTTCTCCCGGTTTTTTTATTTAATTATTATTTAACATCTTAGGAGGAAACACAAAAATTAAAAAATATAATTAATACTTTATTTGATTAATTAAAATGAGTATACAATGTTAATACTCTCTCCGTTTCTTAATATAGGTCGTTTTAGGATTGTGTACAAGTATTAAGGTAATGATTGTATAGCATTAGCTATAATATCAATTGTCTATATTGCTCTTGTATTGAAATAAGATATTGTTATTTATTGGATAAAATAGTGAGAGAACTAAAGTTATATTTAATACTTGGGGTAATATTGAAAACTAAACAATTAATGTTTACTTGAAATTCCCAAACGACTTATATTAAGAAATAAAAATATTTCTCTAAAATGACTTATATTAAGGAACGGAGGGAGTATTACCTTTCAAAATTCATTACTCCTTCCGTTCTTAAAAAATTATCGTTTTAGGAGAAAAAATTTGTTCAAAAATGTTTGTCGTTTACAACTTTCGAGGAGAATAAATTATTTATTTTCCTATATTACCCTTACCTTCTCTCATTGTCTCAAGAAATTCTCTCTTGTATTAATAGTATTTAACTTTTCATAAAGGGATAATAATAGAATTTCAAACAAATTTTATTTGGTAAATGGTATTTTTTTAATCTATGTGTAAAAACTTTAATCGACAATCTTTTAGGAAGGAACGTAATAAAAAATATGAAAGATAAATAATTTAGTCATTAATGTAGAGATAAGTTATTAATGTTTTTTTTTTTTGAAATTTACAGAGGACAAATAAAAATGAACAAATTACACCCTCTAAAAAGACAAATAAAAAATACCACAGGGAGTAGTAGCTATATATGAGAGGAGAGAGAAAGTGTAGTAGGAAGAGAAGAGAAAAATACATATATTTTTTATATGTCTTAAATAATTTAAATAATGTGATATTAAATAAAATAAAAAATATTTTATGACTAGTCAATCAAAAAAGATATGTTTAATCAATATAATAACACATATCATTTCAAATAAAAAAAAATAAAACTCTTGGTACGAATGAAATATGAAATACATAGGGGACCTTAGACTTTAACTCGGTCATAAATAGAGGAGAAAAATGTTATAACCTACGAATCATAAAAATGCCTCATTTTAATTTTTAGACTTGACAAAAGTCAAAACGGTATATATTTTTGTAAAATCTTTTTGAGGCCCAAACCAGAGTGTGCACCAAAATGTTTTAAAAAGCCCATATAATGAGCCCAGACTTTATTTGTTCAAGTGCTATTATAGAACCACAAGTCTCTCTTACATGTCCAATTGTCACGTCTCACTCTCTAAAATACTACTCCATCCCTTCAAACCACAATATATTAAATTTTAAATTAATGTTACTTAATTTTAGTTGATACAATTATTATAATTATATAAAAAAAATATTTTTTAAATGGTTGTGCAAACTCCCAAATATACATAGTCTACGATCGTAGAGTTAAGTCACTCTAAATATGAGGATTCACCTTATGTTTATACGGTAGTAGAGTGATAATCAGTGATTACTTTACGATCGTAAGGTGACTTAACTTTACGATCGTAGATTGTTTACATTTGGAACTTGCATAACTATGCACCTCTATTTTTTCCTAACAAAAATTATAATCACAAATTTTATTTCATTCTAAATTTTTATGAGTCATACCAATTTTAAAATTTAATATACCTTCGTTTGATCAAAAGTTAAATTTTATCTCTAATTTTGGAACAAAGGTAGTGTGAGATTAAGCTTAATTTTTTAAGTCAATATAAAATATTTTTAAAATCAAAATTGATGTAATCAATTTAACATATGAAGAAAATCAAATCTTGTAATTAGAGTAATTTTTACATAGTTCATATTTTCCAGGAATATATTGTGTTTTTTTTTTTAAATTTTAAATTTAAAAATATCTCAAATTGACATTTTAACATATGAACAAAATAAATCTTGTAATTAGAATACTTTTTACATACATAGTTCATATTTTTCATAAATATATTGCGATTTTTTTTAATTATGAATTTAAAAATATTTCAAATTAACATTTAAAAATCAAAATTAATCTTATATACCAGAGTGGAGAAAGTGTTGCCATCCAAAAAAATATTGAGAAAAAGTCTCTCTGTCTAATTTTTTTACTCCCTCGAGCATTTATACAAACATATTCTTATTTTTTAATTTTTGGTATTTTAAAAGGAGACTTGTTTCTTTTGACCATAACATAAAATACGAAATGTACTTAAATTTATGGCCATAATTTTTTTTATCATTCAGATTCAGATTCAAATTTATTCAATTTTTATCAAACACCCTCTAAATCCTAAACAACAACCCCAAGACTCATTTAGTGTCCCATTAAATTCAAACAAACGGTCTAAAACAATTCTACTTATTCGATCAGAGCAGTATTCAGTCCTATTAGAAGCTATCAAACACCGTCTAACTTGAAAAACATGTCCACAAACATTTTTTTTGGTCCTCTAATAAACAGACAATACTTAATATCCTAACATTATACATATAAGTTATCTACACACTATTACGTGTGTGATTTTAATTGTTTTTTTTAAAAAAAAAGAGATAAAAGAGTAGGAGAAAAAAAATATGAATAAAAAAAAGGATAAGTGAGTGTGTGAGAGAAAATAGGAATGAAAAACTAAATAACTATTTGTTTGACAGAATCAATAGGGATGGGAAGTAGAAAAAGGAATATAATATATAGAGAGAGAGAGAGAGGTTTTCTCTTATAAGGACTCAAAATAAGGACTTAAAGAAAGGATCGTCTTTTTTTTTTATTATTTTAATAAAAAGAAACATAACTAATAAAAAATGTATAATAATTTTTGGAATTAAAAGTTTTTTTTAAAAAAAATGTTTTGGGTGTGATTTGGGTACGTATAACAAAACATGTATGTACAGTCTGTGCAGACTGTACCACCATTTTTTGGTATAGGTATCCAAAACACGCCCAAAACATTGTATTATGAAAAAATTTCAGTTCCATAAAATATTATACATTTTTTATTAGTTATGTTTTTTTTTATTTAAAAAAAAAAAGCGGTCCTTATTTTGAGTCCTTATAGGAGAAAAACTGTATATATATATATACACAAATGTTAGTAAAAGTTGTTCTCAGTCGATCTTAAATAATTTAAAATAGGCTTAACAGAGAGTGATCTTAACTTCATGAGCAATGCATATCGAATAAACAACATGACCTGAGTTTAGAACTCCGAAAAAAGGAATACCTTGAAGGATATCGAGTGCACAATCAATAGAGGCAGAGCAGTAGGGAAAGGAATTTATATGGAAAAGAAATAACAGAGGATACACTTTTTCGCATATTATATACTAGTAAGAAAATAGTTTCAAGGTTTATAAAAATTCTATCCACAAAATGAAAAATCAGATCATACTTACAAGTTTACTTTTCTTTTGCTAGGCAAAAAGATATTTATTAATTAGTGGGACGTATTCAATTAAGATTTTTTTAAAAAAAATTTAAGTGACAAACTTTTGTAGATTTTAATGACTTTTTTAAAATGACTTTTATAAACTCCATGAAATAAGTAACAAACTTTTTATCAAGACTGTGATAGACTCTTTCATACTTCTAATATATAAAATTGAAATATTATTAGATTTAAGATTAAAATTTTGCTACACAGTTAAATTATTTATTATATTTTTTAGTACATATATTATAAATAATAATCCACTGCTTATGATAACAACTTTCAGAAAACATATTATACAAAAATTTCAAGTTCTGACAATATTATTTTATCTAAGCATTAGAATACATATATAATACTAATATATTTATTACATGACTTCTGATCATTCAATTATTGGCCTCATGATTTCATATTTTTTCCTTCGCAAAAAACGAAATCCACACTCTTGTGTGAGCGTGTGATTCAATACCATATTGATTGTTTTACTACTATTCACACTATATATATATAATTCCTCCTTTTACCAAATCATGAACTATAATTAATAATAAGACAAAAGCTTTAAATATATATACATATATAATTTTTGCAATTGATCTGAGAGCTTCATGATTTTATCTCACATTTATTAAACAAATTTCTTTCGTCTTTGTAGTAGAAGCTTTCGAACTGCCACTTTATCCCTTACCAATTTACTGTGTCTTTTTTCTCTTTCCTCGATTACACGTATAGCGAGACGGATTAGGTCTTTAATTATTTGTTTACTTATTAATATATCTTGTTAATTCTCTTAATTATAATATGATTTAATTTTATCCACATATAAATTAAATCCAATTAATTTTAAGACTCAAATTTTACCAAATTAATTTATTCTTCACATATTAATACTTATTAGCCTGTATAAAATAAATAACTAGTTTTACCCAATAAAAGACAAAATTCAATTAAAAATATAAATTTAAATGTTATTTATTTATTTTATTTTATTTATTTATTATTATTATTTTCTGGATATTACACTGCGAATTTGTATTTACACCGCAAATTTTTGGGTTCTCTCCTTATTGGCGATCCGAATTTCCACCTTTGTGTTTAATATTTTGAAGTCTTTAGAGATGATGTAAGACTTTGGATATGGGTTGATAGTTATAATTATTATTCTAAAGTCTGTCAAACTTTACCATTTGATAGAAATTTAAAAAATCTATGACTTTTTGAATACTAAAATACTTTTATACACTTTGTAAAAATCTTAATTCAATGTCATCTAACTTTTAAAGACATTAAAAAAGTTGTAATTGAATACCATTAAATTTTTATAAACTCTTTAAATATCTTGATTGAATACAACTAAAATTTTAAAATATTTAAAAGTCTTTAAAAATTTTAATTAAATACACCCCCTAAGAGAATTATTATTTTAACAAGTAAAATTTGATATTTTACAAAATCCCTCTCAAATAAGTACTTGCGAAAATATCAATTCCTCTTATCAACAAATTTGGTTGCACAGACTTTTAACCAAAAGCAACTTAACAAACACACCAAGACAATCAATGTTCCAAACCAAGAAAAATTTAAATGAATCAAGATAAAAACAGAGCATAATATCAGAAGAAAATAAAAAAGAAAAACCAACTTAATTAATTGCTAGTTATTGGTCCATGTTTGCCAGCTATAAAAGGTAAAGCCACTGCAATTATTCTGGCAGCCAAATGTTGTTAATTACTCCTACTTCATAAAATATAAGATGTCTAAATTATCTTCTTGTTCTAATAATTTAGATTCAAAATTAAAATCTCAACTGTTTGCCTTTTAGATTTATGTTTTGCTATAAGAGCAGATAGGACTGATTAAATATTAATTTAGTTTATGCAAATATGATGCCACATATGCTGGATGCCAAAATCTTTCAATGCATTATTTATAGAAGCTTGCACTTTCTCGTAGCAATAGGAAGGAGACTAAGGGGGTATTTATTTGTTTAGAGCTGAATGGAGCTGAATCTGAATGGCTGAATCGATCAGGGCGTTTATTTTTGTCTGCATGGCTGAATCGGTAAGATGAATGAGCTGAAAATGACTAATTCAGATTTTTTGAGCTTAATGGCTGAATGAGCAGCTAAATGAAGTAAAAAAAAATTTTAAAAAAATTATTAACTATTATAATAAGTAATATTAAATAAATTTACAACAATTTTGAATTTTTTCAGAGAGATAAAATAATAAAGTTTTGTCATTCAGATGTTTCAGACATGTCAATTATCAAACAACTTTTTTCATTCAGATTCAGATTCAGTTCATTCATATTCAGATTCAGCTCATTCAGATTCAGTTTTTATCAAACACCCCCTAAAAACTTACAAAGCAATACAATAGTATGGAACTAGTAATATGATTTAGGTAGTGTTTTATTATTACCTCTTTTAACTTCTTTTTGGCCTAACTTTTTCTTTTTTTACGTTGACACAATTTTATTTGATAAAAATTTAGTCAATCTCTTTTTGACTCTTAAAAAAATAAAGAATGAAAAGAGTTTTTTTAAAAAAAAAGGTTACTCTTTACTATCTTACCCTCACTATTCTAATTTTATTTTTTTAATTCTTTACTTCACTTCCACCACCACCACCCACCACCCCCCCCCCACTCCCAGAACTCACCACCGCCACGCACTACCACCAACCACCATCATCGGCATATTTAATAGAAATTATGTAAAATTGTCATAATTATTATTATTATATTTTATTAGACTTAAAATATTTTACTAGTTATTTTTGACGATTTTATTTGAATTAATTATTTACTATCCATTATATTTTTATTCTCACTTTAAGTTTGTATAAACAGATATAAGGGTAAAATAGTAAAATATTATATTCAGACAGACAATAAAAATTGGTTATCAAATACTAACTCTTTTACATTTAAATTTTGTTTTAAAAATAGTCTTTATTTTAATAAACTCTTGTTACACATTGTTATCAAACACTACGTTACTCCTTCTGTCCTTTTATATTTATCTTTTTAAAAAGGGTAAAATTTGTTATTTTATTTGTCGTTTGTAGATTTTAAGAAAATAGTAATAAAATAATTTTCCGTATAATATCAATAAATACTTATCCGATTCTAATTTATAAGATTATTATTGACTTTTTAAAAGTCAAATTGAGATACTTTTAAATTTATGATTTATATTGTAAATGATGTTTGCTAAGCATATAAGATTATTTTATACGTCGTTTAATCTGTAGATTTTAAGAAAATATTAATAAATTAATTTTCCATATAATCTCAATAAATACTTCTCCCGTTCTAATTTATAAAATTATTATAAATATGTTATCTTAAGGTTTTATGAGATACAATCTTTGACAATTATATAAATAAATTTCTCTTTGTGAGTTTTTATCTTTCTTGTGAATTAAAGGTTATCTTGGTTTCTTATTGGTATGTTAAACCTTTTATGTGATCTTGCTGCATAACATTTGAGTGTTAAAGTCGTAGCAACATAGAGTACAGTAATTATTGAGAATTTTAATTTTTAAAAGAAAATTTTATTATTTACAGAGGATCTTACATTTTTACTCACATAAAAATAAAAATAGGTCTCATTAATTATTTATGTCAGGGTAACCTTGTGCAATTATACCTCTGGCCCAGATTTATTGTGACATATTTTTTTTGGTATTTGTGACACAAATTTTAATATATCTCAAAAAAAATTATTTTTAAAAAAATAAATAATATAATTAATAATACAATATTTGAATATACCAAAACAAAAAATATATTATATTTAGTGAAAAAGAGATATACCCTAACTAGTATACCCCATATATTAGGGTTAATACATCCATTTTAGGGGGGTTTTAGATAAATATTTTGTAAATATTTGAACATATGAGTTTTCATATAATTTGGTTGTGTTTTTTTATCGACTTTATGATAATAAAAGTTCAATTAATCTTAATTGTAAAAAAATATACTTATTTTATTATGTTATAATAATAGTGTTACACAACCTCAAATTAAATAAAATTTTATGTTTATTTATATTTTTGCATAATCTTTCAATCCAAAAGGTTCAATTTTACTAAAAAAACTTGAGATAAACTCAATTTATAAAATTAAAACACTTAACTTATATACTATAGAGGTATCTTCCGCAAACCCTTATATTTAATTATATTTTTGACACGTCTTAAACTCCATAATACAACATTAAAATATATTATGAGTAATGATACAGACACAAACTATTTTACAAATATTTTATAAACGGCTGATGTGACATACTCTACCTTACCATATTGATTAATAAATTGTTTCAATATAGTCTTCGGCCCCACACAATATGCTGAGGTGTAGCATGTCACATCAATAATTTATAAAATATTTATAAAATAATTTATGTCTCTAACATTATTCATTTATTATATCATTGTACATATTACGTATTTCCGTCCAAAAGAATTCTAATGAAAGAGTAACCCGCGAGGCCGCGACCCTTTAACACAGCTTATGCGACTGAGTCTTTCAAGTGGATGGTCAAACTTGTTAAAAAGATACAAAATGGATGGTCACCTTAGTGTTAAATTTAAAAAATTATTTCATTTCATTTCACTGAATTGAATTATTTATTTCAGTTAAGTATTTTTGTACTTTATATTTGTACTGACATTAGTTCTGCTGTGTTTTTCTCTCGACAGATAATTAGGGATCAAGAACAAATGTGTTGAGAGCTCATTTCTATTCAAATGGTTTAGATAATTTTTTTTTAACTTATACTACTATAATTTATATTATCATAATTCAATTTTAGAGATACATTTCATTCTTAGCGGGTTAGAAAACCTAGCAATATATTTCTGAGTTTCGAATGGAAAAGAAAATAATAGAAAACTTAATTTATAATTAGAAAAGAAAAAAGATAAAAAACTTATATGTTTTCTCTTATGTTTTTACTAAGTTTTTTTTAATATATAAAAAAAACTTAAGTTTTATATTTAGATTACTAATTTACTCTTATATTAGTTTTTGTTTGTTTATAACATACAAGATATGATAGGTATTATAAAAGATTTGCCAATATTATTTAATTTTTATGTCAAAAAATTTCGTCCATTTTACAATT
The DNA here is from genome assembly GCA_016801055.1 of Panax notoginseng. Taxonomy (NCBI): domain Eukaryota; kingdom Viridiplantae; phylum Streptophyta; class Magnoliopsida; order Apiales; family Araliaceae; genus Panax; species Panax notoginseng. The sequence goes on along the minus strand of CM029015.1, from coordinate 210,307,458 downwards.
TAATACACAGGATAAAAGTGGTAGACTTAAATCTATTAAATTGAATAGTAAAACGTGAGACTTTATCAATAAACTATTACCTAGTCTTAATTTATTACGTGCTTAATTACATATTATATGAGCAAATATGAAAACAAAAATATAAATAAGAATTGAAAAGATTCAAAATTAATAAAATGGGAAAATAAAAAACTCTAATCTTCACATGAAAAAACAACTAAAAGTCCAATAAATAATACCCAAACATCTAAATTAAGCTAACTTCTCATTCTTTCCTACTCATAAATATAAAAAACATGAAGAGAGAGAAAAGGACTCAACAAATGTCCATTACTCTCAATTCTCTTGTCACATTGTCTTAAAGAAACGCTGGCCCAAAAATTTTTGCTTAGATTTCTCATCAATCCTCCCCAAACAATCCCTATCTCCACTCATACTTAAAGAGAAGTCCTCTACTCTGCATGCTTCAAACACCTCAGCACACACACGGAAACCATTGGCACACTTCAACTTACCTCTATAAATCCCCATATATACATCTTGCATGTTTTTTTCCCTTATTACAACACTTGTTCTTGGTTCAATCTTCTGTTTTCACAAATGGGTAGCTTTTATTTTTGATTTCTAGCAAAGTTTTTTGTTGATTCTGGGTGTTGAAACTTTGTGGGTTTTCTGGGTTTGGATTAAAATTGGAATTCTGTACGCTGATGGGTCCTATAAGGGGATACAAGAAGAAAAGGAAGATAGAGAAGGTTGTACAAAATGCTTTTGCTTCTGGGTCTTCAGAGGATGGGTCTGTTGATTGGTGGGCTGAATTCTCCAAGCGGATTGTTGGTATATAACTTCTTTAAAATCTTTGTTATTTTGTTTGTCTTTTGCTAGTTGTTCATAATCTTGATGTTCTTGTATAATGATATTGGTTGTTGTTTGTTGTTGTTGTTGTTGTTGATCACTTATGCTATGAATGAGGGTTATGCTGGTTTTATCTGTATTTAAATTATTTTTCCCATTGAGTTCAATTTTGGATAATTTGATTAGTCTTTAATTTGCCTTGCTTTATTGCAAATGCATTTCGATATGTAACGAAAGGATCCCCAATCTGGTATTTTCTACAGCTTAGGAGTTTTTCTTGACCTAACATTTTAATTTATGATGGGCAAGAGATGATGTGGGATCACCTAGATGAATCATCCATTTTTTGGTTTGTCGGTTATTGAATTCGGGTCATGAATAAGGCAAAGAGTTCAGATTACTGTATAGAAGTCATAAGAGCTCATAAAGACTGTTCGATTTTAAAGTTGATGTTTTAATTAGGGAAAGTAAGCAGTTTCGATATCTGCATTGTGGTAGTGTTGAATTCTATTAAGAATGAGCACAAACACAAGAAAAAACACTGCATTCAAATTCGATTTGTAAATTATTTTTTTGGATATTAACTAACATTCCAAATTAAAATTTTCTAAATAGGTAGTGTGCCGAAACTCCATGCGTCGTAGGAGAATTTTACCGCTGAACAATGTTGTTGTTGTATTCATTGTTTTCCTTGTTCTTAGCAGATTAATGAATTTGTTCTAATAAACAACTTATGAAAAATTAAGACTAGCTCTCTTTCCTAATAACAATGACTTAATTTTAGGGATGTCACAAATCAAAAATGCTGTATTTCCTGTCTCCATAGGTCAAACAAATTATTCACTCTTTACTTTCATCCTGCTTATTGTTGCCTAAGGCTTTGGAACAATATTTAATCCCGTTTCTTTCAAGTTTAAATCTAAGCGATTGGGAAAATTTTAGTTGCCTACTTTTTCTCATGTTGCTTTGGTTGCCCTTCAATTTGCTGTCCTTATCTACTTGGATAATCATATTTTTAAGATACTAAATTCTTTTAGGAATTTGTTGGATTGGCATGTAGGATTGATGACAAAGTCTTGAGGGAATGGGTTTAGATGGTAGTTATGATGTTATACTGAAACTGCAACCCTGCTTCAGTCACAGATAAACTTTTTCATAGTTAATTGGATTGGCCTTAGAATGTAGTTGTGAAGCCTATGGAAGTTCTTTGATTTACCAGAACCACTGAAAACTGTGTCCAACTGTCTGCAAATTAATCATCATAACGCAGAAGTGTTGGAATTTACATATTTGACATTCTAAATCGAGTTTGACCTATTATTAAGTTTTTTCGATTGATTTATACATGTAGATTTGATGATAAATATATAGCTCCATATGCAAGTTTATCTTCATGCTCCGGTTGAACTTCTTAAGCTAGGTTTGGTGTTTGTGAACCATCAGTAATGCCCACAGCCTATTTGACTGGTGTTCTCAATGAGAATGATGTAATCAACGGAAGATAGCTCTTTTAGGATGACATAAAGGATGTAACTCTGCAAAAGATTAATCTTTACAAATTAGATGTACTAAAAGAACACGAACCATCACATTCGTTGCTGGTGAGAGAGATGATATATCAGGTTGCTTCCTGGTGCATGGACTTTCTGGTGCTGCTGGCATGATACAATGCTGAATCTTTCGTATTATTATCTTCTTAAAGTGAACACTGTGCAGTAATTTTGTAATACCACTTTTGGTTATGTACAATGTGTCTTTCATCTATGGTTGGAATCTGTAAAAAATGATATGTTCCTTCCAGTTATTATTTACATATTCTTGGATATAGCTGGGAGGTAAAATCTGAAAATTAGTAATTTTCTCAATGATTCGAAAGTGAGCTGGGTTTAAAATGAGCAGCGTCTGAAAATTAGTAATTTCCGCATGGGAACATGTATCCTTCATATTTTAGACCCTGCTCATACCTGCTATCCTTCTCACATGTTCATGATATAGCATATATCTTGTGAAGAATCGTGTTTGAGTTGACTTTTTACTTTCTGTATCACTTACTCATTACTTCTGTGAAAGAAAAGTTGCATCCTCATTATCATTGGGCACCATACCTCAATCCCTTGCTGTATCACTTAAACTTGCTTTCATTCCATTTGAAATTTATGTTGTAGAAAATCTCTTATAAAGCACATATTTTTTACTCCAGATAATGTGCCTTAATGGTTAATGTTCTGTCAAACTTAAAGATGGTTGCTTCATTCTAATGTGTTGTATTACACAGCATGTAATCTGTCTAATGATATCTATTTATTCTCTACAACTGTATATGTGATGTGGCTTCCATTGATGTGTCTTATCCTTGAGAGCAGTCAATCTTCGAATGTAGATCAAGTATCAGATAATTTACCTTGTCTATATGTCATGGTTTTCAATGTTAGATCAAGTAGTATGATTAATGAAATGCAGATGTGCTCTTACATTAAGAATATGTCTTGGTTTAAGTAGTTTATGAAAATGAATCCTATGATATGTTTCTGAAGGTGTTGCAGTTCTTTGTCTAGAATTTTCTTGATTAGAAGACGGAGAAGTGATTATTTATTTTATTTTATTTTTTTCATGTGCCAACTTGAAAAATATATTCATTATTTAATTTCTTGGACATCAGGGGGATACTAACGTAATTGACACCTGTGAATGTTGATTTATAGATTACTTTAGATGGTAGGCACATTTTTTTTATTTTATTTTGTGACCATGCTATTAAAAAGGTAAGCTGCCAATTAATTAAATTTATGGGATTCACCTAAATAATGGTGAAGCCGTGTTTATGTAACTGACCCAAGTACTTGGACAAATCCTTTCTTGAGTTGAGATTTATTTAAGTTATTGCCATTACTGAGCTCCTGTAAACATTGATCGAAGCTGTATTCTTTTAGAGTTGATGATATTATAACGGTGACTAAGGAGTAACATGCATTATTTTCTGTTAATTGTGCTTGGTTTGTGCACCATTTTGTTATGGAGAAGTCAGGGTGATTGATTAAATATACCTGCTATTTGAGTGTTGTAATCAGATGAAATGATATATATTGTTGACTTAAATTATATCAATTAAATGAGTTGCAGAGATGGAGTGCTTGTGATTCTTCAAATCTCTGCAAACACAAACCAAATCAGTTATCTTTCTATTGAATGCATGAAGTTGTGATTAAAGTATTTAATATTAGTAAATCCCAGTGCAGCATTAAGATTTTCACTTCAATGTTTCTGAGGCATCAATGTGCACATGGAGTAAGTTCCCATAGGATTGAAACTTAAGTATATGGATAGACCAAAACTAGGATTAGTATCTTGTTATTGATTATTGAAGGTTATGCTCACAGGGCAGCTTAAAAAAAACCCTAAAATAAATGGAGAAAATGGACAGGAAAGATAATCATTGATTGTTATTTGATGGCATGATTGAAAATATTGTAAATACCTGGTGGAGAGGTGACTTTTCTCTTTCAAGCCACACAGCTACTCTAGGCTGTACTGTATATTAATATAATAGATAGAGCTGAAAGACGTTAGCACCTATGTCCTTTATGTTTGATGACAATAACATTAGCCTAGAAATTACCACTTCCCTTACTCTTCAAATATGCACTTTTATCTGATTAAACACATGCAGTGATTTTTAATGCTTACTAGAAAGTAGGCAGACAAATTAAGACAGCAATCTGGACTACACAGATTTGGGCTCACAATACTGCTCGACTACTTTAATATTCTCAGCTAGCTTGTTGGCAAACCTTTTGTAGGGAAAAAACTTCTAACTTTTGAGCTTTTTTTTATGAACATATACAAAATATTTAATAAAGCTGCATTGTTCTTCGGAAAGTGCTGGTCTAAGTTATAATGATTGTTTTGGTTAGCCAATATAGGTAAAAGGTAGTATAACCATTCCCTAGTCAGAATCATGGATTTCCAGGCTAGAGCTGAGCCACTATGCCCTAGGTTCCAAATTCCAATGGAGTTGTGCTTGTCATCATATATATTTTTTCATCATGCCAAAGTTTATAAAACTTCTTTATATTTTCTAACAATGGCACCCTAATATATCCTCTAATTTTCAGAAGCAATCTAGGGTTGTGGGGTTTTTGCATTTTCCATCATTTTTTATATTTATTGTGTTACTATGATGAAGGAGGTTTGCTTTGGCAATAAACAAAACAGAGATCAATATTAACGAAGGCTGGTGTATAGTATTTCTTCATATGGCGTTTCATAGATTTTTAAGATGTCGACTGTGTATTGATCCTTTTATTAAATAAAATAACTTATTGGCATGTTCTTTTGTTAGGCTTAATTGTACTTCTGAGATCACTTGCTAGTTTATTTTACATTGCAATGATGCTCACAGAAGGTGGATATGACAACAGGCTTAATTTTGTAAGAGAATTATAAAGCTGCAGGGCGTGGATGCATTAATGAGCTGCAGTCCTTTTAGTAGCACTGTCCTTGCTTCTGTATTTGTTGTTTATAAATCTGGAAAGAAATTTGGTATATTCCTGAAAAACAAAACTTCAGCAGTAAGATGATGGTTCTGAAGTTAAACTTTTCGTAATCTATTTGTGTGTTGAGTGACAAATAGATGGCAAATAACTATTGTACATACGAAAGTATAATTGTTCTTTGTAATGGCATCATGGCATGGCTGCTGATTGACCCAAATTGATCAATTTTGTCTTATACAGCTTCCATTGTTGTTGTTATATGATATGTGCTTCAGGTTTTCTCATGTTGTCTATTTATGGACTATGGAGTCTATGGAACTATATTCTAAGTATTGTGAAATATATGTAACCGGTTTTGTTCTGATCCCAAGAGTCTCAATCAGATCATGTAGACATTTCTCTCTGTCAATGTACTGTCTCAAATTTATAGTCTTATCTACTCGCTGCAAAAGTACACCCTCACGTTTCTTTAGTTATACTTATGAATTTAACTTTCTGCAGGACATTTATCTCCATCGAAAGGTCTGGATATGTTTGAATCTGTTTTCAAGATTTCAAGAAAAACTTTTAACTATGTATGCTCACTTGTGATGGAGCCCATGATGGCCAAGTCAACAAACTTCACATTTCTGAATGGCAACATAATGTCACTAAATGATCAAGTAGCCATAGCTTTAAGAAGGCTAGGTTCTGGTGACTCACTAGTAGCAATTGGCGATTCATTTGGAATACACCGCTCTACTGTATCCCAAATTACATGGTTTTTCGTGGAGGCCCTGGAAGAAAAGGGCCTTCACCACCTGCAGTGGCCTTCAACTGAACAAGAAATGGCAGGTATAAAGGCCAAGTTTGAGACTTTACAAGGCCTTCCTAATTGCTGTGGGGCGATTGATATCACCCACATCAAGATGATGTTAAGCTCAATTCATCTTGAAAACAAAGTGTGGCATGACAGAATGGAAAATCACAGCATGGTTTTGCAGGCAATTGTGGACCCAGAAATGAGGTTCCTAGATGTGGTAACTGGATGGCCAGGAAAAATGACAGACTCCTCAGTGTTCTGCAGTTCAACGTTCTTCGAGCTCTGTGAGAAAGGAAATAGGTTAAATGGGAATAAGATAAAGCTCTCAGACGGTTCAGAACTGAATGAATATATAGTTGGAGATTCGGGATTTCCCTTGCTTCCCTGGCTTTTAACACCTTATCAAGAAAAAGAACTTTCGGAATCCAAAGATGACTTCAACAAGCGACATTTTGCAACTTGGATGGTGGCTCATAGGGCATTGGCTAGGTTGAAAGACGGGTGGAAGGTTATTCAAGGCTCGATGTGGAGACCTGACAAGCACAAATTACCAAGAATCATCCTTGCCTGCTGCATACTTCACAACGTCGTTATTGACATGGAGGACAAGGTTCTGGATAAGTTGCCTCTAAATCACGAGCATGACTCGGGTTATCATCTAGAGGTTTGTAAATCTGTCAATAAAACTGCTTCAGCTTCAAGAGAGAAACTGTCTCTCTACTTGTATGGTAGACTGCAGACTCAAGTAGATCTTGCTTCTGGTGATCGAATTGGATAAGTTTAGCTATTTTTCGTTTAAAGTTAGAAAAGCTCGAGACATGACCAAAGGAAAAACAAATAAGACGAGACATGATAGTTGTATTTTGGATCTGCTAAGGTAGTCAGCTTCTTGGTTCTGCTTGTAAGTTCATAAGGTAGTGATCAAGAGAGCCAGGGGAGAAAGGATATTTTATATTAGAATAAGACATGCTTTTATAGAATTTTGGAACTTGTTTTTATAAATGTTAGAGAGATTTTGAACAATCCTTAATGATTATTTCTTTGGATATTCTGCATATCTATGAATATGTTGTCTAGGGTAGTGAGTTATGTTTTCATTTAACTCTCTTCCCTAGTTTTTTTATGGAAACTGATCTTGACTTTTTGATCTCTCTAAATGAAAATCGTTGCTATAGATCTTATAGCGACAGTTTTTACGGTCGCTAAACATATATAACGGAATATTTTATGTGAAAATATCAAAAAGTCATGTGAAAATATCAGTTTCCTTTTTTATTTATTTATTTTTTAAGTTTGGAAAGCTTTTATAGAGTTTGATTGCCATGCAAGCTGATAGTGATAGTTGGGGGTAGGCATGCATAATAAGTCGGTCTTGTCTTGCTTGGCCTGGGCCTGTCAGGCTTTGACCAGGCCAGGACGTTGACTTTTGGCCACCAAGTCAGGCAAGCCTTGGTCATTAGGTTATGGTCTGATTAGGCCAGCAGGTTAGATCAGGTCAGGCCCAGATCCAAGGCCAGGCCCAGGACCAAGGTCAGGCCAGGGCAGGCCCTGGCTGGTCTGGTCTGATCCTTTATTTTAATGTTACATATTAAATATTAAAAATATAAATTAATAAATTTTGTAAAAATGATGCAAGATTTTTGAGATTTATTTTATTTTAACATTCTACTTCACATTAATATAAGTTGAATGATTAGAGCAAAAATAAATATATTCCTCTTAAATTAAAGGAAAATGCAATTTAGATATAACTGAACTATAAAACAAATTGATTTCCTAAATATATGTCTAGTTGTCTACTATGCACTTCGTATAAAATATTATAGATTACCTAAATAGTATAGATTATACTTTTATTTTTTGAATATAAATTAAGTTTTGATTTTATTTTCTTATAGTACTAGGATCAGTAGAACATATATTTTATAAAGTTTAAATACACATATATCTTTCTATTTATGGTCACTAAACAATTACATAGTTATATCTCAAGTATTATTTTCAATTAGTTTTCTAATTATTTTATGAAATTTTTATTTAAATTGGTACAACAGAATACCTGAAAAATAACCAAAATCATAAATCCCCTAAGAATTTAGCATATCCAAATTAATGAAAAACTTGAGTATTTACAAGAAACTAACTTATTATTAATATTTAATATTAAAAATTAGTTTATTGATGTATTAATTAATGTTAATATTTAACATTAAAGTAACAAGGAATATTAATAAAATTTTATTGTTAAATATTAGTAATTTAGTATTTACAATAAATTAACTTATTATTAATATTTAATCAACTAAATAACTAACTTATTATTAATATTAAATATACTAACTAATTATATTAATTGAGTGTAAAACATTCAGATTGAAAAAAAAAAGTTGAAATAAGTTTTCTTTTTTGTTGATTTTTGAGTTTCTAAAGGAAGAGAAAGATAACTTAAATTTAAATTTTGCTATTGTTTTTCTTTATATTAATTTGTAATTTTAATTATCATTTTCATTTAATTTAATTTGTTATTGTTGTAAGCATAGTGTATACTAAATATTATAAATATTTATTTGCATTATTTAGTTTTCGTCCAAATTTATTTATTTTGAGATAACAACTTTAATAATAAAGAAAAAGTTTTACTAAGTATTAAAATAAATTTATACTGACTTACCATTATAATTATTAATAAAAATTATAAGAAGATCCCATCCAAAACAAATCTCTTCAAAATAAAAATTATTACTAATACTTACGATCAAATAACAATATATATCATAAACAAAAATTGTTATCATTTCTATTCATTTTCATTAATAATCTCATAAACCAGAGAATTTAGACTCAAAATTTCAGTGTTTATAGCCCCTGTTAGTAATAAGGACGGGAGATTTAATCGAAGAAGAAAGGAAAAGAAAATGGCATGGAGGGGAAATCTGTCTCGCAATCTGAAAGAGCTTCGAATTCTCTTCTGTCAAACCTCACCTGCTAGTTCATCCACTAGGTCCTCTTTCTGTCTTTCCTCTTTCTACTTGAATTCATTCATTCATCGTGTTGTTGCTGTTGTTTTTTTGTTTTTTGATAAAATTATATTTGATTTGATTGATAGGTCATTTATTGAGAAGAATTACAAGGATCTGAAGAAATTGAACCCCAGATTCCCTATTTTGATCCGTGAGTGCAGCGGTACCGAGCCTCAGCTCTGGGCTAGATACGGTAAGAAAAAAAACCTAATTCTTTCTCACCCTCTTTAATTATGAGTTTATTATTTAATTAATTTATTATTTTTTCCCTCGAATGTTAGTTTTTTCAGCATTTTCCTTTGTGAATTAGGCCAAGTTGATGATGTTTTACTTAAATTCAGTTGTGAAAGAACCAAATAAAAGGTTATTGTGGATTTTCCATGTTTAACACAAGTGAAGTTGTTATAAATATTAATAAATCAGGGAATGAGTGACAATTTTTTACTTGCAAATTTAAAACAATGCTAAATTCTTAAACTTTATCTCCCATTTATTGTTTGGTTTATATCAAATGCGATGTGCAAGTTTTTTGGTATAGTTTAATTTCTTTTGGACTATGTTTTTTTTCGAACTGCGGATTGGTATATCATCCTAATTCCTATGTGTCTGGTGTTTCTGATTCTCAACATCCAATTGATATATCCTCTATCATCTTGAAACATGTAAAGCTAATATCATGCCAGTTGCCAACTATGGCACTTGCTGAGGTACTTGTTAGTTGCTTGTGATTGGCCATTGCTAGAAAATAGGCCGGTCAATGAAGGAAATCATATACTCAACTCAGAAACAACATCAATGCAACTACTAGTATTAATCATAAGAGAACACACCTTTCCTACACATGTTACCCTTGTTGCTAATACTTTTTGAAATAGGTGGAAAGAAGAAATAAAAAACATATCCATGCATGAAACCAGCAGAAGGAACACTATAAAAGCACAAAGATTTAAACTCACAATCATAATATAGTTACCTCTATCAAATAATAGGAGTGCATCTATTTATATAGTACGTAATTTTAAAACAAAACAATTAGCTATAATCTACTGCTATAATTAAATTTCTTATTAATCTACCTAATATAGTAAAATATTTTTTTACTAATTCTATGAATTTATCTCAAAACAATAATATTTGATTTTTAATAGCAATAATTAACATTTTATCTTGCTCTGGTCACTTTTCCACGATGGACTTGTGGATTTTCTTTTTGCTGTCAACAAGTACCAAGACATCCTTCTAAAACAAACATGAGCTTCCAAATCCTACTCATAAATATCAAGCTATTGTCTTTTGGTATTTCATCCATGGGAGGGACAATCAAAAGATAGATGCCCAAAAACAATTTTAACCCTCGGAAGGAGGATTGTTACTAGCTTGAGAAGAATTTAGAGATCGATTAAGCATGCTAGTAACTAGAGAGCTTGTTGAAACTTTTCATGTGGTCTGCTTCTTTTAGAATCTACAAAAGTACACACTCTTGGTTGGGGTTGGCATTAAAATTATACTTTTATAGTTGTCTTCTATTGAGTGGCCAATTGAATGGCAGCATCCATAGTCAAGAATTTTCTAGAGGCTACTCTACCCACAATCACATACTTCATCCACATCGTTACATAGATATCATGACTTCTGTACCTAAGGGAAGTAGGGAACTCGAACCGTGTAACCAAATTGTAGAACAATGAAGTATACTTTGTCAGCACCAACTCAATGAACTGTAGTCTGTAGATAGGCTCATTGCTTATATTTTGAAGGCACAAAATGATGTGTATCTTTCATATCTTCCCATCTACTAGCAACCATGTTTGGATTTTGTTGATATAAAGTCCACCAAAATCAAGTTATCCACTTTAATTTCACTTCTGCCAAAAAAAAAAAGTCTTTTCTCATCAGTCAATTCATACCAATTAAAAAAATTGAGAATCTAAAAATATATCAGGGTCAACCACCACGCCATAAAAACCTTTAACATCTAATCTAGCTCCTCAATTAACTGATCTTAGTCTAGGGTCAAACCCATGTAGGTTTATCCTAGGATTAGGAGCATAATGTGGGGCAACCTATAATTCAACCTGGGAGTGTAATGCTGGACAACAAATCAAAAGATGCAAACTTATGGAAAATATTGAATTTTGACTATCCCCACAAGAAAACCGGCCACCCCGTAGGATATTTTGAGGTTACCCCACAAAGATCACTCGTGTCCGCAGACAATGAGATAACTCACTCAAATTTCAATACTCAATATTCTAGTGTCTAAAGCTTGTTGGGATTACTTATATACCAAAATACTCTGAAATATTGTTACACCAAATTAAAAGTAATAAACATCCTTAATGTCTTATCACATCCATCAAGTAGCAATTTAACCCTAGATTTATCATATTCCTAGATAAATAGAATCAAAATATAATTCCTAAGCTCCCAATTTCTTATGAATCTCTCCCTTGTCAGAAAATACATAAAGAACGCAAATTGAAGTGTCAGCGATTGCTCAGGGTGGAGAATTTGGTATCAATATAGTAGGCTACAAGGCTTTTATTTAATGTGTTTCTCTCTTACGTTATTGGAGTTTACATTTATTTTGGTTCTTGTATCTTTATATTATTTATTTGAAAAACATGTATTGAATTTACGATATATTCTAATAGAATTTTTGTCCCCCTCACCCCACTGGCCAGAGAAAACTCCTAGGCCCTATGTCTGCTCTTTTAGTTTCTTTACGTCTGTGGCTTACTCTACTCTATCGTGTTCATCTTGTCTCATGTTATAGTTTAATGTTTGCTGCTTGTGTTTACCTTTATATCTACTTGATTGTCCATAATAGTGGCAACATCTATTATTCCTGCCTTCCTGGTCTGGTCTGCTGGTTTACATGTAACTTGTATTGCCCTTAATGCAGCTTTTGATTTGTAAACAGATATGGGTCTTGAAAGAGGCATCCGTTTGGAAGGTATGACAGAGGCACGAATCTCACAGGCGCTTGAAGAGCTTGTTAAAGTGGGGGCATCCCTTAAAGCCTGACCTGTTGATACCTTCAGATCGTTGGATTCTAATTAAAGAAAATGGTATTATTGGAAATTGTTTCATAAGGTGGTGGTCTGACTTTTGATTTTGCAGCCATGCTTGATATTGGTGTGATGGCCATTTTGAGGTTAAATACTCTGGATGTTATTCTTCAAAACATATAGATGCTGTTGTGCGACCATTCCTATAATTTATATGCATGCATTATGGCTGAATATTCTAAACAGTCTAGTTATGAATCTGTTTGGATTAACTTTTTATTATTTGTTTTTGAATATTTATTCACGCAAATACAATTATATATATATATATATATATATATATATATATATATATATATATATATATACGGTAAGGATTAAGAGCATCCACCTCAGAACGACGTAATTTTGGAGGGACGCGGTGGCATTTTTGTAAATACGTGAGGGACGCGGTGGTATTTTTGTAAATACAATGCCACCGCGTATTTATAAAAATGTCATCGCGTCCCTCCAAAATTACGTCGTTTTGATAAGTAGATGTTATTTAAAGTCTGTTTGCTCTTTAAGGTGGATGTTCTTGAATTTTACGGTATATATATATATATATAGAGAGAGAGAGAGAGAGAGGCTGATGATCCATAATATATATTAGCTAATCGACACGAGCTAGTTACCGAAAGTATCGGGTACCGATTGTTCCGTACCGGTTAGCCGGTTTGGTAACGGAACGGTATAGGTTTTTACCCAAAATTATACCGGCTATATTTAGGAAATGAATTGAAGCAGTAATCCCATCAATGGTATATTGGTATTGCGGCAAAAAAAAAATCGTCATCGAACAACTCTGCAATAAGCATCTATAGTCCATCTCAAGCAAAACAATATCGCCATAAAAATTAAAAACAAACAACCCAACAATCATTAATTCATTATCAAATCTTTTAACATAAACAAAAATAAATTGACCACAACCATGAGATTTATCAATAAATCAACCACAACCATGAGATCTAACAATAAATTGACCAACGGATTTACCAATAAATCAACCACAACCATTGTTGGCAAAGAAACATAAAAAGGAGAAAAAAATAAGAAAGAGAAGAAGAAGACAATAAACACAATTGTCGATTGATGGACTCCATAGCTTATTTTATCAAATTACTTGCATAATTTTTTGATTTGTTGATGGTCTGAGTCTCTGAGACTAGTTTACTTTGATGTTCCTGCTTTGCCTTTGTTAAGAGAGAGAAATAATGGACACTATATCAATATGCAGAGAAGTGGGGAAGTGAGAGAGAATGAGAGAAGTAAGATAGACGGCGGCCCACCATATGCATATAACATATATGTATAAAGTGTAATCAAATGGAACCGGACAATCGGTATATTCGGTACCGTGCGATATATATCGAGGATAGGAAAAGGGGTACCGTACTCGAGCCTACTAACCCGATATTTACCGGGAAAAAATTATTGGTATCGAATCGGTCATGAGGGTACCGAGAAAATACTGAATTTACATAATGATTTGAACATGCCTACCTATGGATCAAAAATGAACAAACACCATCTATAACGTCCGTTTTAAATATCAACAATTGAGATTAGGAGGAGGATTGCGGCGTCCGCTAGTAATACTAGTGGACGAACTAATTGAACAACTTGGATCATTATACCCCCAAGCCAACTAAGTCTAACATGTAATATTAGCAGTTTTTTAAAGAGTCCGTTAGTATTACTAGTGGATTAATATTTTTAATTAATAACCCCAAGTCAACTAAATAAGTCAACACATAATATCAGCAATTAATAATATTAGCAGACGAGTATTATATATATATATATATATATATATATATATATATATATATATATATATATATATAATAAATAAGATGGTGTATAATACTTCATATTTTTTTTGCTCAACTAAGTTAACCAAAATATTATATATGCCTTCAATTGACATCAAGGAAGAAAACTACACAATTAATCAAGCAAGTTTTCGCACTTCAAAATTGTCGTGGTAAGTTTTCAATTATGACTGAAGATATGTTTAATTATAATTCTACAAATTCTTCTCATGATAATATTGACATGGATAATATTGATGTTCATAACATGAACCAATCGCATATTAACGATTCAAAAACTCCATATGAGGGTCATATTTTTTCTACCATCCAAGAGGCAGAAGAATTTTATAAAACCTATGCACTTAGTAAAAATTGGGGGCAAGTCTAGAGGTGGGCATCAATAAATTATTTGCCTGGCCCGGCCCGACCCGTACCGAACCGTACTGTACCGAATACCGAAAGTAGCCAAGTTTACGTATCGATACCATTACCGGTTAAACTGGTATCCCGAACCAATTAACCGGTTCGGAATCGGTTTGTACCTATTTTGTACCGGTTGTATGCAATCAACTAAGAAGCAACACTTAACTGTTATCAACTAAGCAAGTGATCACATATTTCAATTAATCCATTCAATTCAATCAAAAAGATTTCCAAATCAATCCAATAAATCAAAGATACAATAACCAATGGTTTTAAATACTACAACAAACAAAATTATAATCAACCTTTTAGATAGTAACCTTTTGAATTAGATGTCCATTCATCTAATTTCTGCAAAATGTAATGACAGAAAGAAACCAATAGCTTCTACGGTTTTACCCTCAACATAAACTATCAAAGATTCAACAAAAATTTCTAGATCAGAATAATCAAAGCATCGAAAATTAAAATCAAGAAATTAGTCTTTTCATAAACAAATTACCACAAACAAATTACAAGTCCATGCCTTCCTTACACAACTTTCCTCTTCAAACAAACCGTTGATTCAAGCACCTACAAGAACAAAAAAAATTGAACAAATTCAGGACCCCCAAATCACAAACCCAAATCGTTTTGCATAAACCCGTGAAAAAAAATTCATAAATACATAGATTTGTTACGCTAATGAAGACATTAATGAAGGAGGAGAAGAAGATGGAGAGCTATTGCTGTAAGGATTGAGGTAGTGTTTTGGGGTTTCTGTTTACAGAAACAAAGAAGAAGAAGAAACCACAGTGCAAAAATTAGCTAAAGAGGAAGAAAGAAACAGATAAAATATCATATTCATTGCTTGCTTCAACTGAACTTGAATTCTCATTTATAGTAGGGAAGCCTACAACTGCTGCATCTAATTTACAGTAAAAGAAAATACACGAATTTAATATTGCACAAGGAGAGCACGTGGGCTATGTAAAAGAAAGAAAATAATTGATACTCTTGAGCTGAGCTGACATATGAAAACTGACTCTCTTTCGTAACAAAGCTCCCCCCCTCTAAGAATCCTTGTCCTTAAGGATGAAAATTGGGAAATTTCTGATGAATCAAGGAGGCATCCTCCCAAGTGGAGTCTGTCGGAGTATTACTGGACCATTGGATTAAGTACTGAACTACAGCAGCGTTGTTCCTCTTCACCATCCTGCGCTCAAGCACTGCAATAGGTTTAACCAAGAGCTGTCCCTCATCCCCTACTGATGGCAAAGTTACCTCAGCTATATTTGCAGCACCCAGCTTCTTTTTGAGGAGGGACACATGGAAAACTGGGTGAATTAGGCTACCTGTAGGAAGGTATAATCTATAGGCCACCGCTTTGACCTTTTCCTTAACCTGAAACGGCCCATAAAATTGTGGGGCAAGCTTGAAATCCCGACGCATAGAAATACATGTCTGCCTATATGGTTGCAAGCGAAGGTATACCCAATCCCCGGGAATGAATTCACGCTCAGTTCTATGCTTATCCGCCTGAAATTTCATTCTTTGTTGGGCGTTGGTTAGGTTGTCTTTGAGAATAGACAACCATAGAGTTCTGTCTTTAAGGAAGGTACGGACTTCTTTCAATTTAGGAGTCTCGACAGCCTGTAGAGTCATCATTGGTGGACCAAACAAGGCATGGAAAGGGGAGACCTTAAGAGTACTGTGGTAATTGGTGTTATACCACCATTGTGCGAGGCTGAGCCAATGTCTCCATTTCTTTGGTTTTTGACTAGTGGCACACCTCAAATATGTCTCAAGACATCTGTTCAATCTATTGGTTTGGCCGTCGATTTGGGGATGATAAGAGGTGCTAAAATTGAGCTGTGTACCCAATAACTTTAACAACTCCCTCCAAAACTGACTAAGGAACAAAGGGTCTCGATCACTTACAATGGTTTGGGGAATGCCATGGAGTTTGGCAATGTTATCTAGAAACAGTTGGGCTAGGATTTTAGCTTCAATAGGGTGTTGCAGGGGAATGAAATGCCCAAACTTAGTAAACCTATCTACGATGACCCAAATGATAGTATAGCCTTCAGATTTCGGGAGTCCAGTTATGAAGTCCATGGATATGTCTTGCCAGGCTCCGTTTGGAATTGGAAGTGGTTGTAGCAGACCTGGGGTTGCCACGTTTTCAGTCTTGCGTTTTTGGCAAATGTCACATTGTTGTACGTAGCTTTGGAAGTCTGTCCTCATATTTGGCCAGTGGAAGTATAGAGAGACTCTCCTGTAGGTGCCAGTGATTCCGGAGTGTCCGCTAAGCCCGGTTGAATGATGTTGTTCAATAATTCTTGTTTTTAAGTTGCCATTGCTGCCCACATAAATTCGTTGGTTGTGCCGCAAGAGCCCGTTGTCCAGGGAAAAGGGTGGACTGCTGGACTTATCAATACTGAGTTGAGTAATCAACTTCTCAGCTTCCTTGTCTCCTTCTAAACTTACTATAACTTCTTTCATCCATTCAGGTTGTATAATTGTCACCGCAGCACAACTGTTTTCCACTTCTTGTTGTCTAGAGAGGGCATCTACTGCCCTATTTTCGCTTCCCTTCTTATGTATAATTGTATAATCAAAGCCCAACATCCTTGTTATCCATTTTTGTTGGAGGGTATTTGTAATTTTCTGCTCAAGTAAATACTTGAGACTTTGGTGGTCTGTTTTAATGACAAATGGGTATCCCATAAGATAGTGTTTCCATTTTTGGACATCAAAGAGTATTGCATACATTTCCTTCTCATAAGTGGACCATCCAAGCTGTTTTTGTAAGATCCCAACTTTTATAAATAAAGATGAATTTTCTATAAATATCATTTTTGAATATTATGGAGTTAATTTGATATAATGTTATAATTGTGGGTAATATTTATAAATTTTACAAAGTACGCAAGTTGTTATATAATATTCGATTGGTCGGGGAATATTCGTTTTAACAGGGAATATTCTTACAACGGCACAATCATTGGTGGACCCCACAACGAAATTATTGTCGGATTGAGAAAACGACAAAAATATTTTATTAAAAATAACGGCGGAAGTTTTACCATTGATACTGTTGAACTACTCGGTAGTAAAAGTACAGTAATACGTGTGGTTGCATAGTAGCACACGGAATTGATTATTAATGCTTATGTGAGAAGTCACTCAGTTTGATTCAATTATTGTCAGTTAATAATATGAATTATTTAGCGATAATGACGTTTTGTTTTATTCGTATTATTAACGTAATAAAACAGAAACATCTTTTTATATAAAACAGAATACTTTATTAAAGTTATTCTATAAATAGAATATATTATATTTTATTTAAAAGATTTTTCTTTAAACATGGACCGCCAGATTAAAGTAATCAATCTGGACCGTTCATGGATTAGTTACTATGCATTCTATTTTTCTATAAATAGCAGCTCATTCCTTCATTATTTCTTACAAATTCACTGAACTCTAGAGAGAGAAACTATAGAGAGAGAGAAGAAGAATATTCTGCTACTTAACTACTTCCTTATTTCAGCTCTTCTTTAAAACGGTAAGGGGTGTTATTCTTTCTTATTCATGAAGAGAATTGTTGTTATTCCACTTCTTATTATTCTGTTGGAATAACCTGTATACGCGGTCTACCCTATACTTGGTGACATTCTTCTATTATTCTGTTGTAACATCATGTCTGTGTGTTTTACACCGGACCTGGTTCCGTTTTTATTATTATTCTGTTGGAACATCCTGTCTGTGTGTTTTACACCGGACCTGGTTCCCGGACCTGGTTCCGTCTTTATTATTATTCTGTTGGAACATCCTGACATCCTGTCTGTGTGTTTTACACCGGACCTGGTTCCGTCTTTATTATTATTCTGTTGGAACATCCTGTCTGTGTGTTTTACACCGGACCTGGTTCTGTCTTTATTGTTATTTGGTTGGAATATCCTGTCTGTGCGTTTTACGCTGGACCTGGTTCTATTATTTATTATTCTGTTGGAATAACCTGTCTGTGCGGTCTATCGCATGCATGGTGATTTCTTTTGTTATTCCATTCTTTAATATACTCAGTAGGTTAAGTTTTAACTTTTATACTCCATGAAATTTGTGGAATATCCTTGATAATTGTGTTTCATTCAATATCTTTTCATGAAAATATTCTTCTAAGTATTCTTGATTTTTACTCCACAAAGCAGTATCATGTTGACAATTTGGACGTTGTTAATTCTTGGATAAATTAATTCTTGAACTTGTTTTATTGAATTCTTATATCATTGTCATCATCCTCATGTTTATAAAATGTTGAAAGTCATCTGTGGCCTGTAGTGCATAGATGGACTTGGTGTGATTATGACCAGGGATTATTCGGTATAATCATGACCGTAATGTTACAAATGATGTGGTAAAAGTCCTCATTGGCCTGTAGTGCATTGATGGACAGTTGTTGGCATGATCATGACCATTAATGAATACACGAATATCCTTGGCCGTAGTGCAGGGGTGATTCGATGATGTGGATTATTTTATTAAGCTGAGTCTCAGCGATCACAGTGTTGAAAAACTTTTTAAATCATAAAAGATAGTAGAGTTTATTTTCTACTTGACTCTTTTAATGGATTGCTTGTTCCGCTGTAGTTAAACTTGATGTCTATTATATTTTATCAGTTTAACATTGTTGAAGGCTAATGATAATTTATTCTGCATTATCTTAGTCATAATATTTCTTACTGGGCTAGTTGAGCCCACCCTTTCTTTCACTGTTCTCTTCAGGAAATGAGAACGTAGCTGGGGCAAGTCGGGAAACGGAGTGATGGTCCGAATGATAGTATTAGTTAATAGTCCTCACTATTCTATGTAATGGTGTGTTAATAAATGTAATGAGGACTCCTTTTGAGTATGAATACTCTCTAGAAGATAATATTTGTATTCAAACTCACAGTTTATGTTTTGTCGTATTGTACACGACAGTTGTATTAGTAAGTTGTATTTGTATTCTGTACTTTGTATCTGACGACCCAAGATGGGTGATGTATACCTAATTTTGGGGGCGTCACAGTTTTGGACCAAAAGATTTGCTGAGATAAGCAAGTGGATGTCCCTCTTGCATTAGAACAACCCCAATCCCAAAGTGACAAGCATCCGTTTCTAGAGTGAATGGAATACTGAAATTAGGTAGGGCAAGCGCTGGTGTGCAACACATGGCGGCCTTGAGATGGTTAAAAGCTTGTTCCACTGAGGAGTTCCACTGGAAAGCCCCTTTCTGTAATAAATTAGTGAGTGGCTTACAAATAATCCCATAGTTCTTTACAAAACGCCGGTAATACCCAGTAAGGCCAAGGAAGCCTCTCAATGCCCTTAGGGTAGTAGGCCTGGGCCAATTCTGCATATTTTCTATCTTTGCTTTGTCTGCCGAGACACCTGCTGCAGAGATGATGTGACCCAAGTATTCTAGCTATATTTGACCAAAGACGCACTTGCTCCATTTTGCCAAGAGTCGGTGTTATTGCAAAAGACTTAGAGTAATTCGTAAATGTTCAAGGTGTTCTTCTTTACTTGAGCTGTAAATTAGAATGTCATCGAAGAAAACTAGTATAAACTTCCGTAAGTGCGGCTTGAAAATTTCGTTCATTAACCCTTGAAAAGTGGCTGGAGCATTAGAGAGCCCAAAAGGCATAACTAAAAATTCAAATAAGCCTTGGTGGGTTCGAAACGCTGTTTTATACACATCCTTTGCAGCCACTCGAATCTGGAGATGTCCCGCTCGCAAGTCTATTTTAGAATAAATTTTGGAGCCATGTAACTCATCGATCAACTCCTCAATGATAGGTATAGGAAATTTATCCTTGACTGTTATAGCATTAAGACCCCTATAGTCTACACAAAATCTCCAACTTCCATCCCTTTTTTTGACTAAAATAACCGGTGCAGCAAAAGGGCTATTGCTGGGTTGTATAAGTCTCAACTTCAGCATTTCTTCTACCAATTTTTTAATCTCTTATTTTTGGATGTGTGGATACCTGTAGCTCCTTAGATTCACAGGCTCACTGCCTTGTTTAAGGGGTATATGATGATTTTGTGGTCTGGTAGGTGGCAGCTCTTTTGGTTCACCAAAAACTGTTGAAAAATCCTGAATTACCTCGTCGAGCTAGGGAGGAACCTTAGTAGTATCCTGGCCTGTGTTGAAGGTCACTATAGCAGCAAGCATGGGCTCATTTTTCTTGATTAATTTTTCTAGTGATTTGTGGGACATCATCTTCAATATGGGAGTGGTGTTGGTCGGGTTACAATTGGTGAGTTTCACAATTTCTGTCCCCTTTGAGAAGCTGAGATACTGTTTAGAGAAATCAAATATAACTGGACCCAGCGTTTGTAACCATTGTACGCCTAACACCGCATCATAACCTCCCAAATCAATTATCCTCATTTCAGTTTTGAACTTGTGACCTTGCAATTCCCAAGGAAAGTCCTTACACTTGACATGCCTGTAAATTTTGGTGCCATCTGCTACAGAAACGGGAAAAGCATCAGTGGGTTCTAGTTGGCAGTTTGTTCTCTTGGCAGCCGCTACGTCGAGGAAGTTGTGGGTGCTACATGTGTCTATTAATATATTAATAAGGCAACTTCTGCTATACCCTTGTAACTCCAATGTTCGCCCATGTATGTTTCCAGATACAGCATGAAGGGAGATTCACATTTCATCCTCCAAATTGGAGTTGTCCTCTTCAACCTCCATGGGTTCCGAGTGAGCATCCACCATTTCTTCCTCACCTCCAATTAATGCATAGACATGCTTGTTAGGACATTTATGGCCCAGAGTATATTTTTCATCGCAAGTATAATAACTACCTTTCATTCTCCTATCTTGTGCCTCACTTCGGGTATAACTTCTATAGGATTGAGGGTTGGATTTGGTAATGCTTTGGGTAGGGATTGGGAATTTACTGGAGGCAGTTTGCTGGTTATGGAAGTTGGAGTTGGAGAAAGAGCTGGGGAAGCTAGTGGGCTGATGTAAGGAAGTAGTTCTGGGGTAAGTTTTGTTTGTTGTGGATATGACCTTATTTCTTATCCCAACAGTGGACTCATGGAATTTGGACAAGGAATAGGCCAAGGAAAGATCTGTAGGAAACAAGGCTTGCACCATGTTTCGTATTTCCTCCTTTAATCCTCCTACATAATGATCCACATAGTCTTGTTTAGTCCAGTTACCATTTCACAACTGCATCACTCCCTTTAGTTTCTCAAATTTCTCTTTATATTCTTGGACGGAGCCAGTTTGCCTTAATTCCTTGAATTCCCACAACACATTTTCATGAGGCAATGGACTGAATCGTACCGAGATTTCATTAAGGAATTCATTCCAGGGCATAAAGGGTTTACCAGCCTGTTCAGAACGATACCATAAACTACCAACCCCATCTAAATGGATTGAAGCAATGATTACCTTCTGCATGTCATCCATAGGACTCATCAAAAAATAAGAGTGACATTTACAGATCCAATCCTGGACATCGGTCCCATCAAACCTAGGGAAATCGATTTTTGGTTTATAACCATAATGGTTGAAACCATAGTATGGAACGGTTGGTGTAAAATGAGGAGCCGAGAAGAGTGGATTACCGAGAGGAGGGAAATGATGTATCGGAGGCCTGATCTGACTTGACCCACCCAATTGATAATTGAATCTAGTTCCCTTCATTTCGAATTCCGGAGTTACTGGTACTTTGGGATCCAACCCATTTACAGAGGCCTCTTCATCGTCGACCACCCTATCTTTGTCCTTAGAAAGCTTAGAGACTTGCAGAGTTAATTGGGCTAGAGTCGATTGTACCTCCGCAAGAGTCCCCTGTATCGATCCCACCGTATCATCCACATGCTTCCGAAGGTCCTCGGTAGATCTCATTAATTCCTCATGTGGTCGCATCATGGTGGCGGAGGATCGGTGGCTTTGATACCACTTGTAAGGATTGAGGTAGTGTTTTGGGGTTTTAGTTTACAGAAACAAAGAAGAAGAAGAAATCACAGTGCAAAAATTAGCTAAAGAGGAAGAAAAAACAGATAAAATATCATATTCATTGCTTGCTTCAACTGAACTTCAATTCCCCATTTATAATAGGGAAGCCTACAACTGCTGCATCTAATTTAGGGTAAAAGAAAATACACGAATTTAATATTGCACGAGGAGAGCACGTGGGCTATGTAAATGAAAGAAAATAATTGATACTCTTGAGTTGAGCTGGCACATGAAAACTAACTCCCTTTTGTAACAATTGCACTATTATTTCAATCCACTAGCGACGAGACTAGAGACTGGAGACTTGAGATTGAGACTTGGAGTCTTGGAGAGTGGAGAGAAAGTAGGTGTGGAGACATAGTGTGTAAGACCCCAATTTTTTTTAATAAAGATGAGTTTTCTATAAATATCATTTTTAAATATTATGAAATGAATTTGATATAATGTTATAGTTGTGGGTAATATTTATAAATTTTGCAAAGTACGCAAGTTGTTGTATAATATTCGATTGGTCGGGGAATATTCATTTTAACAGAAAATATTCGTATGACGACACAATCATTGGTGGACCTCACAACGGAATTATTGTCGGATTGAGAAAACGACAAAAATATTTTATGAAAATAGCGGCGGAAGTTTTACCGTTAACTGTTAAAACACCCGGTGTTAAAAGTACAGTAATACGCGTGGTGGCATAGTAGCACACGGTATTGATTATTGATGCTTACGTAAGAAATCACTCAGTTTTGTTCAATTATTGTTACAGTAATTGCTGCATAGTATCTCACGTTATTTGATTCAATTATTGTCAATATTTTATAATCAATAATTGAGACGACAAAGTTATTAATATTATTATTTGTAATATTAACGATGCCTAGAAGTTCTGTCAAGGAGAGGTTTTGTCACCTAATTGCGCTCCAATAAAGAGAAATTCTTATTGGAAAGCCCCCTCTTTCCTAGAAACGACCTGGTCGATTAATATTGTGAATTATAATAATGATGATAAATGTTGTTAATTATGTTGAGGTGTCTTTTTATGAAGTCACGGAGGTTTATATATATATATATATATATATATATATATATATATTATATAAATTTTGTTTTATTAGTATTATTAATGTAATAAAACAAAAATGCTTATTATATAAAACAGAATACTTTTATAAAGTTATCTGTTTTATTAGACAATAAATAGAATATATTATATTCTATTATGCATAGTATTTTGCATAGTAAAATCTTTTTATATAAAACAGAATACTTTTATAAAGTTATTTGTTTTATTAGATTTTAAATAGAATATATTATATTTTATTATGCATAGTATTTGTATAGTGTCTGCATAGTAAAAACTTTTTATATAAAACAGAATACTTTTATAAAGTTTTGTTTTATTTGATTATAAATAGAATATATTATATTTTATTGCATAGTGCAGCATAGTATCCTTTCTATTTTCCTATAAATAAAATACTTAGTTAGAATTGAAAACCACACCAGAAGTTCAGAGAATTCTTCTATAATCTTGAGCGTATTTCTTTAGAATTTTAAGAAGCTTTGAGCGTAGTGTAAGTTTTCTTCAAGAATATCATCGCCCTACTAGTCGGAGTACTCTTCTTTTACGGTAAGGGGTATTATTTATTTCGTATTCATGAAGAGAACTTCTGTTATTCCATTTCTTATTATTCTGTTGGAATAACCTGTTCATGCGAAGTACCGCATACATGGTGAAATTCTTCTAATATTCCATTCTTTATTATTCTGTCGGAATATCCTGTCTATGCGTTTACGCTAGACCTGTTTCTATTATTTATTATTCTGTCGGAATATCCTGTCTGTGCGTTTACGCCGGACCTGGTTCCATTATTTATTATTCTGTCGGATTATCCTGTCGGTGCGTTTACGCATGACCTGGTTCCATTATTTATTTTTCTGTTGGAATAACATGTATGTGCTGTCTATCGCATGCTTGGTGAATTCTTTTGTTATTTTATTCTTTATTATACTCAGTTGGTTAAAGTTGTGACTTTTATACTCCATGAAATTAGTGGAATATCTTTGATATTTGCGCTTCATCCGGTATCTTTTCATGGAAATATTCTTCTGAGCATTCTTAAATTTTACTCTACAAAACAGTATCATGTTGACAATTTGGACGTTGTTGGTTCCTGGATAAATTAATTCTTGAACATGTTTTATTGAATTCTTATATCATTGTCATCATCCTCATGTTTATATTTTGTTGAAAGTCATCCGTGGCATGTAGTGCATAGATAGACTTGGTATGATTATAACAAGGGTTTATTCGGCGTAATCATGACCGTAATGTTACAAATGATGTGGTAAAAATCCTCATTGACCCGTAGTACATTGATGGACAATTGTTGGCATGATAATGACCATTGATGAATACACAAATATCCTTGGCCCGTAGTGCATGGATAATTTGTGGTCGTGATACTAATGAATATCCTTGGCCGTAGTGCAGGGATGATGTGGATTATTTATTAAGCTGAGTCTCAGCGATAAAAATAATGAAAAACTTTTTTTTAAATCATTAAAGATAGTAGATGTTATTCTCTACTTGACACTTTTAATGGATAGATTGTTCCGCTGCAGTTAAACTTGATGTTTGTTATATTTTATCAGTTTAACACTGTTGAAGGCTAACGATAATTTATTCTGCATTATCTTAGTCATAATATTTCTTACTGTGCTAGTTGAGCTCACCCTTTTGCTTTCATTGTTCTCTTCAGGAAATGAGAACGTAGCGGAGACTAGTCGGAGAACGGAGTGACGGTTCAGATGATAGCATTAGTAGTCCTCACTGTTCTACGAAATAGTGTGAAAATAAATGTATTGAGGACTTATTTTGAGTTTGAATACTGTTTAGAAGAAAGTGTTGTATTAAAACTCACATCTTATGTTTTGTCGTATTTTACACGACAGTTGTATAATTAAGTTTTATTTATATTTTGTACCATGTATTTGACGACTCAGAATAGGTGATGTA
This sequence comes from Panax notoginseng, assembly GCA_016801055.1. Classification (NCBI taxonomy): domain Eukaryota; kingdom Viridiplantae; phylum Streptophyta; class Magnoliopsida; order Apiales; family Araliaceae; genus Panax; species Panax notoginseng. Next base: position 210,281,971 of record CM029015.1, on the reverse strand, counting down.
TACCTATTTTGGGGGCGTCACAGTTGGTATCAAAGCTTATGGATATGATCCCTGGCTAAGATGTGAGACTAGAACTAGGATGAGAGAGACGGGGAATTCTTCGCTAGTATGACCTACCTAAGTTTATTTGGTATTTAATTGGTCGGTCAGAGTATAGGGATATTATGTTACATGTCAATTAACATTTATTTTGTGGCAGTATCTAAAATGACATCCGAGAATGTTGAGAATAGCAATAGAGCACAGGAGACCGTTGAGGTTCTATATATCAATAATCAGGATAATGTGCATCAGGAAGGCGACAATCCCCATGCAAACAACAACACTGACCAAATGATGAATGATGGAATGTTCAGAGGCTTTATGCAATTCATGCAACATCAGGCGAGAGAGGCTCCTGTCCAAAATGTAGGTAAAAACACTAGAAACTCTCGGACGGTCACCGCTAAGCAGTTCAAGGAGCTGGAACCACCAGAGTTTATTGGAGAGCCAAAACCACTTAAGGCGGAAACGTGGATCAAGCAGATCACTAAGATATTTGATATCTTGGGATGCGTCGAGGAGCAAAAAGTTCCCTTTTCCACCTTTATGTTGTGAGGAGAGGCAGATTACTGGTGAGAAACGGTAAAGCGTACTCAACTTGCCGCATTGAAGATGTCTTGGGAAAAGTTTCAAGAACTGTTCAATGATAAGTACTTTCCCGAAAGTATTCGTCACATGAAGGAGGTAGAGTTCATCAAGTTGGAACAGAATAATATGACCGTGTCGCAATACGAAGCTAAGTTTGCCGAGTTGTCCCGGTTTACGTCCCACTTGGTTGATAATGAGGAAAGAATGACGCGGATGTTTTTAAGAGGTTTGAAACCAGAGATACGTCAATATCTTATTTCTCATAAACTGTGTTTGTATTCAGATGTTGTAAATAGGGCTCAGTTATTGGAGCGCGATAACGAGTCAACGCAACCAAGAGAAAGCAACCGGCAGAATGAAAATACAAGTGGTAACAGCTATCGAAGCGGTGACAACAAACGTGGAGGGAATCAACATGCCAGAAATGGTAACTACTTTGGTGGTAATCATGGCCAAGGCAATAAAAGTGGACATTTCAAGAAGAGGAGATTCAACAATGATGGAAAGACATCAGCACCAACACCCGTTGTTAAGGAAGGAGAACGACCACCTATCATATGTTTCAAATGCGGAGGGGAGGGATATATTAGTCCAAACTACGCGATGCCATCCAAAGCGTGTTATAATTATGGAAGAGAAGGGCACCTAGCCTGATTTTGTCGTGCATCGAAGACAAGTCTAGTTGGAACGGTGACACAAAATACCGTCCCAGACAAGTCAAAACCAGTAGTTCAAGGGAGAGCGTTTATTGTGACCTCCTAGAAAACAAGAAAACTGAATAAGGTCATCACGGGTAAGCTTATCATAAACTCTAGCGAAGTCTATACCTTATTTGATACCGGTTCTATCCATTCTTTTATTTCTCCTACTTGCGCTCAACGATTGAATTTGACTCCGGAGAAATTAGACTTTGACTTATCTGTGGAAACTCCGTTGGGAGAAACCTTCATCACATCCACTGTTTATAAGTCTTGTTTGGTTCAAATCGGTACCCTCACATTACCTGTCGATCTTATTTTATTGAAAATACTTACATTTGATGTGATTCTAGGGATTGATTGGTTAACTACTCATCATGCTAAAATTGATTATTTTCGTAAGGTTGTTAGATTTCATATTCCCAATCAACCTATTATGCGAATTCAAGCGACAAAACCATTAAAATCAATCACGGTCATCTCAAGCCATAAAGCTATTCGTTTATTGAAAAACGGATGTCAAGTTTTCTTAGCTCATGTCACAGATCTAAACAAAAATACGTCAGTTTTGAATGATATTTCTATTGTTAATAAATTTCCTGACGTATTCCCTGAAGAACTTCTTGGCCTGCCCCTAGAGCGTGAAATTGAATTTTGTATCGACCTTGAACCCGGTACAAAACCCATTTCCAAAGCCCCATATCAGATGGCTCCTATTGAACTTCAGGAGTTAAAGACCCAATTGCAGGAATTGTTAGACATCGGTTTCATTCGACCTAGTACTTCTTCCTGGGTTGCTCCTGTTCTATTCGTGAAGAAGAAAGATGGAAGTATGCGACTTTGTATTGATTATCGGGAGTTGAATCATGTCATCATAAAAAATAAGTACCTGTTGCCTCGCATTGATGACTTGTTTGACCAGTTGCAAGGAGCACAATTCTTTTCAAAGATCGATCTTTGTTTTGGATATCATCAGCTGAAGGTTAGAACTGAAGATATTCCAAAGACTGCCTTCAGAACTCGGTACGGGAATTATGAATTCTTAGTCATGTCTTTTAGATTGACTAATGCTTCTGCTGCCTTCAGGGATATGATAAACCGAGTATTCAAGAAATATTTGGATCACTTTGTGGTCGTCTTTATTGATGGCATCCTCATATATTCCAAAAGCCGTGAAGATCATAAGCAGCACTTGAGGCTGATACTCCAAAAGCTTCGTGAAAACAAGCTTTATGCCAAGTTGAAGAATTACGAGTTCTGGCTTGAAGAAGTAGCATTCTTTGGGCACGTAGTATCAAGTCATGAAATATCTGTTGACCCGACAAAGATTAAAGCTATTCAAAGTTGGGAGCAACCCAAATCAGTACGTAGCTTTCTCGGCTTAGCTGGTTATTATCGGAGATTCGTAGAAGGATTTTCTCGAATCGCTACTCCACTAACTCAGTTGACTCGGAAAGATACAAAATTCGGTTGGAGCGAGAAATGTGAGAATAGTTTTCAAGAACTCAAGAGAAGACTCATTTCAGCACCTGTTCTGACAATACCATCTGGCTCGGAGGGATTTGTCATCTACAATGATGCTTTGGGCAAAGGGTTATGATGTGTTCTCATGCAACATGGGAAAGTCATAGCCTATGCCTCTCGACAACTCAAAGAATATGAGAAGAATTATCCTACTCATGATCTAGAGTTGGCAGCAGTCGTTTTTGCACTAAAGATTTGGAGGCATTACTTGTATGGGGAGAAAGTGGAGATCTTTACGGATCATAAAAGCCTCAAATATTTATTCACCAAAAAGGAACTTAACATACGACAACGACGTTGGCTTGAACTGTTGAAAGATTATGTTCATACCCTCCAATACCATCCTGAAAAAGCGAACGTGGTAGCTGACGCATTGAGTAGAAGATCATATGCGGGTACGAGTACGATATTGTCAACGTAAAGGCCTATTTTGTGTGACTTACAAAGGTTGGAGATATAGTTAAAGACTCCGGGGGCCCATGTGATGATGGCGAATATACGAGTAGAACCGACTTTAATTGATAAAGTTAAAGCTGCTCAAGCTACAGACCTGGAGCTGATGCGTATGAGGAAGAAAGTGCAAGAAGGTGATATGCCGGAAGCAAAAATCGATGAGAAAGGAATACTTCGAGTCAATTCCAGACTTTGTGTTCCTAACGATCCTGATTTAAAGTATAACATCATGATGGAGGCGCACAACACACCGTTTGCAATCCATCCTGGGAATGTATCATGATCTTCGACATACATTTTGGTGGGGAAATATGAAGAGAGAGATATCGCTATTTATCTCAAGGTGTCTAAATTGTCAACGAGTCAAGGCGGAGCATTAAGTACCAAAAGGTCCATTGCAACCACTTGAAATTCCAGAATGGAAGTGGGAGCACATTACCATGGATTTCGTTACCGGTCTTCCCAAGGTTTCTCAAGCCATAGATGCGATTTGGGTCATTGATGATAGATTGACCAAGTCGGCTCATTTCTTACCTATACGAGAAACTTATACACTTGAACGTCTTGCTCGTATGTACATAAACGAGATTGTAAGATTGCATGGTATGCCATTATCCATAGTTTCTGATCGAGACCCAAGATTCACTTCACGATTTTGGGTTAGTTTGCAGAAAGCTATGGGCACGAATTTACGGTTTAGTTCGGCATATCATCCTCAAACGGACGGGCAGTCGTAGAGGACTATTCAGACTCTTGAAGATCTATTAAGACTCTGTGTCCTTGATTTCAAGGGAAGTTGGGACAAGTTCTTTCCATTGGTGGAGTTTTCCTACAACAACAGCTATCAAGCAAGTATTGGCATGGCTCCATTCGAAGTGTTGTATGGAAGAAAGTGTCGTTCTCCAGTATGCTGGGATGAGGTGAGTAAAGCAACGTTGTTGGGACCAGAGTTGGTACGTATGACTACGGAAAAGATTCAAACGTTCCAGCAACGTATAAAAACCTCACAAGATCGACAAAAGAGTTATGCTGATCTTCATCAAAAGGACGTGGAATTTGATATTGGAGATCATGTGTTGTTACGTGTTGCTCCATGGAAAGGAGTTACGAGATTTGGAAAGAAAGGAAAGCTCAATCCTCGATTCATTGGTCCATTTTTAATCCTCGATCGAGTAGGAACTGTGGATTATAGACTCGCTTTACCGCCAAGTATGTCTCGTGTTCATAACATTTTTCACATATCTATGTTACGTAAATATGTGAAAGACCCGCACCACATTATTGAGTTAGAACCGGACGAAATAGCGGAAGATTTAACGTATAAAAAGGTTCCTGTTAAAATCTTGGATAAGAAGGATCATGTTCTACGCTCCAAGGTTATACCTTAAGTCAAAGTTTTGTGGAGGAACCACGATGTTGAAGAAATGACCTGGGAGTTAGAATCTGAAATGAAATCAAGGTATCCTTACCTCTTCGACATATCAGGTACAAACCCTAATTTCGAGGGCGAAATTTCATAAGAAGGGGAGGTTGTAAAACTCCAATTTTTTTTAAGAAAGATGAGTTTTCTATAAATATCATTTTTAAATATTATGAAATGAATTTGATATAATGTTATAGTTGTGGGTAATATTTATAAATTTTGCAAAGTACGCAAGTTGTTATATAATATTCGATTGGTCGAGGAATATTCGTTTTGACAGGGAATATTCGTACGACGGCGCAATTATTGGTGGACCCCACAACGGAATTATTGTCAGATTGAGAAAAAGATAAAAATACTTTATGAAAATAGCGACGGAAGTTTTACCGTTAACTATTGAAACACCCGGTGTTAAAAGTACAGTAATACGTGTGGTGGCATAGTAGTACACGGTATTGATTATTGATGCTTACGTAAGAAGTCACTCAGTTTTGTTCAATTATTGTTACAGTAATTGCTGCATAGTATCTCACGTTATTTGATTCAATTATTGTCAATATTTTATAATCAATAATTGAGACGACAAAGTTATTAATATTATTATTTACAATATTAACGATGTCTAGAAGTTCTGTCAATGAGAGGTTTGGTCACCTAATTGCGCGCCAATAGGGAGAAATTCTTATTGGAAAGCCCCCTCTTTCCTGAGAACTACCTGGTCGATTAATATTGTGAATTATAATAATGATGATAAATATTGTTAATTATGTTGAGGTGTCTTTTTATGAAGTCACGGAGGTTTATATATATATATATATATATATATATATATAAATTTTATTTTATTAATATTATTAATGTAATAAAACAGAAAAACTTTTTATATAAAACAGAATATTTTTATAAAGTTATCTGTTTTATTAGAATATATTATATTCTATTATGCATAGTGTTTTGTATAGTAAAATCTTTTTATATAAAACAAAATAGTTTTATAAAGTTATTTGTTTTATCAGATTTTAAATAGAATATATTATATTTTATTATGCATAGTATTTGAATAGTACCTGCATAGTGTTTGCATAATAATTTTTTTTATATAAAATAGAATACTTTTATAAAATTTTGTTTTATTTGATTATAAATAGAATATATATTATATTTTATTGCATAGTATCCTTTCTATTTTTCTATAAATAGGATGCTTAGTTAGAATTGAAAACCACACCAGAAGTTCAGAGAATTCTTCTATAATCTTGAGCGTATTTCTTTAGAATTTTGAGAAGCTTTGAGCGTAGTTTAAGTTTTCTTCAAGAATATCCTCGCCCTACCAGTCGGAGTACTCTTCTTTTACGGTAAGGGGTATTATTTATTTCGTATTCATGAAGAGAACTTCTGTTATTCTATTCCTTATTATTCTGTTGGAATAACCTGTTCATGCGAAGTACCACATACATGGTGAAATTCTTCTAATATTCAGTTCTTTATTATTCTGTCGGAATATCCTGTCTGTGCATTTTCGCCAGACCTGGTTCCATTATTTATTATTTTGTCGAAATATCCTGTCTGTACGTTTACGCCGGACCTGGTTCCATTGTTTATTTTTCTGTCGGAATATCCTGTCGGTGCATTTACGCATGACCTGGTTCCATTATTTATTTTTCTATTGGAATAACCTGTCTGTGCGGTCTATCGCATGCTTGGTGAATTATTTTGTTATGCCATTCTTTATTATACTCAGTTGGTTAAAGTTGTGGCTTTTATACTCCATGAAATTAGTGGAATATCTTTGATATTTGCGCTTCATCCAGTATCTTTTTATGGAAATATTCTTCTGAGTATTCTTAAATTTTACTCTACAAAGCAGTATCATGTTGACAATTTGGACATTGTTGGTTCCTGGATAAATTAATTCTTGAACTTGTTTTATTGAATTCTTATATCATTGTCATCATCCTCATGTTTATATTTTGTTGAAAGTCATCCGTGGCATGTAGTGCATAGATGGACTTGGTATGATTATAACCAGGGATTATTTGGTGTAATCATGACCGTAATATTACAAATGATGTGGTAAAAGTCCTCATTAGCCTGTAGTGCATTGATGGACTGTTGTTGGCATGATCATGACCATTGATGAATACACAAATATACTTGGCCCGTAGTTCATGAATAATTTGTGGTCGTGATACTAATGAATATCCTTGGCCGTAGTGCAGGGATGATGTGGATTATTTATTAAGCTAAGTCTCAGCGATAAAAGTAATGAAAAACTTTTTTTTAAATCACAAAAGATAGTAGATGTTATTCTCTACTTGACACTTTTATGGATAGCTTGTTTCGCTACAGTTAAACTTGATGTTTGTTATATTTTATCAGTTTAACACTATTGAAGGCTAACGATAATTTATTCTGCATTATCTTAGTCATAATATTTCTTACTGGGCTAGTTGAGCTCACCCTTTTGCTTTCATTGTTCTCTTCAGGAAATAAGAACGTAACGGGGACTAGTCGGGGAACGAAGTGACGGTTCAGATGATAGCATTAGTAGTCCTCACTATTCTATGAAATAGTGTGAAAATAAATGTATTGAGGACTTATTTTGAGTTTGAATATTGTTTAGAAGAAAGTGTTGTATTAAAACTCACAGCTTATGTTTTGTCATATTTTACACGACAGTTGTATAATTAAGTTTTATTTGTATTTTGTACCATGTATTTGACGACTCAGAATAGGTGATGTATACCTATTTTGTGGGCGTCACATAGTGAGAGATGAACTCTGAGATCTAAGTTTTAATTTGGGAATTAGAAAATAAAAGGCTTTGCCTTTGTTCACTTAACCGGTCCAGCCTCTTTATTCAATTAACAGGTTCAATCCGGTTCGGTTCGGTACACACCGAACTTACAAAGTAACCTCCCGAACCCGGTCCCGATTTTTCGGTATATACCGATTTTTTGTACCGTTACCAAACCGGTACACATTTATCTCGAACCAATCGGTTCGAACCGGTATGGTTCGCCGAAAAATCGAAAAACCCGAGTTTTGCCCACCCCTAGGCAAGTCATAAATATGCTCACTCTAACAATTTGTCCAACAAATTTATTATATGTAATAAAGCTAGAAAACCAATTGAAAGAAAGAAAGAAATAAGACGTTGATGAAGTTGAGGGTAGTAAGATCAAAAGAAATAGGGATTTTATAAGTCTAAGTCGCACGATGTGCAAAGCTAGAATATTTAATGTTCATCTAAAAAATGAAAGATACGTGGACAGTTTCAAAAATTGAGTTGACTTGCAATCATGATTTGGTGACTCCGAGCAAGAAAAATCTCATTCAAACACGAAAAGATATAATTGTTGTTGCTTGAATTTTAATCGAAACTTTAAACAGCGCTGAAGTTGGGACAAGTAAAATGGTAAATGTTTTTTTTGTGAAATAGGAGGGATGAAAAATGTGCGTTTCAATGAAAAGGATATTCGAAATGTCGTGCGCGATATAAGACGTGACACAATAGATTCAAACGATTTCCAAGCAGCATTGCAATACCTGAAAATACTTTCGGCAAAAAATCCTTTATATTTTTTTCGATATCAAACGAGATGAAGATAATCGCATCGCATACATTTTGTGGATAGATTACTAATCAATCATAGTTTACAAAAATTTTGGGGATGTCATGACATTTGATATTATTTATCGGACGAACAAGTCTTCCATGCCATTTGTTTCGTTCACGGGGGTAAATCATCATTATTATTCCATCTTGTTTGGTTTTGCATTGATTAATGATGAAAAAGAGGATACTTTTATATGAGTTTTTGAAACTTTGCTTCAAGCGATGAACAATAAGGCACCAGTTACCTTTATAACTGATCAGGACAAAGCTATGAGTAATGCGATTGCTAGGGTTCTTCATGCACTTTGCACATGGCATATTAGTAACAAATTTTCTGAGAATTACATACATTATATAATGAGTATCCAATATTTGAACATGATTTTAACTAGTGTGAGTATAAATCATTGACTCCAATCACTTTATGAGATTAAGAACAAATTGATCAAGGCGTACACAAAGATTTTTTTGTAGCGGGAACAACAACTACATCCAGGAGTGAGGTAATGAACAATTTATTCGATGACTATGTGAATGCGACAACGAGTATCAAGGAATTTGTACTAACGGACGTTGTGCAGTAGCCATCTAGTTCGCGTGTATTACTAGTGGACGCTGTGCAGTAGCCATCTTGAGTCATGTCTGCGTGCGCATATTGGTCAATGGAGGGAGTCAGTTAGCAAAGTGCAAGCAGTTAGGGAGTCGAGCAAAGCAAAATCAGTAGCATGACTGTCCGCTAATAATATTAGCAGACATATAGTAAAGCAATTAATTAAGTGTAAGACCCCGAATTTTATGAAATAAAAGTATTCAATTTTTCTTATAATTACAATTCAGTAAATGGTTAAATTGGTAAAAAGTTAAAGTTATGGGTGAAATGTGAAATTTTTTCAAAATACACAAGTGGTTATAAAATAATCATTGTTGTCGGGGAATATTCGTTTGGTCGTGAAATATTCTTTCTGTCGGGGAATATTCGTACGACGGCGCAGCTATTTGTGGGCCCCATAACGAATAACTGTCGGGTGAAGAAAATGATAAATTTGAGTTTTTACAAATAACGGCGTAGTTGTTACCGTTAACACTGTTGGAATACCCGGTGGTTAAAATACAGTAATACGCGTTATTGCACAGTAGCACACGGTATTGCATAGTATTTTTGAAATTATTGATTCTTACGTAAGAAGGCACTACTCAATAATTGTTACAGTAGTTACTGTTCAATATTTTATTTTATTGATTCAATAATTGCTACGTTGAAATTTTATATTATTGTTGTTCAATAATTGTTGTTGCACAGTATTTTCCATTATCAGATCAATAATTCATATTATTTGAATAGTATTATTAGATAGCATTATTGGCAATGTCTAGAAAGTTCTGTCTAAGGAGAGGTTTGGTCATCTAATTGTGCGCCAGTAAGGAGAAATTCTTATTGGAAAGCCCCCTCTTTCCTGGGAACGGCCTGGTTGTCATAAATGTGATTCTGTAATATTATTTGTGAATAATTAATTATTGATTCATATGATAAGAAAATATTTATTTTATGTGGATATAAATGAGGGATATATTTTTGTGGTAAAAAAATGAAGGAGTTAATGTTGAGATTTTTATCCGTATTTTTATCGGAATGGAGGTATTAAAAATCAGGGTTTTTGAGATATTTTGCGGGTGTTATAATTTTTAATCCGACCGTTGGATCGTGGTAATTTTTGGATATGTTATACATATATAAGTTGAGTATATGTTCACAAATTTTGAACCGTTAAAAATGAACGTATGATTTATTATGAATTTTACGAGATGACTGGTTCAGAAATTGTTGAATTTTCGGAGTTTATCATTTTGGTGGAAAATTTTAGAATTAGTGGGCCCCACTTGTGGTTGGTGAAGAAATGTGCTGAATTATATTTCAAATGTGGTGGGTGGGAATAGTAGCAGGTAAAGCCATCAGGTTGCAGGTCAAACCTACCAAAATTTTCCTATAAATAGAGGGCTAAGTTAGAATTAAAAATCACACCAGAAACATAAGCTTTCTCTCTTTCTCTCTCTATATTATGAAGCATATTTTGTGAGTTTTTAGATACTTGGTGAGTTGCTATTCATCAGTGCAAGTTTCCTTCAGCATCATATCTGATATCCAGTCAGAAGTACTGCTCTTTTGAGGTAAGGGATAGTAAGGGATAGTAATGAATTTTAAGGGTTGTTATGATTTTCAGTTTCGTAATTTTTCTGATCTTCAAAAATTATGAAAAAATTTGAAATGATATTTTGATGAGTTTTATTGATTGTGTCCAAAAATGGTGATTTTTGGATGTATAGATTGAGAGTTATGAATCTTACGGGAAAAGACTATTTTAAAAGTAACCGCTTATAATTCCTTGTGGTTAACTCTAAAATTGATGAAATTTTTATTGGGAGTACATGTGTATGATAGAAGTATACTCTGTAAATTTCAGAATTTTTGGACAAAAGTACAATTTTTGATAAATGTCTAAATATTCGGTGGTTTTGGCCATGTGAAAAATAGTAAATGACTTTTAAAAATTCTGAGAAAAATATATGTTCACTATGGGACTATATTATGCTAAATCTCAGAAAAGAAATATTTTTGGAACTGATTTGGTATTTTTCATGAAAATGGTCTAGTTATGAGTAAATGAATTAAATATGTTTTGTGAAGAAAGAAAATTGGAAAATAGGATTTTATGGCTTGAGAATCCTATATGAGGTATATGCAGATTTTTGATGAGGGTTTTGGTTATTGATGATGAAATTGTAAGAGTTGGCATTTTATGATGATTAAATGCATTAATTAGTAAAGTGTAAACAATTAAAATAAATTGTTTATAAATTTAAGTAATGTTATTCTTTCAATATCATTATACCGAAATATTGGTATGAATTTTATTGTAGAATTTCTATCTTTTGTGTTGGGGTTACTATTCATGAGTTACGAATATTACTTTTGAGATTAAAACTATATGTTGATCATATTATTTTTATCATCATATATAACATTTTTATAACCCTGATGTTGAAATTCTCTTTCACTGGAGTGTAAAGATGGGTAGATTATTGGATGATCATGACTAGGGTTCTCTTTGGCCTGTAGTGCAAAGTTGAATTGTGACTGGTATGATCATGACCATTGAATTTATAATTGAATATCTTAAGCTTAAGTGCAAAGGTGAATTGATCAACATGGTTATAATTATTGTTTATATAAATTCTGAAATGATTATATATTTCTTTGAGATATGAATATATTTGGCCTGTAGTGCAAATATGAATTGTTGAAGAATATCTTTGGCCTGTAGTGCAAAGATGACCTGTTGATGAATATCTTTGGCCTGTAGTGCAAAGATGAATTATTGATGAATATCTTTGGCCTGTAGTGCAAAGATGAACTGTTGTTGAATATCTTTGGCCGTAGTGCAAAGATGGTTTTATTAGTATGATTATGAACAGGAACTGTGATTTGGTATAACCATGATCTTTGATGTTTCAGGTAAAGACAGGTGATGAAAATATTCTTCGTCCTGGGTGCGAAGAAAAATTTATAGTCACAATTATGATTATGAGTTATTCATATGATTGTGTAAAGGAACTGTTGAGTGATGTTACATGGATAAAACATTGTTGGTGGATTTTTAACATGGAGAAGATAATAGACTTTATAGTCTATTTGACTCTTCTAATGGATTGCTCGTTCCGCTGCAACTATGGTTGAATTTTTTATCATTTACCATATGTTCTAAATCTCTGATTTATTATTGATGAAGGCTATTGATAATTTAATTATCTTTAGTCATGATATTCTTTACTGAGCTAGTTGTGCTCACCCTTTTGCTTCACAATTCCTTTCAGGTAATAAGAGTGTAGCTGGGTCGAGCGAGGGTAACGGGAAAATAGAACGGTGGTCTCTAGCTGTGGATGTTCTCCCGAAGCAGTATAGAAAAGTTCATTTAGTAGTTATATTTGGTGAATCCAATAGGGTAAGGTGTACCCAACGTTGGAAGGGTGGTTTGCCACTATCGTACAAGATGTCTAATGACATACAACCTCGTGTCATCATAAGACAGGGATGTGCTCATCCACTTGCTGAGTATATATACGAGCACTACCTATATAATCTTGGTGTTTGTTTGAAGTATAATTCTCAGTTAGATACAGTGGAGATAATGATAAGTCAAGAGAAGACTCGCCATTGGGAAGAATATGATAGTAATCTTCTCGTTTTTCTTTGGGGTCTATTGGGTAAACCAAGGATAATTCTGTGGCCATATGATATCTATCACAACCTAGAAGCATGGCCTCCCATGTACGAAGGTTTCCTTGAGCACTTCCCAAAGATTCTAGTTTCTAAAACAGTTTTTGACTATACCTTTATGTAAGGTGTTATTGTGAGGTGATGTCCACGGTTGGAACATGAGTCACATTTGGTATATATTTGTATCCAAACTCACAGCATATGTGTTGTTGTATTTTGCACGACAATTGTTGTAATAAAGTTGTAGTTGTTTTCTGTACCATGTATTTGGCGACTCAAAATGGGTTGGATGGAATGGACCTATTTTGGGGTCGTTACATTAAGGGAGTCAGTTAGCAAAGCAAACAAGCAGTGAGAGAGTCAGTAACATGACCGTCTGCTAGTAATACTGGCGGACGCATATCAGTAGCATGTCTGTCCGTTACTATTACTACAGAATCAGTAGCCTCCAAGTCCACACCAAACAATTCAAGTTGCAAATCTACAAATCCCCACAAACAATCCAAGTTAATCTTCACAAACAATCCAAGCTGCAATCGAAGTTATATATCCCCAAATAATACAAACTTGCAAATCCTACACACAATCCAAGCTGCAAATCTGGAAACCCCCAAACACCAAACAATCCAAGTTGCATATCCCCAAACAATCCAAACATGCAAACCCAACAAACAATCCAAGTTGCAAAACCCCAATCAATCCGAACCTGCAGCTGAGCATACCCTATTACCAACAATCCAATCCACACAAACAATCCAAACATATACAAACCATATAGACATCTATTACCAACTATGTCCATACTAAAAGAAAATTAGATACACGCTAATTCAATCCTATTTAGTTGACAACTTCATGGAATCCAAATTCACGATGATGTCAAAACATAACAATTGTATAATAAGTGTTGGGATTGATTCATACTTCAATGGGTCCGACCAATGACTGCTAGGAAGGATAATCTTGGAGTTGGGTTTGACTAATATTTTGGGTATATGATTTTCTAGTTATTATAAAAAAAATAGTATGTGGATCATTGTAGAGTATGAGAGATACATATATAAATACATCAGATAACAAGACTATTCACTATTTGATAAATTTAACTATATCTCGAGTTGCTTATTTTTTGTTCTTTAATTTCTGTGAAATTGTTTGCAATATTCGATCTTAAATCTAACCATAAGAAACAAACAAACAAACAACAAAAGTTTACATATATTATTAAACATACCCATATAATCGATGATAAGACGTCCGTTAAGAGTAACTTCCTGCTGGGAAAGGAAAGAAGGCTTCCCCATAAAGTGCAGGGGGTGCGTAGCGGTAGGCTACGACATTGTTACCGGTGTCCGAATTGGAGTCACCGGCATGGACAGGATGCATGAGGATAGTAATATGGGACATAAGAATGCAAAATAAGGAGAATAAAAATGTAGCTTGGTTCATAATTATGCTCAAGGACTTCATGGTACAAAATTAAAAATAATTAGTTGATGGTTTAATTTTGATAGTTAAGCTATGGAAGGGAGACATGATTAATTTATAGTGTATGAAGCATAAACAACAGACTTTTCAACTAATAAAAAAATCAAGTAAGTAGGGAAAAAGAAATTATAAAGTATAAGTGCCTAACATGAGGTAGAATTTAAAATACAACTCTTGTATATGATTTGGGTTCGTAGGGGATATTGATTTCACTTTTTTAATTATACATTTAATATTATTTTTATAATTATTTTAGTGACACTTAACACTATAAACTAGCACTATAAACAAGATAGATAGTTTAAAAGTGAAAATAAGTCTCTAATTTTGGAACAGATTAAAAATGAAGGTCAATAAACAATGAACACCAATTAGGTAGAGAAAAAGAAAAGAAAATTATATAAATACATATGCAATGAACGTTTTTGTAGGCTCATTTTTAGCATGTCGAAGGTTCCAATTATAAAATGAGCTATACATCAGGAAGATTTCTCATTAAAAATGTAACGCCCCCAAAATAGGTCCATTCCATCCAACCCATTCTGAGTCGCCAAATACATGGTACAGATAACAACTACAACTTTATTACAATAATTGTCGTGCAAAATACAACAACACATATGCTATGAGTTTGGGTACAAATATATACCAACTGTGACTCATGTCCCAACCTTGGATAGCACGTCACAATGACACCTTACATAAAGGTATAGTCAAAAACTGTTTTAAAAATTAGAATCTTTGGGAAGTGCTCAAGGAAACCCTCGTACATGGGAGGCCATGCTTTTAGGTTATGATAGACATCATATGGCCACAGAATTATCCCTGGTTGACCCAATAGACCCCAAAGAAAAATGAGAAGATTACTATCATATTCTTCCCAATGGCGAGTCTTCTCTTGACATATCATTATCTCCACTGTCTCTAATTGAGAAATATACTTCAACCAAACTCCAAGATCATATAGGTAGTGCTTGTAGATATACTCAACAAGTGGATGTGCACAACCTTGTCTTATGATGACACGAGGTTGTATGTCATTAGACATCTTGTATGATAGTGGCAAAACACCCTTCCAACGTTGGGTTCGCTTCACCCTAGATGATTCACCAAATATAATTACTAAATGATGACCACCGTTCTATTCCCCTGTTACCCCCGCTCGACCCAGCTACACTCTTATTACCTGAAAGGAATTGTGAAACAGAAGGGTGAGCACAACTAGCTCAGTAAAGAATATCATGACTAAAGATAAATAAGTTATCAATAGCCTTCAACAGAATTAAATCAGAGATTTAGAACATATGGTAGATGATAAAAATTTCAACCATAGTTGCAGCGGAACGAGCAATCCATTAGAAGAGTCAAATAGACTATAAAGTCTATTATCTTCTCTATGTTAAAAGCCCACCAACAATATTTTATCCCTGTAACATCAATCAACAATTCTTGTCCACAATCACATGTATAACTCATAATCATAATTGTAGTTCTAAATTCCTCTTCTCATCCAGAACAAAGATAATTTTCATCACTTTGTCTTTACCTGAAACATCAAAGATCATGGTTATACCAAATCACATTTCTTGTTCATAATCATACTAATAACTTCATCTTTGTACTACGGCCAAAGATATTCATTTGTATCACCAGTTGGTCATGTTCATCTCAACACATGTTCATCTTTGCACTACTGGCCAAAGATATTCAACAACATGTCATCTTTCCACTACGGGCCAAAGATATTCATCAACAATTCATCTTTGCACTACAGGCCAAAGATATTCATCAACAATTCATCTTTGCACTACAGGCCAAAGATATTCCTCAACAGTTCATATTTGCACTACAGGCCAAATATATTCATCAACCGTTCATATTTGCACTACAGGCCAAATATATTATTATCTCAAAGAATATATAATCATTTCAGAATTTATATAACCAATAATTATAACCATGTTAATCAATTCACCTTTGCACTTAAGCTAAAGATATTCAATAACAATTCATCTTTGCACTATAGGCCAAAGATATTCAATAACTGTTCATCTTTGCACTACGGCCAAAGATATTCCTTAACAGTTCATCTTTGCACTATAGGCCAAAGATATTCAATAACTGTTCATCTTTACACTCAAGTAAAAGAGAAATTCAACATCAGGGTCATAAAAATGTTATATATGATAATAAAAATAATATAATCAATAAATAGTTTTAATCTCAAGAGTAATATTCATAAATCAACTATAATTTGGTTAGAAAAAGAAACCAATTTTGTCATGAATAGTAACTCGTGAATAGTAACCCATGAATAGTAACTCGTGAATAGTAACTCGTGAATAGTAATTCATGAATAGTAACTCATGAATAGTAACTCGTGAATAGTAACTAGTGAATACTAACTCATGAATAATAACTCGTGAATAGTAACTCATGAATAGTAACTTATGAATAGTAACTCGTGAATAGTAACTCGTGAATAGTAACTCATGAATAGTAACCCCGACATGAAAAGATAAGAATTTCACAAGAAAAATCTTACCAATATTCTGGTATAATGATATTGAAAGAAATAATATCATTTTAAAAAAATACATCCCTTATTATCCCTTACAATCCCTTACTATCCCTTACCTCAAAAGAGCAGTACTCCTGACTGGAATAATGCTGAACGAACTTGCACCGTATAGCAACACTCAAGATATCAAAATACTCACAAGAATACACTCGATAATATAGAGAGAGAAATAGAGAGAAAACTTCAGTTTCTGGTGTGTTTTTCAATTCTAACCTAAGCACCCTATTTATAGGAAAATGCTTAGAACACCAAAGCAGAAAATTGAATATAATAATATATTTATAACCAAATTTTCCTTAGCCCACCACATCAAAAACACATTTTCCACACAAATGCACCAAAAATGAAAAACATGTTTTAAACAATTTTTGTTACAAAATCAATTCAGACTCAATAATTCGGAACTTCAATAATTCGTAATAAATAGTCTTTTTATCAGAAAATTCGAATCTCGCGAGTTTTTATAGGAAATTCAATTCTCTACAATTTTGCAGAAGAAAGTTTTTCTAAATTCCAAACAGAAATTGACTGAAATCCATAAACGGATGATTTTACAGTCTATAATAAATTTTCGGTCAAGAATTGTGTCCACCAACACACAAAATACGTGTTAAACATTTAATCCAACAAAAATACTCTTCCTCCTCATATACTCATATATCCCACATTCATTGTAAAAATATCACCGTTAATATATTATTAAAATAATATATTTAAATGAATTATTTTATCAGAAAAAGATAAAATATTAATTTTCAACAATTGTCACATTTAAAAATTTTCTCCATCTATATCCACATAAAATCAATATTTTCCTCATCATATAAATCAATAATTAATTATTCACAAATAATATTACAGAATCACAGTACTGGCAACCAGGCCGTTCCCAGGAAAGAGGTGGCTTTCCAATAAGGATTTCTCCTTAGTGGCGCGTAATTAGATGACCAAACCTCTCCTTAGACAGAACTTTCTAGACATTGCCAATAATGCTATCTAATAATATTATTCAGATAATATGAATTATTGCTCCGACAATAGAAAATACTGTGTAGTGACAATTATTAAAGCAATAGTAATATAAAATATCAACGTAGCAATTATTGAATCAACAAAGTAATTACTGTAACAATTTTTGAGTAGTGCCTTCTTACGTAAGAATCAATAATTCAAAAATGATGTGCAATACCGTGTGCTACTGTGCAACAACACGTATTACTTTACTTTACCCACCGGGTATTCCAACAGTATTAACGGTAACAACTACGCCGTTATTTGTAAAAACTCAATTTTTTGTCGTTATCTTAATCCGACCGTTTTCAGTTATGGGACCCACAAATAGCTGCGCCGTCGTACGAATATTCCACGACCAACCGAATATTCCCCGACAACAATGATTATTTTATAACCACTTGCTTATTTTAAAAAATTTTCACATTTCACCCATAACTTTAAACTTTTATCAATTTAACCATTTACTGAATAGTAATCATAAGAAAAATTGAATACTTTTATTTCATAAAATTTGGGGTCTTACAATCTCCCCTCCTTATGAAATTTCGTACCCGAAATTTACGTACCTGGTATTTCAAAGAGTTGAGAATACCTTGCTTTCATTTCAGATTTTATCTTCCCTGTCATCATGATTTCTCCATTGCTCATATCCTGTATTTCAGATATCATTCTAGAATACAGCTTCAAAAACAAAGGTTAATTTAACAAATTAACATATCACATAATATCCCGATATTATGACTGACCAACAAATAAGCTTAGGTAGGACACACTAGCGAAGGATTTACTCGTCTCTCCCCTCCTAGTCCTATTCCCCGATCTCCGCCAGAGATCATATCCCTAAGCTCTGATACCAAATGTGACTCTCATGGTGCTTCAACCACAGCACCTCACAATGGTACCTATCAGTTTGTCACCGCAGAACGGCGTCCCCTACGGAGAGTCTGGCTTCGGTGCATCCCCCATCAACAGGAAGTCACCAGCGAGAGGCTCGGGGCTCTTTACTTATGGCTCTGATACCAAATGTAACGCCCCCAAAATAGGTCCATTCCATCCAACCCATTCTGAGTCGCCAAATACATGGTACAGATAACAACTACAACTTTATTACAACAATTATCGTGCAAAATACAACAATACATATGCTATGAGTTTGGGTACAAATATATACCAACTGTAACTCATGTCCCAACCTTGGATAGCACGTCACAATGACACCTTACATAAAGGTATAGTCAAAAACTGTTTTAAAAATTAGAATCTTTGGGAAGTGCTCAAGAAAACCCTCATACATGGGAGGCCATGCTTCTAGGTTATGATAGACATCATATGGCCACAGAATTATCCCTGGTTGACCCAATAGACCCCAAAGAAAAATGAGAAGATTACTATCATATTCTTCCCAATGGCGAGTCTTCTCTAGACATATCATTATCTCCACTGTCTCTAATTGAGAAATATACTTCAACCAAACTCCAAGATCATATAGGTAGTGCTTGTAGATATACTCAACAAGTGGATGTGCACAACCTTGTCTTATGATGACACGAGGTTGTATGTCATTAGACATCTTGTATGATAGTGGCAAAACACCCTTCCAACGTTGGGTTCGCTTCACCCTAGATGATTCACCAAATATAATTACTAAATGATGACCACCGTTCTATTCTCCTGTTACCCCCGCTCGACCCAGCTACACTCTTATTACCTAAAAGGAATTGTGAAACAGAAGGGTGAGCACAACTAGCTCAGTAAAGAATATCATGACTAAAGATAAATAAGTTATCAATAGCCTTCAACAGAATTAAATCAGAGATTTAGAACATATGGTAGATGATAAAAATTTCAACCATAGTTGCAGCGGAACGAGCAATCCATTAGAAGAGTCAAATAGACTATAAAGTCTATTATCTTCTCTATGTTAAAAGCCCACCAACAATATTTTATCCCTGTAACATCAATCAACAATTCTTGTCCACAATCACATGTATAACTCATAATCATAATTGTAGTTCTAAATTCCTCTTCTCATCCAGAATAAAGATAAGTTTCATCACTTTGTCTTTACCTGAAACATCAAAGATCGTGGTTATACCAAATCATATTTCTTGTTCATAATCATACTAATAACTTCATCTTTGTACTACGGCCAAAGATATTCATTTGTATCACCAGTTGGTCATGTTCATCTCAACACATGTTCATCTTTGCACTACTGGCCAAAGATATTCAACAACATGTCATCTTTCCACTACGGGCCAAAGATATTCATCAACAATTCATCTTTGCACTACAGGCCAAAGATATTCATCAACAATTCATCTTTGCACTACAGGCCAAAGATATTCCTCAACAGTTCATATTTGCACTACAGGCCAAATATATTCATCAATCGTTCATATTTGCACTACAGGCCAAATATATTATTATCTCAAAGAATATATAATCATTTCAGAATTTATATAACCAATAATTATAACCATGTTAATCAATTCACCTTTGCACTTAAGCTAAAGATATTCAATAACAATTCATCTTTGCACTATAGGCCAAAGATATTCAATAACTGTTCATCTTTGCACTACGGCCAAAGATATTCCTTAACAGTTCATCTTTGCACTATAGGCCAAAGATATTCAATAACTGTTCATCTTTACACTCAAGTAAAAGAGAAATTCAACATCAGGGTCATAAAAATGTTATATATGATAATAAAAATAATATAATCAATAAATAGTTTTAATCTCAAGAGTAATATTCATAAATCAACTATAATTTGGTTAGAAAAAGAAACCAATTTTGTCATGAATAGTAACTCGTGAATAGTAACCCATGAATAGTAACTCGTGAATAGTAACTCGTGAATAGTAATTCATGAATAGTAACTCATGAATAGTAACTCGTGAATAGTAACTAGTGAATACTAACTCATGAATAATAACTCGTAAATAGTAACTCATGAATAGTAACTTATGAATAGTAACTCGTGAATAGTAACTCGTGAATAGTAACTCATGAATAGTAACCCCGACATGAAAAGATAAGAATTTCACAAGAAAAATCTTACCAATATTCTGGTATAATGATATTGAAAGAAATAATATCATTTTAAAAAAATACATCCCTTATTATCCCTTACAATCCCTTACTATCCCTTACCTCAAAAGAGCAGTACTCCTGACTGGAATAATGCTGAACGAACTTGCACCGTATAGCAACACTCAAGATATCAAAATACTCACAAGAATACACTCGATAATATAGAGAGAGAAATAGAGAGAAAACTTCAGTTTCTGGTGTGTTTTTCAATTCTAACCTAAGCACCCTATTTATAGGAAAATGCTTAGAACACCAAAGCAGAAAATTGAATATAATAATATATTTATAACCAAATTTTCCTTAGCCCACCACATCAAAAACACATTTTCCACACAAATGCACCAAAAATGAAAAACATGTTTTAAACAATTTTTGTTACAAAATCAATTCAGACTCAATAATTCGGAACTTCAATAATTCGTAATAAATAGCCTTTTTATCAGAAAATTCGAATCTCGCGAGTTTTTATAGGAAATTCAATTCTCTACAATTTTGCAGAAGAAAGTTTTTCTAAATTCCAAACAGAAATTGACTGAAATCCATAAACGGATGATTTTACAGTCTATAATAAATTTTCGGTCAAGAATTGTGTCCACCAACACACAAAATACGTGTTAAACATTTAATCCAACAAAAATACTCTTCCTCCTCATATACTCATATATCCCACATTCATTGTAAAAATATCACCGTTAATATATTATTAAAATAATATATTTAAATGAATTATTTTATCAGAAAAAGATAAAATATTAATTTTCAACAATTGTCACATTTAAAAATTTTCTCCATCTATATCCACATAAAATCAATATTTTCCTCATCATATAAATCAATAATTAATTATTCACAAATAATATTACAGAATCACAGTACTGGCAACCAGGCCGTTCCCAGGAAAGAGGGGGCTTTCCAATAAGGATTTCTCCTTAGTGGCGCGCAATTAGATGACCAAACCTCTCCTTAGACAGAACTTTCTAGACATTACCAATAATGCTATCTAATAATATTATTCAGATAATATGAATTATTGCTCCGACAATAGAAAATACTGTGTAGTGACAATTATTAAAGCAATAGTAATATAAAATATCAACGCAGCAATTATTGAATCAACAAAGTAATTACTGTAACAATTTTTGAGTAGTGCCTTCTTACGTAAGAATCAATAATTCAAAAATGATGTGCAATACCGTGTGCTACTGTGCAACAACGCGTATTACTTTACTTTACCCACCGTGTATTCCAACAGTATTAACGGTAACAACTACGCCGTTATTTGTAAAAACTCAATTTTTTGTCGTTATCTTAATCCGACCGTTTTCAGTTATGGGACCTACAAATAGCTGCGCCGTCGTACGAATATTCCACGACCAAACGAATATTCCCCGACAACAATGATTATTTTATAACCACTTGCTTATTTTAAAAAAATTTCACATTTCACCCATAACTTTAAACTTTTATCAATTTAACCATTTACTGAATAGTAATCATAAGAAAAATTGAATACTTTTATTTCATAAAATTCGGGGTCTTACAAAAAACTCCCCTTGTTCTCCATTGCTGACTTTTGGAGGAAATACAAGAATAATTAACTAAAAACATGACCAATAAAAAAAATGAAATTATTGACAAATGGTAACTGTATAACAATATTCTCTATTTAATTTTAAAAAATCTTGTTTGCTTGTTTGTTTTTCTTTTTTTCTATGAGGGGTTTTTTTAAATAATACACATAAAATATTCTATACGTTTGTAAGTTACGTCAACCTGGTTTTAAAAACATTAAATTTTAAGATTTTATAGAAACGCAAATCTTAAATTTTTTATTTGTCAATAATAATTACACGCAGTGCCTGGAATTCCACCAATTAATTCTACTGCTTAAAATACTTTTCATGTGTTATACTCCATACGTAGGACTGAACAAAAAACGGATAAAATCGAATCACCGAACCGAACCTAATTTTTTTGGTTACTTGGTATTTTTTTGTAATTCGGTTATATCCGATTTTATTTTCGGTTTTCGAATTTAATTTTCAATTTTGGGTTATTCGGTTAACCAAATAACCGAAATAAGAAGAAAAAAAAAGGAAGTCTTCGTTGTTATTCACTTATTCTTCTCTCACAATCACAGACTCACAGTCATTACACTCTTACTCGCTCATCTCTCATGGTCTCACCTCTCAATCTCATCTCTCACCCTCAAATCTCACCTCTCACCATCAAATATATCTGCTCAATCGATCTCTCATCTCTCACTCTCAGATCTTATAACCCAAATCGATCTCTCACTTCTCACCCTCATATCTTAAAACCCAAATCCATACCTAAAAGCTTATAACTAGTTCAATCAATTAAATCTTCGTTTTCATTGTTTTCATCAGTTAGAAAGCCCAAGCCAGCGACAGCTGCTCCGTTGGCGAGTGAGAAGGAAGATGAAAATGCCCAATTCTCAAATTTGGGTATGGTGGAGCGACCGAGGATCACAAAGTTTTTTAGGAAAAACTTGTTATTAGGAAAGCAGATGAGAGGTCATGGGATGCTTACTCAAATGGGAACATGCCTCTATTCCCAAATATTAGAAATGCCCATCATGGTTCAAATTGGTCACAATTCAACAATGTGAAGCAGGTAGGCACGGTAGAAATTTACAACCCTCGTACTCCACCAAAAAATCTACACTAGCCAGTTAGAAAAAAAATCAGACTCTTTATTTCTTAATTTCGATTATTACCCGAACAACTGAATAGTAAATTCGGTAATTTAGTTACTTGTTCGGATACCAAAATTATACAAATTTTAATTTTCGGTTATAACCGAATAGTCTATTCGGTTCAGTTATAACCGAATAATCAGTCTTATCCATACATTACACAATAAAATTTATTTTGTTAATTTTAATTTTTTGATAACGAAATAGTCTCATCTTTTATGTTAGTGTAAAATGACAAATTCATCCCAAGTTTATCCTCACAATTTTGTCACGTTATCCTTTTGTTAATGGGAAATGATATTTCTATATGTAATTTTGATATTTTCACAGTACTCTTCTCACATAAAGGTGGGACCCACCCTACTCCTGTGAGAAAAGATCATGTGGAAATATAAAAATTACATGTGAAAATAGTGCTCCCCTTTGCTAATTAAATACTTTATAAATCATAAAATCAATAGGCTCAAGTATGAACATATTTATGTATGCATCCAAAATGTGTAACACTGTGACTTGAAGAATTCTTTGTAAATCATTTGTGTAAAAGTTCTTAGTGAACTGTTATATTTGTGATTACTCTTCTTAGTGGAATATCCCTACTCACGCAATAAAAGAGAGGACTTTTGTGTTCTGAAACTCTTAAAAATTATCTCATGTTCTTTAATTTTTGCATTCTGTTGTAAAATTATAATGGATGTCTAGATTCATATAATGGATGTCTAGATTCATTTTTCTTATCTTTGATTTTAATGATTTTGAAACTCCCATGATCATTGAGTTATGAAACTCATGACCTTTGAGTTTTGTAACCTCCTAGTATTGATATTCTTATATATATAAATAATAGCATTGTAAAGTGAGTGAGACACATCAAAATACAATGAAAATGTTCTCTTTCCTCTAATCATCTTTGTTCTTAATTTTAGTAATCTTTTATAACACATTCCATATTATGTCACTCTACTTTTTTATATTCGTGACTTATTTCTACATTTGTTCACTAAATTTAGAACTGTTCATTTTCTGATAATCTTTGAAGGGTTTTTCTTAAACAATTTCGTTGTACTTGATCAATCAATTAACTTGCTTAACTAATTTGGTAACATCTCTTTAAAAAGAAAATTTAAAGAATTTATTCAATCCCTCTTCTAAATATTTTTGTGCCTATCTAGGAATAACATATTGTAGATCGGCTTGGTATGGTCTGGTCTAACTTGGGTCTGTTATGCCTTGGGCTTTAACTAGGCCAAGTCAAGTCATTGACTTTGATCTGACAGACCAGGTCAGGACATGCCTTGGTCTTTAAAGTCTAGTTTGGTTAGGTTTGCAGGCCAAGCTAGGTTAAGCCTAGTTTGGTATGGACCACCCATTTTTTTAACTTTTAATGTTAAATATTACAAACAAAAACTATAAAATATAAACTAATAAATTTTTTAATTAAGAAGTAGAATATTTACAAGAAATTAACTTATTATTAATGTTTAACATTAAAAGTTGGTTTATTGATGAATTAATTAATGTTAATATTTAAAATTAAAACTAACAAATAATATTAACAACATTTTAATGTTAAACATTATTATTTAGAAGAAACTAACTTATTATTTATATTTAATCAACTAAATTTTAATGTTAGATATTAAATAAACTAACTAGTATATTAATTTAATATATTTATAAGAAATCAATAATGAATAATTAAAATTTTAAATTTTATTGATGTATTAATTAAAATTAATGTATTGCACCTTACAAATTAAAACTAATGACTTAGTGTGACGCCCCCAAAATTAGGTATACATCACCCATCTTGGGTCGTCAGATACATGGTACAGAATACAAATACAACTTACTAATACAACTGTCGTGTACAATACGACAAAACATAACTGTGAGTTTGAATACAATTATTGTCTACTAGAGACTATACATGTGACGCCCCCAAAATAGGTATACAACACCCATTCTGAGTCGCCAAAATACATGGTACAGAAACAACTACATCTTTATTATTACAACACAAGAACTGTGAGTTTAAATACAAATATTGTCATTTAGACAATATCCACACTCAAATAAGCCCTCATTACAATTATTGATACATTATTTCACAAAAATAGTGAGGACTACTAAAGTAACTTCTAGAACCATCATTCCATACCCCGACTAGTACTCGCTACATTCTCGCCCCCTGAGAAAAATGGAACAAAAAGGAAAAGGGTGAGCTCAACTAGCCCAGTAAAGAACATTATGACTAAGATAATACAGAACAAATTATCGTTAGTCTTCAACAGGGAAAAATCTAATAGAATACAATAGACAACAAGTTTTAAATCAATAACTGCAGCGGAAACAGCAAACCATTAGAAGAGTCAAGTAGAGAATGAGTTCTACTATCTTCTAAGATTTAAAAGTCCATCATCAATATTTTATCCCTGTAACAACAATCAATAACCATCTTTAATCAAATATTCATCTTTGCACTACAGGCCAAAGATATTCATTTGTATCACCAGTCGGTCATGTTCATCTCAACACCTGTTCATCTTTGCACTACGGGCCAAAGATATTCATCAGTTAATCATTCATCTTTGCACTACGGCCAAAGATATTCAGTAATATCATCATTTAGGACTGAGGATGATGAAAAATATATTAAAGAAAACGAATCCAGTGAAACAAAATAACAAATATTAAGGATTCGTATTTCGATTTATCCATGTCCAAAAATACCTTATAATTATTCATAGTGAAGTAGAATTCAAGAATGATCAAAACATGGATACAATCAAAGCTAGTACCCAGAATAGATATTTTGGACGAAAAGAAGAAAATTTTATTTTTCGGTGAATAGTAACTCGTGAATAGTAACTCGTGAATAGTAATTCATGAATAGTAACCCCGACGTGAAAAGTTCCAAATTTGATAAAAATTTCCAACCAATATTTCGGCATAATGATATTGAAGAAATAATATCATTTTTGAATAAAATAACATCCCTTACCTCGTACAGACAGTACTTCTGGTCGGAATACCGGTATAAGGCTGAAAGACACTTGTTGATGAATAGAAACTCTCAAAGTATCTAAATACTCACAAAATACACTCAATAATCTAGAGAGAGAAAGAGAGAAAACTTGTTTCTGGTGTGATTTTCAATTCTAACTTAGCCCTCTATTTATAGGAAAATGTTAGCACGCCGAAGCAGACTTAACCTGCAACCTGATGGCTTTACCTGCTACTATTCCCACCCACCACATTTGAATAAAAATCTCAGCACATTTCTTCACCAACCAAGAGTGGGGCCCACCAATTCTAGAATTTTCTACCAAAATGATTAACTCCGAAAATTCAACAATTTCTGAACCAGTCATCTCGTAAAATTCATAATAAATCATACGTTCATTTTTAACGGTTCAAAATTTGTGGACATATACTCAACTTATATATGTATAACATATCCAAAAATTACCACGATCCAACGGTCGGATTAAAAATTATAACTCCCGCAAAATATCTCAAAAACCCTGATTTTTAATACCTCCATTCCGACAAAAATACTGATAAAAACCTCAACATTAACTCCTTCATTTTTAACCACAAAAATATATCCCTCATTTATATCCACAAAAATAAATATTTCCTTATCATATGAATCAATAATTAATTATTTACAAATAATATTACAGAATCACATTTATGACAACCAGGCCGTTCCCAGGAAAGAGGGGGCTTTCCAATAAGGATTTCTCCTTACTGGCGCGCAATTAGATGACCAAACCTCTCCTTAGACAGAACTTTCTAGACATTGCCAATAATGTTATCTAATAATATTATTCAAATAATATGAATTATTGATCTGATAATGGGAAATACTGTGTAGTGACAATTATTGAAACAACAGTAATATAAAATATCAACGCAGCAATTATTGAATCAATAAAATAAAATACTGAACAGTAATTACTGTAACCATTATTGAGTAGTGCCTTCTTACGTAAGAATCAATAATTGGTGCAATACAGTGTGCTACTGTGTAACAACGCGTATTACTGTGTTTTAACCACCGGGTATTCCAACAGTATTAACGGTAACAACTACGCCGTTATTAATAAAAAACATATA
Organism: Panax notoginseng; assembly: GCA_016801055.1. Classification (NCBI taxonomy): domain Eukaryota; kingdom Viridiplantae; phylum Streptophyta; class Magnoliopsida; order Apiales; family Araliaceae; genus Panax; species Panax notoginseng. The sequence goes on along the minus strand of CM029015.1, from coordinate 210,254,325 downwards.
CTTGTCGTTTTCTTCATCCAATCGCTTTCCGTTATGGGGCCCACAAAAGACTGCGCCGTCGTACGAATATTCCCCGACAGGAAGAATATTCCACGACCAACGAATATTCCCCGACAACAATGAATATTTTATAACCACTTGCTTATTTAAAATATTTACGCATTTTACCCATAACTAACCTCATTAATCAATTTAACACTTACTATTTCAAAATAATAAATAGAGGGAATTTAAATTTCATTTATTAATAATTTGGGGTCTTACAACCTCCCCTCCTTATGAAATTTCGTCCTCGAAATTGACGTACGTACCTGGTGTTTCGAAAAGATGAGGATACCTCGCTTTCATTTCCGTTTCCAACTCCCAGGTCATTTCCTCAATAGCATGGTTTCTCCACAAAACTTTAACTTGTGGTATGACCTTCGTGCGTAGGACATGCTCCTTTCTATCCAAGATCTTGACAGGTACCTCTTCGTACGTTAAGTCTTCAGCTATCTCGTCCGGTTCTAACTCAATAACGTGGTCTGGGTCTTTCACATATTTACGTAACACAGATATATGAAAAACATTATGAACACGAGACATACTTGGAGGTAACGCAAGTCTATAGGCCACATTTCCTACTCGGTCAAGAATCTGAAATGGACCAATAAATCGTGGATTGAGCTTTCCTCTCTTCCCAAATCTTGTAACTCCTTTCCATGGAGCCACACGCAACAATACATGATCCCCAATGTCAAATTCCACGTCCTTCCGATGAAGATCCGCATAACTCTTTTGTCGATCCTGTGCCGTTTGTATACGTTGTCGAATCGTTTGGATCTTCTCTGTAGTCATGCGTACCAACTCTGGTCCCAACAATGTTGCTTCACCCACCTCGTCCCAGCATACTGGAGAGCGACACTTTCGTCCATATAATGCTTCAAATGGGGCCACACCTATACTTGCCTGATAACTGTTATTGTAAGAGAATTCCACCAATGGTAGGTACTTATCCCAACTCCCTTTGAAATCTAGGACACAAAGTCTTAATAGATCTTCAAGAGTTTGAATAGTCCTCTCTGATTGTCCGTCCGTTTGAGGATGGTATGCCGAACTAAATCGTAAATCTGTGCCCATAGCTTTTTGCAAGCTAACCCAAAATCTTGAAGTGAATCTTGGGTCACGATCCGAAACTATGGATACTGGCATGCCATGCAGTCTCACAATCTCATCTACGTATATACGAGCAAGACGTTCAAGGGAATAAGTCTCCCGTATCGGCAAGAAATGAGCAGACTTGGTTAATCTATCAACAATAACCCAAATAGCATTTATGCCTTGAGAAACCGTGGGAAGACCCGTAACGAAATCCATGGTAATGTGTTCCCACTTCCATTTCGGAATCTCAAGTGGTTGCAATGGACCCTTTGGTACTTGATGTTCCGCCTTTACACGTTGACAAGTTAAACACCTCGAGATAAACTTTGCAATCTCTCTCTTCATATTATTCCACCAAAATGTATGTCGTAGATCACGATACATTTTGGTACTTCCAGGATGGATTGCAAATGGTGTATTGTGTGCTTCCATCATGATCTTGTACTTCAAATCAGAATTGTTAGGAACACAGAGTCTAGAGTGAACTCGAAGTATTCCTTCTTCATCGATTCTTGCTTCTGGAATAGAACCTTCTTGCACTTTCTTCTTCATACGCATCAGCTCTATGTCCGTAGCTTGAGCAGCTTTAACTTTATCGATTAAAGTCGGTTCTACTCGTATATTTGATATCATCATGTGGGTACTTGGAGCCTTCATCTCTATCTCCATCCTTTGCAAGTCATACAAAATGAGCCTTTGTGTTAACAACATTGCACTCGTACCCGCATATGATCTTCTACTCAATGCGTCAGCTACTACGTTTGCTTTTCCAGGATGATATTGGATGGTATGATCGTAATCTTTCAACAGCTCGAGCCAACGTCGCTGCCGCATGTTGAGTTCCTTTTGGGTGAAGAAATATTTAAGGCTTTTATGATCTGTATAGATCTCCACTTTCTCCCCATACAGGTAGTGTCTCCAGATCTTCAACGCGAAAACTACTGCTGCCAACTCCAAATCATGAGTAGGATAATTCCTCTCATATTCTTTGAGTTGTCGCGAGGCATAGGCTATGACTTTCCCATGTTGCATGAGAACACATCCTAACCCTTTGCCTGAAGCATCACTGTAGATAACAAATCCATCCGAACCAGATGGTATTGTCAAAACAGGTGCCGAAATGAGTCTCCTCTTAAGCTCTTGAAAACTCTTCTCGCATTCCTCGCTCCATACGAATTTGATATCTTTCCGAGTCAGCTGAGTTAACGGGGTAGCGATTCGAGAAAACCCTTCCACGAACCTTCGATAATAACCAGCTAAGCCTAGAAAGCTACGTACTTCGGTCACCGTCTTTGGTTGCTCCCAACTTTGTATTGCTTCAATCTTCGCCGGGTCAACAGATACTCCATGTTTTGACACCACGTGCCCTAGAAAAGCTACTTCCTCAAGCCAGAACTCGCATTTCTTCAACTTGGCATATAACTTATTTTCACGCAGCCTTTGGAGTACCAGCTTCAAATGATGCTCATGATCTTCACGGCTTTTGGAATATATGAGGATGTCATCAATAAAGACAACAACGAACTGATCCAAATAATCCTTAAATACTCGGTTCATCATATCCATGAAAGCCGCAGGAGCATTAGTCAATCCAAAAGACATAACTAGGAACTCATAATGCCCGTACCGAGTTCTGAAGGCAGTCTTTGGAATATCCTCAGTTTTAACCTTCAGCTGATGATATCCAGAACGAAGATCGATCTTTGAAAAGAACTGTGCTCCTTGTAACTGGTCAAACAGGTCATCAATACGAGGTAGCGGATACCTATTCTTAATAGTGACATGGTTTAATTCCCGGTAATCAATACAAAGTCGCATACTCCCGTCTTTCTTCTTTACAAATAAAACAGGAGCACCCCAAGGAGATGTACTAGGACGAATGAAACCGATGTCCAACAACTCTTGTAGTTGGACCTTTAACTCCTGAAGTTCAATAGGAGCCATTCGATATGGGGTTTTAGAAATGGGCTTTGTACCAGGTTCAAGATCAATAAAGAATTCAATTTCTCGTTCCGGGGTAGACCGGGAAGTTCTTCAGGAAATACGTCAGGAAAGTCAATAACAACAGGAATATTATTCAAATTTGACGTGTCTTTATTCAAATCCATAACATGGGCTAAGAAAGCTTGACATCCGTTTTTTAATAAACGAATGGCTTTATGGCTTGATATAACAGTGATTGATTTTAATGGCTTAGTTGTTTGAATTCGTACAACAGGTTGGTTAGGAATATGAAAACTAACAACCTTACGAAAACAATCAATTTTGGCATGATGAGTAGTTAGCCAATCAATCCCTAAAATCACATCAAAAGCAAGTATCTTTAAAGAGATAAGGTCAACAGGTAAGGTGATGGTACCAACTTGGATCACACAAGATTTATAAACAGTGGATGTGATGAAAGTTTCTCCTAACGGAGTCTCCACAGATAAATCAAAGTCTAACTTCTCCGGAGTCAAGTTTAAACGTTGAGCACAAGCAGGAGAGATAAAAGAATGGGTAGAACCGGTATCTAATAAGGTATAAACTTCGCATGAATTTATGATTAGCTTACCCGTGATCACCTCGTTTGGGTTCCTCGCATGTTGACCAGTCACGACAAACGCTCTTCCAGGAACCGTTGACTTTATCTTTTCTGGGACAGCTTTTTGAGTCACCATCCCCGCTGGACTTGGTTTTGCTACAGTGCAATCTCGAGCGATATGTCCTTCCTTTCCACAATTATAACATACCTTAAACTGTTGTGGGCAGTTTGGGCTGATATGTCCTTCTTTTCCGCACTTATAGCATATAACCGGTGGTCGTTCTCCTCCCTTGGAACCAATTGCTGTTGGTGCTGACGTCTTCGTATTGTCATTGTTGAATCTCCTCTTTTTAAAATCTCCTCCCGACTCGCTTCTTCTATTTTCATAGCCACGATTACCACCAGAGTGGTTGCCGTTCTTGTCTGTATTTTTCTTTCTCCGCTGGTTATCATTGTTCTGATGACTGCTGTCACCGATATGATCCTGGTTGTGATCCCTCAGTTGACCGTACTCGTTATCTCGCTCTAATAATTGAGCCCTGTTGACAACATCTGAATAGAGAGAAAATTTATGAGAAATGAGATATTGACGTATGCCGGGTTTCAAACCTCTCAGAAACATCCTCGTCATACGTTCCTCATTCTCCACCAAATGAGGTGCAAACCTGGACAACTCTGCAAACTTTGCCTCGTACTGAGATACCGTCATATTATTCTGCTCTAGTCTAATAAACTCTACCTCCTTCATATGACGAATACTTTCAGGAAAGTACTTGTCATTGAACAGTTTTTGAAATGTCTCCCAAGACATGCTGAGTGCGGTTGGATGGGTACGCTTCACAGACTCCCACCAGTAATCTGCCTCGCCACGGAACATAAAGGTGGCGAATGGAACCTTCTGTTCCTCCGTGCATCCCAAGACATCGAATATCTTGGTAATTTGCTTGACCCACGTTTCCGCCATGATCGGATCCGGCTTTCCCTTAAATTCTGGTGGTCCCAATTCTTTGAACTGTTTGGCTGTGACAAACCGTGAATTGCTATCATTTCCTCCTGTATTTTGAACACGAGTCTCCCTTGTCTGGTTTTGCATGAATTGCAAAAAACTTCTAAACATTCCATCGTTCATCATCTGCTCATTGGTGTTGTTCACAGGAGGAACATTGCCAGCCTGTTGCACGTTCTCCTCGTTGGTAAGCACCGGTGTCTCCACGGTCTCATTTACTCCACTATTAACATTCTCAGTCGACATTCTCAAATACTGCCATAAAACAAGGGTTAATTAAATAAATTAACAAATCACATAATACCCCTATATTATGACTGACCAATAAATAAGCTTAGGTAGGACACACTAGCGAAGGATTCGTCTCTCCCCTCCTAGTTCTATTCCCCGATCTCCGCCAGAGATCATATCCCTAAGCTCTGATACCAACTGTGACGCCCCCAAAATAGGTATACAACACCCATTCTGAGTCGCCAAAATACATGGTACAGAAACAACTACATCTTTATTATTACAACACAAGAACTGTGAGTTTAAATACAAATATTGTCATTTAGACAATATCCACACTCAAATAAGCCCTCATTACAATTATTGATACATTATTTCACAAAAATAGTGAGGACTACTAAAGTAACTTCTAGAACCATCATTCCATACCCCGACTAGTACTCGCTACATTCTCGCCCCCTGAGAAAAATGGAACAAAAAGGAAAAGGGTGAGCTCAACTAGCCCAGTAAAGAACATTATGACTAAGATAATACAGAACAAATTATCGTTAGTCTTCAACAGGGAAAAATCTAATAGAATACAATAGACAACAAGTTTTAAATCAATAACTGCAGCGGAAACAGCAAACCATTAGAAGAGTCAAGTAGAGAATGAGTTCTACTATCTTCTAAGATTTAAAAGTCCATCATCAATATTTTATCCCTGTAACAACAATCAATAACCATCTTTAATCAAATATTCATCTTTGCACTACAGGCCAAAGATATTCATTTGTATCACCAGTCGGTCATGTTCATCTCAACACCTGTTCATCTTTGCACTACGGGCCAAAGATATTCATCAGTTAATCATTCATCTTTGCACTACGGCCAAAGATATTCAGTAATATCATCATTTAGGACTGAGGATGATGAAAAATATATTAAAGAAAACGAATCCAGTGAAACAAAATAACAAATACTAAGGATTCGTATTTCGATTTATCCATGTCCAAAAATACCTTATAATTATTCATAGTGAAGTAGAATTCAAGAATGATCAAAACATGGATACAATCAAAGCTAGTACCCAGAATAGATATTTTGGACGAAAAGAAGAAAATTTTATTTTTCGGTGAATAGTAACTCGTGAATAGTAACTCGTGAATAGTAATTCATGAATAGTAACCCCGACGTGAAAAGTTCCAAATTTGATAAAAATTTCCAACCAATATTTCGGCATAATGATATTGAAGAAATAATATCATTTTTGAATAAAATAACATCCCTTACCTCGTACAGACAGTACTTCTGGTCGGAATACCGGTATAAGGCTGAAAGACACTTGTTCTGATGAATAGAAACTCTCAAAGTATCTAAATACTCACAAAATACACTCAATAATCTAGAGAGAGAAAGAGAGAAAACTTGTTTCTGGTGTGATTTTCAATTCTAACTTAGCCCTCTATTTATAGGAAAATGTTAGCACGCCGAAGCAGACTTAACCTGCAACCTGATGGCTTTACCTGCTACTATTCCCACCCACCACATTTGAATAAAAATCTCAGCACATTTCTTCACCAACCAAGAGTGGGGCCCACCAATTCTAGAATTTTCTACCAAAATGATTAACTCCGAAAATTCAACAATTTCTGAACCAGTCATCTCGTAAAATTCATAATAAATCATACGTTCATTTTTAACGGTTCAAAATTTGTGGACATATACTCAACTTATATATGTATAATATATCCAAAAATTACCACGATCCAACGGTCGGATTAAAAATTATAACTCCCGCAAAATATCTCAAAAACCCTGATTTTTAATACCTCCATTCCGACAAAAATACTGATAAAAACCTCAACATTAACTCCTTCATTTTTAACCACAAAAATATATCCCTCATTTATATCCACAAAAATAAATATTTCCTTATCATATGAATCAATAATTAATTATTTACAAATAATATTACAGAATCACATTTATGACAACCAGGCCGTTCCCAGGAAAGAGGGGGCTTTCCAATAAGGATTTCTCCTTACTGGCGCGCAATTAGATGACCAAACCTCTCCTTAGACAGAACTTTCTAGACATTGCCAATAATGTTATCTAATAATATTATTCAAATAATATGAATTATTGATCTGATAATGGGAAATACTGTGTAGTGACAATTATTGAAACAACAGTAATATAAAATATCAACGCAGCAATTATTGAATCAATAAAATAAAATACTGAACAGTAATTACTGTAACCATTATTGAGTAGTGCCTTCTTACGTAAGAATCAATAATTGGTGCAATACAGTGTGCTACTGTGTAACAACGCGTATTACTGTGTTTTAACCACCGGGTATTCCAACAGTATTAACGGTAACAACTACGCCGCTATTAATAAAAAACATATACTTGTCGTTTTCTTCATCCAATCGCTTTCCGTTATGGGGCCCACAAAAGACTGCGCCGTCGTACGAATATTCCCCGACAGGAAGAATATTCCACGACCAACGAATATTCCCCGACAACAATGAATATTTTATAACCACTTGCTTATTTAAAATATTTACGCATTTTACCCATAACTAACCTCATTAATCAATTTAACACTTACTATTTCAAAATAATAAATAGAGGGAATTTAAATTTCATTTATTAATAATTTGGGGTCTTACAATACAAACTCAAAAGGAGTCCTCATTACAATTATTGTCACACTATTTAATAGAATAGTGATGACTACTAATACTATCATCTAGTCCATCACTCCGTTCCCCGACTCGTCCCAACTATATTCTCATTTCCTGAAGAGAACGGTGAAAGAAAGGGTGAGCTCAACTAGCCCAGTAAGAAATATTATGACTAAGATAATGCAGAATAAATTATCATTAGCCTTCAACAGTGTTAAACTGATAAAATATAACGAACATCAAGTTTAACTGCAGCGGAACAAGCAATCCATTAAAAGAGTCAAGTAGAAAATAAAATCTACTATCTTCTATGATTTAAAAGATTTTTCAACACTGTTATCGCTGGGACTCAGCTTAATAAAATAATCCACATCATCGAATCACCCCTGCACTACGGCCAAGGATATTCGTGTATTCATTAATGGTCATGATCATGCCAACAACTGTCCATCAATGCACTACGGGCCAATGAGGACTTTTACCACATCATTTGTAACATTATGGTCATGATTATACCGAATAATCCCTGGTCATAATCATACCAAGTCCGTCTATGCACTACAGGCCACAGATGACTTTCAACATTTATAAACATGAGGATGATGACAATGATATAAGAATTTAATAAAAACAAGTTCAAGAATTAATTTATCCAAGAATTAACAACGTCCAAATTATCAACATGATACTGCTTTGTGGAGTAAAATTCAAGAATGCTTAGAAGAATATTTTCATGAAAAGATACTGGATGAAACGCAATTATCAAGGATATTCCACTAATTTCATGGAGTATAGAAGTTAAAACTTAACCAACTGAGTATAATAAAGAATGGAATAACAAAAGAAATCACCCGGCATGCGATAGACCGCACAGACAGGTTATTCCAACAGAATAATAAATAATGGAACCAGGTCCGGCGTAAACGCACAGACAGGATATTCCGACAGAATAATAAATAATGGAACCAGGTCCGGCGTAAACGAACAGACAGGATATTCCGACAGAACAATAAATAATGGAACCAGGTCCGATGTAAAACACACAGACAAGATATTCCAACATAATAATAACAAGACGGAACCAGGTCTAGTGTAAAATACACAGACAGGATGTTCTAACAGAATAATAATAAAAACGGAACCAGGTCCGGTGTAAAACACACAGACAGAATATTTCAACAGAATAATATAAGAATGTCACCAAGTATAGGGTAGACCGCGTATACAGGTTATTCCAACAGAATAATAAGAAATGAAATAACAACAGTTCTCTTCATGAATAAGAAAGAATAACACCCCTTACCGTTTTAAAGAAGAACTGAAATAAGGAAGTAGTTAAGTAGCAGAATACTTTTCTTCTCTCTCTCTATAGTTTCTCTCTCTAGAGTTCAGTGAATTCGTAAGAAATAATGAAGGAATGAGCTACTATTTATAGAAAAATGGAATGCATAATAACTAATCCATGAACGGTCCAGATTGATTACTTTAATCTGACGGTCCATATTTAAAGAAAAATCTTTTAAATAAAATATAATATATTCTATTTATAGAATAACTTTAATAAAGTATTCTGTTTTATATAAAAAGATGTTTCTATTTTATTACGTTAATAATACGAATAAAACAAAACTTCATTATCGCTAAATAATTCATATTATTAACTGACAATAATTGAATCAAACTGAGTGACTTCTCACATAAGCATTAATAATCAATACTGTGTGCTACTATGCAACCACACGTATTACTGTACTTTTACTACCGAGTAGTTCAACAGTATCAATGGTAAAACTTTCGCCGTTATTTTTAATAAAATATTTTTGTCGTTTTCTTAATCCGACAATAATTCCGTTGTGGGGTCCACCAATAATTGTGTCATTGTACGAATATTCCCTGTTAAAACGAATATTCCCCGACCAATCGAATATTATATAACAACTTGCGTACTTTGCAAAATTTATAAATATTACCCACAACTATAACATTATATCAAATTAACTCCATAATATTCAAAAATAATATTTATAGAAAATTCATCTTTATTTATAAAAGTTGGGGTCTTACACTTAGACTATTATTTTTCTTACTTGGATTGGGCCCTAGTCATCTATTTAATTAATTATGGGTTCTTTACAGAAATATACAACAATTAGAAAGTAATTACACAATTAGTGCATCAATAAAATAATTATAAAAAGTGTAATTAGGACCCATATTACAAAAATAGTACAATTCATATTAATAAGGAAACCTAAAATCAAGAAAAAATAATTGCCATAATTAATAATTTAAATTCAAATATTTGGGATCTAACAACAAAAATAAATTTAAATTCAAAATAATAATTCAAATTCAAATCTTCATCTCCCTCACATATACTTTGAAATAATAGTTAATAAATAAGTAAATAAATAAATAAAATATATGTACATGTAAATTGAGCTCTGTTTCAATTTTTACTTTTTTAGTTCTCTCTTCCCACCGGCTTCTCTTCCGCTACTCCACCGCTACACCTCCGCGAATCTCTGTTGTCCAAAATGCCAATGAGAAGAAGAAGAAGATTCGCCCTATAAAAAGTTTAAAAATAAATAGATATAACATTTATTGTTCTGAATTTTTTTTATGACTATTTTGTTACTCATAAATACTAAAATAGTTACCTTTGTATGAATGGTTGGCTATCAACTGCATCACATTCAAACGAAATTGGTAACTTAATAAAATTGAATTGGTTACCTTGGTTTGAAGGTTTGGCTACCAACTGCACTATGAAAAAATTGAAGGTGTGGATGTGAATTGATTACCTTGGTATGAAAGTTTTGTTACATTAGTATAAAGGTTTGCTTACCTTGATCTGAAGGTTTGGTTACCAACTGCACTAAGAAAAAATTAAAAGTGTAAAGGTTGATTGGTTACTTTGATATGACAGTTTGGTTACCTTGGTATGAAGGTTTGGTTACCATCATCCAGTATTTGAAGGAACACATTGAACACATTAGAGTTGGCTTTCTCAATCTCATCAAACAAAATAACTGCATATGGCCTCCTGCGGACAGTTTCTGTCAACTGGCCTCCTTCGCCATACCCAACATAACTAATGCGTGTTCAATGTGTTCCTTCAAATACTAATGCAGAGATAGCAGTAGAAGTCGGAAGATAAAAGTTTAAGGTAGAGAGAAAAATTCCCACCTCCCATCTCTCTCTCCATTCATCTCCTCCACCAAACCACCGCCCTCCTCCATGGCCACCTTCTCCCTCCTCTCCCCTCATTCCCTCCGCCGCCACACCACCACCACCACCACCACCCGCCTTATCCTGCGCACACCCTCCCTTAAACTACCCACCCCATCAATTAGAGCCTTCTCCTCCCCATCCCCATCTTCGGTCCTCACCCAAGACGACCTCAAGAAGCTCGCCGTCGATAAGGCCGTGGAGTACGTCCGCAGCGGCATGGTCCTCGGCACCGGCTCCACAGCGGCCTTCATCGTCTCCAAGCTCGGTGAACTCCTCCCCTCCGGCCAATTGACCGACATCGTCGGTGTCCCCACCTCGAAACGCACCCACGAACAGGCCACCTCTCTCAATATTCCTCTCTAATGTAGTTGTTCTAGATGAGGAGAGAGAGAAGAAGCCATGGGGATAACTAATCCCTAAATTAATTATTCCTAATTGCATACTAATTCTCTAAATTAAGGAATCCTAATTGCACTAATATTATAAATAAATATGAAATTGTATTAATTGTGTAAATATTTTATGAGTACACTATTGTTGTAATTTTTTTCAAAAATATAATAGAATATGTAATTCATCCATTAATTAATTTGCTTGAAGTTGGATTGCACTATGGAATCATGGAAATGGTCAAGTGGGGCAGTGCAGTGGGTTGTTGGAAGGGCCAAGCCTAGGCCGAATTGACAGACAGGCACCATGGCGGATCAGGCCAGACTTTTTTCTAACCCAGACCTAGTCAAGCTTTGAGGTAAAAAAGGAAGCCTATTTACAGCATAGCAGGCCGAGTTTAATCGATCCATGTCTTGACCAAGCTAGGTTTTGACAATATTGAGCCCAGACTGAACCAGGTGGTAGGCTGCAACCCGTTTGTATAAGGTATAACTTTAAAGAATAATTTGGCATATTAGTCAATATTATTTTTTTCAAATATTTTTTGTTTTACTATTTAAACTAACAAAATTTTCTAATTAATACTCCATCCATCCTACAATAAATGTCCTAATTAAACTTTTATAGTTAAATTGATCATTTTTAAAATTAACAAATCTTAAAAATATTGAAGATATATGTCGAAATATTATAATAATTATAAACTATGAAAATTTTATTACCAAAGTCAACTTTCGTGATTTAAAAGTTCTATGTAAATATTTTTCATTATTGATTTTAAAAGTGATTAATTTGATCATTAAAATCAAATTAGAACATTTATTATGGGACATATGGAGTAGTATTTATAACATAATATTATTTAATATTTCATAATTGTATTGTTGAAAAATAAAATATTCAATATTAATTTTTATATATTTCAAATATTAAAAAAAAAATTAAAAAGTTGATTTATATTTGAAAAAGATAAAGTTATATTTTAATTTTTTAAAGATAATTTATGGGATCTTAAGACTAACACAATTTCTAGTTAATAAAGTTGAAATTGTAGTAAGCTATCTTAAAAATAACAAAAAGTAGTACATAAACTCCATTAATTTTATAGTTTTAAATTTTAAAAATTGACTTTGAACTACTTTTTTAAAAAAAAGAAATTTATACGAAAGGGTATGTATGTAATTAAAACATTTGTCATGGATATAAAAGCAAGGTGATGTTAACCCAAGACAAAACCCTAAACAAGTGTTTGTTTCGGCCCTCTTCTTCACTTCTCAGGCGCCATTTCTTCTTACAGGTAACTTTAGACGTGGCTATTCTCCGTTTCTCGATCTCATTTCTCTCTATATTAATTATGCATGAATTATCATCTTATGGTGTTCGTATTTTACTGTCTTTATAACCTGATCAGGATTCAGAAGCTTAACATTTTATTGTTCTTGGGTTTATTGATCTAATCATTTTGTACGTTTACCCACAGTATGTCTTTTTGAGTATAATTAGCTCTAGGTTTTAATTTTTGTGAAAAAAGCTTACTTAAGTTATTCCATACTTCACTTTTCCTGTGAAAACGCCTGCATTTTGGGATAATGATGATGAGATGAATAAAATTATTTTTCTATTAATTTGTGGTAATTGGGTTATGTGTGGTAGGTAATTGATATAATGTGCTGATGCTAGCCATTTTGGATTTGGAATAAGTTTATGTTTTGTAAAATTGTAAAAAAAGAGTCCCTTTATTGTCTTATATAGATGCTGTTCAAGTATGTTATTTAAACTAAAATGGATACTGAAAATTTAATTAAATTTTTCCAGAAGATTGGAGATCTATTGCTACATGGTTCCTCTTCAAGAGGACTGAATAGTTGATATATTTATTGATTATGTATATATACCCACTCCGTCCACCCCCCACTCGCCTCCCCCCCCAAAAAATAATATTGATTGATTATGTATACACCCCACATCCGCCCCCACCAACTCCCAAAAAATAATATTGATTGATCATGTATACACTCCCTCCCCCGCCCCCACCCCCCACCCCCCACCCCCCACTCCCCACTCCCCAGAAAGTAATATTGATTGATTATGTAAACACCCCCTCCCCCTCCCCCTCCCCCTCCCCCTCCTCTAAAAAAGTAATATTTATTGATTATGTATACACCCTCACCTTTCAAAAAAATAATATTTACTGATTATTGTAATAAAATTGTCAATAATTTCATTAATTTTAATTAACATAATAATTATTATTGTAAATTTTTTTTGAAAGTGCCTATAATAACAAAATTAATGTTTATAATACTTAAATTAGTCACATCAATTAAAATTTTTAGTTTCAAACTTGGGTCTAAAAAATTAAAATAAGACTTTTTTAGTATAACAGAAATTATGATTTTAGTGAAATTATAATTTGAAAAATAGGTCCACCTGGATTCGACCCATAACCATTTAAATTCAAACCACATAACCCATATTAAATATAGGTAATATGGTTTTGGTTACAAAACCAACTCAAATCTATTTTATGTAACCCAAAATTAACTCAAGCCTATTTTTTGCCAGGTCTAGTGCTAAGTTTTGAAGAGGTAATCTCATTATAATTTGTTTTTGTTTTTCAGTTAAGGTACTAAGTTAGTGGTGTCCAATCAGATGTGTTATTTTGATAACACATTATATTAGGTGGGGGTGCTGTCTGAAAGTGGGACTTCATAGAAATGTATATAAAGTGCAAAATTAAGGAGTAAGCTTATTGAATTCTATGTTTACCTATGGTGTGGAAGGCCTTCAAACTCTCTTTCCCATTGCTCACAGACCCTGAGCGGCTACCACGTTCCACGTTCGAGTTTAGATATCTGTAAAGAACCATTTTTCTTGTCAAGAACCAGTGGTTGTTATTCAGAATTTAAGAGGAATAGTTTTATAGCTAAAATTAGAAGGCTGGATTTCTAGTTTCATCTTTGTTAGTAATTAAACATATTCTTCTCCAGATATCATGGGTAAAAAATGTAGATGTCGATCTTATGTTTCATATAATAATGCATAATCATATTTTTCCTGTTGTTTTTTTCTTTCTATTTTTAAAAATCTTATTTTCACCTAATTGATGTTGATGTAATAGATAGCAGCTTGATTTGTGAGGATGGTGAGGGTAAGTGTCCTAAATGATGCTCTCAAGAGCATGTACAATGCTGAAAAGAGGGGTAAACGACAAGTCATGATTAGGCCCTCATCAAAAGTGATCATCAAGTTTCTTCTGGTCATGCAGAAGCATGGTTTGCACTCTTGCATATATTCCTGTCCTTTTTATTCTGAACTTTCCAAATATGTACACGTTAAGATGTGTGAGTAATTGATCTTAATATTGTTCCTGGTTTCATATAGGTTACATAGGAGAGTTCGAGTATGTTGATGACCACAGATCTGGAAAAATTGTGGTTGAATTGAATGGCAGGCTGAACAAATGTGGGGTCATTAGTCCTCGTTTTGATGTTGGTGTCAAAGAAATTGAGCCATGGACTGCAAGACTGCTTCCCTCAAGACAGGTTAGGCTTTAGAAGCTTCCAGTTGTTCTTTATAGGTTCTTTATAGGCTTGACATTGAATATATGTTTCAAAGCATTTGTAATAATACCCGACTCATCCAGTATGCTAAAGGAGCACATCCAATAATCAATAGTGTAGCATTCCTAATTAATATATATGTTTTTCTTTGTTAAATTTATTCACTAGATGATATGAGTGGTGTTTGATTGGCTTCATAATAATCATGCAGTTTGGGTACATTGTACTGACTACATCTGCTGGCATCATGGATCATGAAGAAGCAAGGAGAAAGAATGTTGGTGGTAAAGTACTTGGCTTCTTTTACTAAGCAGCTTGCTAAGCAGAGATTTTGGAGGATTATTTTGGTCATTTAGACTAGTGTTTCTTTCCCTCCTTCTAGCTTTTCCTATGAAGATTAATGTTTCTATGTTGGAATATTATGTTTGAGATTATTTATAGTCTTTGGTTTGAATTTTTCTACTATGAAATGACATTTTAAGATGTTCTTACTAAATCATTTAGTTCGAATAATATGGTATTTTTTCTGTTGCATACAAGAAAATGTGATTGAAAACTCCCACCTCAGGAGTTGGGACAAATGGACAATGGCCAAAGTTTTTGTTTTTGTTTTTGTTTAGCAGGAAGGACTTTCTGTTGCATGTTTTCCAACATCAGTGTTGTAAAAATACTCGTAGCTGGTAATCAAATCCATAACTATAGAAAGGCAATAACTGTGCATTCCTTGTATTAAAGCATCACTGTTGGTGCTGCAGCAAATAAGTTGTGTGTCCTTGTTGATATCATCTTTTTGCATGAAGCAAGTCATTCTTTCAGCTACTGTTTTGAGTTTCATAAGCTTTGCATTGTGGAGCAATTATCTTCTTGGTTAAATGACATAAATAAAAACCATTACGAACCTTTTGTTTTCACCAACGTTCTACAAAATTTTCATTTTAAACTATTAACGCAAGAGAGGTTCTATTTTCCCTAAAATGGTTAAGGATCCAATTTGTTTTTTGAATATATTATACACACTGTGTTTAGTGTTTTTAGAATAGTAGTAATTTAAATTTTGTTTTTGGCTTCTTTAAGTAACATTTTAATAATTATGCTCCTTTTAAGTTTAGTTAGTTTTATTTTTGTCTATATTTCTATACCTAAAAAAAAAAGGTTCAGCATAGGCGCTTGCTCTCCGCCACGGGTAGTAATTAATGTCTTGTCTACGATTTTTAAGAAAATAGAAACAGAAAATTTGTAAAAGTTGGTTAATTTTTAGCTCCCAACTTCTTTGCCTTCAGGGTCCGCTTGATATTTTAAACTAATGGCTTAATTGTTTTAACTTGTTTAGTCGAAATGGGTTCAGTAGTGATTATTAATCAATAAGCCAGGGTTGGAGTAAATTGCTAGTTGATGTTTTTGACCAAATTAATCATCCAGTAGCAAACTTCATCCCCACTTTTGTAATGGTTGCTAGGTAGGTGCATCACTAAGTGTCCAAGCCCCCACCCCCTCCCTTGACCAAAAGAAAAATTGGCAAAATTTCAAAAATATTAATCTTCTAGTTTGACCATGATGCTGGCAGTAATAAGACAGATGAAATAGAGATTTAACAGAAAATGAAAGTTATAGAGAACAGAATAGGAAGTGATTAAAAACAAACATATACAAAGCTCAAACAATAGCCTCAATTATCCATTATTCCAAGATGCAGATAACTATATAACTAAGAGATGCTGAAGCTGCTTGAGCTATATAACTTGTCATTTGTAGATAGATTGCCAAAGGATCTTTAGTTGCCCTACTGAAGAATTATTAGGTTCCCAAACAACTTACTTCAATGGCCATCAAAAAACACCATTATTGCATCGTCTTCTCCTTCTTCATCTTCACTGCTTATTCCAGTGCCGGCTTCCATCGGAGTGGATGATGCCTTGGAGAGGATGAGTTGGTGTGAAATTCCTCTACTTTAAAGGCATGGCATGAGTTATGGGATGGTGGAAGAGGATCTTCTAAGCATATGCTTTAAGCATTAACTTTTGTGTTTGCCCATATCTTAGAATTTGCTCATATTTGTAAAGAGAAATGATTTATCCAGCGACTAATATGTACATACCCACGTTGTATTGCGATTTACGTGGAATGTAATGTAGAAATAAAATAGTCGAAATAAAATAGATATTGATTGATACAAATGTTGTAGCATCTACAAACTTGAACAATAAGATCAAACTTTAATTTAATTTATCTCATAACAAATGAGACTTAAATGGCAAACAATATCATTTTCTTAAATAATTTTTACAAAAAAAGAAAGAGAGTCCTAATTGTGCTTTGTAAGTAAGTCATACTTTGTGCACGTGTTGTTATATTCTTCATTATTACTGCACAAATACAACTCTTTCAAATTTTTTTATTAAATATGATACATCGCCTCAGCTCAAGTAGAGTAATTCATTTTACAATTCTACCGTGCTATGCTCAGTTCAATTCTACCAAGATTCATTTTGCAATTCATTTTGCAAGTCAAAAATTAATATAATTTTAATTTTTATACGCTCTCGGTTTTGAAATTATAGATATATCTTCACCTTTTAAAGTCAATTTTTAAAATCTATGAAATTATTTGATTTTCACACAAATAAATAACTAAAGCAAACAAAACAAAATATTATTTTCTATATTATTTTGTGTTTTTAAAATTTAAATGAATCAAATTCAAGAATTTAAAAATCAATTTTAAAAAAAATAAAATGCATCTTAATTTTGAAACATCCTGTTTCGTTCTCTATTTTCTTGTTTTTCCTTGAGACATAGTACAAACAATTATAGTTCGTATAAACTAATTAAAATGTCTATTGATGGTAATATTTGTTGTCTATAAACCTTAAATAAATTAATATTAATTTAAAATTTAAAAATTAACGTCAAAAAAAATAAAATATACCTCTAATTATGGGAGGGAGTACATTAACACAAAACACCCAATTATTTAAATAATTATTTGGCAACCAATCATCAACTGGCGAGCTATGATTCCGCGAGCGGAGTACGGTTTCCTTCTTCCCAATAACCGACAGATGTTCCTCCGTGTAAACTTATAAAATGAACCTCGGATTTGTATTCTTTTAGCTAAAAATTCAATTCAAAATATAAATAATTCAAATACGATTAAACTTTAAAATTTAATAAATTATTTAAATTTTTTTAAATTATAATTTTCTATTAATACTCGTATTATATTTATTTAAAAATTTTAAATTATTCGTACTCGATTTAAAATTGTGCTAGACATGATAACTAAAAAAATCTCAATTAAATTTTATTTCATACTCAATAAATTTTATAAACAAAATCTAAACAATTTAATACTCGACTCTGTTTATTTACGCCTAATATCCGTGACATAGTCGTATAACTTTGGCTCCAGCTCACATACTATACAAGTGAATTAACATTTCTATTTTTACAAGAATAATCATATGGACATAAATTATTCTATAAATATTTTATAAATTATTGATATAATATATTTCATCTTATCATATTGATCAATAAATTATTTTAATATATTTTTGACCCCAACATAAAAAGTTAAAATAAAATATATAATACAAATTATTTATAAAATATTTATAGAATAATTTATGTAACTAATATCATTATTCTTTTTACGGTCCTCAAAATCAACCATCACCAAAAGATACGCGGCCGGCTGAACATTTCATTTCTATTATTAATCAACAGTGAGTTCTTGAGCACCATAGTCTGTCTCCAAGTGCCGTTGCTGCTAAAGTGCGCAGGAGAAAGTGCGCAGAATAGCCGGAGAGATTGTAGGTGTGAGAAGGTGAACAGATCAAGCTTTCTCTCTCCTAATTGGTAATACTATTTGGAAACTGAACTCTTTCTTTCTCTCCCTAGAATCATTTCCATGGCCGATCTCTCCCTCATCGTTTTCTCTCTCTAGATATCTAGTCTACTATTTGTTTCCGTCATTTTCTCCCCTTGTTTTACGAAGAAGGTATATAAATATATGTACGTATATTTGTAGGGAGAGATTTGAGAAGGTTATAGCTCTTGTCGATTTTTGAAATGGCGGCTCCACCGGCAAGGGCTCGAGCAGACTACGATTGCCTCATTAAGCTCCTCCTAATTGGCGACAGCGGTTCGTTTGATTACATTCCATTTCGATCCTAATTCCATAAATTTCTTAAGTTTACTTGGTGTTTATATGTTTAAGTATGTGGATCGGGTGTTTGAATTTAAAATGCCTTATGTTTTGATAATTTGATCTTATTCGTTATACAAAGATACATTTTTGGTGTTTTCTTTTGGTTTTGGTTTTTGCTGTAAATAGCTTTTTAAAGTTTCTTTTTGTACGGATCTAGCTTGACTGCTCTTAGTTTTGATTTTTTTTTATATAAAAAAAAACCGTGTAGATGCTTCGTTATCTGAATTTTAAGTTAAAAGAGGTATTTTGCTTTCTTACTACTCATAGGGATGTATTGGTTAGTTGAGGCACATTTTAGTGCTGAAGTTGATCAATGTGGTCACGGTTTACACTGCTTTGTGCCTCTGGTTACTAAAAACATTGTCATGTGGTTGGTTTGATCAGTTGTCCTTGTAATTTTGTAATATAATGTTTTATACGTGGACGTGGGTGGATGTCATAGTGGTAGAAAATTTGTAATTATTATTATAAATGCAAATTCGCTAACCCTTCTAGTACTTCTGTAGATATAGAGTTTATTGGAGTTCTTATGGACAACTTAATTAAATGGCTTGTATTGTTGTGACTGGAGAACAGGTGTATCAAAATTTTAAGTTGCGTTGGTCATTGGAAATTTTCTTTCAAATTTATTAGGTATTTCGTTTTCATTAAAACTAATATTGTTGTAAGCTTGTATTCTTGTGAGTTGGATGAACAGTGAACTGTTGTATTAAATTTTAAGTTGCTTTGATCATTGGAAAATGGAAATCTTCTTTCAAATTTATTATGTCTTTCTTTTTCATTGAAATTATCATGGTTGTAAGCTTTCTTAGCAGACTTCATATCCGCCATCTAGATGGTTTATTGAATTTTCGTTGCCACCTATTCATCAGTGTTTAAAAAAGCTGGACTGACCTAAACGGTCTAGTGCTTAGTCCTTCTAGGCAGTGGCTAGACATTTTTCTAAGCGATTCTATTTAATTATCTTTTAGCATATATTGAATATACACATACTAGATGTAAAGATTATAAATTTGACATGAGAAAAAAAAATACAAAAATAAATCTTATAAGGCACAACAAATTTATTTCCACCACTGTAGGTCTTCCTTAAATTGCTGCTGTAGAGGATTAATTCCCGCCTAGGCAACCAGCCAAATCAGGAGGTGGTAGAGGACTGCCTAGTTGGTATATCCATTTTCTAGGATTTTGGGGAGTCTTTTGGTCGCCAGTTGCTACTTTGAAATTTGGGCTATGTGGCGACCTTATGACTGAATATTATTTGAGAAGCAATATTCATATTGACGCAGTCAAGAGTTGGTTTCAAGATGTGGCAGTTTCTTATTTGGATATTCACTTATGATTCCCAGGAGGAAGTTCAAAAGTGTTATTTTTTGAGTTTTATGAGCTTCTGCATATAGCATATAATATGAACCTGCTTGATAACTAATCTGATCAATAAGCTTTCTTTTGAACTCTGAGAGTTCCATCGCAGTGCTTCCTGATTCATTCTCAAGCCTACGAATGTCAATTTAATTAATGTGATCTTAGTTGCGGGTTGTTTGCGATTTTGAACCCATCATCAAATCAGTTAAAAAGAGAAATTGTATGAGAAAAGAGTAGGAGAGATGGAGAAAATTAAGGAGAAGGTAGATTAAACAGCTTGATTTCCTCCCTTGTGTTCTCATTCTCAAAGTGCCAAGCAAAAAATTCTTATATGAAACAGAGATGAAATTAACGAGTGTACCTCACCTAGACGAATAAAATCAGGAAGGAGCTCCCGTCAATCTGGATTCACATTCTGATTTTTGACTTGTGAATTGGTGTTATGCTAGAGGAATATATCTATGTACCACGAACAGGGGACGAATTGGATACGTGATGTATTGTATAATATGGGGAGGAGCGAATTGGATTCTCATTCTATCACTATGTATTCCAAGAGCTCTGTCATCTCGATGCCTTTTTCCACAACATTTAATATTTCTTAGATAAACCTTGCATTTAATACTAGTATGTATATCTCTTTTAAGTTTTAATTGGGTTTTTAAACTTTAAGACTCTATATTCATATTTTTATATTTCTTTATTATTTTAAACTATTTGCCTCTCAATAATATTACTTTATATTTGTTTTTTTCATATGAATGAACTTCAATTATTTAAAGAATTGTGGAAGTCATATTTTAAATTTAAATTTCTAGAATTCTAATTATATTGCAGTATTGAACTTACACTTTTGAGTTTTATCTTAAATTACCCCCAAATTATATACCTACAATTTAGCATACTCGTGTTCGGACCCTGTACCCAACGTTCCACAAATTGGCAGTGTTCCAGCCATTAACTTTAGAACATGTAAGTTTTCTACCATAAGAATGAAGCATGTAGTCGGAGTCCTTTTGTGAATGTTCTATTATAGTGATATATGATGCTTAGGTACATCTTGGCATTCGGTTGTCTTAATTGTAGCTGGGAATGCCAGCTTCTGGTCCTTGCTGGCTACACTGATGTTACCAATGTGAAGTAGGGGAAAATGCATCAAGTGTGAACCATCCCGGATATCTTATTTCTTTTTTTCTCTTTTAAGGTGGCTAACGAGATCCCTGGATCCCCATGTGATAGTTTTGTTTCCATTAAGAAACAAGGATTTGTGATGTTACTGCTACTTCGAAGCTGAGGTTCACATCTCTGACATGCTTTTATATTGTACCATGTAGAGCGTCCAGTTACAGGATTATGAACACAATAGTTCAGGTCTGATATTGTGTTCAGGTCTGACATCTAGATGTCTGTCTACAGTGTCTAATGAATCTCTTGAAAGTGTCACAACTAGAAATTTTGGAGTGATATTATATGATGACAATATTTTAGTTGCTTTAAAATATTGGCATAAAATCTCTGCATTATTGTTGTTTTGGATTTTGGTTTCTTCTTTTGATTGTAAAGTGATTGCGTCGTGCTGCATTATATGTAACAATATTATGTTTTTGATACATGTATCAAAGCCATATTGATTGGTGGTGACCGTCATTCTGTTAGCTGTATACTTGGATATGATTTGCATGTAGACTTCAGTGTTGTTTTGTACACTCAAGTAAATGCATTTATTTTCCCCTTCTCATCAAAATTAGTTTATTTGAACTCACTATAAAAGCAAGATCTAACATTGTCTTCTCAATCAGCATGTAATTTCTGTAATGCATAATTTGATCTTATTTTCTACTAGTAATTAAGTAATGGTGTGTTGAAGATATTGAGAATAGGTTACTTGCTTATTTCTAATAACAATGCTAAGTTGAAGTTACTTTTTGCTAGTTTTCATGTGCATGATCTCATTGGCATGCGTGACGTGTGTATTGAACTTGCACTGGAGAAAAACTTTTCCTTGGGTACATGAGTTTGCGGTGTTTTTGCTGCATCTGTTTTTGACCATATAATGCTGTGTCCAGTGAATAATAATTGACCTAGTTAAGTTGGTAACTCTTCCATCAATCTTCAAGTCAATATCATTTCTTGGTTTGCAGATATTTGAACTTTTTTGAACATTTTAAGATGTGCCCTTTATAAATATAAGTTCTAAGCTGCCGCGTATAAGATGTATGGACTGTAGAAGAAGTTCTGTTGTAAAATTAATTATTTTTTATATCATTCCAATATGTACTTCTCCATCTATTTTCTCCAACATGAACATGCTTTTGAATTCCTACAAACTGGTTACTTTTTTGTTGTAATACGGCCAAGCCTGTCATTATGCTTTTGGGTTGTAGTATTTCAGATACATGGAAAATAATTATCTCCAATGTGCAACATTTGGAGAGTTCTCCAGTAGCAACTACGAGCTTATGATCTCCTGAGAGAATATGTTCTTCATTTTCATGCTTAAACATTTTTATGCAAATTTAAGTTTCATATATACTGTAATTTTAGTATTTTGCACGTAAAAATAAATTCCGTAAAGTAAATGAGGTGACATCTTTAAATTTGTTCAGAATATGATCTGGGGTTGTGTTTGACACAGGCAACTTTATTTTCACATTATAGTGCTGGTTCTAGTGTCCACCATGTTCTTGAGCTATTGTTGACAACTATTAGTTGTATTTTTACTTTATGATTTCAATGTGGCCAATAATTGAACTAATTGAACTACTTGCAACTGTTGCATAATGGATTATCGGTTGTTTCTTATCTACCTTTGCAGGTGTGGGTAAGAGTTGCCTTCTTTTGCGTTTCTCTGATGGTTCCTTCACCACTAGTTTTATCACTACCATTGGGTAAGTTCTCTCTGAACTCTTGTTTAACAAGGAGTTCAAGTTTGTGTGGGTGGAACCTGACATTTTGTGGTTGTATTTCTTTTGAAGAATCGATTTCAAGATAAGAACCATTGAGCTTGATGGCAAACGTATCAAACTGCAAATCTGGGATACAGCTGGTCAGGAACGGTTCAGAACGATCACAACTGGTAAGCTTTTGAGACTACCACTATCTCTCTTTTGTTATTGATTATGACTGAGGTGGAGTTATATCAGCTGAAAAAGTGTATGTCTTGGAACTTGAAGATAGAAATACCTTGTGCACATTACAGTTATAGAAACCTTGTGTATGGATTTTACCAGCCCTGAAGGCGAGGGCAGTTTTCCAGTTATTTTATACCTATTAGAAACAGGAACAGCTTTTAAACAGACTTACCAAAAATACTATAAATAATTAACACGTCAAAACAGATGATCATGTTGTGTTTCGGCATTTAATTGTGTCACTGTATCTTCTATGAAGTTGCTTTTTGTCTGTTGTTAGTGTTTAACTGTTTATATATAGTTCTTTTAGTCACATACCAAAAAAAAATATAGTTCTTTTAGATAATAGTCTTTCCGTATTTTTGTGTTTCATATTACGTCTCCCATGTAATTAACTTTGATTTTCCTTCATATTTTTTCTAGCTTATTACCGGGGAGCCATGGGTATTCTGTTGGTTTATGATGTTACTGATGAATCATCTTTCAATAGTAAGGTTCCCTTTCCTAACCTTTGATCATCCATGATTTAGATGGGCTTGTATTTAAATAATTTCATGACATGGAAACCTAACAACTTAAGATTTCTAATTTTACGTCTTTAAAACCTGCTGTTCTTTATTCTCTTCGCATGGTACAAGTTGTGTATTATCACAAGTGCTTTCTCAATACATCTTGTTCATTTTTATAAACATGAATGGGAAAATGTCTGACAATTTTGCAGAACAATTATAGTTTACAGTTTGTTTTATTTCTGAACTAAATTCTAAATATCTTGCATTTCCTGCTCTTCTAAGACATCAGAAACTGGATCCGCAACATTGAACAGCATGCTTCGGACAATGTTAACAAGATGCTTGTAGGAAACAAGGCCGACATGGATGAAAGCAAAAGGGTATGTCTGAACCTAAATTTGGGAACTAACCTTTTATACAGTAGTTGAATTTCTTAAAGAGGCCAAGAGGGTACTCTTAAGCTTTGGATTGATCTACTAAAATCTTTGTAGGCTGTACCTACGGCCAAGGGCCAAGCACTAGCTGATGAGTATGGCATTAAATTCTTTGAAACTGTAAGTACGGCACAAATTATTCATCAAGTTGGTAAAGTTTTTCTTCAGGCTAAATTTCTGTGTGAATTGCAGAGTGCAAAAACAAATCTCAACGTGGAGCAAGTTTTCTTTTCGATTGCAAGGGACATAAAGCAAAGGCTTGCAGACACCGACTCCAAGGCTGAGGTAATTCACCTCATTTATTACAATTCAATTAGAAAAACAATCATATTGAAATTACTTTCCAATGTTTAAATACTCTATTTTACCAGAAATGTGTTTCAAATACTTGGTTTGTGTGGTTGCAGCCTTCTACAATTAAAATTAATCAACCAGATCCAGCATCTGGAAATGGTCAACTTGCTCAAAAATCTGCATGCTGTGGGTCTTAAATGGATTAAGATTCAACAAGTAGCACTTATTGGAAGCCTCGCTGGCGATAGAACACAAGAAACATACTAATTGTGATGACAGTACGATGGGTGTCTGTAATTTTCTTATTTGTCATTCTTTTTTCAAACGGGTTTCCCAGAATTATATTTTGTTGCAAACACTTTCTCTTTTTATCTTTTGACTTGATGACAAATGACCTATATATAGTTCAGCCCTTACATGTAGGCTAGGCAGACATGTAAGATTACCCTTGTGTAAAAATATTACATTTGATGTGCTCCTGTGTTGATTCATACAAGTTTACTTCGACTGCACGATTTTTAAATCAAAACTTTTTCACTCATAGATCCAACACTACAATAAATTTTAATTTTAATTTTAAAAATATGCTTAAGATTTTACTTTACTCAACTTTGGACTTTAAATAATTAAATATTATAAATATAGAAATAAAATTATGATTAATTTTAAAAAATATATTATATGTATAAAATATGTTAATGATCGATTAAACTTTAGTTACCAATTTTGTTTCATATAGAAGACATTTAGTTAACTAATTTTAAAAATAATTATGACTTATATATTAGTGTGACTAAAATTTAGTTAATTATTAAAACTAAAAGTCATAATAACTTATTATTCTACTTTTATTCCTAAATGACTATATATATATATATTAATACTGTAGAAAAATATTATGAGAAAATAATAGTTAACATTAAAAAATGTAATATATATTACAAAATATATTAGTTATTTAACTTTAGTTACCAAATTTATTTTACATAGGAGATCTTTAGTTAATTAATTTTAAAAAAATTCCTCACTTATGTTACTAAAATTTAGTTACTTATGGTGGTAACTTATTATTATACAACAATTTTATTTTCTATAGAATTTCTTAAACAGTAAGTTTGGGCTTTTAGGTTCAGCTCATTGCTGAACTCTTAAAAACTATATATTAATTCAAAAGATTGAACATAAAAAAAAAAATTCAGATTCAAAACTATGTAAAAACCGAATATTAAATTAAAAATAACAAGGAAAAAAACACATTATTAACAATCAATTGTGAGTTTTTGATAATTATTTGTTTGAGCAACGTTTGTAGTCATTTTAATAGTAATGCTAAGTTAATTTAAAATTTAAAAAAATATTTTAGAAAAATTATATACAGAATTGAAAATAATTTTATTTGAAAAGCAAACTCGTGTTTCGCACGGAACACGCAAGCTAGTTGTTTATAAATATGCGCTAAATAATACGTATTTAACTGACTAAAAAAGGAACATTCAGCTTTTGAGAAGTCCAATAATTAACATGCACTCTGTTAACGCCAAGATCTTTGATGACGTCCCAATCACGTAAGACGTCCTAATCCTGCACAGTAAACACGATCAACACCAAAAGCTTGACGGCTGGACCGTCGGGGGATAGCTCCGGCGTGAGAGTCAATACAGGTGTTCAAGGTTTAACAATGGAGGATGTAAAAAATGTCTAGTGTGTCGAGCTAGATAGAAAGTGTATGCGTACCTTTCGTTAGGAGACCCCCTTGCTTGGTTATACTCTCATACTCGGTTTTTTGTGCCACCAACCACGATCTGACACAGCCCCCTGCTTCTCTCTGGTCTTAGCCGTGTGCATGCAGGTTGTCACCTTTTTTCTACTGTTTCTGCCGCCGGCCGGATAAAATCTCATCCACATTAATGATCTGCAGACTTTTGGTCAACTGCTCTCCTTTTTCATCATTACCAGTCAAGGTCTTAGATATTAAAAGATTTTATGGACCGGCCGCTTGATCCAGCCCAATGTTTAAGGAGAGACAATAAAGACAGGGTAAAGGTTAAGCCCAATGGCTGGAAGACTTAATAGTAAAGGTCCACTAGGCTAAGTAAATGGAGAGGCCCAATCCGTCCGGCCCAGTAGGGGAAATATCGGGACCCAACATTGCCCCCTAGTTTTTTATTAAATAGAATATTCAATAAAGAACTATAAGCGGCCCAAGAGGTCATGAGACCCAACAGGGTTGGCATAGGCCCAAAAGGAAAATCCAAAGGGCCAAATATTTGGGGCTTAACCCGGACGTAACCTTTCAAATTCGTAATGATGACTGTCAAATTAATGAGCCGCCCCCGATTTTCGTGCAAAATTTGAAAAGACCGCTATAAAAGCCTATTTTCCCCAATTTGACGACTTTACCAGCTTAATCTGAATTTGATATACAGTGCTTTCTCTTTCTCTCCGATTCCTTTCTCTCCTACAAGATCTCAGTAACAATGGCGGCCCAAGATTCAGATAACTCCACCCCTATCCTTGTTGTTCCAATTTCCGTCACGCCTCCTACCCACAACCCTACTGAGTCGGTTCCAAACTCCAACCCTTTCGAGTTCTTCGAGAGTGAAGAGCAGTATCCTCACGCCAATACCCCATCCATCGTTACCGAAACCGAGCTGCGGGTCATCAAGAGTCGGTATCAGATCCCGGACACCCATCTGGCGAGGGCTCCAGAATCGCATGAGCGGATGTATCAACGGCCGGACGGGTGGACTGCTGTGCCGGTGACTGTTCTAGATAAGGGAGTTAGATTCCCTCTCCACTCCTTCCTCGTTACCCTACTGGGATTTGTCGGAGTAGGATTCGCCCAACTGGTGCCGAATTCGTACATCCACATCCTGGCCTTCATCGCGTTCTGCTATGAGTTGGGGATACCTCCAACAGTTGATTCTTTCTTCACTCTTTTCACTGCCGGGAAGTCTCGGGAACGAGGCTTCAAGGTGCTGAGCAAACAGTCCCCCAAGCCCAACGCCAAGTTTGAGAAGCGACCGTTGATGGATACTCCTTCGAGTAACAAGGGATGGCACAGAGAATGGTTTTTCGTGAAGGGGCCTAAAACTCCGTCTATCCCGGAATGGACCACTTTCGAGCGGATTTCTGCAGACTTCGGGGACATTCCAGAGGAGCGCGTGAGAGAAATGGCGAGCATTCTCGAGAGGATTCCCCTGAAGGAGTGGAGCTTCGGGCTCTTGAGCAAACAAGCCTGGTTATATGACCATAAACTTTCTTTGATAAAACCAACATCGACCGAGCGAAGGGAATTGGATGAATTCCTTTCGGGTAAAACACCATCATCCCCCGCCGACATCCCACAGGAAGAACTTGCTGCGGAGCCCAGCCGGCCTCGTCATAAGAAGAGGGCAGTTCGGAAAATCCGGGCAAACCCCCAAGGATTTCAATCAGCTTCTGCAGCGAGTTTGATTGATATGCCTGCGAACGAGCGAATGCAAGCTCTTCGGATTAAGAAGAGGAAGACCATGGTGACTCCTCTGTCTGCCGATGAGCTTCGGGTTCCTCCTCCTGCAGCCGATCCGCCTACCATTATCCCTACGGAGATCCACGTTTCAGAAGACGAGCTCGAAGACCCGACCGAGTCTCTTCTTCTGTCTCGTAAAAGGAAGCAGCCTTCCGAGGATCAACCACCACCGCCTCCCGAACCATCAGCGCCTTCCCTGACAAGATCCTCCCCCTCAGCCTTCAGGCGAGAAGCTGCATCTTCTCCCACTGTGTGGCCGGAGTTCAATGCCAACTTCCCCTTCCAGCTGTTTGAATCCTTCGTCTGGGAGACAGACGATCACCGGTTCGGCAACAGCTCGATCAGGGATCTAATCGAAGAGGGCATGAGCTACCAGGCTAAGGTGAGTTTGTTCAGTTTGAAATATTTGGAAATCACCTGTTTTATCTGTTCCTTCTACTAATTAACCGACTTTCTTTACCCGTCTGTAGGCAAATGCTGTCTTCGGGAGACTTCTTCCCCGGTACAGAGAGTCCGAAGCCGAAGAAGATGCGGCTAGGCGGGAGAAGGCCAGTCTGGCTTCGGCTCTGGAAAGGGAGAGAAGGGCCCACGGTGCTACTCTCCTTAATAATGAAGGCCTCCAGAAAGACGTGAATAATTTAAAAGAGAAGTTGGAGACAGCCGAGGCCACCCACCAGATAACCGTTTCTACTAACATAGACCTGGTTCGTCGAAACGAGGTCCTTGTTGGGAAGAATGAGACGATGGTAAAGACCAATAAAAGCCTGGCGGTGCAAGTACATGAACTCGAAGCTAGGGACTTAAGACATCTGAAGGAGCGGGCAAAACTTGAAGAGGAGCTCCGTGAACTTCGGGCCTTGAGGGATTGGGTCCCCCTCTAACCGGAGATCTTCGGAGGGAAATTCAACAGGAATACCGAAAATCAGCCGAGTTGAACGAGGAGATCGTCCAAATGTTCTCAGATGGATACGATGAATGCCGAAGCAAAGACAAGACAAGACTTGTCGCTGCCAAGGTTGACCCGACCATTCTGGACTCTTCGGAAGGCGAAGCTGACCCCTGAAGATGATTCTCTTTTCTCTTAGCTGTAGGATTCTTGTAAAGCTTCTATCGCTTTGTAAACATCATTATGTAAATAAAATATCAGCATTATCCTTTATGACTTCGGTTTTTTCACTGTTTACCAACACTTCAATATGGATTTAATTTGAAAAATGTACAAGCTCCTCCGTGGACTTAACTTTAAACTGTTAATCAACAACTAAGCAAGTCGTATAACAGATAAGATGAAGCTAAATAACGTGGCATTCCGAACTCAACACTTAGAAAAATTTAGGCAATAATAACAAAGTAAAGGAATACTTATTCGTTACCAAAGTGTGAGGTAGGTGCCGTGAGGGATCTGACGAAGTCTGAATGACGATACTTGCCTACCCCGAAGGGCCTGGCAAGGTCCTCAGGATCACCTGCCGATGAGGCTACCATTGAATGGTTGGCGAGTCCGCCCGAGCCTCCTTACACCGGTGACCATCGAATTTACCACCCTTGGTGGAAAATAATATAGGATCCAGGATTTGACTACCACGCGGGGTATCAAATAATTTGGCTGCCATCGAATGGCCAGCGAGTCCTACCATACCTCCTTACTTCGGTGACCATTGATTTTACCACCCTTGGTAAAAAACAATATAGGATCCAGGATTTGACTACCACGCGGGGTATCAAATAAATTGGCTGTCATCGAATGGCCAGCGAGTCCTACCATACCTCCTTACTTCGGTGACCATTGATTTTACCACCCTTGGTAAAAAATAATATAGGATCCAGGATTTGACTACCACGCGGGGTATCAAATAAATTGGCTGCCATCGAATGGCCAGCGAGTCCTACCATACCTCCTTACTTCGGTGACCATTGATTTTACCACCCTTGGTAAAAAATAATATAAGATCCAGGATTTGACTACCACGCGGGGTATCAAATAAATTGGCTGCCATCGAATGGCCAGCAAGTCCTACCATACCTCCTTACTCCACTGTGACATTGGGACAAATGCGAAGATCAGTTGTGAAAAAAGTGACTTTTTATTTATGATGAACGGTTATGTACAGACTCCCAGTGGACTGACTTGGTTTCTACTGAAAGTACTTTCGGAGCCTGCCTGCGTGCCATGTGTTCTGAATTTCGGATCCATCCAAAGCCTTCAGCCGATACGTCCCGGGTTTTGGTACTTCGGCCACTTCATACGGTCCTTCCCAGTTCGGCATCAACTTCCCAGTGTTCTGCGGTGTAGACGCTTCGGCCTCTCTGAGAACGAGGTCTCCCACCTCGAATCTTCGGAGCTTTACCCCTTTGTTGTAATGCTTGGCAACTCTCCTCTGGTAGGCTGCTAACTTGATCAAAGCCACTTCTCTGACTTCCTCTAATAGGTCCAAGTTGGCCTTTAGTCCCTCGTCATTGTAGATCTCTCTGAACTGACTAACTCGAAGACTTGGAGATCCAATCTCAACTGGGACTAAGGCATCAGTGCCGTAGGCCAGTCTGAAAGGCGAGTCTCCTGTTGTTGTCCTCGGCGTAGTCCTGTAGGCCCACAACACGCTGAGCAGCTCTTCTGGCCATCTTCCTTTAGCTTCGTCCAATCTGCGCTTGATTCCATTCAGCAGCGTCCTGTTGGTCACTTCGACTTGTCCGTTAGACTGAGGATGAGCTACCGAAGTCTTCCTGTGTTGGACTCCCAGTTCCCTCAGAAATCCTTCAAATTTAGATCCCACAAACTGGCGTCCGTTATCAGATATCACCACTTGAGGGATCCCGAAGCGAAACACTACGGATTCTTTCATAAATTTCAGACACTCCTGCTCCGTTATCAGCCGAAGTGGTTTCGTCTCGACCCATTTGGTCATATAATCAATGGCGACGATGACGAAGCTGACCTGCCCTTTAGCCTTTGGTAACGGACCCAATATATCAACCCCCCAGACAGCGAAGGGTATAGGAGATAGAATTGAGTATAGCTCTTCCGGTGGCTGATGTGGGATCGGACTGTTGAGCTGACATTTATCACATTTTTTCACGTATTCCG
This sequence comes from Panax notoginseng, assembly GCA_016801055.1. NCBI lineage: Eukaryota > Viridiplantae > Streptophyta > Magnoliopsida > Apiales > Araliaceae > Panax > Panax notoginseng. The sequence continues at coordinate 210,223,024 of CM029015.1, read as the reverse complement.
TAGCTTCCTTGAAGATCGTTGGCCAGTAGTACCCCTGCCGAAGAACTTTGTATGCCAGTGACTTAGCTGCCATGTGATCACCGCAGATGCCCTCATGAACTTCCCGAAGGGCGTACTCTGCTTCGGATGGGACCAGATATTTCAATAATAGTGACGAAAATGCCCTCCGATAAAGATCCCCGTCAATAAGAACGAAGTTGGCACTTTTGTATTTGACCTTTTTTGCTAACATCTGATCCGAAGGAAGGACACCATCTGCCAAATAATTGATGTAAGGAGTCATCCAGCAGTCAGATCGCTCGATACACATCACCGAGTCATGTTGAATACTCGGCTGCTGTAGGACCTCCAAATAGACTGATCCATTGAAAACGACGGCATCTGTAGTGGCCAACTTTGATAAGGCATCGGCAATGGAATTACCGTTACGCTCTATGGCTTGAAATTCGTGAGAAGCAAAGTATCGAAGCCTGTCTTTCAACTCTGCCAAATACCTGATCATCCTCGTCCCACGGGCTTCATATTCTCCTGATAACTGCTTGACGACCAGCTGAGAGTCACTATAAATGATCAACTTCTGGACTTCTAGGCTCTTCGCCAGCCGAACCCCAGCTAGAACGGCTTCATACTCGGCCTCATTGTTAGTCGCCTTAAACCCGAATCTAATGGCTTGTTGTACCTTGAACCCCTCCGGACTGGTCAGAATAATTCCTGCTCCACTGACATTTACCGTGGAAGACCCATCTACATACAGTGTTCATGCATTCTGACCGTGTTGAAGAAGTGTAACAGTTCGATCAGATGTCCCCGCTTCCTGTAACTCGGCATCTGCTTCGGTGAAGGAACACTCTACCACAAAATCGGCCAAAGCTTGTCCCTTGATAGCGGTTCGGGGATGGTACTCAAGGAAAAACTGGGACAATTCCATGGTCCATGCTGCCAATCTCCCCGAAACCTCCGGTTTACCCATTACCTTCTTCAGTGGTTGATCTGTGTAGACGATCAGGAGCCTACCCTGAAAGTACTGCCGAAGCTTTCGGCTAGCAATTACTAAAACAAATGCAATTTTTTCAATATTTGGATACCTGGTTTCGGCGTCTCGCAGGACGTGACTGACGTAATAGACCGGGTACTGCTTTCCACTGATCTCCCGAATCAGCACCGCTCCAACGGCTAAGGAACTCGCCGCAAGATAGAGATACAAGGTCTCTTTCGGGGTGGGTTTTACCAATAGGGGAGCAGAGGACAGATAGGTCTTTATGCCTTGGAAGGCTTCTTCTGTAAGACCCCAATTTTTATAAATAAAGATGAATTTTCTATAAATATCATTTTTAAATATTATGGAGTTAATTTGATATAATGTTATAGTTGTGGGTAATATTTATAAATTTTGCAAAGTACGCAAGTTGTTATATAATATTCGATTGGTCGGGAAATATTCGTTTTAACAGGGAATATTCGTACAACGACACAATCATTGGTGGACCCCACAACGAAATTATTGTCGGATTGAGAAAACGACAAAAATATTTTATTAAAAATAACGACGGAAGTTTTACCATTGTTACTGTTGAACTACTCGGTAGTAAAAGTATAGTAATACGTGTGGTTGCATAGTAGCACACGGTATTGATTATTAATGCTTATGTGAGAAGACACTCAGTTTGATTCCATTATTGTCAGTTAATAATATGAATTATTTAGCGATAATGACGTTTTGTTTTATTCGTATTATTAACGTAATAAAACAGAAACATCTTTTTATATAAAACAAAATACTTTATTAAAGTTATTCTATAAATAGAATATATTATATTTTATTTAAAAGATTTTTCTTTAAATATGGACCGTCAGATTAAAGTAATCAATCTGGACCGTTCATGGATTAGTTACTATACATTCTATTTTTCTATAAATAGCAGCTCATTCCTTCATTATTTCTTACGAATTCACTGAACTCTAGAGAGAGAAACTATAGAGAGAAACTATAGAGAGAGAGAAGAAGAGTATTCTGCTACTTAACTACTTCCTTACTTCAGCTCTTCTTTAAAACGGTAAGGGGTGTTATTCTTTCTTATTCATGAAGAGAACTTCTGTTATTCCATTCTTTATTATTCTGTTGGAATAACCAGTATATGCGGTCTACCCTATACTTGGTGACATTCTTCTATTATTCTGTTGGAACATCCTGTCTGTGTGTTTTACACCGGACCTGGTTCCGTTTTTATTATTATTCTGTTGGAATATCCTGTCTGTGTGTTTTACACCGGACCTTGTTCCGTTTTTATTATTATTCTGTTGGAACATCCTGTCTGTGTGTTTTACACCGGACCTGGTTCCATTATTTATTATTCTACCGGAATATCCTGTCTGTGCTTTTATGCCGGACCTGGTTCCATTATTTATTATTCTGTCGGAATATCCTGTCTGTGCGTTTACGCCGGACCTGGTTCCATTATTTATTATTCTGTTGGAATAACCTGTCTGTGCGGTCTATCGCATGCATGGTGATTTCTTTTGTTATTCCATTCTTTATTATACTCAGTTGGTTAAGTTTTGACTTCTATACTCCATGAAATTTGTGGAATATCCTTGATAATTGTGTTTCATCCAGTATCTTTTCATGAAAATATTCTCCTGATCATTCTTGAATTATACTCCAGCAAGCAGTATCATGTTGACAATTTGGACGTTGTTAATTCTTGGATAAATTAATTCTTGAACTTGTTTTATTGAATTCTTATATCATTGTCATCATCCTCATGTTTATATTCTGTTGAAAGTCATCTATGGCCTGTAGTGCATAGATGGACTTGGTATGATTATGACCAGGGATTATTCGGTGTAATCATGACCGTAATGTTACAAATGATGTGGTAAAAGTCATCATTGGCCCGTAGTGCATTGATGGACAGTTGTTGGCATGATCATGACCATTAATGAATATACGAATATCCTTGGCCGTAGTGCAGGGGTGATTCGATGATGTGAATTATTTTATTAAGCTGAGTCTCAGCGATCACAGTGTTAGAAAATCTTTTAAATCATAAAAGATAGTAGAGTTTATTTTCTACTTGACTCTTTTAATGGATTGCTTATTCCGCTACAGTTAAACTTGATGTCTATTGTATTTTATCAGTTTAACATTGTTGAAGGCTAATGATAATTTATTCTGCATTATCTTAGTCATAATATTTCTTACTGGGCTAGTTGAGCTCACCCTTTCTTTCACTGTTCTCTTCAGGAAATGAGAATGTAGCTGGGGCAAGTCGGGGAACGGAGTGATGGTCCGAATGATAGTATTAGTTAGCAGTCCTCACTATTCTATGTAATGGTGTGTTAATAAATGTAATGAGGACTCCTTTTGAGTATGAATACTCTCTAGAAGATAATATTTGTATTCAAACTCACAGTTTATGTTTTGTCGTATTGTACACGACAGTTGTATTAGTAAGTTGTATTTGTATTCTGTACTATGTATCTGACGACCCAAGATGGGTGATGTATACCTATTTTTGGGAGGCGTTACATCTTCACAAGGCGAAGTCCATTGGAAAGTCTTTGCATTCTTCGGCCCCCTCAGTGTGTCGAAGAATGGTAGACACCTTTCTGCGGATCTGGACATGAACCTCCTCAGAGCTGCAATCCTACCGGTCAGACGTTAGACGTCTTTAAACGATTGAGGAGTCTTCATGTCAAGGACGGCCTGAATTTTTTCTGGATTGGCTTCGATGCCCCTCTGACTGACCAGATATCCCAAGAACTTTCTCGCACCGAGGCCGAAGGTACACTTTGCGGGATTAAGCCTCAATTTGTGATGTCGGACAGTCTGAAAATATTCCTCCAGATCATCCAAATGTTTCTGAATCTGCATGCTTTTAACGATCATGTCGTCCACATAAACCTCCATATTCTTTCCCAGCTGCTTGTGGAAGATAAAATTCATCATTCTTTGGTAGGTTGCTCCAGCATTTATAAGGCCAAAGGTCATCTTCTTATAGGCATATACCGAACGGTGTGTAATGAATGATGTCTTCGGGATATCTTCCCTGCACATGGATATTTGATGATAACCTGAAAAAGCATCCATAAAGCTTAGTAGAGCATATCCTGAAGTCGCATCAATAAGTTGATCAATATGGGGCAAATGATAAAAGTCCTTCGGACAAGCTTTATTTAGGTCGGTGTAATCAATGCAAACTCGCCATTTCTGGTTCTGCTTCTGCACCAATACTACATTGGCCATCCACTGTGGTTAGTCGATCTCAAAAATAAAATCAGCGGCCAACAGCTTGGCGATCTCTTCGTCAATTATCTTCTGTCGCTTGGGTGCAAAGATCCGTCTCTTTTGCCGAACAGGCTTCTTCGAGGGATCTACCTCCAATCGGTGCTCAGCGACCTTTCTGCTAATCCCAGGCATGTCCTTTGGTTCCCATGCAAAAATGTCCGCATAGCAGCGAAGGAGTTCCGTAAGATTTGTCCGAAGAGGTTCTGGTAGACCCAAACCGATTTTCACCGTCTTGTCTGCTTTCCCAAGGATCAACTCAATCTCCTCCGTCTCCCCTGCAGGTGTTACCAATGGCTCGGAACTGCCTTCCGTGAAGGGCTCAATCTCGATTGCCAGGATTTGTTTCTGCTTGCTGACCCCTACCCCGGAAGAGATGCACGCATTCCGATAACAGCGTCGGGCTAGATCCAAGTCTCCAGCCACCTCTCCGACCCCGTGCGCTGTAGGGAACTTGATTTTGAAATGGGGGATAGAAGTCACGGCTTGGAGAGCCGTCAGCGTAGGTCTTCCCAGTATGGCGTTGTAAGCCGAATCTACATGCACAACATAGAATTTACACATTATTTCTGTCTGTTGCGGGGCTGTGCCGAAGACCACCGGGAGCTCGATAGTGCCAGGAACTTTGACCGGATCGTTGCTGAAGCCATACAGAGGAGCCTCCTGCCCAACTTCCATTTTTCGCCCTTCAAGATGCATTCTTTGATATGCGTGGGCGTACAGAATATCCACTGAAGACCCGTTATCTATCATCATACGTTTCATGTCCACCGAGCCTACTTGCGCGGTGATCACTAACGCCCCCTCATGTGGATCAATGGGCTCCAAAGGATAGTCTGCATCCGTAAAGGATATAATAGTTCCGGGAAAGGGTCTATCCATCTTTGGAGAGGCACCTGATATGGACATAACCGAATCTAGATACCCCCTTCTCTTTCTTCCTACCAATTTCCCCGACGTTCCCCCTGTTATTACGTCAATGACATGCCTTGGTGGCGGGTTCGGGGCGGACTGTACAGGAGGATTCGTTTGAACTGTCTGAACGGTGCGGTCGGCACTTTGTTGGTTCTTTTCGGCCACATATTGGACTAACAGACCGCTCTGGATCTTTCTTTCCACGAAATCCTTCAGATTACAACATTCGTTGGTGCCATGGCCTGCAGCTTGATGATAGTTACAATATTTTCGAGAGTTACCCTGCCCTGTCCTATAATTGTCCCTCGGTGGCTCAAAGAACGGCTGGTTCCGGATTTGGTCTAGAATCACTGACCTGTCTGTGTTCAGTTTGGTATAAACCTTGTTCACCTTCGGAGCGGAAACAGGCGGACGAGCATCTCCTTGTCGCCATGAGTTGTTGAACTTCTTGGAACGGCTCTCCGATCTATCATTATACCCCCCCCGTCTTCTTCTGATCAAGCTGGGTTTTAGGGACATCTGCCTCCTTCACCTGCTCCGAAGAGGAACGTCTCAAGCTACTCATGGCCTCCTCCACAATGATATAACCTTCTGCCTTATCGAATGCCTCTGCCAGGCTCTTCGGATGATTGAACATCAGCTTCCTCACCAGCTTCTCCGACTTCACTAAGTCCAAACCGTTCTGAAATAATCCCACAGCTTGGAGATCGTTCAAATCAGATACCTGACCAACGGCCTCTCGGAACCGTTTCACATACTGACCCAAAGATTCGTTGGTGTACTGCCTGACCTGTGCCAGGGAGCCCGTGGGCTTCCCTCTCCTTCGGTTACTCCCAAAACGAGCGTGGAACTTGTCGCAGAGTTCGGACCATGATGAAATTGAATCTGCTGGTAAAGTCCCCATCCACTGCCTCGTATCCTTTCTCAATGTCGTAACGAACATGTGACATTTAGCAGCGTCAGTGAAATCATAGTAGTCCATTAACCGGTCGAATGCTTGGCTATGGTCGTAAGGATCTCCCGAACCATCGTAACTTTCCATGTGAGGCAACTTCTTAGAGGTGTCCGCCTTCTCCTTAAGAATATCCGAGGAAAATGGGGATGCTTTCTTTCCCGGAGTATCCTTTACTTGCTGGACCTCGGATAACTGCTTCTGAAGAGCCTTCAGCTCTTTTACGAGGTATTCTACTCCTTCTGGCTGTGACGACACCTCCTTCTCCGACGGCTCTCTCCTTTTTTGAGTAGATCGGTCGTTAACCATAATACCCCCAATCTTCGAAGGACTCTCACGACGGCGGTCTTCTGAGCGAAGCACCCGACTTTCGGGTGTAAGGCCCCGAGATCTGCTTTGCCCCTGGGTCCGACGACTATGGTGAGAGTGCGTGACAATGAGTGCTTCCTTCGATCTTCGAGGAGCGGGGCTCCTCGATCTTTTTCTCTCCCGATGCTGGCTTTGAATCCCATGTTCTGAATGAACCGGCTCTTTCCCGCTGCGATGCACACGCCTTTCGAACTGGACATAACTGGACGCTTCATCCCTCAACTCTTCCATCCGGGACATCTGCTCGGCTATATCCTGCCTCTGCTTCATGAGTGACTCCATGACCCTATCTGCCTCTTCTGCCATCTTAGCCAATCGGGAGGTCTTCTCGTCGTGGTCTAGCTGTTTTCGGTCGCGACCGGACTCTTTATCCGTCGTGAAGATTAACTTTCTCTTAGCTTTGCCCACGGCCCTTGGACGAGAATCTCCATGCGACCGCTTGGAGGCTGTGCTAGCATGAGCACTTAGTGTGGGCCCAAAACGATCTCTAACAGAAACTCGTGGTGGTGAATCACCAACAGTCATCGGTTGTCCCTCAGGCGTGTCTGCTCTGCTCTTCCCCATCCTTGAGAGCGTGGAACAAATGAATATTTGTGATTGAAAGCTCTGGAACACTAGAACTCAGCCCTCCTTCTAGCGCCAATGTTAACGCCAAGATCTTTGATGACGTCCCAATCACGTAAGACGTCCTAATCCTGCACAGTAAACACGATCAACACCAAAAGCTTGACGGCTGGACCGTCGGGGGATAGCTCCGGCGTGAGAGTCAATACAGGTGTTCAAGGTTTAACAATGGAGGATGTAAAAAATGTCTAGTGTGTCGAGCTAGATAGAAAGTGTATGTGTACCTTTCGTTAGGAGACCCCCTTGCTTGGTTATACTCTCATACTCGGTTTTTTGTGCCACCAACCACGATCTGACACAGCCCCCTGCTTCTCTCTGGTCTTAGCCGTGTGCATGCAGGTTGTCACCATTTTTCTACTGTTTCTGCCGCCGGCCGGATAAAATCTCATCCACATTAATGATCTGCAGACTTTTGGTCAACTGCTCTCCTTTTTCATCATTACCAGTCAAGGTCTTAGATATTAAAAGATTTTATGGACCGGCCGCTTGATCCAGCCCAATGTTTAAGGAGAGACAATAAAGACAGGGTAAAGGTTAAGCCCAATGGCTGGAAGACTTAATAGTAAAGGTCCACTAGGCTAAGTAAATGGGGAGGCCTAATCCGTCCGGCCCAGTAGGGGAAATATCGGGACCCAACCCACTCAAATATTAAAGATCAAAGTAAACCTTAAACTATAAAATAAATATAAAATAGAAAAATATTCTCCATTATATGGAAAGAGATTGTAATTATTCGTCTTTTTACAAATTTTATTGTAGGAACGTAGATATTCCAACTTCTTCTTTGATCTTTCCGTTTTTCATCTTTGTAATATTACTACAGCAAAGGGTTCATCATGCACAAGTAAATTACTAATAAAAAGAGTACTCAATTCTAGCAGGGGATGAAAAAAAAGCTTTCTCAGTCTTTATTGGCCAAGTAAAACCAATAATAATGTCAACTTCTTTAAGCCAAAAAAAATAAAAATAAAAAAAATAAATCTTTGCTGATAAATTGTATGGTACCGTGGCTTGTGATAATAAAATTATGATCACAAATTTAAACACTTTGACATTATTTTTTAATGTTTCGAATATATATTGCATTGCTCTAGTAATTTTGTCTCATCTTTTTGTCTTTATGTTCAGATGTCTCATCACGAGTATTCAAGTCGGAGCTGTAGCCGGAGTCCGAGAGACTGTCATCTTCTTCATCACGAGTATTCAAGTCAGAGTTGCAATCGGAGTCCGAGAGACTGTCATCTTCTTCTTGTTCCCTGTTGTGTATCCTTTTACCCTTTACACTGTGTTGCTCGTTCAATTCTTCTTTCAGCTCCACAATATTTTGGATCTGTTTGATAAGAAGAATTTAACAATTCGTTATTGCATATATCGTTTAAAACATAAAAAAATATTACAATCTTGTCTTAAACATAAAATTTATTTTGCGGGGCATGAGGATCACCGCGTGACGGAACAAATTGTCATCCCTAATGTGCACCGTCTAGCCATATATATATATACTCAGCTAACTCCGCTGGGCTACTCTATTGCCATATATCTAGGAACATGAGAAAAAAATACCATACACAAATTTATTTTGGAAATGTAAGCAATCCTTAACAACAATCCCCAAATAAGAATCACATCAATTTTGACTTTAAAATCTCACAATTTGATTATAAAAATTCAAAAATAATATTTATATTTTGTTACCAGATAAAGAAACTCACGTCGTAAGAGAAGAATGAATGATTTGGTTGAAACTCCATATATTTCTTCGGATCATAATTCAAACTTGAACCAAACAAAATCACCTCATCAAAATTCACAGTCAAGCTACCGACTTCTAAAAAAGACATAAATCGTAAATAATCCATCGTAGTCGGATGCACATCATTATAGTCATTGTTGTGTAGCATAATCAATTCTTCACACGGTTGTTGTTGTTGGTGTTGAAGGTTTGCTCTTTCGTATTCAGTGTCGTCGTACCACGGGAGATTAACTACATCACTATAATCCATTATTTTTGACCGAAAATTATATGAACAAAAAAAACAGTGTATGTAGTACGAATTAAGGATGATGATATATATAGTATTTCTTGAATTTTAGGGATAACAGAATTAGAAATCCAATCAGAGAAGGGAAGAATGAAAATCTATTTTGATTGGGCAAATACTTGGATTCATTAAATGCTTCTTCGATTTCTTTAAGGAATCGGAATCTATCTAGTTGGGCTGGACTGATAGGCTTTATAGTTAATAACTTTTGGGCCATGATTATATCCAGTTTCACAACTTAATTCACTTTCACCTTAAATTAATTAATCACCTTGAATTTTTTTTTTAAATTTTTTTCTTATGCTTTATTTATTTTTTAACTTTTTCGGATTTCATTGTTGGATGGAGGAGGCTTTTGCTTCAACTCAATTATTTATGTAATTTTATTCCTTGTTTGTCGCTAATTTTTTTAGGGATTTCAAAAAAGTTTTAAATTTTTTTAATGCAAAATTAACTTAATTAAGTCTTTGTAAATAATTTAAATGGCTAAATTTTTTTTTAATAGATACAGTACAATATTACGGTAGACTCATGACTAGAATACTAGCTAAAATTTCCATTTGAAAACAGTTCAGGGTAGCTGATGAAAATATAAATAATAAAAAAATCAGTAATTTTTATAAATAAAAAATAATAATTGAACAAATCTTTAATATTTTTTCTTTCAAATAAAAGTGTCCTTGAAATATTTAATTTATTATTATTATTATTGTTATTATTATATAATAATTATTATTATTATTTTGAATTAAAATTAGAATGAATCTGAACCGTTCTTATGCTTTCCCGCCCAAATTCAAAATGGGTTCTGTTTTATTATATAGATATAGATATAGATGATGATGATTATTATTATTAGTACTATTATAATAATAATAATTATTATTATTATTGTTGTTGTTGTTATTATTATATTATAATTATTATTATTATTTTGAATTAAAATTACAATGAATCTGAACCGCTTTCCCGCCCAAATCAATTAGAATGAATATAAACCGTCCTTATATTTTTTCGCCAAAATTTAAAATGGTTCTATTTTATTATATAGATATTATTATTATTATTGTTGTTATTATTATATTATAATAATAATTATTATTTTAAATTAAAATTAGAATAAATCTGAACCACTTTCCCGCCCTAACCAATTAAAATAAATCTAAACCGTTTTTATATTTTTCTGTCAAAATTCAAAATAGTTCTGTTTTATTATATAGATTATCAATTTAACATAGTCCGGACAAACAACGAAATCAACGGTTTAGATCTACTCCTAGACGTCGATGAGTACAACGAAAAATACTGATGCAGTTCTCACATAATTAAATTTCTTTTCGTGAGCAAATATCGTGTGCTTCTCATACACCGTACCTCACTTTACCTCTCCACAAAACAGAACACGCTTTTCCTCTCACAACCCCCGGCCGCCGGTTTCATTCGCCGGAAAATTTCTCGACATCTAGGTTCAGGTCCGTATCAGAGGTAGAATTTGAACCCTAACTTTCTATATTTATATATACGTTGTTCCAATTTTAGGGTTAGGTTTAAATCAACTGGAGCATTTGATCTTACCATTTGAAGTTTTTTGTTTAGAAGAAATGTGTTGGTGAATTTCAATTTTACACGAAAAGATAATTAACTCTTAAAGTTGTGACATTTTACAGACTTTAGGTTTGAGCTTGATTGCATATTGGATGAACTAGAAGCAGCAATATGGTACTTTTATCTGCTTCATTTATATTAGAACATGTTTGCTTCAGTATCTTATTAATATTTTTGTTTTTAACGCACTCGGACATAATTATATACATATATGCATGGTGTGTGTGGAGAGATTTGTTTTTAAGTCGTGTCGGTCGAATCTGGAGATGGACGGTCCATAGCCAACTTTGGTCATGGTCACTCCCTATATATATTGTGTATGTTATTTGAAATGATAATATAGTTCTATGCTAAATTGATCCCTAAGAACTAACCAAAGCCACGTTGCCTATTTTCCTATTTTCGGTCAATTGGCTGCCCATCAAGATAGTATTTTTTTTCCTTTTTCTTTTTAAATAGTTTGACCAACAAATGCATTTGGAGACTACTCCAAACTGTTTAGTAGATTGCGACAAGCTGTTTAGCGGAGTACTCCAAAATGTTATGCTGGACGGACCTTATACGATAATGCCTTTTTCAATACAATACATTTTACCTCCATCAACAGACGGTTCGTCTCCTTCTTTCTATAATTCATGTTTCAAGTCTGTCTTTATCATTCACCACCTTTTTCTCTACTCAAGATTTCAAAATTATATTATTCATTTCAAATCATGAATAATTGATCTACACATCATTGGAAAACTTTCCGAAAATCTTCAAAATAAAACCCATTGTTAATATGTTTTGGTCTCAATGAAATGATGTTGATCTATATCACCACTGTCCATGAAAGCATTTTTGTGAGCTTCTAATTAATTGAGTACTTGGTGGGTTAGTGCTGTTGGGAATGAACCTTAACCAAGAGATTAACATATTCTTTTTTCAAAAAAAAAAAAAACCCTCCAAGCTATAGTCTTTTGTATTATAAGTCATGTAACCTGCTGTCAAGGACATGAATTAACATGCATTTGTACTATAGATAGTTAGATATAGGTTGGTCTAGGCCAAGGATGACCTAGTTGTGATAACATATTTAAGTATGTAAATTGTTATAGGTTCGAGGTTCATCCTAATGGTGAGGGATTTGGACGGGAAGATTGTCTTCCATTTTACAACCCAAACACTTTTGGTTATCATATAATGAAAAAGAACTTGTAAGCTCTTTCCATTCGAAGATTCCAAAAATGTCATGACAACATTTTTGCAATAACATATTAAAAATGTCATGAATGGTGGGTGCATAAATCAATGCCATCTCATAACATATTAAAAATGGATAATGCATTGCGTATCTTTACGAAAGCTTTTAAATGATATGTATATAGATGACCATTTATCATTTGTAATGGATGAACTATAGGATTTGAGCTCTTGAGCAAAAGAGAGAAAGAGTTGGTGCAGGAGGGAAAAAAAAGGAGAAAGCACTCCCTGCCAAACAATTTTAACGGACGAGGTAAAAGTTAATGTATTGTACCAAGGGCTATCTTAAAAAGTCCACCTGCCAACCAATTTGGTGTAGTTTGCTAAAGAAATTGGAGAAAAATTAGAAAAAAAATAAAGAAAATTTTGAAGTTACGATCTTGATGGTCAGACAAAAATGGGTTTAGAACTAATAATCCCCTATACATATATGTATATATATATATATAAGGAAAAAGTAATCTAAGACATGCCTTAGCCAAGTTTGGCAAAAGATACTTAGTAAAACGACGTAGTTTTACCTCCGGGGTTAAGTTTTTCATTTTTGGGGTTTATATAAAAAAATCTTTAATTATAATTTTTATACAAAACTACCCTTAGCCAAGCTTGGCTAAGGTATGCCTTAGGTTACCTTTCCCCATATATATATATATATATATATATATATATATATAAAGGAATTGTATTTAGGCATGCTTATCTCCCACATGAATGTGAAACGAATTATAGTTCATGTTAAGAGGACCTTGAGGGAATATCCATTTTTTTAGTGGAAATATCACTTCCTTATATATTTATATGAATGCGTGTCTGTGTGTATGCACGCGCGCGCACATGTGTGTGTATAAAACACACATGTGGTGCTAAATTGTTTTCCTTAGGATTAGTACACAATATGTCTTGATTCCCTGTAGCTTGCACCATAGTCTAACATAGATTTAAGTTGCAACTAAAAATTAAGGTCAGGGATCATATTTGGGAACTAATAAATGCTTTCCACTTCTTCAACAATTGCATTTCACTGTCAAACTCCCATGTTCCACAAAAAGAGTCCCATTTGCAAAATATGCAAATATTAGGGTTTTCCTTTTTTCCATGATTATCCCTAATGTTAATAATTTGTTTGTTCATTAGTGAAAACATGACCACATGACAATGAAATTATAATGGCAAATTTGAGGATTTTGTGTCATTTAAATATATCATTAAAAGAAAAAGGACTTTTTGTGTAACAAAGAAACTGGTGACATGTGATTGTTTTAATGGAACAGAGGGAGTAGTTAATTTGCTTTACTTTAAACCCTTGAAGCCTAAGGAACTGGTAAGTGGGGACTGGGAGCGTGCATTTGTAATTTCCCTTATACTTTACATATTATAAACCTGAATACTCTTCTTTCTGGGTTGGGGTTGTGAGACATCTGAAAATGATGATATTATAATCAAGTGCAGATGTTACTCTTGTGTTACTTACCTTCATTGCTTCACATTGGTTTCATATTTTCAATTGATCAAGTGGATTTTAATTTTAAGCGGATCAAATGTTGTAGCATTATACATTATACACACACATATATACATATATTATACATTATAGTATTATAATACATTACTTGCCATTCATACCGTTTCCACTTCATATATGGGCTTTGTATTCTCTAGGGCATCAACCATAAGTTTGATTACATCATGCAATCCCATGAGCCTCTTAACCATTCTAATTTAATTGCGGCAGGTAGAAAATCAAAATTGAAAAACTCACATTCAGGAGAGTCGGGTACTTGATTAGGAGCACTATATAATATACATATATATAATTATTTTTTTGCTCATTTATGACATATTATAGTATACATATATATATAATATAGTATTGGAATATTGTAATATAAAATATGAACAAGTGAGATGTGGTGTCCCCCTATCTCTTATTCTCTCTCTTGGTTGGTGGTGAGCGGGAGTGATTATGGTAGTTGGTGTCGACACTAGTGGATCTATTTGTTGGTGGCAGATTTGTGTCTGTTGGTGGGGTGGCAGATGGTGGGTAGTGGTGGTAGCTGCCGCAATTAGAGAGTTTGTCCATCAGTAATGGGGATCACATTGGTGGGAATATAGGTCAATATTATAGTTATCACAACGCTACGACGAGTCATGGCGGTAGCCGACTGCCAGGACGCTTAGGCGACAAGGCGACCGCTATGGCTTCCGCTTACAATGTGTAATTTATATATTATTTATTTTACTTAACAAATATATTAGCAATAAAATTTTATACATTAAAACCCAAAACATAACACTATAGAATAACATTAAAAACACAATTATGTAAATACTTGGCAATAATAATCCCAAAATAAAGCATTTGATGTTAAAAACTAGTAGAAAAAATAAAGAATTTAACAAACACCATATAGAAAATAATGTCGCAACCAACCATGACATATTACTAGTCTAATAACTAATAAAACGCCACATAACAAGCTAAAATAATGTTTAGACTCTCTACACTAGTCTCTAAACATCATTCAAGCAAACTCATCAAGAACAAGGTCATCTCCATCTTTTCCACGAGAACTACTCTCATTCAAAGGCGTGGATGGTTTTTCTCCAAAATAACCCTCCACATCTTCATCATCATTTAAAATTCTCTCTTCTTCATTAACTTTATCATCGGAGTCGGAATCTATCAACTTTGATTTCCTTGAAGTTGAACCACCACCACGTTGCGAGTACGTAGTGACATTATCACTGGTATTAGCACGAGCCCTCCTTGATGGATTGCGACCCTCAAGCGTGTTGGATGCACCGGTTGCTCGATCCACATCATTCCATGTAAGATCCTCCCATTCAAAGCCATCAATGGCCAAGTGATAAATTTTTTTTCCAAATTCACGTCGCTTTTGGAACCTTGAAACGATTTTTCGATTGTATTAGACATACACCAAGTCACTCAATCATTTGTGTTTCAATCTATTCCTCTTTGTCATATAAATCTAAAATAGATAAAACAAAAAATAGTAATATTAATGATAAAATTTTAATTATATAAAATAATAGTTAATATTAGTATAAAATGACTTATTATTTTTGAACCAATAATAGAAAGTACTTATAAACTCAAATATACTCCAATTGCGCTCACAACCGGAAGAAGAATAACAAAGACTTATAATTCTTTTTGCAAACTTTGTAAGCTCAATAGCCTGCCCTCCCTCCAAAAGCGCTCCACCAATATACTTATAATTTATCTTTTCTATCTTTATATATATTTCAATATACTTGCAAGGATTCTTTAATTTCTGTTTCCTAATCGTCATTTCTTTTGTAAAAGTATCTCAAGAAGCATCATAGTTATCGGTTAGATTGCTCATCTTGTCTAGCAAATCTAGCTTGGATACCATTTTTTTAAGAATGTCATTGAAGTCTTCTTTTAGAGTGCCAGTTAACACCGAATATTCCTCTTTGATATCAAAGTACTTGCCCGGATTGAGAAACAACGTAGCCCCATATAATTTTGGCTCCATTTGACTTTACCATCGCCGCTCAACAATGTCAATCACCTTCTTGTAGAGTCTTTATTTTTTTATCAAGTGAATCTTTGATTTTTTTTTTGCACACTCCATCGCAACAAAAACTTCTGACATAGCAGACTTCTCATCACCATCAACAATCCTCAAGTCTATAAGAATTGGTTGTGACGCCTTAATGCAATCCTTAACATTATGTCAAAATGTAGTTGAAATTACATCACATACTTTCTTCCCCGTTTCGGTAGCCAACAACTTAGATTTGTTCCATCCTCGCTTATGAACAAATGCCTTAATGCATCTCTATGCTTGTTGCAAGTTGAGAAAAACTTTAGCAAATCTAGCAACTCCGGGTCTCCCAAGTTAAAAAAAACACATGTAGGTATATGTCTCAGTTAGTCAGTTCCAAAAATATTGAGAAAGAATTATTTAATACTCACTGCCCAAAATAATATATATATATATATATATATATATGGGGTTCCATCCACAACAACCGGTTGCTGTGAAGCAACCCTTTTTTTGGCTTGTTGATTTTTTTTTTTGCTCCAGTCGAAATTTTAACAGGCCAAAAAAAGGGTTGCTCCACAACAACCGGTTGCTATGGATGGAACCCCTATATATATGTACTTTCATTTCTGGACCCAAGGAGTAAGGAGCAGGCGAGCAGCAGAAAGCACTAGAAGCAGAAAACGAAACTAAAAAAAAGAACTGCAGACAGCAGTAGCGATGAAAGAAGAAGAAAAAGAAGAGAATACCTGCAAGCTACAACATTGTCGGTCGGAGTAGACAGTTGTGCGTTCCGATCAGAGCTAGTTTACTCTCTCTCTCTAGCTTTCCCCCTTCTACTGCGAAGCACGACTAGGGCAATCCCTTCTTTGCCCGAAGTTGTTTTGTGTTTTTTTTAACCCAGTTGGCATTTGGGTCGATACATACCCACTTTGGCCAAGTCGCTCGCTCAGCCAATAAGTCGTCGACGAGTTGTCCAGGGCAACAACTTCTTTTCTTGGTCGCTCGACTTGCACACCTACACCAAGTCACCCAGACGACTTGTTTTCCTAGGAGCGACTAGACGCATAAGCGTCGTCTAGGCAACGACTTAACAACTATGGTCAATACGTCTCTCTAGCTTGTAGCAGTGCTAGTGGTCTCTAGTGGCGAAAGTGGTTGCACCCACTGAAGACTAGGGTATGCTTGAGCTAGCCCATATCTTTTGCTTAAAAATTGTAATATATAATATTACAATTGTAATTTCTTCCTAACACACCATTACAACGCCGATTCCATCCAACCAAACAAACGGCACTAGAGTGTTTTCCTGCTAAACTGTTACACTCATATTTCTGTCTAAAGAATTGTTTGCATGTGATGAGAATAGAGTCTGCTAATATAGTTACTTCACTGTGAGAGTGGCCACAGAGGGGTGGTAACTTTCAAGGGTCGTGTTTTCATTGCCCTTATTTGATGTTTATGGAGTCGATGCAATATGAGAGTCTCTGACCCAATCTTCGAAACAAGATACTGCTAATTGGGTGAATATTCATATTCATCTTCAGATAACTGGATAGAGATTTCTCTTAATACATCTTTAGTTGTATACAGATAATCTTGTAGACCTCACACATACGTATATTTCTCTTTTGGTACCCTCTATGTATCTGCTATTTGGAAGATACACCAGGACTTTTTCTTTGAGTAAAATCAAAGCTTAGGTTATATCTTTATATTTGTACCCGTTACAAATGTGTATTCTTCAAATGCAAGCTAGCACAGTATTCTTTCTCTACTCCCTCCCTCTCTCTCTCTCTCATACACAAAAAACATGTAGTTTTCCTTTTGTTTGTATCTAATTTGTTGAATCATGCATCTCGTATATATACACTTATATAAATTTTTTTGCCAGTCTTTCCATGAAAAAGGATTTTGGATGACAAAGGGAGGACATCTTGATGCAGAAACATTATTTGATAATCCATCCACAACTGAATCTAAGCGCTCCCATCAGTGGTTTACTGATGCTGCTGAACAAGAGTTGTTTCCTAACAAGAAGCAAGCTGTAGAAGCTCCAAACAGTAAATCGATCTCAGGAGTTCCGACTGGAAGTCTTCCTTGGGATGCTACTTCTGGTTTTCAGTCAGTGCCTAATCAATTCATTGACCGGTTATTTCGGAGTGAAACAACAAAGCCTGTCAGTTTTAGTGAAAGATATATTTCTGGTACCGACACAGAAAGCTCAAACATGAGAAAAAAGGCTATTGAGGAACATTTTGGAAATCATTCCTCTGTTGGTTTGTCTATGTCTTATGGTATTGAAGACCCTAATACATGTCTCAGCTACGGCGGAATCAGAAAAATTAAAGTTAATCAGGTGAAGGAGTCTGATAGTGGTTTGGTAGCATCAATGGAGCACAACCGAACGTGCTCAGATCAGATCTATAACAGGATGAATGAGACCAGTTTTATATCAATGGGGCAGGCCTATGGCAAGGAAGATGATTCTATTTCATCAATGGGTCACGCCTACAAGGCCGAAGCAGACATTAGATCTACAGTTTCCCTATTTGGAACTGGAAATTCCATTGAACCGATTGATCACTCCTATATCAAGGAGCATAGCAATAACATTTCTTTTGAGGGATTTAATGAAGAATCTAATAGCTTGGCAAGGCCAACAAACAGCTATAACATGTTATACAATCAATCATCAGTTCAAACATCAGAAACACCTATAGAAAAGGAGTTAGCTGCAGCGAATGTCCACGCAGTAGTCATCCCCCCTCAGGTAGCTAAACCCAAACCTCAGGTCGTGACCAAGAATAAGTCGGATTCAAAACCTGCTAGGAAAGAAGCTCCTAACAGCTTTCCATCAAATGTCAGAAGCCTGATAGCAACTGGTATGCTTGATGGTGTGCCGGTAAAGTATGTTGCTTTGTCACGTGAGGTAATTTCTGTTCTTTTGTGTTCATTTCTTCACTGTCTATGATTTGTGAGAATAGGAAAAATGAAAATTTTCTACTTTGTGGCATGACAATGTTAACTTTATGTAACAAGGAGCTTCGTGGAATTATAAAAGGTTCTGGTTACCTGTGTGGGTGTCAATCATGTAATTATTCAAAAGTAAGTCCTCAATTTGATTAAAAATAATCTTTTTCAACTTGAGTTCGACTCTATTAGCCTACTTGATGAATCAAATGTTTTCTTTTAGGCACTTAATGCTTATGAGTTTGAACGTCATGCCGGATGCAAAACAAAGCACCCAAACAATCACATATACTTCGAGAATGGAAAGACTATCTATCAAATTGTCCAAGAGTTGAGAAGCACTTCCGAAACTTTGTTGTTTGATGCAATTCAGACTGTGACCGGTTCACCAATCAATCAAAAAGCCTTCCGCGTCTGGAAAGGTAAGAAACTGTATTGTTGGATTAATGCATTTTTAAGGTACATGTGATTATGTAAACTCTCTCTCTCTCTCTCATGTTGCAGTGAACCATTACATTCTTTGCATTGTTCTTTTTTTTTTCTTTTCTCCAGAATCATTCCAAGCGGCAACTCGCGAGCTTCAGCGTATTTATGGCAAGGAAGAATTGAATCTATAATAGTAAAATTTGTTCTAGTACTCTTAATGGGTCTCCAGTGCAAATGGAAGGTAAAATACTCGCACTAGTGTGCACAGAAACAAGTACTTTTGCTTTTGTATATGTATGGAATCTGGATTGTGTCGGCAAATGATGCTTTCTGTAATTTTGAGGCATGCCTTTTTAATATATAAACTAGAAAAATTTGCTTAATGGTGTACTTGGATGACAATGTCTAGGCGAGTAGAGGCAATATAATTGCAAACAAGGAGTCCCTATGAGGATCTAGTGTTGTTACTTCTTACATCGTAGAACTGAATATGTAAGATTTTGCATAGAGAGTGGAAGAAGATTTAGACTTCGTGATTTTGGATTTTGGTTCATATCTAACTACAGATAGGAATATTGGCAGGCATAGTAGTCATGACGTCATCTAGGCGACGACTAGGCGTCCCTAGCGTTGGAGGTAAGGCAATGCCTTGGACGCCGAACCGCTAAGGCTTGTGCATTTATAGCGGAATCAAATTAAGTGATTAAATTATTTTTTTGTTACGACTCGTCATAATCTCATGGATTTTTTCAATTACTCAAGTAATTCAACCTATGACCCTATTCCTTCGAATGAGAGTAATGCTCCTGATGGAAATGGTTTCATACCTCTTTCCCATTAATCAAATCAAGCAATGCCAGGCCGGTTTATCATTTGTTAGAAACACACTTATTTAAGATATTAACTACTCGCCATCTTTCTGAGTAAAGAAAAGGTGCCAAGATACTAATCATTCATTCTATTTTTCGGTTGATTTTTCGAACTAATTTTAGAGAGAGATCGCCTTATCAACTAGAGGGCAAGGCTTATTTAAAATAATTAATTATAAGAAATTATTAATTATTAATTGAACGTGCACTTATCTATGTCGCTCACAAGCATCAGGTGCACTCTACTTGTGATTCACGAGAATGGTTTTGTTGTGCCTCTCTACACCATTGAAACTAGACAGTAGAGAGTGGAGGTTTTTGTTATAGTGCTAGTTATTATGTTTTGAATTTTACAGTATATAAAATTTTATTGTGCAATATATTTTTTAAATAAATTAAATAATATATAAAATGTACATTGTTGTCGCCGTACGGACGTCGTGACGGAGGTCAACTAATTTCGCGTTGGCCCCGTGACAATTATATGCAGGGTCCCTGGAGGTGAGGAGGGATGGAAACTCAACATATAGTCTAATAAACCTCTCACACACACAGAAAGAGAGGGATTGATGAAATGACCTTAGATTTCTTGAGTGCATATAGTACTAACAAGAAAAGGTAGAATGATTCGATAACCCATTGAATGTCATACTAACGACCGTATATGCATTTTTCTCAAGGAATGTAACTGCCCTAATACTTTGAGATAAATGTTTTTTTTTTCATTGTACTTTAAATTAACTTACAGTCAACTAATTTATTTATTTATTTATTTACAGTCAACTAACTATACTTTACTTTACTAACAAAAATTTAAAATTATATCTTGGCTATTACTCTCTCCGTTCCTAAAAGATTGTCGTTTTAGAAGAAAAAATTTGCTCCAAAAAGTTTGTCGTTTACAACTTTCGATGATAATAAATTATTTATTTTCTTATATTACCTCTACCTTCTCTCATTGTCCCAAGAAATTCTCTCCCTTGTATTAATAGTTTTCAACTTCCTATTTTCAACTTCTTATAAATGGGTAGTGATGAAATTTCAAACAAATTTTACTTTTGGTAAATGATACTTTCTTAATCCATGTGTCAAAACCTTAAACGACAATCTTTTAGGAACGGAAGGAGTAAATTTTTTACAAAACTTTGACGTGACACATTCGTTACTTAATTTTTTCAATATAAATTGATAATTAGGCCTAAACATGCTTATGTGTAATTAAAAAATATTATTTCAAATATTTTTTAATAATTATTAATCATTTGAGGATAAATATGTCGAAAAACATTTATCTAATATTAAAATTAACTCAAAAAAGTTATTTCCTTAGGTGTCCAATCACTCCCTCTTCCTCTTTCATCACCGACACTTCAAGTTTTATTAATCAAGTTATTTTTCTCATATTTCAAATAGACCAAGAAATTAACCATTATTTTGTACTTTCCAGATCTACATTCATGAACCAACCCATTTATCATATTCATCTCGCATATTTCACTCCTCTGTTAGCAAAAGTTATCACTCCTTTCTGGATCTACAAGAAAAATAGATATAAGTTCTTATTGGGTGTAAAATCCAATTGCTATTACTGCTACAAAATTATTTCACGGGCAGTGGCGAAATCAGAACATTTTTAGAGGGAGTCAAAATATATTAATAAAAAAAATTATTTATTAACGCTTGAAGTGCTTCTTTCAAATTTATTTTGACCAAATTTTACAACATCCTATTTCAACTATTGTAAACCTATGAATTGTGAGTCTAATAACTTTAAATGTGTGTATATATATATATATATATATATATATATATATATATATATATATATATATATATATATTAATTTCCCCTGAACTATGAGACTATTAATCAGACTTTGAATTTTTTAGTCAACTGATTAGCTACTTTTATAGATAAATTATAAATTATAATATTATATATTCAAAATCTTATATTGTGGTTCTGGTCATCTTCTTTAGAGACAATTGAGAGTAGCCACTCAAAGCAAGAAAATGAATTAAGTTATTCTCATTTATAAAAAAATTGATAGCAATGTATGATTAAGTATAAGACAAATGAGTGTAATATTAATTAATTATCAAATTTATTTAATATTATTTTATCTTATAGTAATATTATTAATTTATTATAGGTGAAAAGACGTGAAAAAATAAATAAATTAATACCGTTTCATAACAAAAATCAAATTTAACGATTATTAATATACTTCATATTGCAGGGTTGGGGGATCCTGTGATATTGCAGGGTTGGGGGGTCCTGTGACCCCCCTAGTTCCGTCCATGCTCACGGGGAGCTATAATCTCAAGTAGATCTTTTCTATGCACGTTTGCTTTTTACAGTGATGACAGTTTTATCGACGGTGATGATGGAGTTCTATTGATTGTATGTTTATCGGTGGTGATGATGTGTTCAATAGGTGTATTTGTTTGATGGGTATGGGTTTTGGTGGGATGTTTTCTTTTTGTTGGCGATGATGGTGGGCAGGAGTAATGGTGATGGGTCTCTGCTATGGAGAGGAAATAGAAGGATGAGGATTAAAAATGGTGAAAGGATGGGGTGGTGGTGCTATGGTAGATATTGGTGGAGCTAAATTAATTTAATTAAAAATATTTTTAATAATTTCTTCAATCTCCAATTCAACAAACTAATCTCATTTGGGTCTGTGTTTGCATTTGATTATTGATTTTGTATTTGATTGTTCTTTTCTTGATTAAAAAAGAAGAAGAAATGAGAGTGAAAAGTGTTATAAGATTATCATATGGTTTGACCATTTTACCCTTCGACATTTAATAAATATAAAAAATCATTTGAAATAATATTTAAGCCTTACTTAAAAATGATTTTCTATTAATTACAAATATAAGTAAATTTTTTTTTTATTTTTCCATGTTTTTTTTTTAAATTTTTTGATTTTATTTTATTTTTAAAAAATTTGTTTCATATTCTCCTTACTTAATTTTAATCAGCATATTTAAGTTAGGTAGAACTAGAATTAATAATTAGAAATCAAACCGCTTAAAAGTTTGTAAAATTATTGCCCGAGTGCGCCTGGTGCCTTAAATAACAATGCCTCTCGGTTAAAAAATGACGATATGGAAGTAAAATGGACACCAATACATGATATGCTCTTTAGTTAGTTCCCTCTTTAATTTTAATGTTTTTTCGACTCCAAGTTCTGATCTGCTTCTAATTCTATCGTGAGATACTTTGTATTTCTAAAAATTTAAGCCCTTTTCCAAAGGTCTTTGGCCTGTAGACTGATGATCCATATATCTCAGAACAACTCATGACTAGCTACTTGTTCTAAAGTTCCTTCTTCTACTTATGATTGGTTACTTTTCTTTGTCTGTCCCATCGGGATTATCAATCTACTGCTGATCTTATCCTTGGTCAGTGTCCCTGCACAAACATCACTGAATTTATACACAAAAATTCTTGTATAATTAGTAAGAAATCGATTTTAAAGAAAAATATTTATGTATGTGAACTGTGAAGCAGCATTATTAATTTGAAACTGCAATCCTATACCTCTTAGCTAGGTTTCAAAATAAGCTTCTTCAGCAAAGCATGTTTCGTATTCATCTATTTTCAAAGTTTTCAATAATTTCTGTTGATTTTCTGAGATACAAGTATTTAAATTGTTGTAATATTTTCTCAGTTTCAAACAATGTAATAACGCATTGTTTCTTATCAAACAGAAACACAAAAGAATACACAACAAGAAGATGACAATCTCCCAGACTCCAATAAAACTAATGATATATAGGAAATAAGAGAAAAATTACTAGAGCTTGATAATTAACATGAAATAAAAATAAATCTTTAATTTTTACTAGATTTGTAAGAGGTAAAAACGGAGGCACCGGATTGTTTAATTAATGTTATATATTAGGTTGCTCATTTTCATGTAATAGGTTGTCCGAATTGGACCATTATATTCTAAGCGCCCATAATAAACTCTCAAGTCTAATAGGCTTGGACTTAAATTTTGTTAATTTTTTAAATAAAAATGAAACCCTTATTCGAATATCGAGTATTAAAACAAATATTTTGAGACAAAATGAAGATTTTGTGTTACATTGTTCAAATGACAGGTTTTCGACTCCAGTCTATGCCCATGCATTGAATGAACTTTACTTCAAACCCAAAGTTTATTTATGTCTTCCATTGATTGGTTGAATTCTTTGGTTCTATAGTTCTATTACTTGATCAAGGAGACAATTGTTGTTAATTGATTTTAGTAGATGTGATTGACTATTGTTATTATTTGGATTTGATACCTTTCGGTGTTGTGGAACTGAATGGATGAAGTATTTATGTACATGTCAAGTTCCAGTTTATTGTTGATGCATCAAGTTTGAGGTCAAAGAGGGTTACTAACCTTTACTCCAAAAAAGGCTCTTGATCTTTCGAAACATTGTTGTCCGACGGTCCGAGTTTCATGCTTATTTATTCTTTTTCGTTGTCATTGTCGTCGTTTTCTAGGGTTTCGGTGACGTTAATGTCATCATAGCGAGCTGGCCGGACATCGACGATTTGAACTCTCCGTCTCCATTGGCACCAAGACATATCTTGTCTCATCTGGCGACGGCCGACGGGGTTAAGAGAGGCGCAACCACACGTCCATACAAGGAGGGATGAAAGTAGATGTATGTATAGATTTATCTTTTGTTATTAAGTTATCAAATTTGGTCCATTTTTTCTTTTCTAATTTTTATTTCTCTAGAAACACATTTAAAATGAGTAAAAAAATGAGTAGATAAAGTTAAGAATAAATATAGAAACTAAAATATTCTCCTCGAGATAAATATGAATAGAATTTTATTTTATACTTACATTTTAAAGATATAAAAGTAATTTCTTTGTATTAATTTTTTTGGGATAATCTCGTAGTTTTATCCTACTAAAGTTAATTAAATTATTGAGGGGAAAATGTCCAAAAATACCCCTGATATTTACACGGATGTCCCACTTCCACCCTAAACTAATTTTTTTTCAAAAGTACCCTTAACGTTTTAAAAATAGGTCACCCGTGCCCCTGCCGTTAACAGAAGACAAACGGGGTTAAAATATGATGACGTGGCAGGCTTAAAGGTTCAAAAATGTCCCTGATGTTTATACAGATGTCCCACTTCCACCCTAAACTTCATATAAAACATATTCTAAATAAAATAATATATATCATTTAATCAAAACAAAAATTACTAAAATTTAAAATAAAAAAAAACATAACATATTTACATCATTTAATCAAAATAATAATATTCAAATTATTTTGGTAACTAATAAAAACAACTACTTAAATAAAATAAGTTGTATAACATAGTTACATCATTTAATCAAAATACTAAAATTCAAAACATAACATATTTACATCAAATACTAATTAAAAAAATACTAAAATAATAATTAAAAAATATTAAATACTAAAAAAAATCAAATTAAAAAATACTAAAATTCAAATTATTTTTGTTAATTAATCAAAACAACAAAAATTCAAATTACATCATTAAAATACTAAAATCATAATACTAAATACTAATTGATATAAAATTTTTAAATTACTAAAATCATAATACTAAATAATATTTTTAAATTACTAAAATATTAAAAATATTAAAAATTGATAATACTAAAATATTTCTAAATTGATATGATTTGAAAAATCAATATTAAAAATTAATAAAATAATCATAATACTCCAGTTTTGAATTTTAAAAATATTATTTATTTTTGAATTTTAAAATAATCATAATACTCCAGTTTTAAAAATACTAACTGATATAAAATAACGTTAAAATACTAATTGATATAAAATAACATTAAAATACTAATTCATATAAAATACTAATTGATATAAAATACTAATTAGTATTAAATAACGTGAATATTTTTATATCTTTTAGTTTTAAATAACGTCATCAATTTATATTTTTTTGTTTTGATTAAATGATATATATTATTTTATTTAGAATATGTTTTATATGATAATATTTTAATTAGTTTAGGGTGAAAGTGGGACATCCGTATAAATATCAGGGATATTTTTGAACCTTTTAGCCTGTCACGCCATCACATTGTAATCCCGTTTGTCTTCTGTTAACGGCAGGGGCACGGGTGACCTGTTTTTGAAATGTTAGGGGTATTTTTGGAAAAAAAATTAGTTTAAGATGGAAGTGGAATATCCGTATAAATATCAGGAACTTTTTGCATCTTTTCCCAATTATTGAGTGTCTAGTAGTCATTGCTTACATCACATAGTGTCTAATTTCTAGATCTAGTTTTGCATATGCCATATAATCCTTTGGTACAAGTCAAAATATTACATCATCCACCAGTCAAAACAGCTGATCTAAGCCCTTACACTAATTTCTTCACCCCAATCTTTTCCATTCGAGCAGTGCTACGCAGACAGGGAGACGGGACAGGAAAATTGGACCGGTTCTAATTTTTTATTTATTTTTTTTTATTGTGATTTTCAAAAAATATATAGTATTTATTTCAACAGTAATTTTTATAAAATATAGTGTTTTAGGTGTAATTTGGATACACATACAAATATAGGGTTATACAGTCTGTATAACCCTGTATTTATATGTGTATCTAAATTATACCTAAAACACTATATTTTATAAAAATTACTGTTGAAATAAATACTATACATTCTTTGAAAGTCACAATAAAAAAAAAAAAAAAAAAATTGAACCGGTCCAATTTTCCGGTCCATATTTCCTGTCTGCCCAGACTTATTGTTTCCATTCGGGTTATATATACCATACCCAAATCCTTAACAATTACATATACCAAAAGAAGAAGAAGCAAAAAAACTAAAAAAAATCATGGAGCCAAAATTGGTATTATTGTACGCATCTCTCTCTCTCCTCCTACTCCTAATTCTCTCCACCAAATTATTTTCAAAATCAAAAACCCGCCGCCTTTTACCGCCGAGTCCATTCCTAAAACTACCACTACTAGGCCACCTCCACCTCCTCAACGGCTCACCACTCCACCGGACCCTACACACGCTCTCCGCCAAGCTCGGCCCAATCTTCTCTCTCCAATTCGGGTCCCGCCTCGTGGTCGTGGTGTCCTCCGCCTCCGCCGCCGAGGAATGCTTCACCAAAAACGACATAATTTTGGCCAACCGCCCCCGTCTCGCCATGGGGAAATACATGGGCTACAACTACACCACCATCGGCCAGTCCCCGTACGGCGACCACTGGCGGAACCTCCGCCGCCTTGGCTCACTGGAAATATTCTCCACTGCCCGGCTCAACGTGTTCTTATCAATTCGTCGAGACGAAATCAATCAACTCTTAAACAGATTATCAAATTCGAGTCACATTTTTACAAAGGTGGATTTGAAATCGAATTTGAACGAGTTATCGTTTAATATTATAACGAGAATGATTGCTGGAAAGAGGTATTTTGGTGGAAATGTGGATGATAAAGATGGGGCGAATTCGAAGCAAGTGCGGGGTATCATACAGAAGGCGTTTACGCAGGGAGGAGCGTCACATGCTGCCGATTTTTTGCCCATTTTGAGGTGGATTGATTATAAGGGGTTTGAGAAGGGTTTGAAGGGGCTTAGTGAGGAAATGGACAAGGTGTTGGAAGGAATTATTGATGAGCATAGAAATGATGATGGGAACAGGAATTCCATGGTAGACCATTTGCTTTCTTTGCAAAAAGACCAGCCACATTATTACACGGATTCCATTATCAAAGGACTTATGATGGTATGTATTCGGATACATTTTAGTTTACTTTTTTTATTTTTTGTTAAATTGACAAATTTTAAAATTAAACCTTAAGCATATTTATTTTTATTTTTATACTCAGTAAAAATTAGAGAAAGTAGTACATTTAATATATTTTTTTATGGTTAATATAAATTTTGATTTCAATGTTACTAAAAAAAGTCAAATTAAATCAGTTTTTCAGAGACAAATATCAATATTATCTATTAAACACATATTATAATGATACTTGCATCTCACCTAAATGAATCGAACTGATTACGTGCTTAATGTTTTGTTCTTATTTTAGCGACATTACTTTTGATCTCTAGTGACAATTATTAATGTGAAAGAATAAAATTATCAAAAATCTAAATAAATTAGCACTTGTATAAATTAAAGTGAACATGGTTAAGTTTCCATATTTGGTGTCAACTATCCTATTCATTTTTGGGTTATTTATTATTATTGTAGGTTATGATACTTGCTGGGACAGATACATCAGCCGTGACGATTGAATGGGCAATGTCCGTTTTACTTAATCATCCCCATATATTGAGAAAAGCTAGGGATGAAATAGACACTATCATTGGGCAACATCGTTTTGTTGAGGAATCAGATTTACCTAAATTAAATTATCTACAAAACATTATTTCCGAGACATTCCGATTATTCCCGGCTGCACCATTATTACTGCCCCACGAGTCATCAGCCGATTGCACGGTCGGGGGATACGACGTGCCACGCGGAACATTTTTATTGGTTAATGCATGGGCCATTCACAGGGATCCGAACTTATGGGACGAGCCCATGAGGTTTAAGCCCGAGAGGTTTGAAAATGAAGATTCCGAGACACGGAAATTGATGCCGTTTGGAATGGGCCGGAGGTCTTGTCCTGGAGCTGGGCTGGCCCAGCGTGTAGTGGGCTTAGCTTTGGGATCGTTGATCCAATGTTTCGAGTGGGAGAGAATTAGTGAGAAGGAAATTGATTTAGTAGAAGGGACAGGGCTTACTATGCCCAAAGCTGAGCCACTTGTGGCCTTGTGTAAGCCCCGCAGTATCATGGACTAGGTTGTCTTTTGAAGTTTTAAAAAATGGTTTGAGCCATTTTAAATGCTGGCCATGTTTCCACTATTTATGTTATGTAATTTTATAAAACTAGTAAGCCAATTGTGTATTTTATAATTACTAAATTTTGTCTATTTTATTATATATTTATATATGTATATAGAGGGAATATGCTGTTAATATTTGGATTGTGTTAGTATGATATTACAACAATCTGATAAGAACTAGCTAGCAGAATATATATATATATATATATATATATATATATATATATATATATATATATATATATATATATATATGAATCAGGATCTTCTGTGAGGATTTTTCTGTGAGGATCTTGTAAGAATTATGTTGTGGGGTTGACAACACATTAAAAAAGAGATCTAATGGCTCACAACGTTTATCCTCACAGAGGATCCTGATTCTATATATATATGTGTGTGTGTGTGTGATGAATAAATAATTAAAGCTTAATTTTATTAACCTTACACTGGTATTCATACCACCAACCAAACTCAACTTCCAACCTGGAGTTCATTCTTTAAACTGATCCAAAACCTTAATTAATTGTTGACTTGACTAGGCCAAATTAATCAAGAGTGTGTTATCACAGCCTTCTTGAAGATTTTGTTATTCCTAAAGAGTATTTCTTCTTCAAATTGTGGGACACTCGTTTGAGTTTGGGTCAAATTACTAAGTAGATATTAAATGAATCAGACCTAAACAAGCCAAAATTAAATAAATCGGGTTCAAGCCCGATACTTTTCTATTTGATGACTTGTTTAGTTAAATAAATAATAGAATTTGCTCGAGTTTGACTTTTTTAACTAGTTCAAATTGAGCTTTAACTAGTTTAAGTCGAACTCGCTCGCTCGAGTATGGCTTAATCAAAGATGAGACTGTAGACGAGTATATTTACTGCCCTAAGACAAGGAGCAGTAACCGGACCCAAAAAAAATGCCAAATGTTTTGCATATGCATGTTATTTCAACAAAAAAATTATGTGGACATGAGTGTATTTGAATTTTACTTAATTGTATTTTGACCCATAATGATGGGTAAAAATATAAATAGATAAAGTTCAAATACACTCATTGTTAAAATCTGTATTCTCATTTATTTGTTTTACCATACAAATGACCTATTTATAATAGGAAAACTAACACCTATTTATGGTTACACAACAATTATGGCTAGTATTACGGAATATCCTTAATAGAAGGGATTCTATGACTAGTATCATGGAATACTCTTAATTGAAGAGATTCTATCACATCAACAGTTCAAACCAACACTCCCTCACAAGTTGACGAATATAAATCTCTGATGTGCAACTTGTCAAGTGAGTTGTGAAATTTTTTGCTTGATACAACCTTTGTGAGTATGTCTGCAAGTTGATCTTTAAACTTAACAAATGGGAACCGAATTACTTTTGCTTCTAAATTTTCTTTGATGAAATGTTTATCCACCTCTACATTTTTTGTGCGATCATGTTGTACCAGGTCATGAAAGATAGCAATTGCAGCTTTATTATCACAGAAGAGATCAATATAGGAGGTAAAAGCAAAACCCACCTCAATAAGCAGTCTTTTGATCCAGAGAAGTTCACAAAGTCCTTTTGTCATTCCTCGGAATTCAGCCTCTGCACTTGAAAGTGCCACTACATTTTGTTTCTTACTTCTCCATGTAACAAGATTCCCTCCAACAAACATGAAATAACCAGAAGTAGATTTTCTGTCTGAAATATTCCCTGCCCAATCTACATCTGTATATTCGTCCACCCTTAGGTGATTATTCTTAGAAAACATAAGTCCTTTGCGAGGAGAGGACTTTAAGTATCTAAGAATTTGGGTTACTACATACACGTGATCTTTACTCGGACAATGCATGAATTGACTTACTACACTTACAACATAAGCGATATCTGGGCGGGTATGTGTGAGATAAATGAGCTTTCCAACCAATCTTTGGTACCTCTCCTTGTCTGTTGGCACTTGATCTGGGTATTCTCCAAGTTTGTGGTTTTGGACAATTGGTGTGTCTGCAGGTTTACACTCTAGTAGTTCTACCTCTGATAATAAGTCTAGGATATATTTTCGTTGGGAAAGAAATATACCTTACTTTTATCTAGCAACTTCAATTCCCAAAAAATATTTAAGTCCTCCCAGATTCTTCATATCGAATTCAGTTGCCAATTGCTTTTGGAGTCTCGATATTTCTTCTAGATCATCTCTTGTGATAATCATGTCATCTACATAGACTATCAAAGCCGTTAGCTTGCCCTGTCTATTGTAAGACCCCAACTTATTAATAAATGAAATTAAATTTTCTCTATTTATTATTTTGAAATAGAAAGGATTGATTTGATTAATGTGGTTAGTTATGGGTAAAATGCGCAAATATTTCAAATAAGCAAATGGTTATAAAATATTCATTTTTGGTCGGTGAATATTCGTGTGGTCGTAGAATATTCTTTCTGTCGGGGAATATTCGTACGACGGCGCAGCTATTTGTGGGCCCCATAACGGAAAACGATTGGATAAAGATAACTACAAAAATTAAATTTTTATAAATAACGGCGTAGTTGTTATCGTTAACACTATTGGAATACCATGTGGTTAAAATACAGTAATACACGTGGTTGCACAGTAGCACACGGATTGCACAGTATTTTAGAATTATTGATTCTTACGAAGGAAGACACTACTCAATAATTGTTACAGTAGTTACTGTTCAATATTTTATTTTATTGATTCAATAATTACTGCGTTGATATTTTATATTATTGTTGTTTCAATAATTGTTGCTGCACAGTATTTTCCATTATCAGATCAATAATTCATATTATTTAAATAATATTATTAGATAGCATTATTGGCAATGTCTAGAAAGTTCTGTCTAAGGAGAGGTTTGGTCATCTAATTGCGCGCTAGTAAGGAAAAATCCTTGGTGGAAAGCCCCATCTTTCCTGGGAACGACCTGGTTGTCATAAATGTGATTCTGTAATATTATTTGTGAATAATTAATTATTGATTCATATGATAAGGAAATATTTATTTTATGTGGATATAAATGAGGGATATATTTTTGTGGTTAAAAATGAATGAGTTAATGTTGAGTTGTTTTATCTATATTTTTGTCGGAACGGAGGTATTGAAAATCAAATTAGGGTTTTTGAGATATTTTGCGAGGGTTATAATTTTTAATCCGACCGTTGGATCGTGGTAATATTTGGATTTGTTATACATATATAAGTTGAGTATATGTCCACAAATTTTGAACCGTTAATAATGAATGTATGATTTGTTATGAATTTTACGAGATGACTGGTTCAGAAATTATTGAATTTTCGGAGTTAATCATTTTAGTGAAAAATTCTAGAATTGGTGGGCCCCACTCTTGGTTGGTACAGAAATGTGCTGAGATTTTTATTCAAATGTGGTGGGTGAGAATAGTAGCAGGTAAAGCCATCAGGTTGCAGGTTAAGTCTGCTTCGGCGTGCTAACATTTTTCTATAAATAGAGAGCTAAGTTAGAATTGAAAATCACACCAGAATTCATAAGTTTTCTCCCTCTAGATTATTGAGTGTATTTTGTGAGTATTTAGATACTTTGAAAGTTGATATTCAACACAAGTTTTATTCAGCCTCATATCCGATATTCAGTCAGAAGTACGGTTATTTTGAGGTAAGGGATATTATTTTCTTCTTAAATGATATTATTTTCTTCAATATCATTATGCTGAAATATTGATATTAGTTTTTTTTATTAAATTTGGAACTTTTTGTGTCGGGGTTACAATTCACGTATACGGTACTATGCACGTATACGGCACTATTCACGAATACGGCACTATTCACCGAAAAATAAAATTTTTTCTTTTTATCCAAGATGTCTATTATGGTTACTATCTTTGATTGTATCCATGTTTTGATCTTTATTTTTGAATTCTGCTTCACAATTGATTATTATGAAGTATTATTCATCTTGGATAAACTGTTATACGAATCCCTACTATTTGTCCTTCTGTCTCACTGGATTCGTTTTTTTTAAGATATTTTTCATCATCCTCAGTCCTAAATGGTGATATTACTGAATATATTTGGCCTGTAGTGCAAAGGTGTATGATTACCTGATGAATATCTTTGGCCTGTAGTGCAAAGATGAACAGGTGATGAGATGAACATGACTGACTGGTGATACAAATGAATATATTTGGCCTGTAGTGCAAAGATGAATATTTGGTTAAAGATGATTATTAATTGATGTTACAGGGATAAAATATTGATGATAAACTTTTAAATCTTAGAAGATAGTAGAATTCATTCTCTACTTGACTCTTCTAATGGTTTGCTGTTTCCGCTGCAGTTGTTGATCTAAAACTTGTTGTCGATTATATCCTATCAGATTTTTCCCTGTTGAATACTAATGATAATTTGTTGTATATTATCTTAGTCATGATATTCTTTACTGGGCTAGTTGAGCTCACCCTTTTCCTTTTTGTTTCATTTTTTCTTCTCAGGAGGTGAGAACATAGCAGGATCTAGTCAGGGTATGGAGTGATGGTTCTAGAAATATGTTTTAGCAGTCCTCACTATTTTTATAAAATAGTATTTGAATAATTATAATGAGGACTTATTTGAGTGTGGATATTGTCTAGAAGACAATATTTATATTTAAACTCACAGTATGTGTTGTTGTATTTTGCACGACAATTATATTATTGAAGTTGTAGTTTTTTTTTGTACCATGTATTTGGCGACTCAGAATGGGTGTTGTATACCTATTTTGGGGGCGTCACAGTTGCTATCAGAGCTTAGTGATATGATCCCTGGCTGAGATGTGAGACAAGAACTAGGAGGGGAGAGTCGGGGAATTCCTTCGCTAGTATGACCTGAATAAGTTTATTTAATAATTATTTGGTCGGTCAGATATAGGGATAATATGTGACATGTCAATTAACCCTTGTTTTGTGGCAGTATTTGAGAATGGCAGTGTAGAACGTTAACAATGGAGTGAATGAGACTGTGGAGACACCTTTAATCACCACCCAGGGGAACGTGCAACAGGAAGGCAATATTCCTCCTGTAAACAACGTTACCGAGCAAACGATGAATGATTGAATGTTTAGGAGCTTTTTGCAGTTCATGCAAAATCAGACGAGGGAGACTCGTGTGCAGAATACGGGTGGAAATGATAACAACGCGCGGTTTGTCACAGCCAAGCAGTTCAAAGAATTGGGACTACCAGAATTTAAGGGAAAGCCAGATCCGATCATGGCGGAAATGTGGGTCAAGCAAATTACCAAGATATTCGATGTCTTGGGATGCACGGAGGAACAGAAGGTTCCATTCGCCACCTTTATGTTCCGCGGTGAGGCAGACTACTGGTGGGAGTCTGTGAAGCGTACCCAGCCTGACGCACTCAACATGTCCTGGGAAACGTTTCAGAAACTATTTAATGACAAGTACTTTCCTAAAAGTATTCGTCATATGAAGGAGGTAGAGTTTATTAGACTGAAACAAAACAACATGACGGTGTCCCAGTACGAGGCGAAGTTTGCAGAGTTATCCAGGTTTGCACCTCATTTGGTCGAGAATGAGGAACGAATGACAAGGATGTTTCTGAGAGGTTTAAAACCTGAGATTCGACAATATCTTATCTCTCATAAATTTTCTTTATATTCAGATGTTGTAAACAGAGCTCAATTATTAGAGCGAGATAATGAGTATGTTCAACCGAAGGACCATAACCAGGGTCATACTGGTGACAGCAGTCATCGGAGCGATGAGAACCAGCGAGGAGGGAAAAATACAGACAAAAGTGGTAACCACTCGGGTGGTCATCGTGGCCATAATAATAGGATAGGTGAGTCAAGTGGAAATTTCAAGAAGAGAAGATTTAACGATGACAGGAAGACGTCGACAGCAGCACCAGCACCAGGAACAAATTCTAGGAGAGGAGAACGGCCGCCAGTTAGATGTTACAGATGCGGAGATGAGGGACATATAAGTCCAAACTGCCCACAACAGTTCAAGGTATGTTATAATTGTGGAAAGAAAGGACATATCGCTCGAGATTGTACTATAGTGAAACCAAGTCCAGCTGGGACGGTGACACCAAAGGCGGATACGGACAAAATAAAGTCGGCGATTTCTGGAAGAGCGTTTGTCGTGACTGCCCAAAACGCGAGGAACCCGAACGAAGGTATAATGGGTTAGTTAATTATAAATTCTTGTGAAGTTTATACCTTTCTTGATACCGGTTCTACCCATTCTTTTATCTCTCCTGCTTGTGCTCAACGTTTAAACTTGACTCCGGAGAAATTAGACTTTGACCTATCTGTGGAGACTCCGTTAGGAGAAACTTTTATTACATCTACAGTTTATAAATCTTGCTTAATCCAAGTTGGCACAATCACATTACCTGTTGACCTTATCTCTTTAAAAATACTTGCTTTTGATGTGATTTTAGGAATTGATTGGTTAACTACTCATCATGCCAAAATTGATTATTTTCGTAAAGTTGTTAGTTTTTATATTCCTAACCAACCTGTTATGCTAATTCAAGAAACCAAACCACTAAAATCAATCGCTGTCATACCAAGCCATAAAGCCATTCGTTTATTGAAAAACGGATGTCAAGCTTTCTTAGCCCATGTCATGGACTTGAACAAAAATACGTTAGATTTGAATGATATTTCTGTTGTTAGTGAATTTTCTGACGTATTTTCTGAAGAATTTTCTGGCCTAACCCAGAGTGTGATATTGAATTTTTGTATTGACCTTCAACCCGATACAAAACCCATTTCTAAAATCTCATATTGAATAGCTCCTATTGAACTTCAGGAGTTAAAAACCCAACTATAGAAGTTGTTACCCGAGCCTCTATCTGGTGACTTCCTTTGTGGAATGTACCAAAGCCAGACTCTCCATAGGGCATTCTATATTTGTGTGGTGGTAAAATAATAGGTACCATTGTGATGTGCTATCTAAGATTGGGATATGAATCACAATTGAGAGAAACCGAAGTCGGTGACCAAAGTACGTAGCTTTCTGGGCTTATCTGGTTACTATCGAAGATTCGTGGAAGGATTTTCTCGAATCGTTACTCTGTTAACTTAGCTGACTCAGAAAGATATAAAATTCGTATGGAGCGAGGAATGCGAGAAGATTTTCCAATAGCTCAAGAGGCGACTCATTCAGAACCTGTTCTGACCATACCATCCTGGAAAAGCGAACGTGGTAGCTGACGCGTTGAGTAGAAGATTGTACGCGAGTACGAGTGCGATATTGTTGAACACAAAGACCTATTTTGTATAATTTATAAATGATAGAGATAGAGTTAAAGACTCTAGGGACCCACGTGATGATATACGAGTAAAATCGACTTTAATCGATAACGTTAAAGCCGCTCAAGCTACAGACTTGGAGCTGATGAATATAAAGAAGAAGGTGCAAGAATGTGTTATTCTAGAAGTAAGAGTCGATGAAGAGAAGAAAGCTCAAACCTTCGATTTATTTGAAATCCTCGATCGAGTAGGAACTGTGGCCTATAGACTCGCCTTAACGCTAAGTATGTCGCGTGTTCATAATGTTTTTCACGTATCGATGTTACGTAAATATGTGGACGACCCAAATCATATTATTGCGTTAGAACCAGACGAGATAGCCGAAGATTTAACGTACGAGGAGGTACCTGTTAAGATATTGGATAGGAAAGAACATGTCCTATGCACGAAGGTTATACCACAAGTTAAGGTTTTGTGGAGAAAGCATACTATTGAAGAAATGACTTGGGAATTAGAATCAGAAATGAAAGCGAGGTATCCTCACATTTTCGAAACACCAGGTATGTACGTTAATTTCGAGAACAAAATTTCATAAGGAGGGGAGGTTGTAAGACCCTAACTTATTAATAAATGAAATTAAATTTTATCTATTTATTATTTTGAAATAGAAAGG
This sequence comes from Panax notoginseng, assembly GCA_016801055.1. NCBI lineage: Eukaryota > Viridiplantae > Streptophyta > Magnoliopsida > Apiales > Araliaceae > Panax > Panax notoginseng. The sequence goes on along the minus strand of CM029015.1, from coordinate 210,186,395 downwards.
GTTGATTTGATTAATGTGGTTAGTTATGGGTAAAATGCGCAAATATTTCAAATAAGCAAGTGGTTATAAAATATTCATTTTTGGTCGGTAAATATTAGTGTGGTTGTGGAATATTCTTTCTGTCGGGGAATATTCGTACGACGGCGCAGCTATTTGTGGGCCCCATAACGGAAAACGATTGGATGAAGATAACGACAAAAATTGAGTTTTTATAAATAACGGCGTAGTTGTTACCGTTAACACTGTTGGAATACCCAGTGGTTAAAATATAGTAATACGTGTGGTTGCACAGTAGCACACGGATTGCACAGTATTTTAGAATTATTGATTCTTACGAAGGAAGGCATTACTCAATAATTGTTACAGTAGTTACTGTTTAATATTTTATTTTATTGATTTAATAATTGTTGCGTTGATATTTTATATTATTGTTGTTTCAATAATTGTTGCTGCACAGTATTTTTCATTATCAGATCAATAATTCATATTATTTAAATAATATTATTAGATAGCATTATTGATAATGTCTAGAAAGTTCTGTCTAAGGAGAGGTTTGGTCATCTAATTGCGTGCTAGTGAGGAGAAATCCTTATTGAAAAGCCCCCTCTTTCCTGTGAACGGCCTGGTTGTCATTAATGTGATTATGTAATATTATTTGTGAATAATTAATTATTGATTCATATGATAAGGAAATATTTATTTTATGTGGATATAAATGAGGGATATATTTTTGTGGTTAAAAATGAAGGAGTTAATATTGAGGTGTTTTATCTGTATTTTTATCGGAACGGAGGTATTAAAAATCAAATTAGGGTTTTTGAGATATTTTGCGAGGGTTATAATTTTTAATACGACCGTTGGATCGTGGTAATATTTGGATATGTTATACATATATAAGTTGAGTATATGTCCACAAATTTTGAACCGTTAAAAATGAATGTATGATTTGTTATGAATTTTACGAGATGACTGGTTCAGAAATTGTTGAATTTTTGGAGTTAATCATTTTGGTGGAAAATTTTAGAATTGGTGGGCCCCACTCTTGGTTGGTGATGAAATGTGCTGAAATTTTTATTCAAATGTGGTGGGTGGGAATAGTAGCAGGTAAAGCCATCAGGTTATAGGTTAAGTCTGCTTCGGCGTGCTAACATTTTCCTATAAATAGAGGGCTAAGTTAGAATTGAAAATCACACCAGAATTCATAAGTTTTCTCTCTTTCTCTCTCTAAATTACTGAGTGTATTTTGTGAGTATTTAGATACTTTAAAAGTTGCTATTCAGCACAAGTTTCATTCAGCCTCATATCCGATATTCAGTCAGAAGTACGGTTATTTTGAGGTAAGGGATATTATTTTCTTCTTAAATGATATTATTTTCTTCAATATCATTATGCTGAAATATTGATATTAGTTTTTTTTATTAAATTTGGAACTTTTTGTGTCGGGGTTACAATTCACGTATACGGTACTATGCACGTATACGGCACTATTCACGAATACGACACTATTCACCGAAAAATAAAATTTTTTCTTTTTATCCAAGATGTCTATTATGGTTACTATCTTTGATTGTATCCATGTTTTGATCTTTATTTTTGAATTCTGCTTCACAATTGATTATTATGAAGTATTATTCATCTTGGATAAACTGTTATACGAATCCCTACTATTTGTCCTTCTGTCTCACTGGATTCGTTTTTTTTAAGATATTTTTCATCATCCTCAGTCCTAAATGGTGATATTACTGAATATCTTTGGCCTGTAGTGCAAAGGTGTATGATTACCTGATGAATATCTTTGGCCTGTAGTGCAAAGATGAACAGGTGATGAGATGAACATGACTGACTGGTGATACAAATGAATATATTTGGCCTGTAGTGCAAAGATGAATATTTGGTTAAAGATGATTATTAATTGATGTTACAGGGATAAAATATTGATGATAGACTTTTAAATCTTAGAAGATAGTAGAATTCATTCTCTACTTGACTCTTCTAATGGTTTGCTGTTTCCGCTGCAGTTGTTGATCTAAAACTTGTTGTCGATTATATCCTATCAGATTTTTCCCTGTTGAATACTAATGATAATTTGTTGTATATTATCTTAGTCATGATATTCTTTACTGGGCTAGTTGAGCTCACCATTTTCCTTTTTGTTTCATTTTTTCTTCTCAGGAGGTGAGAACATAGGAGGATCTAATCGGGATATGAAGTGATGGTTCTAGAAAGATGTTTTAACAGTCCTCACTATTTCTGTAAAATAGTATTTGAATAATTGTAATGAGGACTTATTTGAGTGTGGATATTATCTAGAAGACAATTTTTGTATTTAAACTCACAGTATGTGTTGTCGTATTTTGCACGACAATTATATTATTGAAGTTGTAGTTTATTTTTTGTACCATGTATTTGGCGACTCAGAATGGGTGTTATATACCTATTTTGGGGGCGTCACATCTATGCTTCAGAAATAAGGTATGATCTGAATTGCTTTGTCGAAAGCCATACTTCTTCATAAGGCTGTAAACGAGCCAACACAGTTCGGGCTCGACTCGAAAAAATACGAGCGAGACTCGGATTCGTTAATAATATGATCCAAATCTGAGCATTAAAAATAGTTCGAATAAAAATATGAGTAGAATCTGAACAAGGTTATACTCGACTCGTTTAAGATTTAAACTACTTGAATTTTTTATTGTGATTCAATACATACTCGGTTAATACATATTCGATTAGATGTTCGATATATTCTCTTATAATATATACAAATTTAAATCAAATTAGGATAATTAGTTATTATTTTGTTTTGTTTTTAATTTTAATTGTGATTTTATATTTGTAAAGTGTAATAATAAATATATTTTCTCATTTTTAAGTAAAATAACAAATTCAATTTGTAATTATATTTATTATAAAACTAGTTATTATGTGGAGACTCGAATTCGAACTTGAATTTGAAGCTCACGAGTAGTTTGAATAAATATTCGAGTCGAGTTGGATCGAATTCGAGTAATAAATATTAGAGTCGAGTCGAGTCGAATCTGAGTAGGATTTTTTAAATATAATTCGAATTTGAGTACAAATTTATCATTTCCAGTCGAATTCGAGTAGCTCTCTGTTCGCTTCGGTTCGACTCGTTTACACCCTTACTTCTTTATTGCCAAGCTGAATCGCCCAAACCACGCTCTGGGTGATTGTTTCAGGCCATATAAAGCTCGCTGCAGCTTGCATACGACCTCCATGTTTGAAGATGATGTGTAACCTAGAGGTATGTCCATGTAGACTTCCTCGTCAAGCTTGCCATGGAGAAAGGCATTTTTGACATCAAGTTGATGTAGTGGCCATTCAAGATTAGCTGCAAAAGATAGTAATATTCTAACAGTGTTTAGTTTAGCAACTGGCAAAAAAGTTTCCTGATAGTCCACCCCATATGTCTAGGTCTATCCTTTCGCTACCAGTCTTGCTTTGTACCTCTCAATCGATCCATTTGCTTTATGTTTGATAAAGAACACCCATTTACATCCTACTGGTTTTTTTCCTTTAGGTAAAGTGACAAGGGTCCACGTGTCATTATTTAGTAAAGCCTTCATTTCTTCTTTCATCGCCTGAGTGCACTTTGAATCACATAGAGCTTCCTGAACACTTGTTCGAACATGACTGAAGGAGAGTACATGTAAAAATGCTTTTAGAGGTCTGGATGGCTCTTTAGTAGACACGTAGTTGGCAATTGGATACTTCGATCTCCGTTACTTAATTTCTGGAGAATACCTGTTTGGTGGCTTGCCACGATTGTGCCTGAAAGGTAATGTATGTCCAACAAGAGTATTCATGTTATTCATATCTGAAGATGAGTCATAAGTATTTACCTCAGGAATATTCTCACGAGATAGATCTTCAGGTATTGAGGAGAGAGGGGGTTCTATATTAGCTTCAGGTGATATAGGAACTATATCAACTTCAAAAGGCACAATCAGTTCTTTATTTAGTTCCTCATCAACCTGAGTTGCATTGTCATCGTCGTTCAACCTCGGCCATTCATATCTTAACCAATTCGGCTCTGCATCTCGTATCTCCCCCTGAAGAGGAGAAGTGGATATAATGGAGGAAAGAATATGTCAGATTATAGAAAAGTGACATCCATAGTTTCATAGGTGCGTTTAATGGATGAATCATAGCACCAGTATCCTTTCTGATGTGAGGCATACCCCAAGAAGAGACAACGGATGACACATGGTCCAAGTTTCGTGCGCTGATCTTTATGGAGGTGTACAAATGCGACATATCCAAAGATCCGAGGAGGAATAATCAACACTGAAGGTAAGGAAACATAAGTTGAAAGAGCCTGTAGTGGAGTTTTTAAATTTAATACTTTTGATGGCATCCGGTTGAGGAGATGTGTCAATTTTTCCTTTCAGCGACACCATTTTAATTTGTTGCGGAGTTCGTGGACATGAGTTTTCATGAATAAGTCCATGATGTTGAAAATAGTAATGAAACGGTTGATTTACATATTCGCGACCATTATCTGTTCTGAGAATCCGAATTTTAGTTAAGAATTGAGTTTGAACCATTGCATGGAAGGACTAAAACACATTCAATACTTCATTTTTATGTTTCAGTGAGTAGAGCCAAGTCATACGAGTACAATCATCTATAAATATCACAGACCAGCGAATACCAGACATAGTAGAAATAGGAGAAGGACCCTATAAATCTGAGTGAATTAAAGCAAAGGGAACATCACTTTTATTCATATTCAACGGATAGGTAACTCTATGACTTTTGGCAAGAATGCAAGTATCACATTTGAAGTCACACTTTGACACATGCGAAAACAAATCAGGAAACAAATGCTTCATATAACCAAATAAAGGGTGCCCAAACGTTTATGCCATACCCAAATATGTTGTTCTTTGTCATTTCCCTGTATATGATGATCACGGCCTACACTGAAATCATCCATGTAGTATAGTCCCCCCCTCTTAGTACCACGCCCAAATATGTCCTTGGTGAGAATATCCTGAAGTAGACAGGAATAAGGATAAATAATTACTGCACAATTTAATTCCTTAGTAACTTGACTAACTGAAAGTAATTTGTGCAAAAGTGATGCAACAAGTAAAGTATGAGATAAAGTGAGAGATGGAGAGAGAGGCACATAGCCAGCCCCTGTAACTGGAGAAAGAACCCCATTAGCATTTACGACACTTGTTCGTCGTGGTGGGGATTTCTGGATAAAGTCTTTTTCATCAAATGTCATGTGATTAGTGGTCCCGGAGTCAAGTAGACAGGCACCATGATCATTATCCAGAGAAGAGGTAACAAGTGTAGAACCGAAGTTACCTAAACCAAAGCCTTTGGTGGTATCAAGGATAAGTAAGGCTCAACATCTGTCAAAGCTGCTCGACCCTTGTTTTCATCGGTAGAATCTCTTTTTTTCTTAGCCTGAAGCTCATACCACCAGTCTGGGTACCCATTCAATATAAAACAGTTTTCTCGTGTATGTTTTGTAGACATACAGTGAGAACATTGCATCGTATTAGTCGCATGAGATTTAGATGCAACAGAGTTTTTTCGAGATCCAGTGGAGGGCTTAGTAGAATTAGTCAGATCTTGTGTGAGACTCTTGTTGGCCAAGACTGAAAGTAGTATGCACACAAGCCAATATGTTTGATGATAAAACATATACTTTGTAACAATCTTATTCATTTATTAATAAAAAATATTAATATATTAAAGGCTTTTAATTATCTATATGATGCTGCTTTATAAAATGTGATAAACCCATAGTTTTAAGCAATGCTTTTAGAATAATGATGATGATCATTCTAATGAGATCTAAATTCTTAGAAAGCTTAAAACTAAAATAGTTCCCAATCGTTGGATTACTAATTTGGGGATTAGTGAATCTGGATAGATTGGTACATACGTTGCTTGCTCATTGGATGAGGATGATTGATCTCATGATCATTTGTGTGGAGACACTAAAGCAAGTATGTAGGTGCTTATTAGAGAATAAGTTCACTGAACGTAACTCGCTAAGGAATACCTGATGGAGTTTTACTTGCTTGTCAATGAGAATTTCTGTAGTGATAGTAGTACAAGTGATCCTTGGACTTGAGATCATCATAGTATCTTGTGTATGATGAGTTATAGTTTGACTTATTCCATAAGACCCTTAGGGTATATCAAAGGGTATGCTTGAGTATAATAAGTTGTACATGGAGATAATGTATGATCAATAAAGAATCTACCACTTCTAGTAAAAGAAGATAAATGTCCAATGTGATTCGATAAATGACAACCCAGTAGTTCTTGGCCAAGGCAGAATGAAATTAGAAAGGAGTTTCTAATTTGCATTATTTAGAGTTGTGCATTTAGGAGTCGAAATATATATAATTAAATAAAATAAGACTTGACAGTACTTCCATGTCTTATATTTAATTGGAACATTGTATGGTGGAATGATTGAATTGTTCGGTAACTATTTACTCAAAGGTTCTTTTATGATTAATGTTGAAATCTATATTATCTGGAAAGTCGTTAATCGCTAGGGAGGCTTATCCCTATTATAGAATAAATATTATTTATTTAAATAAATTATTAGTTTAATTTATTTATTTAAATAAGATTATAATTGTTCTAATTGATTTATTCACAATCGGTTTAATATGGAGAATCTAAAGGGTCACACCATAAAAGGAAGAATAATTATTTAAGAAATTAATGGCATAATCGTAATAATAAGTTAAATATATTTAATTTAATCTATGGTGATGGAATAAATTAAATAGCTTAATATTTATTATTTAATATTTTAGAAATATTAAATATAAATTAATAAGAGGAGTCTTAATATTATTATTACTACTATTATTATTATTTAATTCCTAAAGGAGTTTGTGAATTAATTAATAAAAGTACTCTCATATATCCTAATAAGATTAGGAAGCTAATTAATTAAAAGAGTTTAATTAATTATTCCTAATAAGATTGGAAGCCTAATTAATTAAAAGAGTTTAATTAATTAAAATAAAACCCAATTCCTTAACTGTTAAGGAGGGTTGTCCACATCTATAAATAAGAGGAGTCTTATTATGGGTGAGGTTGGTTGACATTTTCACAAAACACGTGAATACGTAATTCTAATAGTTGGGAGAGTACACCCTTTTCTACGAGAGATAGAAAAACTAGAATTTTGCCAAATACCCATCTTCTTGAATCTTTCTTCTTCCTTGGTGGATCACCTCTAGAGGCCAAACACTTGGGTGGCTAACGTTGATCAAAGGATGGAACCAAACCCGGTGGATTCAAGTTGAACGCGAAAAAGATTTGGAGGTGAACTTGTACCTGAGGAAGCTCGAATCTTCAAGGGTATGATTCATGTTCTTTATATTTTCGTTTAATTAATAATTGTGCATAAAGGATGATCCGGGTATATGGTTTGTAAAATTTTAAAACTCTATTTTATCACGTTTCCGCTTACTTTGTGCAATTTGATTGCGTTCATGAATATTACAAACCTAACAAAGACAGCGCTGGATACAGGGTTTGAGTCACCGATGGTCATTACTGCATGACGAAGCGCCTCCCGACGAACGTGAGCATATGTTTGTTCGACAGATGGAAATGGTTGAATCTGGAGCACATCGCTGCGAATATTATCAAGACGATCATCAAGTCCGTCCAAGAAGGTATATACTCGATCCTCTTGAACCAATTGATTATATTATTGAATATCATCACTGCACTTCATTAGGTTGGGTCGGCGAAAGTCTATTTCACGCCATATATCCTACAATTTATTGTAATATTTCTCAAGAGGATCGCCAACTTGTTGCAAGCGAGCAACACGTCTGCGAAGTTCGTAGACTTGGGAAGTATCACTGCCATCAAAATATGTAGTAGCAATAGCATCCCAAACTGATTTGGCAGTAGAAAATCGGATGAAATTGCCAATTAGAGTTGGGTCCATCAAATTGATTAACGACCCTTTAGCTATTGAGTTGTCGGTGCCCCATTTTTGAAAGGATAGATTGGTCGGAGATGGTGGAGGAAAATCACCATTGATGTAACCTAGTTTGTCTTTGCCGGAGATGTACATCTCAACAACCTGGGACCAAAGGCATAGTTAGAGCCATCCAACTTGATACCAATCGGGGCTGTAGAATTTTCGGTAGTAAGAGTCGAGACCTGAGTTTTTGATAAAGCTTTAGTCATGATTTTGGTAAATGTAGTGAGAATGGAATCAGTGGTGTTTGAGGTTTCACCAGAGTTGATTTCACCAAAATTGGTGTTGTCGTCAGAGTTTTTCATTTTCGGAGGGGCGAATTAACAACTAGAGAAGGCTAGAGGTGTAACAGGGAAGACCCATAATTGATTTTTCTAACTTTGATACCGTGTTAAAATCTGTCTTCTCATTTATTTGTTTATCATACAAATGACCTATTTATAATAGGAAAACTAACACCTATTGTGACGCCCCCCAAAATAGGTATACATCACCCATTTTGAGTCGCCAAATACATGGTACAAAATTCAAATACAACTTAATAATACAACATTCGTGTAAAATACGACAAAACAAATGCTATGAGTTTTAATACAAATATTATCATCTAGACAATATCCACACTCAATGGAGTCCTCATTATATTTATTGTCACACTATTTAACAGAATAGTGAGGACTACTAATACTATCATCTGGACCATCACTCCGTTCCCCGACTCGTCCCAGCTATATTCTCATTTCCTGAAGAGAACAGTGAAAGAAAAGGGTGAGCTCAACTAGCCCAGTAAGAAATATTATGACTAAGATAATGCAGAATAAATTATTATTAGCCTTAAACAGTGTTAAACTGATACAATATAACTAACATCAAGTTTAACTGCAGCGGAACAAGTAATCCATTAGAAGAGTCAAGTAGAGAATAAAATCTACTATCTTTTATGATTTAAAAGGTTTTTCATCACTTTTATCGCTGAGACTCAGCTTAATAAATAATCCACATCATCGAATCACCCCTGCACTACGGCCAAAGATATTCTTTAGTATCACAACCACAAATAATCCATGCACTACGGGCCAATGACATTCGCGTATTCATTAATGGTCATGATCATGCCATAAAATAATTCATCTTTAAACCCTTGACCGAAGAGAATACATAGCCATAATCATACCAAAAACTGTCCATCAATGCACTACGGGCCAATGATGACTTTTTTTACATCATTTGTAATATTACAGTCATGATTATACCGAATAATTCCTAGTCATAATCATACCAAGTCCATCTATGCACTACAGGCCATAGATGACTTTCAACATAATATAAACATAAGGACGATGACAATGATATAAGAATTCAATAAAATAAGTTCAAGAATTAATTTATCCAAGAACCAAAAACGTCCAAATTGTCAACAAGAACCATCGCCGGGTCCGTCGTTAAAAGGAGGTGAGCTCGGGTGAGTTGAATAAGGGGTGAGCTTAAGATCCGGACTCTTATAGAAGAATAGACTGCATAGTAACTGTGATGCCCCCAAAATTAGGTATACATCACCCATATTGGGTCGTCAGATATATGATACAGAATACAAACACAACTTGCTAATACAACTGTCGTGTACAATACGACAAAACATAACTGTGAGTTTGAATACAATTATTGTCTACTAGAGACTATACAAACTCAAAAGGAGTCCTCATTACAATTATTGTCACACTATTTAATAGAATAGTGAGGACTACTAATACTATAATCTAGTCCATCACTCCGTTGCCCGACTTGTCCCAGCTATATTCTCATTTTCTGAAGAGAACAGTGAAAGAAAGGGTGAGCTCAACTAGCCCAATAAGAAATATTATGACTAAGATAATGCAGAATAAATTATCATTAGCCTTCAACAGTGTTAAACTGATAAAATATAATGAACATCAAGTTTAACTGCAGCGGAACAAGTAATCCATTAAAAGAGTCAAGTAGAGAATAAAATCTACTATCTTCTATGATTTAAAAGGTTTTTCAATACTGTTATCGCTGGGACTCAGCTTAATAAAATAATCCACATCATCGAATCACCCCTGCACTACGGCCAAGGATATTCGTGTATTCATTAATGGTCATGATCATGCCAACAACTGTCCATCAATGCACTACGGGCCAATGAGGACTTTTACCACATCATTTATAACATTACGATCATAATTATACCGAATAATCCCTGGTCATAATCATACCAAGTCTATCTATGCACTACATACCACAGATGACTTTCAACATTTTATAAACATGAGGATGATGACAATGATATAAGAATTCAATAAAACAAGTTTAAGAATTAATTTATCCAAGAATTAACAACGTCCAAATTGTTAACATGATACTGCTTTGTGGAGTAAAATTCAAGAATGCTTAGAAGAATATTTTTATAAAAAGATACTGGATGAAACACAATTATCAAGGATATTTCACAAATTTCATGGAGTATAGAAGTCAAAACTTAACCAACTGAATATAATAAAGAATGGAATAACAAAAAAAATCACCATGCATGCGATAGACCGCACAGACAGGATATTCTAACAGAATAATAATAAAGACGGAACCAAGTCCGGTGTAAAACACACAGACAGGATGTTCCAACAGAATAATAATAAAGACGGAACCAGGTCTGGTGTAAAACACACAGACAGGATGTTCCAACAGAATAATAATAAAGACGGAACTAGGTCCAGTGTAAAACACACGGACAGGATGTTCCAACAGAATAATAGAAGAATGTCACCAAGTATAGGGTAGACCGCGTATACAGGTTATTCTAACAGAATAATAATAAATGAAATAACAACAGTTCTCTTCATGAATAAGAAAGAATAACACCCTTTACCGTTTTTAAAAAAGAACTAAAATAAGGAAGTAGTTAAGTAGTAGAATATTTTTCTTCTCTCTTTCTATAGTTTCTCGCTCTAGAGTTCAGTGAATTCGTAAGAAATAATGAAAGAATGAGCTGCTATTTATAGAAAAATGGAATGCATAGTAACTAATCCATGAACGGTCCAGATTGATTACTTTAATCTGACGGTCCATATTTAAAGAAAAATCTTTTAAATAAAATAAAATATATTCTATTTATAGAATAACTTTAATAAAGTATTCTGTTTTATATAAAAAGATGTTTCTGTTTTATTACGTTAATAATACGAATAAAACAAAACGTCATTATCGCTAAATAATTCATATTATTAACTGACAATAATTGAATCAAACTGAGTGACTTCTCACATAAGCATTAATAATCAATACCGTGTGCTACTATGCAACCACACGTATTGCTGTACTTTTACTACCGAGTAGTTCAACAGTATCAATGGCAAAACTTTCGCCGTTATTTTTAATAAAATATTTTTGTCGTTTTCTCAATCCGACAATAATTCTGTTGTGGGGTCCACCAATGATTGTGCCGTTGTACGAATATTTCCGGTTAAAACGAATATTCTCCGACCAATCGAATATTATATAACAACTTGCGTACTTTGAAAAATTTATAAATATTACCCACAACTATAACGTTATATCAAATTAACTCCATAATATTCAAAAATGATATTTATAGAAAATTCATCTTTATTTATAAAAGTTGGGGTCTTACAACCTCCCCTTCTTATGAAATTTTGCCCTCGAAATTAGGGTACGTACCTGGTATGTCGAAGATGTAAGGATACCTTGATTTCATTTCAGATTCTAACTCCCAAGTCATTTCCTCAACATCGTGGTTTCTCCACAAAACTTTGACTTGAGGTATAACCTTGAAGCGTAGAATATGTTCCTTCTTATCTAAGATTTGAACAGGAACTTCTTCATACGTCAAATTCTTCGCTATTTCGTCTGGTTCTAACTCAATAATGTGGTTCGGGTCTTCCACATATTTACGTAACATGAATATGTGAAAAACGTTATGAACACGAGACATACTTGGCGGTAAAGCGAGTCTATAAGCCACAGTCCCTACTCGATCGAAGAATAAAAATGGACCGATGAATCGAGGATTGAGCTTTCCTCTCTTTCCAAATCTCGTAACTCCTTTCCATAGAGCAACACGTAAGAACACATGATCTCCTATATCAAATTCCACGTCCTTTCGATGAAGATCAACATAACTCTTTTGTCGATCTTGTGAGGTTTTTATACGTTGTCGGATCATTTGAATCTTTTCTGTAGTCATACGTACCAACTCTGGTCCCAACAACGTTGCTTCACCCACCTCATCCCAGCATACTGGAGAATGACATTTTCTTCCATACAATACTTCGAATGGAACCATGCCAATACTTGTTTGATAACTGTTGTTGTAGAAAAACTCCACCAATGATAAGAACTTATCCCAACTTCCCTTGAAGTCAAGGACACAGAGTCTTAATAAATCTTTCAGAGTTTGAATAGTCCTCTCTGATTGTCCGTCCGTCTGAGGATGATATGCCGAACTAAATCGTAAATTCGCGCCCATAGCTTTTTGTAAGCTAACCTAAAATCGTGAAGTGAATCTTGGGTCTCGGTCAGAAACTATGGATACTGGCATACCATGCAGTCTTACAATCTCGTTCATGTATATACGAGCAAGACGATCAAGTATATAAGTTTCTCGTATCGGTAAGAAATGAGCAGACTTTGTCAATCTATCAACAATGACCCAAATCGCATCTATACCTTGAGAAACCTTAGGAAGACCGGTAACAAAATCTATGGTAATGTGCTCCCACTTTCATTCTAGAATTTTAAGTGGTTGCAATGGACCTTTTGGTACTTGATGCTCCGCTTTGACTCGTTGACAAGTTAGACACCTTGAGATAAACAGCGCTATCTCTCTCTTCATATTGCTCCACCAAAATGTATGTCGAAGATCATGATACATTTTGGCACTTCCAGGATGGATTGTAAACGGTGTGTTGTGCGCCTCCATCATGATTTCATACTTTAAATCAGGGTCGTTAGGAACACAAAGTCTGGAGTTGACTCGAAGTATTCCTTCTTCATCGATTCTTACTTCCGGCATAGCACCTTCTTGCACTTTCTTCCTCATACGCATCAGCTCCAGGTCTGTAGCTTGAGCAGCTTTAACTTTATCGATTAAAGTTGGTTCTACTCGTATATTTGCCATCATCACATGGGTCCCTGGAGTCTTTAACTCTATCTCCAACCTTTGCAAGTCACACAAAATGGGCCTTTGTGTTGACAATATCGCACTCGTACTTGCATATGATCTTCTACTCAATGCGTCAGGTACCACGTTCGCTTTTTCAGGATGGTATTGAATGGTATGATCATAATCTTTCAACAGTTCAAGCCAATGTCGTTGTCGCATGTTGAGTTCCTTTTGAGTGAAGAAATATCTGAGGCTTTTATGATCCGTAAATATCTCCACCTTCTCCCCATACAAGTAATGCCTCCAAATTTTAAGTGCAAAGACAACAGCTGCCAACTCTAGATCATGAGTAGGATAATTCCTCTCATATTCCTTGAGTTGTCTTGATGCATAGGCTATGACTTTTCCATGTTGCATGAGAACACATCCCAACCCTTTGCTCGAAGCATCATTATAGATGACAAATCCCTCCGAGCCAGATGGTATTGTTAGAACAGGTGCTGAAATGAGTCTCCTCTCGAGTTCTTGAAAACTCTTCTCACATTCTTCGCTCCAACCGAACTTTGTATCTTTCCGAGTCAGCTGAGTTAGTGGAGTAGCGATTCGAGAAAATTCTTCCACGAATCTCCGATAATAACCAACTAAACCAAGAAAGCTACGTACTTCGGTCACTGATTTAGGTTGTTCCCAGCTTTGAATAGCTTTAATCTTTGCCGGATCAACAGATATTCCACGACTTGATACTACATGCCCAAGGAATGCTACCTCCTCCAGCCAGAACTCGTATTTCTTCAACTTGGCATAAAGCTTGTATTCACGAAGCTTTTGGAGTACCAGCCTCAAGTGTTGCTCATGATCTTCACGACTTTTGGAATAAATAAGGATGTCATCAATAAAGATGACCACAAAGTGATCTAAATATTCCTTGAATACCGGGTTCATCATATCCATGAAGGCAGCAGGAGCATTAGTCAATCCAAAGGACATGACTAGGAATTCATAATGCCCGTACCGAGTTCTGAAAGCCGTCTTTAGAATATCCTCAGTTCTAACCTTCAGCTGATGATATCCAGAACGAAGATCGATCTTTGAAAAGAATTGTGCTCTTTGCAACTGGTCAAACAGGTCATCAATACGTGGCAATGGGTACCTGTTTTTGATGGTAACATGATTCAACTCCCGATAATCAATACAAAGTCGCATACTTTCATCTTTCTTCTTCACGAATAGCACAGGAGCACCCCAAGGAGAAGTACTAGGACGAATAAAGCCAATGTCTAACAATTCCTGCAGTTGGATCTTTAACTCCTGAAGTTCAATAGAAGTCATTCGATATGGGACTTTGGAAATGGGTTTTGTACCGGGTTCAAGGTCGATAAAAAAATTTAATTTCACGCTCTGGGGGTAGGCCAGAAAGTTCTTCAGGGAATACGTCAGGGAATTTATTAACAATAGAAATATCATTCAAAACTGACGTATTTTTGTTTAGATCCGTGACATGAGCTAAGAAAGCTTGACATCCGTTTTTTAATAAACGAATAGCTTTATGGCTTGAGATGACAGCGATTGATTTTAATGGTTTGGTTGCTTGAATTCGCATAATAGGTCGATTAGGAATATGAAAGCTAACAACCTTACGAAAACAATTAATTTTTGCATGATGAGTAGTTAACCAATCAATCCCTAGAATCACGTCAAATGCAAGTATTTTTAATGAAATAAGATCGATAGGTAATGTGTGGGTACCAACTTGAACCAAATAAGACTTATAAACCGTGGATGTAATGAAGGTTTCTCCCAATTGAACTTTAACAGATAAGTCAAAGTCTAATTTCTCCGGAGTCAAACTTAATCGATGAGCGCAAGTAGGAGAAATAAAAGAATGGGTAGAACCGGTATCAAATAAAGTATAGACTTCGTTAGAGTTTATGATAAGCTTACCCGTGATGACCTCATTCGGGTTCCTTACTTTCTGGGAGGTCACAACAAACGCTCTCCCTTGCACTGCCGGTTTTGACTTTTCTGGGACGGCCTTTGGTGTATCCATCATGACTGAACTTGTTTTTGGTAAACGACAAAATCGAGCTAAATGACCTTCTCTTCCACAATTATAACATGCTTTAGACGACATCGCACAATTTGGACTGATGTGCCCCTCCCCTCCGCATTTGAAACATATGATAGGTGGTCGTTCTCCTTCCTTAACAATGGGTGCTGGTGCTGACGTCTTTCCATCATTGTTGAATCTCCTCTTCTTGAAATGACCATTCTTATTGTTTTGGCCCTGATTACCACCGAAGTGGTTACCATTTCTGGCCTGTTGATTCCCTCCACGCTTGTTGTCACCGCTTCGATGACTGCTCTCACTGGTATTATCATTTTGCCGACTGCTCTCTTTTATTTGCGTTGACTCGTTATCGCGCTCCACTAACTGAGACCTATTCACAACATCTGAATACAAACACAGTTTATGAGAAATAAGATGTTGACGTATCTCAGGTTTCAAACCTCGCAAAAACATTCGCGTCATTCGCTCTTCATTATCCACCAAGTGGGACGCAAACCGGGACAACTCAGCAAATTTAGTCTCATACTGCGATACGGTCATATTATTCTACTCTAATTTGATGAACTCCACCTCCTTCATGTGACGAACACTTTCGAGAAAGTATTTGTCATTGAACAGCTCTTGGAACTTCTCCCAAGACATCTTCAATGCGGCAGGTTGAGTACGCTTAATCGATTCTCACCAGTAATCTGCCTCTCCTCGCAACATAAAGGCGGCAAAGGGAACCTTTTGCTCCTCGGAGCAGCCCAAGACATCAAATATCTTGGTGATCTGCTTTATCCATGTTTCTGCTATAAGTGGTTTTGGCTCTCCCTTAAACTCCGGTGGTCCCAGCTCCTTGAACTATTTAGCGGTGACTGTCCGAGAGTTTTCAGTGTTTCCACCTACATCTTGGACAGGAGCCGCTCTCGCCTGCTGTTGCATGAACTGCATAAAGCTTCTGAACATTTCATCATTCATCATCTGGTCAGTGTTGTTGTTTGCATGAGGATTGTCACCTTCCTGATGCACATTATCCTGATTATTGACATGTGGTGAATCAACAGTCGTCTGTGCTCCATTGCTATTCTCAACATTCTCAGATGTCATTTTCAGATACTCCCACAAAACAAAAGTTATTTGATATGTCATATATTATCCTTATATTCTGACCGACCAATTAAATACCATGGAAATAAACTTAGGTAGGTCATACTAGCGAAGGAATTTTCCGTCTCTCCCCTCCTAATTTTATTCTCACATCTTAGCCAGGGATCATATCCCTAAGCTCTGATACCAACTGTGACGTCCCCAAAATTAGGTATACATCACCCATCTTGGGTCGTCAGATACATGGTACAGAATACAAACACAACTTACTAATACAACTGTCGTGTACAATACGACAAAACATAACTGTGAGTTTGAATACAATTATTGTCTACTAGAGACTATACAAACTCAAAAGGAGTCCTCATTACAATTATTGTCACACTATTTAATAGAATAATGAGGACTACTAATACTATCATCTAGTCCATCACTCCGTTCTCCGACTCGTCCCAGCTATATTCTCATTTCCTGAAGAGAACAGTGAAAGAAAGGGTGAGCTCAACTAGCTCAATAAAAAATATTATGACTAAGATAATGCAGAATAAATTATCATTAGCCTTCAACACTGTTAAACTGATAAAATATAACGAACATCAAGTTTAACTGCAGCGGAACAAGCAATCCATTAAAAGAGTCAAGTAGAGAATAAAATCTACTATCTTCTATGATTTAAAAGGTCTTTCAACACTGTTATCGCTGGGACTCAGCTTAATAAAATAATCCACATCATCGAATCACCCCTGCACTACGGCCAAGGATATTCGTGTATTCATTAATGGTCATGATCATGCCAACAACTGTCCATCAATGCACTACGGGCCAATGAGGACTTTTACCACATCATTTGTAACATTACGGTCATAATTATACCGAATAATCCCTAGTCATAATCATACCAAGTCTATCTATGCACTACATGCCACAGATGACTTTCAACATTTTATAAACATGAGGATGATGACAATGATATAAGAATTCAATAAAACAAGTTCAAGAATTAATTTATCCAAGAATTAACAACGTCCAAATTGTCAACATGATATTGCTTTGTGGAGTAAAATTCAAGAATGCTTAGAAGAATATTTTCATGAAAAGATACTGGATGAAACGTAATTATCAAGGATATTCCACAAATTTTATGGAGTATAGAAGTCAAAACTTAACCAACTGAGTATAATAAAGAATGGAATAACAAAAGAAATCACCATGTATGCGATAGACCGCACAGACAGGTTATTCCAACAGAATAATAATTAATGGAACCAGGTCCGGCGTAAAACGCACAAACAGGATATTCCAACAGAATAATAATATAGACGGAACCAAGTCCGATGTAAAACACACAGACAGGATGTTCCAACAGAATAATAATAAAGACGGAACCAGATCTGGTGTAAAACACACAGACAGGATGTTCCAACAGAATAATAATAAAGACGGAACCAGGTCCGGTGTAAAACACACGGACATGATGTTCCAACAGAATAATAGAAGAATGTCACCAAGTATAGGGTAGACCGCGTATACAGGTTATTCCAACAGAATAATAATAAATGGAATAACAACAGTTCTCTTCATGAATAAGAAAGAATAACACCCCTTACCGTTTTTAAAAAAGAACTGAAATAAGGAAGTAGTTAAGTAGCAAAATACTTTTCTTCTCTCTCTATAGTTTCTCTCTCTAGAGTTCAGTGAATTCGTAAGAAATAATGAAGGAATGAGCTGCTATTTATAGAAAAATGGAATGCATAGTAACTAATCCATGAACGGTCCAGATTGATTACTTTAATCTGACGGTCCAAATTTAAAGAAAAATCTTTTAAATAAAATATAATATATTCTATTTATAGAATAACTTTAATAAAGTATTTTATTTTATATAAAAAGATGTTTCTGTTTTATTACGTTAATAATACGAATAAAACAAAACGTCATTATCGCTAAATAATTCATATTATTAACTGACAATAATTGAATCAAACTGAGTGACTTCTCACATAAGCATTAATAATCAATACCGTGTGCTACTATGCAACCACACGTATTACTGTACTTTTACTACCGAGTAGTTCAACAGTATCAATGGTAAAACTTCCGCCGTTATTTTTAATAAAATATTTTTGTCGTTTTCTCAATCCGACAATAATTCTGTTGCGGGGTCCACCAATGATTGTGCCGTTGTACGAATATTTCCTGTTAAAACGAATATTCTCCGACCAATCGAATATTATATAACAACTTGCGTACTTTGCAAAATTTATAAATATTAACTACAACTATAACATTATATCAAATTAACTCCATAATATTTAAAAATGATATTTGTAGAAAATTCATCTTTATTTATAAAAGTTGGGGTCTTACAGTAACTAATTCATGAACGGTCCAGATTGATTTACTTTTAATCGGACGATCCATATTTAAAACAAAATCTTTTAAATAAAATATAATATATTCTATTTATAATCTAATAAAACGAACAACTTTATAAAAGTATTCTGTTTTATATAAAAAGATTTTACTATGCAAAACACTATGCATGCACTATACAACACTATGCATAATAAAATATAATATATTATATTTATAGAATAACTTTATAAAAGTATTCTATTTTATATAAAAAGATTTTACTATGCAAAATACTATGCATAATAGAATATAATATATTCTATTTATAGAATAACTTTATAAAAGTATTATGTTTTATATAAAAAGCTTTTCTGTTTTATTGCATTAATAATACTAATAAAACAAAACTGAGTGACTTATCACGTAAACATCAATAATCAATACCGTGTGCTACCATGCAACCACGCGTATTACTGTACTTTTACTACCGAGTAGTTCAACAGTTTTAACGGTAAAACTTTCGCCGTTATTCTCATAAAAATATTTTTGTCGTTTTCTTATTCCGACAATAATTCTGTTGTGGGGTCCACCAATGATTGTACCGTCGTACGGATATTCCCTGACAAAACGAATATTCTCCGACCAATCGAATATAATATGGCAACTTGCATACTTTACAAAATTTATAAATATTACACACAACTACAATATTATATTAAATCCACATCATAATATTAAAAAGTATTTCAAAAAATTTAAATTTTTATTCGTAAAAGCCGGGGATTCACACCTATTTATGATTATACAACAATTATGGCTAGTATTACAGAAGATCCTTAATAGAAGGGATTCTATAGCTAGTATCATGAAATACTTTTAATTGAAGAGATTCTATCATATCAACAACTCAAACCAACACTCATCTCCAATTTCCATACAAACCTATAAGAGCTCTTATTTCAATATCCAGCCTGACATTCATCACGAACATCTTCATCAGTATATCATTTCAAAATGTAATTCTCTCTCTGGTCTACATTTTTCCCAAAAAATTAAAAATAGAATTAATTAATACATTTTTGTCAGTTATCAAGTGTGACATTAATTTCATACCGACCCAGTCCAGAAGTTAGATGGGGTTTATAAAAGATATTCATCGATCAGATCTACTTATCTGCATTATTATTCAATATCGTGTGATTCAAATCATTTGTATTGATTTTGTAAGAAGATGATGACGAGGTCCATAGTTTTATTAATCAAATTAATGAGCGTCAAGTAGACATTGCTTACATCACATATAGATCTAGTTTTGCATTTAATAAGCTCTTACACAAATTTATTGACCCAAATCCTTGACAATTACATATGCCAAAAGAAGGAAGAAAAAAAAGACAAAAATCATGGAGCCAAAATTGGTATTATTGTACGCATCTTTCTCTCTCCTCCTCCTAATTCTCTCCACCAAATTATTTTCAAAATCAAAAACCCGACGCTGTTTACCGCCGAGTCCACTCCTAAAACTTCCACTACTAGGCCACCTCCTCCTCCTCAACGGCTCACCACTCCACCGGACCCTACACACGCTCTCCGCCAAGCTCGGCCCAATCTTCTCTCTCCAATTCGGGTCCCGCCTCGTGGTGGTGGTGTCCTCCGCCTCCGCCGCCGAGGAATGCTTCACCAAAAACGACATAATTTTGGCCAACCGCCCCCGTCTCGCCATGGGGAAATACATGGGCTACAACTACACCTCCATAGCCCAGTCTCCGTACGGCGACCACTGGCGGAACCTCCGCCGCCTTGTCTCACTGGAAATATTCTCCACCGCTCGGCTCAACGCGTTCTTATCAGTTCGTCGAGACGAAATCAATCAACTCTTAAACAAATTATCAAATTCGAGTCACATTTTTACAAAGGTGGATTTGAAATCGAATTTGAACGAGTTATCGTTTAATATTATAACGAGAATGATTGCTGGAAAGAGGTATTTTGGTGGAAATGTGGATGATAAAGATGGGGCGAATTCGAAGCACGTGCGGGGGATGATACAGAAGGCATTTACGCAGGGAGTAGCGTCACATGCTGCCGATTTTTTGCCCATTTTGAGGTGGATTGATTTTAAGGGGTTTGAGAAGGGTTTGAAGGGGCTTAGTGAGGAAATGGACAAGGTGTTGGAAGGAATTATTGATGAGCATAGAAATGATGATGGGAACCGGAATTCCATGGTTGACCATTTGCTTTCTTTGCAAAAAGAACAGCCGCATTATTACACGGATTCCATTATCAAAGGACTTATGATGGTATGTATGTATGTATTCGGATACATTTTAGTTTGCTTTTTTTTTCTTTTTGGTTAAATTGACAAATTTTAAAATTAAACCTTAAGCATATTTATTTATAATTTTCTACTCAGTAAAAATTAGAGAAAGTAGTACATTTGATATAATTTTTTATGGTTAATATAAATTTTGATTATAAAAAATTAATCAATGTTATTAAAAAAATTCGAACTAAATTAATTTTTCAGAGACGGATACCATATTATCTATTATACACATAATATAATGATAGTTGCATCTCACAACTAAACAAATCGAACTGATTACGTGCTTAATGTTTTGTTCTTATTTTAGCGACATTACTTTTGATCTCTACTGACAATTACTAATGTGAAAGAATAAAATTATCAACAATTTAAATAAAATTAGCACTTAAATAAATTAAAGTGAACATAGTTAAGTTTCCATATTTGGTGTCATCTATCCTATTCATTTTTGGGTTAAAATATAGTAGTATCTCATATTATGATTTATTATTATTGTAGGTTATGATACTTGCTGGGACAGATACATCAGCCGTGACGATTGAATGGGCAATGTCCGTTTTACTTAATCATCCCCATATATTGAGAAAAACTAGGGATGAAATAGACACTATCATTGGGCAACATCGTTTTGTTGAGGAATCAGATTTACCTAAATTAAATTATCTACAAAACATTATTTCCGAGACATTTCGATTATTCCCGGCTGCACCATTATTACTTCCCCACGAGTCATCAGCCGATTGCACGGTCGGGGGATACGACGTGCCACGCGGAACATTTTTATTGGTTAATGCATGGGCCATTCACAGGGATCCGAACTTATGGGACGAGCCCATGAGGTTTAAGCCCGAGAGGTTTGAAAATGAAGATTCCGAGACACGGAAATTGATGCCGTTTGGAATGGGCCGGAGGTCTTGTCCTGGAGCTGGGCTGGCCCAGCGTGTAGTGGGCTTGGCTTTGGGATCGTTGATCCAATGCTTCGAGTGGGAGAGAATTAGTGAGAAGGAAATTGATTTAGCAGAAGGGAGAGGGCTTACTATGCCCAAAGCTGAGCCACTTGTGGCCTTCTGTAAGCCCCGCAGTATCATGGACAAGGTTGTCTTTTGAAGTTTCAAAAAATGGTTTGAGCCATTTTAAATGCTACTGGGCATGTTTCCACTATTTATGTAATGTAATTTTATAAAATGCAGATCGAGTAACTTTCTTTTAGGAACAATTACATATAATAGTACAATTTATTAAAATATTACAAAAAAAGTGTACAAACAAAATAATTATAAAAAGAGTGCATATGCAATATTTAATTACAAAAAAAGTACAATCTTATCCCTTTTATTTAGTTGACTGATTTAATGTGTTATTGATAATGGCCATGTTTGTAGGGATTTAAATTTTCTCTATCTCATCAACCTCCATATTCTTATCTAACGAATCAATGGAGTAACCGCCTTCTTCTTCCTCTTCGATCGTTGCCTTCTTCCTCCTTTGTCGCAGTCGCAGTCTTCTTCCTCACCTTCGCCCCCCGCCACTGCTCCACCGGCAGCCGCCCCACCTTCGCCACTGCCACTACTCCTCCCGCCCCCGCCCCTGCCCCACACCCTCTCCTTCCCCTTCCTCCGCCTCCCTTCTCCTACCCCGCCCACGCCCACCACCTCCCTCCGCCTCCCACCGCCATCCCCCTCCTCCCGCCCCCCTTTCTCCTCCGCCTCCTCCCGCCCCCCCTTTCTCCTCCTCCTGCCCCCCTTTCTCCTCCCAACCCCACCCCACCCCCTCCCCACCCCCTCCCCACCCCTTCCTTTTCCTCCGCCTCCTCCCACACCCTTTCTCCTCGTCCCCCAAATCGATCCAAGGTGGCCGTCGGTAGAGGCCCCGCCACTGGTCGCGATGGAGGCCCCTCCACCACCCGTTGCTTCCCCTCCACCACCGGTCCGTTCTCCAATTCCAGCGGTAATCAAACCTTAATATGTTGGTAACCAAATAGGCAAACCAAGGTAACCAAACCTTCATAACAAGGTAACCGAACCTTAATATAAATGTTTCCTTGTTATGAATGTTTGATTACCTTATTATGAAGGTTTGATTATATTGGTATGAAGGGTTGGTTACCTTGGTATGAAGGTAACCAAATTTCATGTAGTTGGTTACCAAACCATTTGATAAGGTAACCAATTCAGTTTTATTAGCTTACTAATTTATTTTAGATGTGATGCAGTTGGTAACCAAATTTCATGTAGTTGGTTACCAAATCATTTGATAAGGTAACCAATTCAGTTTTATTAGCTTACTAATTTATTTTGAATGTGATGCAGTTGGTAACCAAAATTTATGCAGTTGGTTACTAAACCTTCCGATAAGGTAACCAATTTAGTTTTATTAGGTTGCTAATTTATTTTAGATGTGATGCTGTTGCCGGTGGTGGTGGCGACGGCGGCAGCGGTGGCGGCGAGAGAGGAGGTTGATGAACATTAGCTCTTTCATAATTTTTTATTTTTAATTTTCTCATTTTGATTTGAATTTTGAAATATAGATTTGAAATTGTTGTTAGAGACAAAAGATTTGAATTTGAATTATTAATTATTGTAGTTAGTTGTCCTTGATTTTAGGTTTTTTTATTAATGTGAATTGTACTATTTTTGTAATATGAGTCTTAATTACACTCTTTTTATAATTATTTAGTTGATGCACTTTTCTTGTAATTACTTTCTATTTGTTGTATACTTATGTAAAGGACCCCTTTCTTTTATCTTTGTCTTCGCACTACAACCTCTTTTAATCCATAAAAACGCATGTATATACAAGCATATCAATAAAGGTTCAACCCACCGCTTGAAGCCTTTGGCTATGTTTGTTTACAAAGATTACATGATTATTAATTTTAAGTATCTTGTTTATTTTTAAATTTGAGTTTGAGACTATTAGTTCTGAAATTATAAAATAGTTTAAGATGTAAGATTATTTAATATTCCCTCTGTCCCAAATTAATTGCTCAGTTTTGACTTTTTTAAGTCAAATTGACTATTTTTAGAATTAATAATTAAGCATATATAAATATATTTTTAAAATTATAAAAATTGGGATTAGTAATAAATTGTATATACTTTCTTTTGGTTATAATCTCTTCGCTTATATTTTAGCCAAAATAGTAAAAAGATTAGTTTTAAAAATGGTCAATTTGACTTTAAAAAGTCAAAACTGAACAATTAATTTGGGACGGATGGAGTAACATGTTTTACCTGGTATTATAATTCCTACAATTTGTGATTAAAAATTACTAAACAAAATTAACCTCAACCTTTTTTTAAAATGATCATAATATCATGAAAACATAAATACCAAAATAAATACTACACATCGTCTTTAACATTTATTTCCGAAACAAATGTCTTTAATTGAAAATGATCGTATATATTTACACATTTAATTGAAAAGGATATATACTACACATTGTCTTTAAATAAATTAAAGGATATGCTCATAATGTTACCTGAAAACATAAATGACGTAAATATATACAATCTATGCTCATAGTATTACGTGCGTACTACATAAATTGTTTTGATAAAATTATAACTTTATTTAAAGTTAAATTATATAACTATTATCGGTGAGTTTTTGATTGAATAATATAACCACTTATTTAAAAGTTTTTAATTAATTGTTCATCATTTTTTGATATATAAATAAGTTTAAATTATAGTTTAAAATATATTATTATTGGTAATGAAATAATAGTCCAAATGATATTTTTTTATTCAATCCTTTAATTAATTGTGGAAAAGACAAACATAACATAAGATTATTTTAAGTTATCCAATGAATAATTTCATAAAAAACAAACATGTGACTAGTACTATTTAATCCTAAGATTAATAGTCTTAGAATTATAATCCCGACATTATAATCTTTGCAAAGAAACATGACCTTTGGGTCTAAGGCCCAATCTAAACTAAGGCAAATTACCCAAAATACTCATGGCTGTTGTCCTAGAGGCTCAATGATGAAAGTATGCTTAGGTGTTGTTTGATAAAATTGAGTATTTAAGATATAGATGATTAGTATAACTTAATAAATTAGATCATCTGAGTAAAATAAGAAATGAACTTAGAAAGCTATTTGATAACTAAAAAATATAAAGCATCTGAATGATTTTTCAAAAATCAATAATAAATTTAAATTTAGAATGGTGGGAGTATAATATTTATAGAGGCTCTCACTACAAGAAAAATGCCTAACAGCGACCAATACTATCAGCGACCGCACATGCGGTCGCTAATATTAGTAAAAGCGACCAACATCTGCGACCGTGATTTAATCTAGTCACTATTTAATATCAGCGACCGCATACGGTCGCTGAGAGGTCGCTAAGTTAAATTTGCCTCCCAAAATTTGGCAGGAAATGTTGGCGTAAAGGCTTTGTGCAACCACTTAACATCAGCGACCGCATGCAGTCGCTGATAAATCCATGTCATTTAATATTAGCGACCGCATGCGGTCGCAGCTACCGGTCGCTGATCAAACTTTATGTTACCAGTTTCAGTCTTTCGCTCGACACAGAGGCAAAGGAAAAAAAAGTGGGAATAGAATAGAAAAAAAGAGGGAGAAAGGGGGAGAGAGAAGAAGGAGGCTAACGCCACCCGACGCCACTAGCTGCCTGCAGCCGCCATCGTCTCGTCCACTCCACCACCGCCTCGCTGTCGGAGGTACTCCTCTCCCTTTTTTATTAGGTTAATTGCTATAAAATTCTTGGCATTAGAGCAGTAGTACATAATCTAAATCTAAATTTACAGATACCCATATAAAGCAGTAGTAAATAACTTTCGGCATTTTCTGGTTTTGGTATTTCTCTCTCTCTCTCTTCTAAGTCGGTTCCTTTATCCTTGGGCATTTTCTTCTTCATTAGTAATTGATTGATATTTTTTGCTGATTAATTAATCTGTCATGTATTTATTTATTCAATATTTTGTACATTGTGTTGATCAAAGAAATGGGTAATAATTTATTGTTTCTTCTTCATGTTCTGTTCTTTTGATTATGATTTCTTGTATTTGTTTTTGTTGTTGTTGCTATTTCTTTTGATTTGGGGTTTTGGGATTTTTGGATCTATATGAAGTAATTACACTTCAATTAGTTATACCTGAAAGTTTGAGAAACACGAGAAAATTATGTTCTTAATTCATCTTTAACATTAGATTCTCTCTATACGTTTTTCTTATATTGGAAAGTTGTAACTATTTCATTTTTTTATGAGTACTGGAAATTTGTAGTAATTATTAATGTCATCATTGAATATACAATTAAGCTATCAAACTGAAATGTGGAAAGGATAAGGGCTGTTAGGCTAGGTTTGGGGCCACGAGGCCAATTGTGGACACACCAAGCTTAGTCAAGCCTCATGGGGCCAAGCAAAGCTTGACTGCCGACATAAATAGACGACGAAGGGACTGTTTTGGCATTATGAAAGAAAAATAAGAATATTTAATACTTTAGTATACAAAAATAAAACTACAAAGTATTATGAGAACTATAAGTTTTCCAAGCAAGTTGTGATTACCCTGAAACACGAAAGACACTAGTAATTTCTCTAGTACACTAGTATTTAAGTAGTTAGTACCTTAAAGAGTTACTAATACTACAAGAGGATTACTTCAACTCTTATGATAAAGTTTTACCAAGCAAATTGGAAACTAAAGTTGTAATTCATGATAAACAATCATACTTAACAGTTGTATATGTAACAACCAAATATGCAGTTTATAAGAGTACGTAGTCAATCAGAGAAAGACAAAAAAGAGTTGAAATTAAGATCCAAGTAAAGCATCAATAAAGAGTTGTATATTTCTCTTTGTTTGTGTCTTGGGTGCCTAGAAATGACCATATATATGCATGCCGTCGTGCATGTGGCTAGTCTGTATTATAGGGGAGACTTTGGCAAAAAAATTTTGTTGGTCGGGTAGTTGCGAACATTTATAATATTAACGAGCTAATCATATGCTTACAAGTATGCACAAGGAGTATTCCTACAAGTATGCTTAAATGTTAATCATATACTTACAAGTATGCTCAAGTCATATGGTTACAAGTATGCTCAAGTCATATGCTTACAAGTATGTTTAAATGTTAATCATATGCATGCTTACAAGTATGCTCAAGTCATATGGTTACAAGTATGCTCAAGTCATATGTTAACATTTATAATGTTGTCTGTAGTAGGTACTGTGGAATCATGGACCTTTATTCAGACCGTGGTTGGATGGCACGACGAAAGTTAAGTGCCCAGATAGATGCTACAGCTGAATTTAGTGCTGGTTGTCAAGTGTTTTTGGAGTATGCGTATAGTCACCCGGAATGTATGAATGGTCAGTCGCAAATACGATATCCATGTTTGAAATGTAAGAATATAAATTATATGGACAGGGATGTGGTAAACTATCATTTACTTATTTCTGGGTTCATGAAATATTACGAAGAATGCTGGTGGGCACATAGACAGAGAAGAGATGGTGGCATCACAGAAGTACACAATTCGGGCAGTAATATTCATCGTATGAATGAAATGGTTCATGATATTGCAAGGCCAGATTTTGATTGGGAACAAGACAGAGAGCAACCTATGAATTCTGATGCCAAAGACTTCTTTAAGTTGTTAGACGAGGGTAGCGAGCCATTGTGGCATGGTTGCACCAAACACACTACATTGTCTGCAGTGGCGACATTACTTAACATCAAGGCTGATCACAACATGAGTCATGAGTGTTTTGAGTCGCTCTTGAAGGCCATTAAGAGTATGTTACCTGACGGTGAGAAATTACCTGGTAACTATTACTTTTGTAAGAAAATGGTGAAGAAGTTGGGTCTTGGATACCAAAGGATCGATGCATGTTCCAACGATTGCATGTTATTTTATAAGAAAAATGAACAGATGACAAGGTGCACGTTTTGCAGTCATGATCGGTTTAGGCCTAATAAAGAAGGTGTGACTACAAAAAAATCAAGTATACCGTTTAAGATTCTAAGGTATTTTTCAATAACACATCGGCTAAAAATATTGTACATGTCTTCAAGAACAGCTGAACATATGAGTTGGCATGCGAAATCTCCAGCTAAAGATAGAGAACTAAATCATCCCGCATATGGGCAGACTTGGAAAGATTTCAACTTAGCACATCCTGGGTTTGCATTGGAACCTAGAAATGTGAGGCTTGGATTGCCCATCGGTGGTTTCAATCCGTTTGGCCACTCAGCTGTTCCGTACTCATGTTGGCCTGCAATTGTTACTCCGTACAACTTGCCTCCTTGGATGTGTATGAAACAGCCATACTTGTTTCTTTCACTCGTGGTTCCTGGTCCTAAGAGTCTTGGAAAGAACTTAGATGTTTACTTGAGACCTCTTATACCTCGACCACAACCTTACAATGATACTTTACATAAAAGTATAGTCAAAAACTGTTTTAGAAATTAAAATATTTGGGAAGTGCTCAAGGAAACCTTCGTACATGGGAGGCCATGCGTATAGGTTATGATAGATATCATATGTCCACAGAATTATCCTTGGTTAACCCAAAAGTTCCCAAATAAAAACAAGAAGATTACTATCATCTTCTTTCCAATGGTAAGTCTTCTCTTGACATATAAATATTTCCGTTGTCTCCAAGTGAAAATTATACTTCAAATAAACTCCAAGATCATATAGATAGTGCTCGTAGATATATTCAGTAAGTGGATGTGCACAACCATGTCTTATGAGAATACGAGGTTGTATGTCATTAGATATCTTGTATAATAGTGGCAAAACACCCTTCCAAAGTTGGGTTCGCCTCACCCTATTTGATTCACCAAATATAACTACTAAATGATGTATAGAATACAACACATTTTTCTATACTGTTTAGGGAGAACCTCCACAGCTATCACACTATTTCATAGAATAGTGATGACTACTAATGATATCATCTGGACCGTCACTCCGTTCCCCGACTAGTCCCTACTGCGTTCTCACTTCCTGAAGAGAACAATGAAAGCAAAAGGGTGAGCTCAACTAGCCCAGTAAAGAATATCATAATTAAAGTTAATTTACATCATCAATAGCCTTCATCATTAATAAATCAGATATTTAGAACATATGGTAGCTGATAAAACTTTTCAACCATAGTTGCAGCGGAACGAGCAATCTATTAGAAGAGTCAAATAGACCATTAGGTCTATTATCTTCTCCATATTAAAAGTCCACCAATAATATTTTATCCCTGTAACATCAATCAACCATTCCTGTCCACAATCATATGAATAACTCATAATCATAATTGTGATTCTAAATTCCTCTTCGCACACAGGACGAAGATAATTTTCATCACCTATATTCACCTGAAACATCAAAAATCATGGTTATACCAAATCACAATTCTTGTTTATAATCATACTAATAAATTCATCTTTGCACTACGGCCAATGACATACAACTGTATTTTAGAAGAGTCAAGTAGAGCATGATACCTACTATCTTCTACAAATTAAAAGTGTATAACCAATATTTTATCCACACCTTCGAATTATCCATGCACCGTTGCCAAGGATATTTGTTAGTATTACATCTATGAATTATCCATGCACTACGGCCAAAGATATTCATTATTATCACATCCATGAATTAATATTTCATCGCTGAGACTCAGCTCAATAATTAATCCACATCATCGAATCATCCCTGCACTACAGGCCAAGGATATTCATTAGTATCACGACCACGAATTATTCATGCACTACGGGCCAAAGATAATCGTGTTTTCATCAACGGTACTGATCATGTCATAAAACAATTCATCTTTGCACCATTGGCCGAAGAGAATCCATAGCCATAATCATACTAAAAACTGTCCATCAATGTACTACGGGCCAATGGAGACTTTTTTCACATCATTTGTAACATTACGATTATGATTATACCGAATAATCCCTGGTGTGACGACCCCAAAATAGGTCCATTCCACCCAACCCATTCTGAGTCATCAAATACATGGTACAGAAAATAACTACAACTTTATTACAACAATTGTCGTGCAAAATACAACAACACATATGCTGTAAGTTTGGATACAAATAAATACCAAATGTGACTCATATCCCAACCGTGGACAGCACCTCATAATGACACCTTACATAAAGGTATAGTCAAAAACTGTTTTAGAAATTAGAATCTTTGGGAAGTGCTCAAGGAAACCTTCATACATGGGAGGCCATGCGTCTAGGTTATGATAGATATCATATGGCCACAGAATTATCCTTGGTTGACCCAATAAACCCCAAAGAAAAACGAGAAGATTACTATCATATTCTTCCCAATGGTGAGTCTTCTCTTGACTTATCATTATCTCCACTGTCTTTAATCGTGAATTATACTTCAAACAAACACCAAGATTATATAGGTAGTGCTCATAGATATACTCAGCAAGTGGATGAGCACAACCCTATCTTATGATGACACGAGGTTGTATGTCATTAGACATCTTGTATGATAGTGACAAAACACCCTTCCAACGTTGGGTTCGCCTCACCCTATTTTCTTCACCAAATATAACTACTAAATGATGACCACCGTTCTATTCCCTTGTTACCCCCGCTCGACCCAGCTACACTCTTATTACCTGAAAGGAATTGTGAAGCAAAAGGGTGAGCACAACTAGCTCATTAAAGAATATCATGACTAAAGATAATTAAATTATCAATAGCATTCATCAATAATTAATCATAGATTTAGAACATATGGTAAATGATAAAAATTTCAACCATAGTTGCAGCGGAACGAGCAATCCATTAGAAGAGTCAAATAGACTATAAAGTCTATTATCTTCTCCATGTTAAAAATCCACCAACAATGTTTTATCCCTGTAACATCAATCAACAATTCTGGTCCACAATCATATGAATAACTCATAATCATAACTGTAGTTCTAAATTCCTCTTCTCATCCAGGACGAAGATAATTTTCATCACCTATCTTTACCTGAAACATCAAAGATCATGGTTACACCAAATCACATTTCCTGTTCATAATCATACTAATAACTTCATCTTTGCACTACGGCCAAAGATATTCATTTTTATCACCAGTTGGTCGTGTTCATCTCAACATCTGTTCATCTTTGCACTACTGGCCAAAGATATTCAACAACATGTCATCTTTGCACTACGGGCCAAAGATATTCATCAACAATTCATCTTTGCACTACAGGCCAAAGATATTCCTCAACAGTTCATATTTGCACTACGGCCAAATATATTCATCAACAGTTCATATTTGCACTACAGGCCAAATATATTAATATCTCAAAGAAATATATAATCATTTCAGAATTTATATAAACAATAATTATAACCATGTTGATCAATTCACCTTTGCACTTAAGCTAAAGATATTCACTTATAAATTCTATGGTCATGATCATACCAGTCAACAATTCAACTTTGCACTACTGGCCAAAGAGGACCCATAGTCATGATCCTACCAGAAATCTACTCATCTTTACACTCAAGTCAAAGAGAAATATCATCATTAGGGTTATAAAAATGTTATATATGATAATAAAAACAATATGATCAACATATAGATTTAATCTCAAGAGTAATATTCATAAATCAACTATAATTTGATTAGAAAAAGAAACCAATTTTATCGTGAATAGTAACTCGTGAATAGTAACTCATGAATAGTAACTCGTGAATAGTAACTCATAAATAGTAACCCCGACACAAAAAGGAAGAAATTTCACAATAAAATATATACCAATATTTCGGTATAATGATATTGAAAGAATAATATTTCTTAAGCTTATAAACAATTTATTTTAATTGTTTACACTTTACTAAATAATACATTTAATCAATCTAAAATGCCAAACTCATAAAATTTCATCACCAATAACCAAAAACCCTCATCAAAAATCTGCATATACCTCATATAGGATTCTCAAGCCATAAAATCCTATTTTCTAATTTTTTTTCTTCACAAAATATATTTAATTCATTTACTCATAACTAGACCATTTTCATGAAAAATACCAAATCAGTTCCAAAAATATTTCTTTTCTGGGATTTAGCAAAATATAGTCCCATATTGAACATATATTTTTCTAAGAATTTTTAAAATTCATTTATTATTTTTCATATGACCAAAATAACCGAATATTTAGACATTTATCAAAAATTGAACTTATGTCCAAAAATTCTGAAATTCACAGAGTATACTCCTATCATATACATGTACTCCCAATAAAAATTTCATCAATTTTGGAGTTAACCACAAGGAATTATAAGTGGTTACTTTTAAAATAGTCTTTTCTCATAAAATTCATAACTCTTAATCTATACATCCAAAAATCACCATTTTTGGACACAATCAAGAAAACTCATCAAAATATCATTTCAAATTTTTCCAGAATTTTTAAAGATCATAAAAATTACGAAACTGAAAATCATAACAACCCTTAAAATCCCTTACCTCAAAAGTGCAGTATTTCTGACTGGAATGCAAAGCCGAAGAAAACTTGCACTGAATAGCAACTCTCAAAGTATCTAAATACTCACAAAATATGTTTCATAATATAGAGAGAGAAAGAGAGAAAGCTTATGTTTCTGGTGTGATTTTCAATTCTAACTTAGCCCTCTATTTATAGGAAAATTTTAGTAGGTTTGACCTGCAACCTGATGACTTTACCTGCTACTATTCCTACCCACCACATTTGAAATATAATTCAGCACATTTCTTCACCAACCACAAGTGGGACCCACCAATTCTAGAATTTTCCACCAAAATGATTAACTCCGAAAATTCAACAATTTCTGAACCAGTCATCTCGTAAAATTCATAACAAATTATACGTTCATTTTTAACGGTTCAAAATTTGTGGACATATACTCAACTTATATATGTAGAACATATCCAAATATTACCACGATCCAACGGTCGGATTAAAAATTATAACCCTCGCAAAATATCTCAAAAATCCTAATTTAATTTTCAATACCTCCGTTCTGACAAAAATACAAATAAAATACCTCAACATTAACTCCTTCATTTTTAACCACAAAAATATATCCCTCATTTATATCCACATAAAATAAATATTTCATTATTATATGAATCAATAATTAATTATTCACAGATAATATTACAGAATCACATTTATGACAACCAGGCCGTTCTCAGGAAAGAGGGAGCTTTCCAATAAGGATTTATCCTTATTGGCGCGCAATTAGGTGACCAAACCTCTCATTAGACAGAACTTTCTAGACATTGCCAATAATGTTATCTAATAATATTATTCAAATAATATGAATTATTGATCTGATAATGGAAAATACTATGCAGTGACAATTATTGAAACAACAATAATATAAAATATCAACGCAGCAATTATTGAATTAATAAAATAAAATATTGAACAGTAATTACTGTAACAATTATTGAGTAGTGCCTTCTCAAGTAAGAATCAATAATTTCAAAAATACTATGCAATACCGTGTGCTACTGTGTAATAACGCGTATTACTGTATTTTAACCACCGGGTATTTCAACAGTATTAACGGTAACAATTACGCCGTTATTTATAAAAATTCAAATTTGTCATTTTCTTCATCCGACAGTTATTCGTTATGGGGCCCATAAATAGCTGCGCCGTCGTACGAATATTCCCCGACAGAAAGAATATTCCACGACCAAACGAATATTTCCCGATAACAATGATTATTTTATAACCACTTGCTTATTTTCAAAAAAAATTCACATTCCACCCATAACTTTAAACTTTTATCAATTTAACCATTTACTGAATAGTAATTATAAGAAAAATTGAATACTTTTATTTCATAAAATTCGGGGTCTTACACCTGGTCATAATCATACCAAGTCCATCTGTGCATTACAGACCATATATGGCTTTCAACATAATATAAGCATGAGGAAGCATGAGGATGATGACAATGATATAAGAATTCAATAAAATAAATTCAAGAATTAATTTATCTAGGAACTGATAACGTCCAAATTGTCAACATGATACTGCTTTGTAGAGTAAAATTTAAGAATGCTCAGAAGAATATTTACATGAAAAGATATTGGATGAAGCGCAAATATCAAGGAAATTCCACTAATTTCATGGAGTATAGAAGTCAAAACTTTAACCAACTGAGTATAATAAAGAATGGAATAACAAAAGAAATCACCATGCATGCAGTACTTCGCACAGACAGGTTATTCCAACAGAATAATAAGTAACGAAACCAGGTCAGACGAAATTCGCACCGACAGGATGTTCCAACAGAATAATAAAGAATGGAACCAGGTCCGGCGTAAAACGCACAGACATGATATTCCGATAGAATAATAAATAATAGAACCAGGTCCGGCCGATAGAATAATAAATAATAGAACCAGGTCCGGCGTAAAACGCACAGACAGGATATTTCGACAGAATAATAAATAATGGAACCAGGTCTGGCGTAAACGCACAGACAGGATATTCCAACAGAATAATAAAGAATGAAACAACAGAAGAATTTCACCAAGTATAGGGTAGCCCGCAATACAGGTTATTCCAACAGAATAATAAAGAATGGAATAACAGAAGTTCTCTTCATGAATAAGAAAGAAAGAATACCCTTTACGAGTACAACAAATAATATCCCTTACCGTAAAAGAAACTTGATATCGGAGTAGTGAAGTAGCAGAATACTTTTCTTCTTTCTCTCTATAGTTTCTCTCTCTAGAGTTTAAGTGAATTCGTAAGAAATAATGAAGGAATGAGCTTCTATTTATAGAAGAATGGACTGCATAGTAACTAATTCATGAACGGTCCAGATTGATTTACTTTTAATCGGACGATACATATTTAAAGCAAAATCTTTTAAATAAAATATAATATATTCTATTTATAATCTAATAAAACGAATAACTTTATAAAAGATTTTACTATGCAAATACTATACAGGCACTATGCAAATACTATACATAATAAAATATAATATATTCTAATTATTGTCTAATAAAATAGATAACTTTATAAAAGTATTCTGTTTTATATAAAAAGATTTTACTATTAGCCTAATAAAACGAATAACTTTATAAAAGTATTATGTTTTATATAAAAAACTTTTCTGTTTTATTACATTAATAATACCAATAGAACAAAACTGAGTGACTTCTCACGTAAGCATCAATAATCAATACCGTGTGCTACTATACAACCACGCGTATTACTGTACTTTTAACACCGGTTGTTTCAATAGTTAACGGTAAAACTTCCGCCGTTATTTTCATAAAAATATTTTTGTCGTTTTCTCAATCCGACAATAATTTCGTTGTGGGGTCCACCAATGATTGTACCGTCGTATGAATATTTTCCGATAAAAAGAATATTCCCCGACTAATCGAATATTCCCCGACACAACGAATATTTTATATCAACTTGCTTACTTTGCAAAAAAAAATTTCACATATTATCCTTAACTTTAAACTTTTATCAATTTAACTATTTACCAAAATAGAAAAATTGAATACTTTTATTTCATAAAATTCGGGGTCTCACAGTTATACCTATCCTTACAACTTGTTTTCCAAATAACTCAATCTCAAGATCAACATAATTGTCAAACTCCACATCATCTTCTTCATATCTACTATCATCAAATGGTTCAAAATGAGGATCATCGGAATCAGTATCACTAAAATCCTCGGCAACTTGATGTATAAGTTGATAACTTGTTGTCCAATTAGTTTCAAGTGGGTCGTCTACAACACTCAAAACAATTTCCACATCCACTCCTTGATGGATAAAAGGCTTGATACCTTGCATTGCCTCATTGTTTTTTAATTTCCTAAAACCTTCATCAGGTATAGAGTGAAAAAAAAAATTAAGATCACCTGCAAACCCCAACGTCCATAGGCCCCATTTTACGCAACTCCAACAAACTCATCTTTTCCATCCAACATAATCAAAATATTTGAACTTCCCATTATGATAATCATGTGTACTGAACATTACATCATATATAATTTTTATACTAAATACAACATCATCTTTAGATGATTTTGAATACAAACAAGACACAGTGATCACAAGCAGCAAAAAAATTATAAAATTCATGATACTTCACAAAAACAGAGTACCCAAGTCTCTGTTTGTATATACTATACATATATGTATGTGTGTGTGGTATATATATATATATATATATATATATATATATATATATATATATATATATATATATCACACCTTGCAAATGACACTATAATGCACAAATAGACAATTATTATGTGATTGTAGAGGAATACACCATTAAAATACACTTTACATACTTCCTCCGTCCCAGGATATAAAAGTCTTTATTACTATTTTAAGTAGTCATAAATTAAATGTCTAATTATCTTAAATGTTCTATTTTTTACAATAATTTGTCTATAATACCCTTATTATTAATTATTATATTTCTATTCTCTATGCATATTTATGAAGCATCACTAATAATGTGCAGAAAATTATGCAATAAATGTAAATTTAAATATGGACAATTTTGTCATTTTATCATCTTTCTCAATATGCGCAAAAAGTCAACTCGAACTTTTATCTTGGGACGGAGGAAGTATAAAACAAGATGTTTCTTCACACAAAACCCTAGACCCTTTTGCACTGATTTTGTCGAGATCGATGCAATTGGATTCGACAAGGCTGAAAATGAGATGGAACACTGATTTTGTTGGGATTGATACAATTGGGTTTGATAAGGCTTTCGATAAGGTTGAAAATGAGATGGAAAGGGAAAGTGAGGGTTATTGAAGGAAAATTATATATATATATATATATATATATATATATATATATATATATATATATATATATATATATATATATCGATATATCGATTACTGTATTTTTACTGTATGAGTTACTTTTTTTAAGTCAATTCATATATTTATACGGTCAACTAGTATAAATATTGAAAACCCGGTTAGATTAATGAACGAATTGGATATTCCGATTAATTAATTTGGTCGGATTCTAAAATTGAGTTACATTTTATACAATTAGGTACTTGATTATTGACTTCTTGAAATATTTTTAAACTCAAACCAACAATGTTTTAAAATTTGGATTGGACCGACGGTCGGACCAGTAAAAATCGAAACCGGTCCGCCTTCTGGTTCAGTTTGACCCAATGATAATGTTTTGGTCAAAACTCGGGTTGACCTGTTGACCACCGGTCCAACCGGTACATCCAATTAATTGACCCAGCTGATCCGATTTTTAATTTTTTTTTTACTAAAAAATTTTTAATATTAAAATTAACTTCTTTTATTAATATTGTAACTCATTTTTATTATGTTTTAGTTCATGAAAAATGAGATTTTTAATTTTTTTATTAATTAGTAATAATATATATTTTTATATATTAATGACTTCACTGGGTCAATAACGGTTCGACCACTGGTTGAACCAGTGATCCATTCACTCGGTACCTTTTCTGGTTCGATGAACGGTCCGATTCTGATAACCTTTGCAAGCCAAAACACAACTTCAGTATGTATTTAATATAAAAACCACTCCATGGATGAATTATCTGTATCAAAATTTCAATATTTATATTTACAGATATAATAATCGACAAGAAAATCTAAAATCTCTAGAAGTTTGGAGAAGTTCTCCAAAACTTTAACAAAATAGTCTACCACCCTAAATCCAAACCGTTCTCACAAGGCATCAAATTCAAATCCCAGTACAAAACCCTCTTAGTACTATTAGACTTCTTCAAAACCTGCACCAATTCCGCTGAATTATTTACAGAATTACCCTCCAGGCCACTTTGATCACCAATCAAGGCTGCACCACGGTGGCGCCTCATGTGTCCCCCTAGTGCTTGTCCTGTCCCAAATTCAAGCCCACAAATCGAGCACTCATGTTTCTTATGCACGTGAGCCTTACTAATCAGCCGGTAACCCTCCAAAAATTTGGGCTTCTTGTGACTAGCCCTGTGCCCACCAAGTGCTTGAAACGACTGGAACTGCCGGTGACACGTCTTGCACTTGAAAACCCGGCCAGTAAGCGACCGGCCGGATTTATTATCGACACGAGAGAGAAGCATCAAGGCGCAGTTGGCCATGGCTAGCTTCTCAACTTCTCCATTATCTAATTCTCTAATTGATCTCTTCATAGTCATGGCTGGCTTGTGTTGTAAGATTTAGAAGTGAGTGGTGTAGATAGTTATGTGCCTTTTTCTTGTAGGTGTATGGGTGTGTTGTTATATTTATACTGGGTTATGTTTCCGATTTCTTGTAGGTTAAGAAAGTGAGATGTAGCTAGTGTTGAGTCCTAGTGTTGGCGTGACCGCGTAAACCGATCGATCCTAAGAAGGAAAGGAGAAGTATTGCCGCATCAGGACTCTAATTTGGAGTCGGTTTTGTTATAGTACTCGTCTGATTTTAGTAGTAAGCAATCAATGAAATATTAAATTTTAAAATTGGTATGAACTTATGATATCATTTTACTAGCAAGTAAATAACTACTAAAAATTACATTTAAAAATAAAAATATTTGTATTTCAAAATTTATATAATTAGGTTTTTTTTTGTAAATTGATTTTATAAAGTCAAAATAAAGATATTTTGTGGAATATAAGCAAATTATTTTATGACTTACTCCATCTGTTTCAAAAAAAAAAAAGAATTCATTTGTTATTTTTGTGTTAAAAATAGTCTTAACTTTTAATTGTAATATAAAATGAAACATTATTCTGAAATTTATGATTATAATTTTATTTATCACATTATGCATCACTATTAAATTAAACACTAAATAAATATATAATAAACATTAGTTTTACTAGGAAAGAAAAAGGCTGAATAATATTTCTGACCAAAGTTGCCACTTATTTTCAAAATCATTCTTAAAATTCATTTTTCGTCAATTAGGTTTTTAAAGTAACATTTTTTGGTATTTATGTCCCTTTTAACCAATTTGATTGTAACTCGACTCATTTATCTTTTACCAAATTCAACAATTTTTGCACTTCTGTCCCTCTAAGTTACCCGATTTTATTTTATTTTTCAAAAAAAAAATGATTTTCAGAAATAAAACAAAAATTTATTTTAAAAAATGAGTAAAGTTTCAAAAAATATATATTCAAAAAAAAAGTTTTATTTAAAAAAAATAGATTTTTTAAAAAAAATTAGTAAAATTTCATAAAACATAGATTTAAAAAACTTATTTTTAGAAAAAAAAAATTAAAATGAGTAAATTTTCATGAAATATAGATTCAATAAAATAAAATTTTATTTTCAGAAAAAAGTAGTATTTTTTAATTTTTAAAAAGTAAGTAAAGTTTCATTAAATATAGATTCAAAAAAATAAAATAAGAAAATAAAACTATACTTTCAAAAAAAATTGAAATTTTTATTTTTAAAAAATGAGTAAAGTTTCATAAAATATAGATTCAAAAAAATAAAACTTAAATTTGAAAAAATAGAAAATTTTATGTTTAAAAAAAATAAGTAAAGCTTCATAAAATATAGATTTGAAAAAAAGTTTAAAATAAAAAAAGTAAAATAAATTTAAAGTAAATGAGTAAAAAAAGTAAATAAAGTAAATAAGTGAAGTTTCACAAAATAATAATACACATCTTTTAAAAAAAATTCTATTTACTTTTATTGAATCTAAATTTTATGAAATTTTATTTATTTTAAAAATAATAAAAATTTCTATTTTTTCTGAAAATAAAGTTTTTTTTTTATTTTATACTTTTTTAAATCTTTATTTTATGTAAATCTTTATTTTATGAAAATTTACTCATTTAAAAAAAATAATATTTTCTATTTTTTTTTTCTGAAAATAAAGTTTTATTTGCTTGTTTTACTTTTTCAAAATCCATATTTTATGAAACTTTACTCTTTTTTTTTAAATAAATTTTTTTCCTGAAAATAAAGTTTTATTTCTTTGAATCTATATTTTATTAAACTTTAGTCATTTTTATAAAAATAAAATTTTCTATTTTTATTGAAAATATTGTTTTTATATATTTTTTTAAATCTATATTTTATTAAATTTTACTTATTTTTTCAAAAATAAAAAATTTATTTCTTGAAAATAAAGTTTTAATTTTTCTATTTTAAACTTTTTTAACATCTATATTTTATGAAACTTTACTCTTTTAAAAAAAATTAATTTTTTTTTCAAAAAATAAAGTTTTATTTCTTTGAATCTATATTTTATTAAACTTTACTCATTTTACAAAAATAAAAATTCTATTTTTATTTAAAAAATATAGTTTATTTTTTTAATTTTTTTGAATCTTTATTTTATGAAACTTTACTCAGTTTTTTTAAAAAAAAATTCTTTTTTTTTCCTGAAAATAAAGTTTTTATTTAATCTATATTTTATTAAACTTTACTAATTATTTAAAAAGACAATTAATTTTCTAATTTTTTCTGAAAATAAAGTTTCATTTTTTTGAATCTATAATTTATTAAATTTTATTCATTGTTAAAAAAGTAAAATTTTCTATTTTATTTTGAAAATAATGTTTTTTTTAAAATAAAAAAATAAAATAGGGTAACTTAGAGGGATATAAGTGCAAAAAATGTGGAATCGGGTAAAAGATAAATGGGTCGGATAACAGTCAAATAGGGTAAAAGGGACTGAAATGTCAAAAAATAAACTTTAAGAACGACTTTGAAAATGAATGACAACTTGAAGGAACAGAAGTGTCATTCAGCGAAAGAAAAAGAGGTTGTTTTGCGGAAGAAGGAATATAAACTAGCTAGCTATTACGTACTCCCTTTGTTCCTATTTAAATGACGTTTCAGAGTTTTTTATTTGTCCCTAATTAATTGACGTTTGTTCAAATTTAGGAGAATTAATGACAATTTTTTCAAAATTATCCTTCATTATTCTACCTATTTTTTTGGTACTTTAAACTCTTGTGCTATGATAAATTAATGATTTAAGGGTATTATAGACAATTGAGTACTATATTTAATATTTTTTAATTATTATCTTAATTATTATGCCCATCTCTAAAAGGTCATTTAAACAGGGACGGAGGGAGTACTTAAGAGACAAACACCAAAGTTAGGAGTCTTTATTCTTTAACATTACTTGCCCATAACTTGGAAACAAGTGTTTCACAAGAGGCTGGACAGGATGCTTGTACCTGTCTAGAACCTTCATGGACTGTTCCCGTCTTCCCGAACCGTGTGTGAAGCACACAGTACACAGATATATTCCTCCATCTTTCTGGTTTTCTTTTTGTAAAAGAGTTGGTAGTTTCAGCCATAGTTGACGCGTTGACACTTGAACCTACAGTAGTATCTTCAATCTCAATTCCCGATAACATATATATAATGTATTTATTGACATATTTGGGCCCACATTGCTCAATGACTGTTTGGTGAAATTATGCAGTGTGGTATACTAAAATTCTAGAAATAAAATTTTAACAAAAGTACTGCTTTTATAAAAAAGTTCAAATAATATTTGGTTACTTAATTTTGAAAGTGCTTTTTAATGTTTTAATGATAAATTAATTTAAGATAATTATGTGTTATGAGATCTTTTTAGTTATTCTGTACTTGATTTTGCCAAATGTGCTTTAGTCAACAATATAAATTTTCTACTTCAACTAAAACACTTTCTTAACTTAAATTTATGGCTTAAATACACTTTAAAACTTTTTTTTTTCTTTTTACACTTTAAATATTAATGTTTTGATTTTAAGATATTGAACTTTAATGTCTTTAATTTTTTATAAATTAAGACTTGAATACATTGTATATTTATAAGAAAATATGGACTAAAATTTATGAAAATTTTCGTCTTTTTCCTAAAAACCTATTCATGCACATGTTCCATATAATTTCAAAACTTTTTGTATGTGTATTATTTAATTTTTATTCATTTGACATAAAGGTTATTTATAAATTATCACATTTCTTAGAAGTTGTATATATGCTTATATATACTATATGTAGGGTTCTTTCAATGACTATTGGGTTTGCTAAATCTATTAAATATATTAAATTGCAGTACATAACATCATTGCATGATATTTGTCATTCTCAAATTGCAACAGCTGTCCTACCTAATTAATTAAT
This sequence comes from Panax notoginseng, assembly GCA_016801055.1. Classification (NCBI taxonomy): domain Eukaryota; kingdom Viridiplantae; phylum Streptophyta; class Magnoliopsida; order Apiales; family Araliaceae; genus Panax; species Panax notoginseng. The sequence continues at coordinate 210,144,279 of CM029015.1, read as the reverse complement.
GTGCTCATCCATTATTCCAGTTTTTATATTATCGTTACTGAATTATTATCTCCTAAGATCACTAATTTTAATCCCACAATAATATTTTGATTTTATAATCCCATAAATCACTACAAATCAAAATTGTTCTGATCATATTAACTGTTATAATATTAGCATTACTAATTTAATTATTATCTTCTAAAATCACTATTTTTTTAATCCCAAATTAATAATTTTGAATTTATAATCCCCTAAATCACTACAAATCTAAATTATTTTGGAAATATCAACTGTTCTGATATTATCCTTTTCTAATTTAATTATTATCTTCTAAATACACTATTTTGTGATATTATCATTACTGAGCTATTATCATTACTCTCCGTTATTTAACCTAATTTTCTCTCTATAAATACAACATAATATTATACCATTTATAATTATATTACAAAATAATATTATTAAGTTTAAAACATTTAAAATAAAATTAAAATAACAAATAATATCAATCATAGCTTACTATGTTGATTTTATAATCCCCAAAATTCACTACTTTTCTAAACATAATTATTATATCCTAAAATCACTATTTTTCTAATCTATTAAATATATTAAATTGCAGTACATAACACTATTGCATGACATTTGTCATTCCCAAATTACAACACACGTCCTACCTAATTAATTAATGTGCTCATCAATTACTCCAGTTTTTATATTATCGTTACTGAATTATTATCTTCTAAGATCACTAATTTTAATCTCACATTGATATTTTGATTTTATAATCCCATAAATCACTACAAATCTAAACTGTTCTGATAATGTTAACTGTTCTAATATTACAATTACTAATTTAATTATTATCTCTTAAAATCACTACTTTTTTAATTTCAAATTAATATTTTAAATTTATAATTTCCTAAATCACTACAAATGTAAATTATTTTGGTAATGTCAACTGTTCTGATATTATCTTTTCTAATTTAATTATTATCTCTTAAAATCTCACTACATTGTGATATTATCATTACTGAGCTATTATCATTACTCTCCGTTATTTAACATAATTTTCTCACTATAAATACAACATAATATTATACCATTTATAATTATATTACAACATAATATTATACAGTTTAAAATATTTAAAATAAAATTAAAATAACAAATAATATCAATCATAACTTACTATGTTAATTTTATAATCCCCAAAATCCACTACTTTTCTAAATATAATTATTATATCCTAAAATCACTATTTTTCTAAGCTATTAAATATACTAACTTGAAGTACATAACACCATTGCATGACATTTGTCATTCCCAAATTGTAACAGCTGTCCTACCTAATTAATTAATGTGCTCATCCATTATTCCAGTTTTTATATTATCGTTACAGAATTATTATCTCCTAAGATCACTAATTTTAATCTCACAGTAATATTTTGATTTTATAAACCCATAAATCACTACAAATCTAAACTATTTTGATAATATTAACTGTTCTAATATTATCATAACTAATTTAATTATTATCTCCTAAAATTACAACATTTTTAATCTCAAATTAATATTTTGAATTTATAATCCCCTAAATCACTACAAATGTAAACTGTTTTGATATTATATTTTCTAATTTAATTATTATCTCCTAAAATCACTACTTTATGATATTATCATTACTGAGCTATTATCAGTACTCTCCATTATTTAACATAATTTTCACCCAATAAATATAACATAATATTATACCATTTATAATTATATTACAACATAATATTAAATAGTTTAAAATAAAATTAAAATAACAAATATTATTAATCATAACTTACTATGCTGATTTTATAATCCCCAAAATTCACTACTTTTCTAAACATAATTATTATATCCTAAAATCACTATTTTTCTCATATTATACCATTCATAATTATACCATACATTATATCATACATGTATGGTATAATATTATAATACACATATATAACAAAATAACAAAATCATTACCTATCTAAACTTTGTGGATATTATCATTACTAATTAAATTATATTACAACATATATAATATTATACCATTTATAATTATTTTACAATATAAAATTATACAGTTTAAAATATTTAAAACAAAATTAAAATAACAAATAATATCATTCATAACTTACTATATTGATTTTATAATCCCCCTAAATCACTACTTTTTCGATTTAAACGGTTTTTATATTATCGTTACTTAATTATTATCTCCTAAAATAATTTTAATCCCACATTTATATTTTTATTTTATAATCCCATAAATCACTACAAATCTAAACCGTTCTAATTTTTCTACCTGTTATAATATTATCATTACTAATTTAATTACTATCTCCTAAAATCACTACTTTTTTAATCCCAAATTAATGTTTAAAATTTATAATCCCCTAAATTACTACAAATCTAAATTATTTCGAAAATATCAACTGTTATGATATTATCCTTTATAATTTAATTATTATCTTTTAAATACACTACTTTGTGATATTATCATTACTGAGTTATTATCATTACTCTACGTTATTTAACCTAATTTTCTCTCTATAAATACATCATAATATTATACCATTTATAATTATATTACAAAATAATATTATAAAGTTTAAAACATTTAAAATAAAATTAAAATAACAAATAATATCAATCATAACTTACCATGTTAATTTTATAATCCCCAAAATCCACTACTTTTCTAAACATAACTATTATATCCTAAAATTAATATTTCTCTAATCTATTAAATATACTAAATTACAATACATAACACTATTGCATGACATTTGTCATTCCCAAATTGCAACAGTTGTCCTACCAAATTAATTAATATGCTCATCCATTATTCTAATTTTTATATTATCGTTACTGAATTATTATCTCCTAAGATCACTAATTTTAATCCTACAATAATATTTTGATTTTATAATCTTATAAATCACTATAAATCTAAATTGTTCTGATAAAGTTAAGTATTGTTCTAATATTATCATTACTAATTTAATTATTATCTCCTAAAATCACTACTTTTTTAATTTTAAATTAATATTTTGAATTTATAATCCACTAAATCACTACAAATCTAAACTATTTTGGTAATGTCAATTGTTCTGATATTATCCTTTCTAATTTAATTATTATCTTCTAAAATAATTACTTTGTGATATTATCATTTCTGAGCTATTAATTATCATTACTCTCCGTTATTTAACCTAATTTTCTCTCTATAAATACAACATAATATTATACCATTTATATCCTAAAATTAAAATAATAAATAATATCAATCATAACTTACAATGTTGATTTTATAATTCCCAAAATCTACTACTTTTCTAAATATAATTATTATATCCTAAAATTACTAATTTTCTAATCTATTAAATATACTAAATTGCAATACATAACATCATTGCATGACATTTGTCATTCCCAAATTGCAACACCTATCCTACCTAATTAATGTGCTTATCCATTATTCCAGTTTTTATATTATCGTTACTGAATTATTATCTCCTAAGATCACTAATTTTAATCCCACAGTAATATTTTAATTTTATAATCTCATAAATCACTACAAATCTAAACTGTTCTGATAATGTTAACTGTTCTAATATTATCATTACTAATTAAATTATTAACTACTAAAATCACTACTTTTTTAATCCCAAATTAATATTTTAAATTTATAATCCCCTAAATCACTACAAATGTAAACTATTTTGGTAATGTCAGTTGTTCTGATATTATCTTTTCTAAATTAATTATTATCTCCTACAATCACTACTTTATAATATTATCATTACTAAGCTATTATCATTACTCTCCGTTATTTAACCTAATTTTCTCCCTATAAATACAACATATATAATATTATACCATTTATAATTATATTACAACATAATATTATATAGTATAAAACATTTGCAATAAAATTAAAATAACAAATAATATCAATCTTAAATTACTATGTTAATTCTATAATCCCCAAAATTCACTACTTTTCTAAAGATAGTTATTATATCCTAAAATCACTATTTTTTTAATATTATACCATTCATAATTATATCATACATGTATGGTATAATATTATAATACACGTATATAACAAAATCACCACCTATCTAAACTGTGCGGATATTATCATTACTAACTAAATTATATTACAACATCATATTATACCATTTATAATTATATTACAACATAATATTATACATTTTAAAATATTTAAAATAAAATTAAAATAGCAAATAATATCAGTCATAACTTACTATGTTGATTTTATAATCCCCTAAATCACTAATTTTTCAATCTAAACGGTTTTTATATTATCATTACTTAATTATTATCTTCTAAAATCACTACTTTTTAATCCCACATTAATATTTTAATTTTATAATCCCATAAATCACTAAAAATCTAAAATATTTCGATAATGTTAACTGTTCTAATATTATTATTACTAATTTAATTATTATCTTCTAAAAGCACTACTTTTTAATATCAAATTAGCATTTTGAATTTATAATCCCCTAAATCACTACAAATCTAAAATATTTGGTAATGTCAACTGTTCTGATATTATATTTTTAATTTAATTATTATCTCCTAAAATCACTACTTTATGATATTATCATTACTAAGCTGTTATAATTACTCTCCGTTATTTAACTTAATTTCTCCCTATAAATACATACCAACTATTACGCAACAACTCATCCTACAAACAATTCCAAATACTGTTTAAAGTGTAAATGAGTTATATGGAGACCTTCATATTATGGTGGCAGTTCATTCAATGGGAGGGGCTATGACTTCATTTTGTGGACTATATCTCACAGTGTTTATATTTATGACTTCTTCATTTATTGCATTCTATTATCTGGATTGTGGCTTTGCATGATTTGTTAAGTACTAGCATCTGGTAAATTATTTTTATCATCATTAATATATTTTTTTGACATTATGGTAATACTGTGAGTTCCTCTACAATTGCAAAAAATAGATAAAAAAACTAATGAGGCAATGCATTTATTTTTTAACTATAATATTGTGTTATGTATGACACAGTGATATACTGTTATGTTTTTTGACATAGTGTTTGTTTGACATGAAGATCAAACATAATTATTAATGCTCGTGCTTTTCAGTTTCCACATATAACATATAATTTCCCTTAAAGTCTGAGGACAGAAACTCGGACATTCTTCATCTGTTTCCCATTTCGTTTGGATGTTTGAATTTTGGTGCAAGTAAGCGTATTTGAGACATGGACTCTTTAAAATGAATCAAGTACATATGTCAGATATTTGAGGCTTGATGAGGTTTGTGTAATGTGTAACAGACTTCAAAATGCCACTAACAATCATATAAATATAACACTCGATAACATTGTGTATTATACTTTTTAAATATTTGTTAGTGCTTTAGAATGAAAAAGGTACCAATTTTTAACCCTATTGGTTACATTATAAATATTTTTATCCAGAAATTAATACATATATATATATATATATATATATACACACACACACACACACACAACTGTTATATAATGTCCTGGGATTTAGTGATCATATTAATTCTATACTTGGATATATATTTGCGCACAATTTTTACCCAACTCTATATAACACATGCTACCAAAATTTGATCATCGCACAACAATCTACCATCTTCTTATTATATTTTAATTTATTAATTGCACGTGTAAATTTATTATTAACAAAATGAATAATCTCGTCGCAACGCGTGGGTTTATATCTAGTAGGAGAACTAAAAATCAGGTACTTTGTGGGGTTCTTTCAATAACTATTAAGTTGGTTAAATAAGAGAACTACATTTTTTTGTTTGGAAATTTCAAATTTTATGATTACGAAGCTAGAAAATTCCAAAAAACTTGAGTTTTTTCAATATAACAAAATGGGAAAGAAAAAAAAATTGGATTAATGAGAAATCAAAGTTAGACTGTCGAGTTAATTTAGAACCAATCAAAATGACTCGATACTTATCTTGTTATATTTTTGTTATTAATTAGTATTGGTGGGGGAGTGTTTTGGATGTATAGCCGTCACATCATTAGTGGGGGTTACTTTTTTTTTTCCACTTTTTTCTCTTCTAATGACCCGAAATAAAAGCTTAAAATTTTAGAAAAATAATACTCTATTGTCTCAAATTTAAAGATATAATTTGACTTTTAAGGTCAAACGATGACATTAATAAAATTTTAAAATTTGCAAGACTAGTTCAGAATTAAATAAATTTTGTGATTAATAGTTTTTATTATATATTATACAACTATGATAATTGTAGCAATTAAAATTAAATAAATTCACATCAATTTAAAATTTAATATACAGTCATTTGCGGATCAGTTTTAGCTTAGTGATTAAGATTGAGGTATTGTGACCTTTAGGTCTCAAGTTCAATTCTTACTTAGGTAAATTTATTTATTCCATTATGGAAAACTTGATTATGAATTATATTTTACTCCCCAAAAAGTGCAGCTTTAAAAAAAAATGTCGTCGTTTAACGTCAAAAGTCAAATATATAAACTTCTTTTGTTGCCAGTTACGTGAATAATTATGTAAGACCCCAACTTTTATAAATAAAGATGAATTTTCTATAAATATCATTTTTGAATATTATAGAGTTAATTTGATATAATGTTATAGTTGTGGGTAATATTTATAAATTTTGCAAAGTACGCAAGTTGTTATATAATATTCGATTGGTCGGGGAATATTCGTTTTAACAGGAAATATTCGTACAACGGCACAATCATTGGTGGACCCTACAACGGAATTATTGTCGGATTGAGAAAACGACAAAAATATTTTATTAAAAATAACGGCGGAAGTTTTACCATTGTTACTGTTGAACTACTCGGTAGTAAAAGTACAGTAATACGTGTGGTTGCATAGTAGCACACGGTATTGATTATTAATGTTTATGTGAGAAGTCACTCAGTTTGATTCAATTATTGTCAGTTAATAATATGAATTATTTAGCGATAATGACGTTTTGTTTTATTCGTATTATTAACGTAATAAAACAGAAACATCTTTTTATATAAAACAGAATACTTTATTAAAGTTATTCTATAAATAGAATATATTATATTTTATTTAAAAGATTTTTCTTTAAATATGGACCGTCAGATTAAAGTAATCAATCTGGACCGTTCATGGATTAGTTACTATGCATTCTATTTTTCTATAAATAGCAGCTCATTCCTTCATTATTTCTTACGAATTCACTGAACCCTGGAGAGAGAAACTATAGAGAGAAACTATAGAGAGAGAGAAGAAGAGTATTCTGCTACTTAACTACTTCCTTATTTCAGCTCTTCTTTAAAACGGTAAAGGGTGTTATTCTTTCTTATTCATGAAGAGAACTGTTGTTATTCCATTTCTTATTATTCTGTTGGAATAACCTGTATACGTGGTCTACCCTATACTTGGTGACATTCTTCTATTATTCTGTTGGAATATCCTGTCTGTGTATTTTACACCGGACCTGGTTCCGTCTTTATTATTATTCTGTTGGAACATCCTGTCTGTGCATTTTACGCCGGACCTGGTTCCGTCTTTATTATTATTCTGTTGGAATATCCTGTCTGTGCGTTTTACGCCGGACCTGGTTCCATTATTTATTATTCTGTTGGAATAACCTGTCTGTGCGGTCTATCGCATGCATGGTGATTTCTTTTGTTATTCCATTCTTTATTGTACTCAGTTGGTTAAGTTTTGACTTCTATACTCCATGAAATTTGTGGAATATCCTTGATAATTGCGTTTCATCCAGTATCTTTTCATGAAAATATTCTTCTAAGAATTCTTGAATTTTACTCCACAAAGCAGTATCATGTTGACAATTTGGATGTTGTTAATTTTTGGATAAATTAATTCTTGAACTTGGTTTATTGAATTCTTATATCATTGTCATCATCCTCATGTTTATAAAATGTTGAAAGTCATCTATGGCCTGTAGTGCATAGATGGACTTGGTATGATTATGACAAGGGATTATTCGGTATAATCATGACCGTAATGTTACAAATGATGTGGTAAAAGTCCTCATTGGCCCGTAGTGCATTGATGGACAGTTGTTGGCATGATCATGACCATTAATGAATACACGAATATCCTTGGCCGTAGTGCAGGGGTGATTCGATGATGTGGATTATTTTATTAAGCTGAGTCTCAGCGATCACAGTGTTGAAAAACCTTTTAAATCATAAAAAATAGTAGAGTTTATTTTCTACTTGACTCTTTTAATGGATTGCTTGTTCCGCTGTAGTTAAACTTGATATCTATTATATTTTATCAGTTTAACATTGTTGAAGGCTAATGATAATTTATTCTGCATTATCTTAGTCATAATATTTCTTACTGGGCTAGTTGAGCTCACCCTTTCTTTCACTGTTCTCTTCAGGAAATGAGAACGTAGCTAGGGCAAGTCGGGAAACGGAGTAATGGTCCGAATGATAGTATTAGTTAGTAGTCCTCACTATTCTATGTAATAGTGTGTTAATAAATGTAATGAGGACTCCTTTTGAGTATGAATACTCTTTAGAAGATAATATTTGTATTCAAACTCACAGTTTATGTTTTGTCGTATTGTACACGACAGTTGTATTAGTAAGTTATATTTGTATTCTATACTATGTATCTGACGACCCAAGATGGGTGATGTATACCTAATTTTGGGGGCGTCACAAATTATTTGTGATAATTTTTTTAATCAAATATGTTATATGATGAGTCAAACTAATTAATAATTATATCCCATCTAATATATTAATAAACTTCTTATTATAAATTGGCAGAATATATTCGCAGACTCAAAATTCTTTATGCAAAATAAAATGAAAGCTCAAGATTTGAGTTGGTTTATTACGAACGCATGTAAAATATACTAGTGGAAACCAAAGAGAGATTTTAGTCATATCGGAATAATTATCAGGGGAATATATAGGTGAGAGGTGTGTTGTACCAATTTTATGTTGAACAATTCAATCTATTTACGTTGAATCATGTAGTGTAACCTTCCTTTACATTTGAATTGCAGGGATCAAGATATAATTAAATAATTTATTCCTACAGAATGTAAAAGAAAAAAATTATATCCGATTGTTTCATTAGAATAAAATCAATCATTCTCATTCCTACTTAATTAGTGAATTTTATTTATTAGAAGAGGGTATGGAAATGAATCAATATTTCACTCACCATTCTATTTAATTCTTACACCAATTCCATTCCACTACAAGAAAAAGTCTCAATTCCGACGAAATATTTCGTTGACAATATTCCTATTTTGTCGGAATTAAGTCTATTTCGGACGGAATATTTCGTTGACAATTCAGTTGGATATAAAGGCGTCGACATTAAGTCCGTAGAGAAACCTAGCATAATAATGCTTTTGACGGAATTATACAGTGTGACATGGTAAAATGAAACACTATTAGATATAAAGTTTTTGATCAAGGGTTTTAATATATATATAAAAAAAATTGAATAGTATTTACTTACAAAATTATAAAAGTGCTAGTAAAAATATTAATGACAAATCTACAGTAATTGTGTGGTATGAAATTTTATTTATTGATATTTTTACATAACTTTTTAATATTTTCACATGAAAAATATAATAATAAATTTATAGGTCAAACTAAAATGGTCTTACGTATGCAAACGATCAAACTGAAATTTCTTTCTTCTTTTTAATTTTTTGATTGGTTGCGCAACCTCATTAGGTACTTACGGGGACGACGAAAAAATTTGCAAGCAATATGCCGTTTAATGAAATACATTAAATAATAAATAAGTTATGTTATCTAATTTATTTAGGTCAAACAAAGCACATTAATTTTGTGCTGGTATACCTAAAACTAAATAAAATAACCAAATATTACTCCTAATATATAATTAGTGGAAAATGGAATTTCATACCTAAACTGAGATACATTGAATTGAAGTCGAAGCTCACTAGGAAATTGTGAGAAACTTAACATCATTATCAAAGTCTCAAAGTTTTTCTTATATTTTTTAAAGGTAAGTGTGTGGATTCTGACGATTATGTCAGAAATTTAAGTGTGAGAATTTGTACACTCAAATTTCATATCGAAATTAAGTTATTAATCATACTACCTTTAGTTATGATCTTTTGAGTGTCTGTCAGGGCCGGTCTAAACTTTTTGGGAGGCCTCAAGCTAAATCTTAAATTGAAGCATTTTTTTAACCATTCAATACTAAATTAAATTATTATATATGAATTTTTTTAATTGAAATTTTATTTTTTGTTGCACTTTTAGATGCAAAATTTTTGATCAAACTTTTATAATCAACTTTTTCTAACATAATATTTTCAATTGATAAAATCCTTAATACACTTAATCTTTCTTGGGACATAGTCGGCCTTAAGTAGGATTTTATGATCAATTTTAATTTTGAAAAAGTTCTTTAAGCAACTGTTACAATAATTGTTAATAAAATTCTATATGTGATGCATGCATTAGGAAAATATTCTAATTTTTTTATATAATTCAGAATGTCAACAAGAGTGTTCTTCTTTTCTTTTGTTTGTATAACTTCTCTTAAAAAATTTAATTCTGAAAATAAATCTAAACCATCAATATCAATGGAATTTTTATATGTGAGAGCATTTTTGAGATAAAGACATTTATCATGCAAGCTATCATCATCGATCAAATTATTTTAATTTTTGAAACTATCAAAAAAAATTGGGTTTTTTCAATAGACACGAATTATTAAAATTTGGGGACTTTCTCAATTTTGGGGGCCTCAAGTCATTGTTTAAATGACTTAACATATGGATCGGCGACTAAAATGACCCAAGAAGATACTACTGAGTTTGTGGCCGTTTAAGAGCATGTTTAGATGAATTTGATGCAATTTAAACTTGAGATTTGATCCAATATTTATTTCGGACCAATATTTTATATTTACGTTCAATTTTAAACAGGTACGACTTTGATTTTTTTTCTATTGCATCAATTTAATGAAAATTTAAAACTTTATATAATATTTGAAATAAATACGTTGTCTCCTGTAAGATTAACATTTCATATATATGTTTAATGTAAATTTATAACCTTAAATTTAATTGTATATGTAGCACAAATATCAAATGGATGTAAATATACGTTTCTCTTAGTTATGGTTTCTCGCCTATGCCTAAATAATGCTAATGGTTTTAGGTCATAGTTAGCCTAGCTAGATGACGCAGTCAATTATGCCGCCGCATATTAATTTTAAAGTCTTGGTTAGTTAAATCTACTCCATTGTTTCATTGACTTTTTTGAGTCAAGGCAAGAGTTACACGTCTGCATGAGAAAGCTCCTTTTTCTTTTATTTACGCAAGATCATGCATAGTCAATTAAGGTGTATTATTTTTCGTCAATTTTGTGTATCCAAGATTAATTATATTAATGGTAAGCACGTAACAAAAAGTGAACTTTAATTTATTACCTTTTTTTTAAGAACAACAATTACTCCTCCCTTTTGAATATATAGATTTATTTATAGTTCATGAATTAAATTTTAAATTAATGTGATTTTATTATATTTTAGTACAACTGTAAACTACTTGTGTTCCAAAAAAGAAAATCTCATATGCAAAATTTATAAATTTTGGAATATATTTTTTTCTCATGTTTATCTCTATATATAATGAGTAGTTTATTCGTGGTGGCAATGATAGGAAAAATATCTAATTAATTAGCTAAAAAGAAAATAAAAAATGTGTTATTAATTAAAGTTGAGGACATAGTATCTTTCGCACTATTATAAATAAATAAATAAAGGGACTCTTTGTGTGAAATGGAGAAAATATTAAATATAAATTTTTATTCCTTTGAAACGTCAATGAAATCATTTTAATTATGAGTTTTGAATTTTCACAAATTAATTGGCTTTGAAATATCATGAAATGGTTTAATTTTTTGTATTTTAGAGTCAAAATATAATAAATTTATCTATAACACGGCTTGAGTTTTGTATGAATAAGAACAGCAGTTCAGCTCTATGTAAATTAAATCTCATGACCAAATATTTAAAATTTACAAGTATATATAGTAATTATGAAAAAAGAGGGGATTAAAAAAAATACTACTTTGTTTCTAAAACAAATCAAAGAATATATATCTCTTCACAATATATCTAGACAATAACAATGTCCAAACATCAAGTTTAGAGTTAACTAGCAACCAAAAGTTACCATCCTAGCTTCAAATCAATCTCGTACGGCATCAAATTTAAATCCAAGCACAAAACTCGTTTGCTGCTATTACACCTCTTCAAAAATGGTACTGCCGTCTTCGTATTAGTCTTAATACAATTGTCCATGGCTGCACGGTGGCGCCTCATGTGTCCCCCGAGCGCTTGGCCTAGCGCAAATTCGACCCCGCATATCGAGCACTTGTGCGTCTTTGGCTTCACCGGCAAATGAAGAAGGTCACCGGCGATTAATTTAGGCTTTTTGTGACTAGCCCGGTGGCCACCGAGCGCTTGGAACGACGGGAATTGTCGGTTACACGTCTTGCACTCAAAAACACGGCCGTCAGCAGCCGGAGGAGATGTCGTGGCGGTAGTCTTGCCTATCTGAGAGAGGAGCATCAAGCAGTTGGCCATGGCTAGTGCGTCTACATCTCTATCATCTTCTCTACTTCTCTTCAGGCTCATGCTTAATTAAAAAAGAATATTTTATTTTAGTACTATATGGTTTTGCTGCCAGTGTAATGTTGAGTTGGTTGTTGATATTTATAAGCTTAATATTAGTGGTCAGCGGGGGAAGTCGTTTGTAACGTCACGTCAGCTGTGGCGATATAGTGAGCGCGTAGGATGGGTTAACAAAAGTGGTCAGAGGGTTTGAAACCTTCCCAATCTTCACCCTTTATTTGAAGGAGACTTTTCACTTTCCAGGTTGTGTTTTTTAATTTGTACGCCAACGTGATTCTATTGGAATTTTATTTAATAAAAAAATTTAAAGGTCGGCGGACAAAGTTTTTAGATTTTTTGATCTATGATTAACATTTTATTTTTAATTTATTTAACATTTTAGTAAAATTTTCATGTTACAGTAAATAAGGGTTAAATATACTTTTCCACCCTACTTGATCTCGGTTTACAAATATATTAATTGGACTGAATTTTTTTTATTTGACTCACTGAACTACATTTTTTTTACAAACCGTTACAAATTCTATTAAATCGTTTGACTTTTAACGGATTGAGTACACATGGCAGATAAACTTTAATTATGTCATATATATATATGTCCACATGGCATGTCATGGTGAAAAAAATAAATAAAATACTCAAAAGCCGACAATTAAGACAAGTTAAGCAAATAAAATAATAAAAAAAAAGTAACCAAATAAAATCTTTTAACTTCACAATTATAAAATAGAAAAAATTAATAACTTGAATATATATATATATATATATATATATATTGCTAAAAAATTAATTAAAAAATTAATATAATAATAATCCCTCCATTTCAAAATATTAGATAATTTTATATTCTTAAAGTGAACCTAAAATATTTAAAACTTATAAAAAAATATGAATGAATTAATTTTATATAAATACATTTGTAAACATTATACATTAATATATTTTATTATTAATTAATAATTTTTATACATTAACTTTTCTTAAAATCATCGTTTTCATTAATTAAAAAAATTAAAAGGTAAAATTATAATTTTTATAGTACTAAATTTCCTAAAATTATCTCTAATTTTGAGAAATCAATGTTATACCCGTCCGAAAATTGATATTTTTCATATTTTAATTATTAAAATACCAATCCATCATAATCATACAATATAATATAAACATTGTGTAATGCGTGTATTTCCCTAAATTGGCAAACTAAATTAAAATCAAAACACCAATAAATCATAATGAAAACAATATTAATTTGTTGAACAAAATATCCACAAAATATATTAAATTAATATAAAAGAATCAAACAAATAAAATTTCCCCCAAACAAATCCTTCTCAACATCTCGTCTTCTCCCCCAAACCCCAAATTTTAATTTCCAACAAATCCATCAAATAATCAATCCCCACCCAAAAATATCCCTATACATGCTGTGACGCACCCAAAATAGGTATATATCACCCATCTTGGGTCGCCAAATATATGGTACTGAATACAAATACAAACTTAATTATACAATATGAGCTGATAGTTTTTACAGGAATATTGTCTCATAGACAATATTCAAACTCAAATTCAATCCTCACTATATTTATTATCACACTAAATAGTGAAGACTACTACAGCCACTATCTCGGTCGTCAATCCGTTCCCCGACCCGTCCCAGCTATATTCTCATTTCCTGAAAAGAACAGTGAAAGAAAGGGTGAGCTCAAATAGTCCCGTAAGAAATATTATGACTAAGATAATGCAAAATAAATTATCCTTAGCCTTCAACAATGTTAAACTAATAGAATACAATAGACAACAAGTTTAACTACAGCAGAACAAGCAATCCATTAGAAGAGTCAAGTAGAGCATGATATCTACTATCTTCTATAATTTAAAAAACTTATCATCAATTTTATCGCTGATACTCAGCTTAATAAATAAACCACATCATCGAATCATCCCTGCACTACGGGCCAAAGATATTCACGTCATCATCAATGATCATGATTATACCGAATAATCCCTGGTCATAATCATACCAACAACTGTCCATCAATGCACTACAGGCCAATGAGAATTTTTACCACATCATTTGTAACATTACGGTCATGATTATACCGAATAATCCCTGGTCATAATCATACCAAGTCCATCTATGCACGTAAGCCAAAGATGACTTCCATCACAATATAAGCATGAGGATGATGACAATGATATAAGAATTCAATAAAACAAGTTCAAGGATAAATTTTAAAGATTTATAATTTAATTTATCCAGAATTCAATAACGTCTAAATTGTCAACATGATACTGCTTTGTGGAGTAAAATTCAAGAATAATATTCATGTACCAAAAATAATTTGGACAGAAAAGAAATATATATTTTTCAGATAAATAGTACTCCGTGAATAGTACTTCGAGAATAGTACCTCGTGAATAATACCCCGACATGAAAAGTACCCCAAAAACCCGAGTGAATAATATTCGGGTGAATAATAATTTGGGAGAATAGTAACCCGTGAATAGTAACTCGTGAATAGTACTCCGACATGAAAAGTGCCCCGAATATTCGAGTGAATAATACTAGAGTGAATAGTAACACGTGAATAGTAACTCGTATATAAAATACCAAATAAAATGATATTTCATGAAGAGCACAAAAGAAATGATATCTCATACGAGTATAATAGAATGTACGAAACTGCAAATGGATTTTCATCCGCCATGCGGTAATCTACGTAGACAGATCATTTCCACAAATTAATAAAGAATGAATATGAAAGGTCATTCACCATGCATGTGGTAGTCCGCGTAGACAGGTTATTCTAACAGAATAATAAAGAATGGAATATCAAAAGAATTTACTAGGCATGCAATAGACCGCACAGACAAGTTATTCCAACAGAATAATAAATAACGGAACCAGGTCATGCGTAATCCGCACAGACAGGATATTCCAACAGAATAATAAAGAATGAAACTAGGTCATGCGTAATACGCACAGACATGATCTTCCAACAGAATAATAAAGAATGAAACTAGGTCATGCGTAATCCACACAGACAAGTTATTCTAACAGAATAATAAAGAATGGAATAACAGAAGAATTTCACCATGTATACGGTAGTCCGCGTATACAGGTTATTCCAACAGAATAATAAGAAATAGAATAGCAATAACTCTCTTCATGAATACGAAAGAAATAATACCCCTTACTATAATAATAATATCCCTTACCTTAGAAGAATCTGGATACTGGAATAGTGAGATAACAGACTTCTCTTCTTCTTCTTCTCTATAATTTCTCTCTATAATAATTGCTCTATAGCTTTAGTGAATTCATGAAAAATAATGAAAGAATGAGCTTCTATTTATAGGAAAATATAGTTTCAATAATTATACATTTTGGGGCTCGAAATATTACAGTATAATACCTTCCTCTTTTTTTACATTTTTAATTTAGTCCTGCAAGTATTATCAAACTTGCACCACCTCCCCTAATAGTAAATCATGTGAATCAATAGTAAATCATGTGACTCAATAGTTCTAAACATATGAAAAAATTAATTATAGTATAGTACCTTCATCTATACCTCCATTTTTAATTTAGTCATGCAAGTATTATCAATCTTGCACCAACTCCCCTAATAGTAAATCATGCGAATCAATAGTGCACACATGTGAACACATAGTTATAAGCATGTGAATTAATAACAATTAATTGCTCATTTATCCGGTGAATTATTTGATTGGTCAATATAACCTCTAGACATTAATTATTATCGAAATAAATGTCGATTTCCACTAACTAACAATTTCCACACAATGAAACTATCAATTTCATCTTTAATCAACACGAACTTATTCATCATTTGTAACGACCCCAAAATAGGTCCATTCCACCCAACCCATTCTGAGTCGTCAAATACATGGTACAGAAAATAACTACAACTTTATTACAACAATTATCGTGCAAAATACAACAACACATATGCTGTGAGTTTGGATACAAATATATACCAAATGTGACTCATGTTCCAACCGTGGACATCACCTTACAATAATACCTTACATAAAGGTATAGTCAAAAACTGTTTTAGAAATTAGAATCTTTGGGAAGTGCTCAAGGAAACCTTCGTACATGGGAGGCCACGCGTCTAGGTTATGATAGATATCATATGGCCACAGAATTATCCTTGGTTGACCCAATAGACCCCAAAGAAAAACGAGAAGATTACTATCATATTCTTCCCAATGGTGAGTTTTCTCTTGACTTATCATTATCTCCACTGTATCTAACTGAGAATTATACTTCAAACAAACACCAAGATTATATAGGTAGTGCTCGTATATATACTCAGCAAATGGATGAGCACATCCCTGTCTTATGATGACACGAGGTTGTATGTCGTTAGACATCTTGTATGATAGTGGCAAACCACCCTTCCAACGTTGGGTACACCTTACCCTATTGGATTCACCAAATATAACTACTAAATGAACTTTTCTATACTGTTTCGGGAGAACATCCACAGCTAGAGACCACCGTTCTATTTTCCCGTTACCCTCGCTCGACCCAGCTACACTCTTATTACCTGAAAGGAATTGTGAAGCAAAAGGGTGAGCACAACTAGCTCAGTAAAGAATATCATGACTAAAGATAATTAAATTATCAATAGCCTTCATCAATAATAAATCAGAGATTTAGAACATATGGTAAATGATAAAAATTTCAACCATAGTTGCAGCGGAACGAGCAATCCATTAGAAGAGTCAAATAGACTATAAAGTCTATTATCTTCTCCTATGTTAAAAATCCACCAACAATATTTTATCCATGTAACATCACTCAACAGTTCCTTTCCACAATCATATGAATAACTCATAATCATAATTGTGACTATAAATTTTTCTTCGCACCCAGGACGAAGAATATTTTTATCACCTGTCTTTACCTGAAACATCAAAGATCATGGTTATACCAAATCACAGTTCCTGTTTATAATCATACTAACAAATCCATCTTTGCACTACGGGCCAAAGATATTCATCAACAAACCATCTTTGCACTACGGGCCAAAGATATTCATCAACAAACCATCTTTGCACTACGGGCCAAAGATATTCAACAACAGTTCATCTTTGCACTACATGCCAAAGATATTCATCAACAATTCATATTTGCACTACAGGCCAAATATATCTCAAAGAAATATATAATCATTTCAGAATTTATATAAACAATAATTATAACCATGTTGATCAATTCACCTTTGCACTTAAGCTTAAGATATTCAATTATAAATTCAATGGTCATGATCATACCAGTCACAATTCAACTTTGCACTACAGGCCAAAGAGAACCCTAGTCATGATCATACCAATAATCTACCCATCTTTACACTCCAGTGAAAGAGAATTTCAACATTAGGGTTATAAAAATGTTATATATGATTATAAAAATAATATGATCAACATATAGTTTTAATCTCAAGAGTAATATTCGTAACTCATGAATAGTAAATCGTGAATAGTAATTCATGAATAGTAACCCCGACACAAAAGATAGAAATTCCACAATAAAATCCATACCAATATTTCGGTATAATGATATTGAAAGAATAACATTACTTAAATTTATAAATAATTTATTTTAATTGTTTACACTTTACTAATTAATGCATTTAATCATCATAAAATGCCAACTCTTACAATTTCATCATCAATAACCAAAACCCTCATAAAAAAATCTGCATATACCTCATATAGGATTCTCAAGCCATAAAATCCTATTTTCCAATTTTCTTTCTTCACAAAACATATTTAATTCATTTACTCATAACTAGACCATTTTCATGAAAAATACCAAATCAGTTCCAAAAATATTTCTTTTCTGGGATTTATATATATTTTTCTCAGAATTTTTAAAAGTCATTTACTATTTTTCATATGGCCAAAATAGCCGAATATTTAGACATTTATCAAAAATTGTACTTTTGTCTAAAAATTCTGAAATTTACAGAGTATACTTCTATCATATACATATACTCCCAATAAAAATTTCATCAATTTTGGAGTTAACCACAAGGAATTATAAGCGATTACTTTTAAAATAGTCTTTTCTCATAAAATTCACAACTCTCAATCTATACATCCAAAAATCACCATTTTTTTTGGACACAATCAATAAAACTCATCAAAATATCATTTCAAATTTTTCCAGAATTTTTGAAGTTCAGAAAAATTACGAAACTGAAAAACATAACAACCCTTAAAATCCCTTAAAATCCCTTACTATCCCTTACCTCAAAAGAGCAGTACTTCTGACTGGATATCAGATATGATGCTGAAGGAAACTTGCACTGATGAATAGTAACTCACCAAGTATCTAAATACTCACAAAATACACTCAATAATCTAGAGAGAGAAAGAGAGAAAGCTTATGTTTCTGGTGTGATTTTCAATTCTAACTTAGTCCTCTATTTATAGGAAAATTTTGGTAGGTTTGACCTGCAACCTGATGGCTTTACCTGCTACTATTCCCACCCACCACATTTGAAATATAATTCAGCACATTTCTTCACCAACCACAAGTGGTGCCCACCAATTCTAGAATTTTCCACCAAAATGATAAACTCCGAAAATTCAACAATTTCTGAACCAGTCATCTCGTAAAATTCATAACAAATCATACGTTCATTTTTAACGGTTCAAAATTTGTGGGCATATACTCAACTTATATATGTATAACATATCCAAAAATTACCACGATCCAACGGTCGGATTAAAAATTATAACCCCCGCAAAATATCTCAAAAACCCTGATTTTTAATACCTCCATTCCGATAAAAATACTGATAAAAACCTCAACATTAACTCCTTTATTTTTAACCACAAAAATATATCCCTCATTTATATCCACATAAAATAAATATTTCCTTATCATATGAATCAATAATTAATTATTCACAAATAATATTACAGAATCACATTTATGACAACCAGGCCGTTCCCAGGAAAGAGGGGGCTTTTCAATAAGGATTTCTCCTTACTGACGCGCAATTAGATGACCAAACCTCTCCTTAGACAGAACTTCCTAGACATTGCCAATAATGCTATCTAACAATATTATTCAAATAATATGAATTATTGATCTGATAAAAGAAAATACTGTGCAGCAACAATTATTGAACAACAATAATATAAAATTTCAACGTAGCAATTATTGAATCAATAAAATAAAATATTGAACAGTAATTACTGTAACAATTATTGAGTAGTGCCTTCTTACGTAAGAATCAATAATTTCAAAAATACTGTGCAATACCGTGTGCTACTGTGCAATAACGCGTATTATTGTATTTTAACCACCGGGTATTCCAACAGTGTTAACGGTAACAACTACGCCGTTATTTGTAAAAACTTAATTTGTCGTTTTCTTCACCCGACAGTTATTCGTTATGGGGCCCACAAATAGCTGTGCCGTCGTACGAATATTCTCCGACAGAAAGAATATTCCACGACCAAACGAATATTCCCCGACAACAATGATTATTTTATAACCACTTGCTTATTTTGAAAAAAATTCACATATCACCCTTAACTTTAATATTTATCAATTTAACCATTTACTGAATAGTAATTATAAGAAAAATTGAATACTTTTATTTCATAAAATTCGGGGTCTTACATCATTAATATTATAACTCACAATATTTAACAACCAGGTCGTTTCCAGGAAAGAGGGGGTTTTTCGATAAGGATTTTTTCCTATTTGGCGCGCAATTAGATTATCTAATCTCTCCTTGGCAGAACTTCTAGACATTGTCAATATTACAAATAATAATATGAATAACTTTGTCGTCCCAATTATTGATTTAATAATATAACATATTATGCAGATGATACTGTGACAACAATTGAATCAATAATATGAGAGATATGATGCATCAATTACTAAAGCAATAATTGAGTATAACTGAGTGATTTCTCACGTAAGCATCAATAATCAATACCGTGTGCTACTATGCAACCACGCGTATTACTGTACTTTTATCACCGATTATTTTATGATAACTTGCTTACTTTAAAAAAAATTCACATATCACCCTTAACTTCAACCTTTTATCAATTTAACCATTTACTAAATAGAATAATTATAAGAAAATTGAATACTTTCATTTCATAAAATTTGGGGTCTCACACACGCAATCATAAATCCCACCAAAACAATTATATTCAATTATAATAAACATCAATGCAAGAACTTTTCAATCTGATCATACCATATTATGCTAATAAGAACAAACAGGTGCACAAGGCTGGAAGAAAGGAGCCTAGTTCATGTACAATCAGAATCGAAGAATACTTATCCCAAGGAAAGGATATCAACACTCAAAAAGAAACCCATAAAAAATAGATTTTTTCACACCAAAAGTTACTTTCCATTTTCGTGAACAATTAATACAACACAACGAAATTCAAATTGATCGAGCTAATCAAATAAAAAGAAAATCAAAAGCAAATCAAGAACAGAGATTAGAGATCTGAGCGGATCAACTTCCAAAATTAGATCCGAGCAGATCAACTTCCAAAACCCCACCCCAGCAAATCTAAAACCCCCGAAGCCAATCCCATACACCCCCACTTCAGATCATAGCTCCGAACTTTGTAAACATAAATCGGTAGATAGGTTTTTGAGAGGCCGTCAGAAAAGCACAACAGATCCAAGTAATAAAGTAGAACAAAGAAAAGGTAGTGATGGTTTGTAGGGAGGAGGAGGGACGGGGGAATAGAAGATGGACGGTGGTGGTGGTGGTAGAAGACTAGTAGGGGAGAAGTCTAGTTCACGAAGAATAATAATAATAATAATAATAATAATAATAATAATAATAATAATAATAATAATAATAATAATAATATATTTTTATCCAACTCAGCTTCTTTCTCCAGCCACGTATTGCCACGTTATTTTTCTGTTAAATGGTTAACGGACATAGACGGCAAAATCACTTTTTGTAAATAATATATAGTTCAATGAGTTGACTGTAAAAAATTCAGTTCGATGATGCATTTGTAAACCGACCCCTAGTAGAATGGAGAAAAGTGTATTTAACCCCACTAAATAATGTCTTACTTTGATAGTTAACAAAGGCTTAAGGATTGTTTGTTTATATCTGAATAAGTCTGAATCTGATCGAATAATTAGTTATTCAGACCGTTTGTTTTATAATTTTTAAATTTTGAATGCGCCTGAACGATTCATCCAGAAAATTATGGCTGAATCAATCAGAAGTAGTGTTGAATGATATTTTTACATACCCTACCCTCATAGATAATTAAAAATTATATTTAATATTCATCTGTTTTTTTACTATTGAAAACAAATTTTGTTATTTACAAGTTATTTTTTGATTTATTCTTTTTTAACAAATTGCATTAAGAACCAATTTAATGAATGTTGGTAGTTTTTTATTTTGATTTTATAGACTAATAGAATGTTATTAAAAAAATTAGTGTAGTATACTCCATCAAAAATTGTTTATATTTAGTTTTTCTTAGATAGCATTGTTTATTTAAAATTACACAATAAATTTGTTTATAATAGTCCAGAAAATTAAAATAGAAAAATACAAGTATTCAAATATTTTAGACAGATAATTATCAAACACATCATTTTTATTTTATATATATTCAAAATTTCTATTTTATTCGGCTCATTTAAATTCTCTTATACATTCTACATAACACCGTTAAACCATTATATTCTAGATTTGATTCTTGTAATTTGTTCTTGTCGTAGTACTTTCTTTTCCTCTTATCGTCTCACTTTCTTTCCCTTTTATTATGGAAGTTTATTTCCGATATTTGTATTTTCACTCATCAAAAGGTTAATTTAACATTGTTATGAGATATTTTTAAGGTTGGTTGTATGATTGATTGTGATTGTATTCAAGCAAAAATTATTATAGCTATTAGTATTTTTTTTAATGAATTTAAAATTTTCTCTCAATATGATTAGTTCTATAATTATTAAATTTTTTAGCTTAGTAATACTTTTATACATAAAAATGATAGAATTAATACGACGTTGATACTTTAATTTTTTTAATTATATATTTTTTGTGTGTAGAGCTTTTATTAACATGCTTAATGTCGTTTCCTTGACAACAACACTATTTTATAAAAGACTTTCAAAATCCTAATATGTAAATTAGATCGATATTTGCTAATTTTATTATCTTCCACTTTATATGTATTCCGAAATATTAATTTTTAAATAATTTTATTTTTATTATAACTTTTAACTATTTTCAAAAAAATCAAATTTATTTGAAAACTTGGTAGCTAATCAAGCTATAATATGTCTTTTATGGTAAATTTGGTAGCTAATCAAGCTATAATATGTCTTTCATTTCAGATTCTATCTCCCCGGTCATCATGATTTCTCCATTGCTCATCTCCTGTATTTCAGATATCATTCTAGAATACAGCTTCAAAACAAAGGTTAATTAACATATCACAACTTGTCAACTTAAGTAATAAAATTTAGCTTAGGTAGGACACACACTAGCGAAGGATATTACTCGTCTATCCCCTCCTAATTCTATTCCTTGATCTCCGTCATATACCATATCCCTAAGTTCTGATACCAGATG
Source organism: Panax notoginseng (assembly GCA_016801055.1). Classification (NCBI taxonomy): domain Eukaryota; kingdom Viridiplantae; phylum Streptophyta; class Magnoliopsida; order Apiales; family Araliaceae; genus Panax; species Panax notoginseng. The sequence continues at coordinate 210,120,923 of CM029015.1, read as the reverse complement.
TAACGCCCCCAAAATAGGTCCAATCCATCCAACCTATTCTGAGTCGCCAAATACATGGTACATAAAACAACTACAACTTTATTACAACAATTGTCGTGCAAAATCCAACAACACATATGCTGTGAGTTTTGATACAAATATATACCAACTGTGACTCTCATCCCAACCTTGGATAACACGTCACAATGACACCTTACAAAAAGGTATAGTCAAAAACTGTTTTAGAAATTTAAACCTTTGGGAAGTGTTCAAGGAAACCTTCGTACATGGGAGGCCATGCGTCTAGGTTATGGTGGATATCATATGCCCACAAAATTATCATCGGTTGACCCAATAGACCCCAAAAAAATGAGAAGATTACTATCATGTCCTTTCCAATAGTGAGTCTTTTCTTGACATATAACTATCTCCACTGTCTCCAGTTGAAAATTATATTTCAAATAAACTCCAAGATCATATAGGTAGTGCTCGTAGATATACTCAGCAAGTGGATGTACACAACCCTGTCTTATGATAACACGAGGTTGTATGTCATTAGATATCTTGTATGATAGTGGCAAAACACCCTTCCAACGTTGATTTCGCCTCACCCTATTGGATTCACCAAATATAACTACTAAATGATGTATAATATACAACACACTTTTTTATACTGCTTAGGGAGAACCTCCACAGCTAGAGACCACCGTTCTATTTCCCTATTACCCTCGCTCGACCCAGCTACACTCTTATTACCTGAAAGGAATTGTAACGCAAAAGGGTGAGCACAAATAGCCCAGTAAAGATTATCATGACTAAAGATAATTAAATTATCAATAGCCTTCATCAGTAATAAATCAGAGATTTAGAACATATGGTAGATGATAAAACATTTCAACCATAGTTACAGCGGAACGAGCAATCCATTAGAAGAGTCAAATAGACCATAAAGTCTATTATCTTCTCCATGTTAAAAGTCCATCAATAATATTTTATCACTGTAACATCAATTAGCAGTTCTGGTCCACAATCATATGAATAACTCATAATCATAATTGTGGTTCTAAATTCTTTTTCGCATCTAGGACGAAGATAATTTTCATCACATGTCTTTACCTGAAACATCAAAGATCATGGTTATACCAAATCACAGTTCCTGTTCATAATCATACTAATAAATTCATCTTTGCACTACGGGCCAAAGATATTCGTCAACCGTTCATCTTTGCACTACTGGCCAAAGATATTCAACAACAAATCATCTTTGCACTACAGGCCAAAGATATTCAACCACAGATCATCTTTGTACTACGGGCCAAAGATATTCAACAACAGGTCATCTTTGCACTACGGCCAAAGAGAACCTATAGCCACGATCATACCAATAATCTACCCATCTTTACACTCTAGTCAAAGATAAATATCATCATTAGGGTTATAAAAGTGTTATATATGATAATAAAAATAATATAATCAACATATAGATTTAATCTCAAGAGTAAGATTCATAAATCAACGATAATTTGGTTAGTAGAAGAAACCAATTTTATTGCGAATAGTACCCCATGAATAGTAACTCGTGAATAGTTATTCATGAATAGTAACCCCGACATGAAAAAGATAGAAATTCTACAATAAAATTCATACCAATATTTTGGTATAATGATATTGAAAGAATAACATTTCTTAAATTTATAACTAATTTATCTTAATTGTTTATACTTTACTAAATAATGCATTTAATCATCCTAAAATGCCAAACTCATAAGATTTCATTACCAATAACCAAAACCCTCATAAAAAATATGCATATATCTCATATAGAATTCTCAAGCCATAAAATCCTATTTTCCAATTTTTGTACTTCACATAACATATTTAATTTATTTATTTATAACTAGTCCATTTTTATGAAAAATACCAAATCAGTACAAAATTTTTTTTTTTCTGGAATTTAGCAGAATATAGTTCCATATTGAACATATATTTTTCTCAGAATTTTTAAAATTTATTTACTATTTTTCATATGGCCAAAACAGCCGAATATTTAGATATTTATCATAAATTATATTTTTGTCCAAAAATTTCAAAATTTACAGAGTATACTTCTGTTATATACATGTACTCTCAATAAAAATTTCACTAATTTTGGAGTTAACCACAAGGAGTTATAAGGGTTTACTTTTAAAATAGTCTTTTCCCATAAAATTCATAACTCTTAATCTATACATCCAAAAATCGCCATTTTTGGACACAATTAGACCTGGAAAACGGGCCCAAAGCCCGCGGGCCGGGCCTACCCGCCCGCCAAAAAGCGGACTTTGGGCCGTATTTTTTTGGCTCATTAAAACTCGGGCCTTTTTGGCCCGGCCCGTTCAAGGCCCGGCCCGCCCGTAGGCTTCGCGGGCTCAAAAAAATGTAAAAAAATAGGCATAAACCACCTTCGGCCCGCGGGCCCGTGGGCCGGCCCGGCCCGCCCGTGAGCCCGCGGGCTATGGGCTTACTTTTTTTGGCCCATAAAAATCCGGGCCTTTTTGGCCCGGCCCGGCCCGCGTCCGCCCGTCCGTTTGCCACCTCTAGACACAATCTAGAAAACTCATCAAATTATCATTTCAAATTTTTTCAGAATTTTTGAAGGTCAGACAAATTACGAAACTGAAAAACATAATAACCCTTAAAATCCCTTACCTCAAAAGAAAGTACTTCTGACTGGAATACTGGATATAGTGCTAAAGGAACTTGCACCGTATAGCAATAAAGTATCAAAATACTCACAATAATACACTCGATAATATAGAGAGAGAAAAGTTATGTTTCTTGTAAGACCCCAAATTTTATAAAATAAAAGTATTCAATTTTTCTATTTAGTAAATGGTTAAATTGATAACAAGTTAAAGTTAAGGGTGATATATGAAATTTTTTCAAAAGTACGCAAGTGGTTATAAAATATTCATTGTTGTCGGGGAATATTCGTTTAGTCGTGGAATATTCTTTCTGTCAGGGAATATTCGTACGACGGCGCAGCCATTTGTGGGCCCCATAACAGAATAATTGTCGGACGAAAAAAATGATAAATTTGAGTTTTTACAAATAACGGCGTAGTTGTTACCGTTAACACTGTTGGAATACCCGATGGTTAAAATAGAGTAATACGTGTTATTGCACAGTAGCACACGGTATTGCACAGTATTTTTGAAATTATTGATTCTTACGTATGAAGGCACTACTCAATAATTGTTACAGTAATTACTGTTTAATATTTTATTTTATTGATTCAATAATTGCTACGTTAAAATTTTATATTATTGTTTTTCAGTAATTGTCACTGCACAGTATTTTCCATTATCAGATCAATAATTCATATTATTTGAATAATATTATAAGATAATATTATTGACAATGTCTAGAAAGTTCTGTCTAAGGAGAGGTTTGGTCATCTAATTGCGCGCCAGTAAGGAGAAATCCTTATTGAAAAGCCCTCTCTTTCCTGAGAACGACCTTGTTGTCATAAATGTGATTCTGTAATATTATTTGTGAATAATTAATTATTGATTCATATGATAAGGAAATATTTATTTTATGTGAATATAAATGTTGGATATATTTTGTGGTTAAAAATGAAGGAGTTAATGCTGAGGTGTTTTATCAGTATTTTTGTCGGAATGGAGGTATTAAAAATCAATCATGGTTTTTGAGATATATTGCGGGGGTTATAATTTTTAATCCGACCGTTGGATCGTTGTGATTTTTGGATATGTTATACATATATAAGTTGAGTATATGTCCACAAATTTTGAACCGTTAAAAATGAACGTATGATTTGTTATGAATTTTACGAGATGACTGGTTCAGAAATTATTGAATTTTCGGAGTTAATCATTTTGGTGGAAAATTCTAGAATTGGTGGGCCCCACTCTTAGTTGGTGAAAAAAATATGCTGAAATTTTTATTCAAATATGGTGGGTGAGAATAGTAGCAGGTAAAGCCATCAGGTTGCAGGTTAAGTCTGCTTCGGCGTGCTAACATTTTCCTATAAATAGAGGGCTAAGTTAGAATTAAAAATCACACCAGAATTCATAAGTTTTCTCTCTTTTTCTCTCTAGATTATTGAGTGTATTTTGTGAATATTTAGATACTTGGTGAGTTGATATTTATCAGTGCAAGTTTCCTTCAACGTCATATCCGATATCCAGTCAGAAGTGCTGCTCTTTTGAGGTAAAGGATAGTAAGAGATTTTAAGTGTGACGCCCCCAAAATTAGGTATACATCACCCATCTTGGGTCGTCAGATACATAGTACAGAATACAAATGCAACTTACTAATACAACTGTCGTGTACAATACGACAAAACATAAACTGCGAGTTTGAATACAAATATTATCTTCTAGAGAGTATTCATACTCAAAAGGAGTCCTCATTACATTTAGTAGCACACTATTACATAGAATAGTGAGGACTACTAACTAATACTATCATTCGGACCATCACTCCGTTCCCCAACTTACCTCAGCTACGTTCTCATTTCCTGAAGAGAACAGTGAAAGAAAGGGTGAGCTCAACTAGCCCAGTAAGAAATATTATGACTAAGATAATGCAGAATAAATTATCATTAGCCTTCAACAATGTTAAACTGATAAAATATAATAGACATCAAGTTTAACTGCAGCGGAACAAGCAATCCATTAAAAGAGTCAAGTAGAAAATAAACTCTACTATCTTTTATGATTTAAAAGATTTTTCAACACTGTTATCGCTGGGACTCAGCTTAATAAAATAATCCACATCATCGAATCACCCCTGCACTACGGCCAAGGATATTCGTGTATTCATTAATGGTCATGATCATGCCAACAACTGTCCATCAATGCACTACGGGCCAATGAGGACTTTTACCACATCATTTGTAACATTACGGTCATGATTATACCGAATAATCCCTGGTCATAATCATACCAAGTCCATCTATGCACTACAGGCCACAGATGACTTTCAACATTTTATAAACATGAGGATGATGACAATGATATAAGAATTCAATAAAACAAGTTCAAGAATTAATTTATCCAAAAATTAACAACGTCCAAATTGTCAACATGATACTGCTTTGTGGAGTAAAATTCAAGAATTCTTAGAAGAATATTTTCATGAAAAGATACTGGATGAAACGCAATTATCAAGGATATTCCACAAATTTCATGAAGTATAGGAGTCAAAACTTAACCAACTGAGTACAATAAAGAATGGAATAACAAAAGAAATCACCATGCATGCAATAGACCGCACAGACAGGTTATTCCAACAGAATAATAAATAATAGAACCAGGTCCGGCGTAAACGCACAGACAGGATATTCCGACAGAATAATAAATAATGGAACTAGGTCCGGCGTAAAATACACAGACAGGATGTTCCAACAGAATAATAACAAGACGGAACCAGGTCCGGTGTAAAACACACAGACAGGATGTTCCAACAGAATAATAATAAAACGGAACCAGGTCCGGTGTAAAACACACAGACAGGATGTTCCAACAGAATAATAGAAGAATGTCACCGAGTATAGGGTAGACCGCGTATACAGGTTATTCCAACAGAATAATAAGAAATGGAATAACAACAGTTCTCTTCATGAATAAGAAAGAATAACACCCCTTACCGTTTTAAAGAAGAGCTGAAATAAGGAAGTAGTTAAGTAGCAGAATACTCTTCTTCTCTCTCTCTATAGTTTCTCTCTATAGTTTCTCTCTCTAGAGTTCAGTGAATTCGTAAGAAATAATGAAGGAATGAGCTGCTATTTATAGAAAAATAGAATGCATAGTAACTAATCCATGAACGGTCCAGATTGATTACTTTAATCTGACGGTCCATATTTAAAGAAAAATCTTTTAAATAAAATATAATATATTCTATTTATAGAATAACTTTAATAAAGTATTCTGTTTTATATAAAAAGATGTTTCTGTTTTATTACGTTAATAATACGAATAAAACAAAACGTCATTATCGCTAAATAATTCATATTATTAACTGACAATAATTGAATCAAACTGAGTGACTTCTCACATAAGCATTAATAATCAATACCGTGTGCTACTATGCAACCACACGTATTACTGTACTTTTACTACCGAGTAGTTCAACAGTAACAATGGTAAAACTTCCGCCGTTATTTTTAATAAAATATTTTTGTCGTTTTCTCAATCCGACAATAATTCCGTTGTGGGGTCCACCAATGATTGTGTCGTTGTACGAATATTCCCTGTTAAAACGAATATTCTCCGACCAATCGAATATTATATAACAACTTGCGTACTTTGTAAAATTTATAAATATTACCCACAACTATAACATTATATCAAATTAACTCCATAATATTCAAAAATGATATTTATAGAAAATTCATCTTTATTTATAAAAGTTGGGGTCTTACAACCTCCCTTCTTATGAAATTTCGCCCTCGAAATTAGGGTACGTACCTGGTATGTCGAAGAGGTAAGGATACCTTGATTTCATTTCAGATTCTAACTCCCAAGTCATTTCCTCAACATCGTGGTTTCTCCACAAAACTTTGACTTGAGGTATAACCTTGGAGCGTAGAATATGTTCCTTCTTATCCAAGATTTGAACAGGAACTTCTTCATACGTCAAATCCTCCGCTATTTCGTCCGGTTCTAACTCAATAATGTGGTTCGGGTCTTCCACATATTTGCGTAACATGGATATGTGAAAAACGTTATGAACACGAGACATACTTGGCGGTAAAGCGAGTCTATAAGCCACAGTTCCTACTCGATCGAGGATTAAAAATGGACCGATGAATCGAGGATTGAGCTTTCCTCTCTTTCCAAATCTCGTAACTCCTTTCCATGGAGCAACACGTAAGAACACATGATCTCCTACATCAAATTCCACGTCCTTTCGATGAAGATCAGCATAACTCTTTTGTCGATCTTGTGAGGTTTTTATACGTTGTCGGATCGTTTGAATCTTTTCTGTAGTCATACGTACCAACTCCGGTCCCAACAACGTTGCTTCACCCACCTCATCCCAGCATACTGGAGAACGACATTTTCTTCCATACAATGCTTCGAATGGAGCCATGCCAATACTTGCTTGATAACTGTTGTTGTAGAAAAACTCCACCAATGGTAAGAACTTGTCCCAACTTCCCTTGAAGTCAAAGACACAGAGTCTTAATAGATCTTCAAGAGTTTGAATAGTCCTCTCTGATTGTCCGTCCGTCTGAGGATGATATGCTGAACTAAATCGTAAATCCGTGCCCATAGCTTTTTGTAAACTAACCCAAAATCGTGAAGTGAATCTTGGGTCTCGGTCAGAAACTATGGATACTGGCATACCATGCAGTCTTACAATCTCGTTTATGTACATACGAGCAAGACGTTCAAGTGTATAAGTTTCTCGTATCGGTAAGAAATGAGCAGACTTGGTCAATCTATCAACAATGACCCAAATCGCATCAATACCTTGAGAAACCTAGGAAGACCGGTAACGAAATCCATGGTAATGTGCTCCCACTTCCATTCTGGAATTTCAAGTGGTTGCAATGGACCTTTTGGTACTTGATGCTCCGCTTTGACTCGTTGACAAGTTAGACACCTTGAGATAAACAACGCTATCTCTCTCTTCATATTGCTCCACCAAAATGTATGACGAAGATCATGATACATTTTGGTACTTCCAGGATGGATTGCAAACGGTGTGTTGTGCGCCTCCATCATGATTTCATACTTTAAATCAGGGTTGTTAGGAACAAAAAGTCTGGAGTTGACTCGAAGTATTCCTTCTTCATCGATTCTTGCTTCCGGCATAGCACCTTCTTGCACTTTCTTCCTCATATGCATCAGCTCCAGGTCTGTAGCTTGAGCAGCTTTAACTTTATCGATTAAAGTTGGTTCTACTCGTATATTCGTCATCATCACATGGGTCCCTGGAGTCTTTAACTCTATCTCCATCCTTTGCAAATCACACAAAATGGGCCTTTGTGTTGACAATTTCGCACTCGTACTTGCATATGATCTTCTACTCAATGCGTCAGCTACCACGTTCGCTTTTCCAGGATGGTATTGAATGGTATGATCATAATCTTTCAACAGTTCAAGCCAACGTCGTTGTCGCATGTTGAGTTCCTTTTGAGTGAAGAAATATTTGAGGCTTTTATGATCCGTAAAGATCTCCACCTTCTCCCCATACAAGTAATGCCTCCAAATTTTAAGTGCAAAGACAACAGCTGCCAACTCTAGATCATGAGTAGGATAATTCCTCTCATATTCCTTGAGTTGTCTTGATGCATAGGCTATGACTTTTCCATGTTGCATGAGAACGCATCCCAACCCTTTGCTCGAAGCATCACTGTAGATGACAAATCCCTCCGAGCCAGATGGTATTGTTAGAACAGGTGCTGAAATGAGTCTCCTCTTGAGTTCTTGAAAACTCTTCTCACATTCTTCGCTCCAACCGAACTTTGTATCTTTCCGAGTCAGCTGAGTTAATGGAGTAGCGATTCGAGAAAATCCTTCCACGAATCTCCGATAATAACCAGCTAAACCAAGAAAGCTACGTACTTCGGTCACTGATTTAGGTTGCTCCCAGCTTTGAATAGCTTCAATCTTTGCCGGGTCAACCGATATTCCACGACTTGATACTACGTGCCCAAGGAATGCTACCTCCTCCAGCCAGAACTCGCATTTCTTCAACTTGGCATAAAGCTTGTATTCACGAAGCTTTTGGAGTACCAGCCTCAAGTGTTGCTCATGATCTTCACGGCTTTTGGAATAAATAAGGATGTCATCAATAAAGACGACCACAAAGTGATCCAAATATTCCTTGAATACCCGGTTCATCATATCCATGAAGGCAGCAGGAGCATTAGTCAATCCAAAGGACATGACTAGGAATTCATAATGCCCGTACCGAGTTCTGAAAGCCGTCTTTGGAATATCCTCAGTTCTAACCTTCAGCTGATGATATCCAGAACGAAGATCGATCTTTGAAAAGAATTGTGCTCCTTGCAACTGGTCAAACAGGTCATCAATACGTGGCAATGGGTACCTATTTTTGATGGTGACATGATTCAACTCCCGATAATCAATACAAAGTCGCATACTTCCATCTTTCTTCTTCACGAATAGAACAGGAGCACCCCAAGGAGAAGTACTAGGACGAATAAAGCCAATGTCTAACAATTCCTGCAGTTGGATCTTTAACTCCTGAAGTTCAATAGGAGCCATTCGATATGGGGCTTTGGAAATGGGTTTTGTACCGGGTTCAAGGTCGATACAAAATTCAATTTCACGCTCTGGGGGTAGGCCAGGAAGTTCTTCAGGAAATACGTCAGGGAATTTATTAACAATAGAAATATCATTCAAAACTGACGTATTTTTGTTTAGATCCGTGACATGAGCTAAGAAAGCTTGACATCCGTTTTTCAATAAACGAATAGCTTTATGGCTTGAGATGACAGCGATTGATTTTAATGGTTTGGTTGCTTGAATTCGCATAATAGGTCGATTAGGAATATGAAAGCTAACAACCTTACGAAAACAATCAATTTTTGCATGATGAGTAGTTAACCAATCAATCCCTAGAATCACGTCAAATGCAAGTATTTTTTATGAAATCAGATCGACAGGTAATGTGTGGGTACCAACTTGAACCAAACAAGACTTATAAACCATGGATGTAATGAAGGTTTCTCCCAATGGAGTTTCAACAGATAAATCAAAGTCTAATTTCTCCGGAATCAAATTTAATCGATGAGCGCAAGTAGGAGAAATAAAAGAATGGGTAGAACCGGTATCAAATAAAGTATAGACTTCGTTAGAGTTTATGATAAGCTTACCCGTGATGACCTCATTCGGGTTCCTTGCTTTCTGGGAGGTCACAACAAACGCTCTCCCTTGCACTACCGGTTTTGACTTTTCTGGGACGGCCTTTGCTGTGTCCATCTTGGCTGAACTTGTTTTTGGTAAACGACAAAATCGAGCTAAATGACCTTCTCTTCCACAATTATAACATGCTTTAGACGGCATCGCGCAGTTTGGACTGATGTGCCCCTCCCCTCCGCATTTGAAACATATGATAGGTGGTCGTTCTCCTTCCTTAACAACGGGTGCTGGTGCTGACGTCTTTCCATCATTGTTGAATCTCCTCTTCTTGAAATGACCATTCTTATTATTTTGGCCCTGATTACCACCGAAGTGGTTACCATTTCTGGCCTGTTGATTCCCTCCACGCTTGTTGTCACCGCTTCGATGACCGCTCTCACTGGTATTATCATTTTGTTGACTGCTCTCTTTTGGTTGCGTTGACTCGTTATTGCGCTCCACTAACTGAGCCCTATTCACAACATCTGAATACAAACACAGTTTATGAGAAATAAGATGTTGACGTATCTCAGGTTTCAAACCTCGGAAAAACATTCGCGTCATTCGCTCTTCATTATCCACCAAGTGGGACGCAAACCGGGACAACTCAGCAAATTTAGCCTCATACTGTGACACGGTCATATTATTCTGCTCTAATTTGATGAACTCCACCTCCTTCATGTGACGAACACTTTCAGGAAAGTATTTGTCATTGAACAGCTCTTGGAACTTCTCCCAAGACATCTTCAGTGCGGCAGGTTGAGTACGCTTAATCGATTCCCACCAGTAATCTGCCTCTCCTCGCAACATAAAGGCGACAAAGGGAACCTTTTGCTCCTCGGAGCATCCCAAGACATCAAATATCTTGGTAATCTGCTTTATCCATGTTTCCGCTATAAGTGGTTTTGGCTCTCCCTTAAACTCTGGTGGTCCCAGCTCCTTGAACTGTTTAGCGGTGACCGTCCGAGAGTTTTCAGTGTTTCCACCTATATTTTGGACAGGAGCCGCTCTCGCCTGCTGTTGCATGAACTGCATAAAGTTTCTGAACATTCCATCATTCATCATCTGGTCAGTGTTGTTGTTTGCATGAGGATTGTCACCTTCCTGATGCACATTATTCTGATTATTGATATGTGGTGAATCAACAGTCGCCTGTGCTCCATTGCTATTCTCAACATTCTCAGATGCCATTTTCAGATACTGCCACAAAATAAAAGTTAATTGATATGTCATATATTATCCTTATATTATGACCGACCAATTAAATACCATGCAAATAAACTTAGGTAGGTCATACTAGCGAAGGAATTCCCCGTCTCTCCCCTCCTAGTTCTATTCTCACATCTTAGCCAGGGATCATATCCCTAAGCTCTGATACCAACTGTGACGCCCCCAAAATTAGGTATACATCACCCATCTTGGGTCGTTAGATACATAGTACAGAATACAAATACAACTTACTAATACAACTGTCGTGTACAATACGACAAAACATAAACTGTGAGTTTGAATACAAATATTATCTTCTAGAGAGTATTCATACTCAAAAGGAGTCCTCATTACATTTATTAACACACTATTACATAGAATAGTGAGGACTACTAACTAATACTATCATTCGGACCATCACTCCGTTCCCCGACTTGCCCCAGCTACGTTCTCATTTCCTGAAGAGAACAGTGAAAGAAAGGGTGAGCTCAACTAGCCCAGTAAGAAATATTATGACTAAGATAATGCAGAATAAATTATCATTAGCCTTCAACAATGTTAAACTGATAAAATATAATAGACATCAAGTTTAACTGCAGCGGAACAAGCAATCCATTAAAAGAGTCAAGTAGAAAATAAACTCTACTATCTTTTATGATTTAAAAGATTTTTCAACACTGTTATCGCTGGGACTCAGCTTAATAAAATAATTCACATCATCGAATCACCCCTGCACTACGGCCAAGGATATTCGTGTATTCATTAATGGTCATGATCATGCCAACAACTGTCCATCAATGCACTACGGGCCAATGAGGACTTTTACCACATCATTTGTAACATTACGGTCATGATTATACCGAATAATCCCTGGTCATAATCATACCAAGTCCATCTATGCACTACAGGCCACAGATGACTTTCAACATTTTATAAACATGAGGATGATGACAATGATATAAGAATTCAATAAAATAAGTTTAAGAATTAATTTATCCAAAAATTAACAACGTCCAAATTGTCAACATGATACTGCTTTGTAAAGTAAAATTCAAGAATGCTTAGAAGAATATTTTCACGAAAAGATACTGGATGAAACACAATTATCAAGGATATTCCATAAATTTCATGGAGTATAGAAGTCAAAACTTAACCAACTGAGTACAATAAAAAATGGAATAACAAAAGAAATCACCATGCATGCGATAGACCGCACAGACAGGTTATTCCAATAGAATAATAAATAATGGAACCAGGTCCGGCGTAAACGCACAGACAGGATATTCCGACAGAATAATAAATAATGGAACCAGGTCCGGCATAAACGCACAGACATGATATTCCGACAAAATAATAAATAATGGAACCAGGTCCGGCGTAAAACACACAGACAGGATGTTCCAACATAATAATAACAAGACGGAACCAGGTCCGGTATAAAACACACAGACAGGATGTTCCAACATAATAATAATAAAAACAGAACCAGGTCCGGTGTAAAACACACAGACAGGATGTTCCAACAGAATAATAGAAGAATGTCACCAAGTATAGGGTAGACCGCGTATACAGGTTATTCCAACAGAATAATAAGAAATGGAATAACAACAGTTCTCTTCATGAATAAGAAAGAATAACACCCCTTACCGTTTTAAAGAAGAGCTGAAATAAGGAAGTAGTTAAGTAGCAGAATACTCTTCTTCTCTCTCTCTCTATAGTTTCTTTCTATAGTTTCTCTCTCTTGAGTTCAGTGAATTCGTAAGAAATAATGAAGGAATGGGCTGCTATTTATAGAAAAATAGAATGCATAGTAACTAATCCATGAACGGTCTAGATTGATTACTTTAATCTGACGGTCCATATTTAAAGAAAAATCTTTTAAATAAAATATAATATATTCTATTTATAGAATAACTTTAATAAAGTATTCTGTTTTATATAAAAAGATGTTTCTGTTTTATTACGTTAATAATACGAATAAAACAAAACGTCATTATCGCTAAATAATTCATATTATTAACTGACAATAATTTAATCAAACTGAGTGACTTCTCACATAAACATTAATAATCAATATCGTGTGCTACTATGCAACCACACGTATTACTGTACTTTTACTACCGAGTAGTTCAACAGTAACAATGGTAAAACTTCCGCCGTTATTTTTAATAAAATATTTTTATCGTTTTCTCAATCCGACAATAATTCTGTTGTGGGGTCCACCAATGATTGTGTCGTTGTACGAATATTTCCTGTTAAAACGAATATTCTCCAACCAATCGAATATTATATAACAACTTGCGTACTTTGTAAAATTTATAAATATTACCCATAACTATAACATTATATCAAATTAACTCCACAATATTCAAAAATAATATTTATAGAAAATTCATTTTTATTTATAAAAGTTGGGGTCTTACATTAAGGGTTGTTATGATTTTCAGTTTCGTAATTTTTTTGAACTTCAGAAAATTCTAGAAAAATTTAAAATGATATTTTGATGAGTTTTATTGATTGTGTCCAAAAATGGTGATTTTTGGATGTATAGATTAAGAGTTATGAATTTTACGGGAAAAAGACTATTTTAAAAGTAACCGCTTATAACTCCTTGTGGTTAACTCCAAAATTGATAAAATTTTTATTGAAAATATATCTATATAATATCAGTGTACTCAGTGAATTTCGGAATTTTTGAATAAAATCACAATTTATGATAAATGTCTAAATATTTGGCTATTTTGGCCATATGAAAAATAGTAAATGAGTTTTAAAAATTCTAAAAAAAATATATGTTCAATATGGGACTATATTCTTCTAAATTCCAGAAAAGAAATATTTTTGGAACTGATTTGGTATTTTTCATAAAAATGGACTAGTTATGAGTAAATGAATTAAATATGTTATGTGAAGTAAGAAAATTGGAAAATAGGATTTTATGGCTTGAGAATCCTATATGAGGCATATGCAGATTTTTGATTAGAGTTTTGATTATTGGTAATGAAATCTTATGAGGTTAGAATTTTAGGATGATTAAATGCATTATTTAGTAAATTGTAAACAATTAAAATAAATTGTTTATAAGTTTAAAGAAATGTTATTCTTTCAATATCATTATACCGAAATATTGGTATGAATTTTATTGTGAAATTTCTACCTTTTTGAGTCGGGATTACTATTCACGAGAAAAAATTTATTTCTTTTTCTGACCAAATTATCGTTGATTTATGATTGTTGCTCTTGAAAATAAATGCAGTTATTGATAATATTATTTTTATTATCATATATAATATTTTTATAACCCTGATGTTGAATTTCTCTTTCACTTGAGTGTAAAGATGGGTAAATTATTGGTATGATCGTGATTGAGGAATATCTTTGGCCTGTAGTGCAAATATGAATTGTTAACTGGTATGATCATGACCATTGAATTTATAATTGAATATCTTTAGCTTAAGTGTAAAGATGAATTGATTAACATGGTTATAATTATTGTTTAAATAAGTTCTGAAATGATTATATATTTCTTTGAGATACTAATATATTTGGCCTATAGTGCAAATATGAACTGTTGATGAATATATTTGGCCTGTAGTGCAAATATGAACTGTTGTTGAAAATCTTTGGCCTGTAGTACAAAGATGAACTGGTGATGAATATCTTTGGCCCATAGTGCAAAGATGACCTGTTGTTGATTATCTTTGGCCAGTAGTGCAAAGATGAATTGTTGATGAATATCTTTGGCCCGTAGTGCAAAGATGACATGTTGTTTAATATTTTTGGCCGTAGTGCAAAGATGAAGTTATTAATATGATTATGAACAGAAAATGTGATTTGGTGTAACCATGATCTTTGATATTTCAGGTAAAGATAGGTGTTAAAAATTATCTTCGTCCTGGATGAGAAGAGGAATTTAGAACTACAATTATGATGATGAGTTATTCATATGATTGTGGACCAGAATTGTTAATTGATGTTACAGGGATAAAATATTGTTGGTAGATTTTTAACATGGAGAAGATAATAGACTTTATGGTCTATTTGACACTTCTAATGGATTGCTCGTTCCGCTGCAACTCTGGTTGAAATTTTTATCATCTACCATATGTTCTAAATCTCTGATTTAATTCTGTTGAAGGCTATTGATAACTTATTTATCTTTAGTCATGATATTCTTTACTGGGCTAGTTGTGCTCACCCTTCTATTTCACAATTCCTTTCAGGTAATAAGAGTGTAGCTGGGTCGAGCGGGGGTAACAGGGAAATAAAACGGTGGTCATCATTTAGTAGTTATATTTGGTGAATCAAATAGGGTGAGGCGAACCCAACGTTGGAAGGGTGTTTTGTTACTATCATACAAGATATCTAATGGCATACAACCTCGTGTCATCATAAGACACAGTTGTGCACATCCACTTGCTGAGTATATCTACGAGACCTACCTATATAATCTTGGTGTTTATTTGAAGTATAATTCTCAATTACAAACAGTGGAGATAATGATATGTCAAGAGAAGACTCACAATTAGAAAGAATATGATAGTAATCTTCTCGTTTTTCTTTGGGGTCTATTGGGTCAACCAAGGATAATTCTGTGGCCATATGATATCTATCATAACCTAGAAGCATGGCTTCCCATGTACGAAGGTTTCCTGAGCACTTCTCAAATATTCTAATTTCTAAAAGAGTCTTTGACTATACCTTTATGTAAGGTGCCACTGTGAGGTGCTGTCCACGGTTGGGACATGTGTCACATTTGGTATATATTTGTATCCAAACTCACAGCATATGTGTTGTTGTATTTTAAACGACAATTGTTGTAATAAAGTTGTAATTATTTTCTGTACCATGTATTTGGCGACTCAGAATAGGTTGGACGGAATGGACCTATAGGTCCATTCCATCCAACCTATTCTGAGTCGCCAAATACATGGTACAGAAAACAACTACAACTTTATTACAACAATTGTCGTGCAAAATACAACAACACATATGCTGTGAGTTTGGATACAAATATATACCAAATGTGACATTGGACACCATCATGTATCAGTACCTCACAAAGACACCTTACATAAAGGTATAGTCAAAAACTGTTTTAGAAATTAGAATCTTTGGAAAGTGCTCAAGGAAACCTTCGTACATGGGAGGCCATGCTTGTAGGTTATGATAGATATCATATGGCCACAGAATTATCCTTGGTTGACCCAATAGACCCCAAAGAAAAACAAGAAGGTTACTATCGTATTCTTCCCAATAGTGAGTCTTCTCTTGACTTATCATTATCTCCACTGTCTCTAATTGAGAATTATACTTCAAACAAACACCAAGATTATATAGGTAGTGCTCATAGATATACTCAGCAAGTGGATGAGCACAACCCTGTCCTATGATGACACGAGGTTGTATGTCATTAGACATCTTGTATGATAGTGACAAAACACCCTTCCAACGTTGGGTTCGCCTCACCCTATTTTCTTCACCAAATATAACTACTAAATGATGACCACCGTTCTATTTCCTTGTTACCCCCGCTCGACCCAGCTACACTCTAATTACCTGAAAGGAATTGTGAACAGAAGGGTGAGCACAACTAGCCCAGTAAAGAATATCATGACTAAAGATAATTAAATTATCAATAGCCTTCATCAATAATAAATCAGAGATTTAGAACATATGGTAAATGATAAAAATTTCAACCATAGTTGCAGCGGAACGAGCAATCCATTAGAAGAGTCAAATAGACTATAAAGTCTATTATCTTCTCCATGTTAAAAGTCCACCAACAATGTTTTATCCCTGTAACATCAATCAACAGTTCCTTTCCACAATCACATGAATAATTCATAATCATAATTGTGATTCTAAATTTCACATCTAATACGAAGATAATTTTCATCACCTGTCTTTACCTGAAACATCAAAGATCATGGTTACACCAAATCACATTTCCTGTTCATAATCATACTAATAACTTCATCTTTGCACTACGGCCAAAGATATTCATTTGTATCACCAGTTGGTCATGTTTATCTCAACATCTGTTCATCTTTGCACTACTGGCCAAAGATATTCAACAACATATCATCTTTGCACTACGGGCCAAAGATATTCATCAACAATTCATCTTTGCACTACAGGCCAAAGATATTCATCAACAATTCATCTTTGCACTACAGGCCAAAGATATTCATCAATATTTCATCTTTGCACTACAGGCCAAAGATATTAATATCTCAAAGAAATATATAATCATTTCAGAATTTATATAAACAATAATTATAACCATGTTGATCAATTCACCTTTGCACTTAAGCTTAAGATATTCAATTATAAATTCAATGGTCATGATCATACCAGTCACAATTCAACTTTGCACTACAGGCCAAAGAGAACCCTAGTCATGATCATACCAATAATCTACCCATCTTTACACTCCAGTGAAAGAGAATTTCAACATCAGGGTTATAAAAATGTTATATATGATGATAAAAATAATATGATCAACATATAGTTTTAATCTCAAGAGTAATATTCGTAACTCATGAATAGTAACCCCGACACAAAATATAAAAAATTCTACAATAAAATTCATACCAATATTTCGGTATAATGATATTGAAAGAATAACATTACTTAAATTTATAAACAATTTATTTTAATTGTTTACACTTTACTAATTAATGTATTTAATCATCATAAAATGCCAACTCTTACAATTTCATCATCAATAACCAAAACCCTCATCAAAAATCTGCATATACCTCATATAGGATTCTCAAGCCATAAAATCCTATTTTTCAATTTTCTTTCTTCACAAAACATATTTAATTCATTTACTCATAACTAGACCATTTTCATAAAAAATACCAAATCAGTTCCAAAAATATTTCTTTTTTTGGGATTTAGCATAATATAGTCCTACATTGAACATATATTTTTTTCAGAATTTTTAAAAGTCATTTACTATTTTTCATATGGCCAAAATAGCCGAATATTTAGACATTTATCAAAAATTGTACTTTTGTCTAAAAATTCTGAAATTTACAGAGTATACTTCTATCATATACATGTACTCCCAATAAAAATTTCATCAATTTTGGAGTTAACCACAAGGAATTATAAGCGGTTACTTTTAAAATAGTCTTTTCCCGTAAAATTCATAACTCTTAATCTATACATCCAAAAATCACCATTTTTGGACACAATCAATAAAACTCATCAAAATATCATTTCAAATTTTTTCAGAATTTTTGAAAATCAGAAAAATTACGAAACTGAAAATCATAACAACCCTTAAAATCCCTTAATATCCCTTACTATCCCTTACAATCCCTTACCTCAAAACAGCAGTACTTCTGACCGGAATGTAAAGCTGAAGGAAACTTGCACTGAATAGCAACTCTCAAAGTATCTAAATACTCACAAAATATGCTTCATAATATAGAGAGAGAAAGAGAGAAAGCTTATGTTTTTGGTGTGATTTTCAATTCTAACTTAGCCCTCTATTTATAGGAAAATTTTGGTAGGTTTGACCTGCAACCTGATGGCTTTACCTGCTACTATTCCCACCCACCACATTTGAAATATAATTCAGCACATTTCTTCACCAACCACAAGTGGGGCCCACCAATTCTAGAATTTTCCACCAAAATGATAAACTCCAAAAATTCAACAATTTCTGAACCAGTCATCTCGTAAAATTCATAATAAATCATACGTTCATTTTTAACGGTTCAAAATTTGTGGGCATATACTCAACTTATATATGTATAACATATCCAAAAATTACCACGATCCAACGGTCGGATTAAAAATTATAACCCCCGCAAAATATCTCAAAAACCCTGATTTTTAATACCTCCATTCCGACAAAAATACGGATAAAAATCTCAACATTAACTCCTTCATTTTTTAACCACAAAAATATATCCCTCATTTATATCCACATAAAATAAATATTTCCTTATCATATGAATCAATAATTAATTATTCACAAATAATACTACAGAATCACATTTATGACAACCAGGCCGTTCCCAGGAAAGAGGGGGCTTTCCAATAAGGATTTCTCCTTACTGGCGCGCAATTAGATGACCAAACCTCTCCTTAGACAGAACTTTCTAGACATTGACAATAATGTTATCTAATAATATTATTCAAATAATATAAATTATTGATCTGATAAAGGAAAATACTGTGCAGCAACAATTATTGAACAACAATAATACAAAATTTCAACGTAGCAATTATTGAATCAATAAAATAAAATATTGAACAGTAATTACTGTAACAATTATTGAGTAGTGCCTTCTTACGTAAGAATCAATAATTTCAAAAATACTATGTAATACCGTGTGCTACTATGCAATAACGCGTATTACTGTATTTTAACCACCGGGTATTCCAACAGTGTTAACGGTAACAACTACGCCGTTATTTGTAAAAACTCAAATTTGTCGTTTTCTTCACCCGACAGTTATTCTGTTATGGGGCCCACAAATAGCTGTGCCGTCGTACGAATATTCCCCGACAGAAAGAATATTCCACGACCAAACGAATATTTCCCGACAACAATGATTATTTTATAACCACTTGTGTATTTTGAAAAAAAATTCATATATCACCCTTAACTTTAACATTTATCAATTTAACCATTTACTGAATAGTAATTATAAGAAAAATTAAATACTTTTATTTCATAAAATTCGGGGTCTTACAATCTCCCCTCCTTATGAAATTTCGTCCCCGAAATTTACGTACCTGGTATTTCAAAGAGTTGAGAATACCTTCCTTTCATTTCAAATTCCATCTTCTCTGTCATTATAATTTCTCCATTGCTCATCTCCTGTATTTCAAATAACATTCTAGAATACAGCTTCAAAACAAGTGTTAATTTAACAAATTAACATATCACATAATATCCCAATATTATGACTGACCAACAAATAAGCTTAGGTAGGACACACTAGCGAAGGATTTACTCATCTCTCCCCTCCTAGTTGTACTTCCCGATCTCCACCAGAGATCATTTCCCCAAGCTCTGATACCAAATGTAACGACCCCAAAATAGGTCCATTCCATCCAACCTATTCTGAGTCGCCAAATACATGGTACAGAAAACAACTACAACTTTATTACAACAATTGTCGTGCAAAATACAACAACACATATGCTGTGAGTTTGGATACAAATATATACCAAATGTGACATTGGACACCATCATGTATCAGTACCTCACAAAGACACCTTACATAAAGGTATAGTCAAAAACTGTTTTAGAAATTAGAATCTTTGGAAAGTGCTCAAGGAAACCTTCGTACATGGGAGGCCATGCTTGTAGGTTATGATAGATATCATATGGCCACAGAATTATCCTTGGTTGACCCAATAGACCCCAAAGAAAAACAAGAAGGTTACTATCGTATTCTTCCCAATAGTGAGTCTTCTCTTGACTTATCATTATCTCCACTGTCTCTAATTGAGAATTATACTTCAAACAAACACCAAGATTATATAGGTAGTGCTCATAGATATACTCAGCAAGTGGATGAGCACAACCCTGTCCTATGATGACACGAGGTTGTATGTCATTAGACATCTTGTATGATAGTGACAAAACACCCTTCCAACGTTGGGTTCGCCTCACCCTATTTTCTTCACCAAATATAACTACTAAATGATGACCACCGTTCTATTTCCTTGTTACCCCCGCTCGACCCAGCTACACTCTAATTACCTGAAAGGAATTGTGAACAGAAGGGTGAGCACAACTAGCCCAGTAAAGAATATCATGACTAAAGATAATTAAATTATCAATAGCCTTCATCAATAATAAATCAGAGATTTAGAACATATGGTAAATGATAAAAATTTCAACCATAGTTGCAGCGGAACGAGCAATCCATTAGAAGAGTCAAATAGACTATAAAGTCTATTATCTTCTCCATGTTAAAAGTCCACCAACAATGTTTTATCCCTGTAACATCAATCAACAGTTCCTTTCCACAATCACATGAATAATTCATAATCATAATTGTGATTCTAAATTTCACATCTAATACGAAGATAATTTTCATCACCTGTCTTTACCTGAAACATCAAAGATCATGGTTACACCAAATCACATTTCCTGTTCATAATCATACTAATAACTTCATCTTTGCACTACGGCCAAAGATATTCATTTGTATCACCAGTTGGTCATGTTTATCTCAACATCTGTTCATCTTTGCACTACTGGCCAAAGATATTCAACAACATATCATCTTTGCACTACGGGCCAAAGATATTCATCAACAATTCATCTTTGCACTACAGGCCAAAGATATTCATCAACAATTCATCTTTGCACTACAGGCCAAAGATATTCATCAATATTTCATCTTTGCACTACAGGCCAAATATATTAATATCTCAAAGAAATATATAATCATTTCAGAATTTATATAAACAATAATTATAACCATGTTGATCAATTCACCTTTGCACTTAAGCTTAAGATATTCAATTATAAATTCAATGGTCATGATCATACCAGTCACAATTCAACTTTGCACTACAGGCCAAAGAGAACCCTAGTCATGATCATACCAATAATCTACCCATCTTTACACTCCAGTGAAAGAGAATTTCAACATCAGGGTTATAAAAATGTTATATATGATGATAAAAATAATATGATCAACATATAGTTTTAATCTCAAGAGTAATATTCGTAACTCATGAATAGTAACCCCGACACAAAATATAAAAAATTCTACAATAAAATTCATACCAATATTTCGGTATAATGATATTGAAAGAATAACATTACTTAAATTTATAAACAATTTATTTTAATTGTTTACACTTTACTAATTAATGTATTTAATCATCATAAAATGCCAACTCTTACAATTTCATCATCAATAACCAAAACCCTCATCAAAAATCTGCATATACCTCATATAGGATTCTCAAGCCATAAAATCCTATTTTTCAATTTTCTTTCTTCACAAAACATATTTAATTCATTTACTCATAACTAGACCATTTTCATAAAAAATACCAAATCAGTTCCAAAAATATTTCTTTTTTTGGGATTTAGCATAATATAGTCCTACATTGAACATATATTTTTTTTCAGAATTTTTAAAAGTCATTTACTATTTTTCATATGGCCAAAATAGCCGAATATTTAGACATTTATCAAAAATTGTACTTTTGTCTAAAAATTCTGAAATTTACAGAGTATACTTCTATCATATACATGTACTCCCAATAAAAATTTCATCAATTTTGGAGTTAACCACAAGGAATTATAAGCGGTTACTTTTAAAATAGTCTTTTCCATAAAATTCATAACTCTTAATCTATACATCCAAAAATCACCATTTTTGGACACAATCAATAAAACTCATCAAAATATCATTTCAAATTTTTTCAGAATTTTTGAAAATCAGAAAAATTACGAAACTGAAAATCATAACAACCCTTAAAATCCCTTAATATCCCTTACTATCCCTTACAATCCCTTACCTCAAAACAGCAGTACTTCTGACCGGAATGTAAAGCTGAAGGAAACTTGCACTGAATAGCAACTCTCAAAGTATCTAAATACTCACAAAATATGCTTCATAATATAGAGAGAGAAAGAGAGAAAGCTTATGTTTTTGGTGTGATTTTCAATTCTAACTTAGCCCTCTATTTATAGGAAAATTTTGGTAGGTTTGACCTGCAACCTGATGGCTTTACCTGCTACTATTCCCACCCACCACATTTGAAATATAATTCAGCACATTTCTTCACCAACCACAAGTGGGGCCCACCAATTCTAGAATTTTCCACCAAAATGATAAACTCCAAAAATTCAACAATTTCTGAACCAGTCATCTCGTAAAATTCATAATAAATCATACGTTCATTTTTAACGGTTCAAAATTTGTGGGCATATACTCAACTTATATATGTATAACATATCCAAAAATTACCACGATCCAACGGTCGGATTAAAAATTATAACCCCCGCAAAATATCTCAAAAACCCTGATTTTTAATACCTCCATTCCGACAAAAATACGGATAAAAATCTCAACATTAACTCCTTCATTTTTTAACCACAAAAATATATCCCTCATTTATATCCACATAAAATAAATATTTCCTTATCATACGAATCAATAATTAATTATTCACAAATAATACTACAGAATCACATTTATGACAACCAGGCCGTTCCCAGGAAAGAGGGGGCTTTCCAATAAGGATTTCTCCTTACTGGCGCGCAATTAGATGACCAAACCTCTCTTTAGACAGAACTTTCTAGACATTGACAATAATGCTATCTAATAATATTATTCAAATAATATAAATTATTGATCTGATAAAGGAAAATACTG
This sequence comes from Panax notoginseng, assembly GCA_016801055.1. Lineage (NCBI taxonomy): Eukaryota > Viridiplantae > Streptophyta > Magnoliopsida > Apiales > Araliaceae > Panax > Panax notoginseng. Next base: position 210,097,471 of record CM029015.1, on the reverse strand, counting down.
TGCAGCAACAATTATTGAACAACAATAATACAAAATTTCAACGTAGCAATTATTGAATCAATAAAATAAAATATTGAACAGTAATTACTGTAACAATTATTGAGAAGTGCCTTCTTACGTAAGAATCAATAATTTCAAAAATACTATGTAATACCGTGTGCTACTATGCAATAACGCGTATTACTGTATTTTAACCACCGGGTATTCCAACAGTGTTAACGGTAACAACTACGCCGTTATTTGTAAAAACTCAAATTTGTCGTTTTCTTCACCCGACAGTTATTCTGTTATGGGGCCCACAAATAGCTGTGCCGTCGTACGAATATTCCCCGACAGAAAGAATATTCCACGACCAAACGAATATTCCCCGACAACAATGATTATTTTATAACCACTTGTGTATTTTGAAAAAAAATTCATATATCACCCTTAACTTTAACATTTATCAATTTAACCATTTACTGAATAGTAATTATAAGAAAAATTAAATACTTTTATTTCATAAAATTCGGGGTCTTACAATTTTCAAGAAAGAGGAGGCTTTTCGATAAGGATTTCTCCCTATTGGCGCACAATTAGATTATCTAACCTCTCTTTGACTGAACTTCTAGACATTGTCAATATTACAAATAATGATATGAATAACTTTGTCGTCTCAATTATTGATTTAATAATATAACATATTATGCAGATGATACTGTGACAACAATTGAATCAATAATATGATAGATATGATGCAGCAATTACTGTAGCAATAATTGAGTATAACTGAGTGATTTCTCACGTAAGCATCAATAATCAATACCGTGTGATACTATGCAACCACGCGTATTATTGTACTTTGATCACCGATTATTTTATGATAACTTGCTTACTTTAAAAAAATTTCACATATCACCCTTAACTTTAACCTTTTATCAATTTAAGCATTTACTAACTAGAATAATTATAAGAAAATTGAATACTTTCATTTCATAAAATTCGGGGTCTCACACACGCAATCATAAATCCCACCATATTCAATTATAATAAACATCAATGCAAGAACTTTTCAATCTGATCATACCATATTATGCTAATAAGAACAAACAGGTGCACAAGGCTGGAAGAAAGGAGCCCAGTTCATGTACAATCAGAATCGAAGAATACTTATCCCAAGGAAATGATATCAACACTCAAAAAGAAACCCATAAAAAAATAGATTTTTTCACACCAAAAGTTACTTTCCATTTCCGTGAACAATTAATACATCACAACGAAATTCAAATTGATCGAGCTAATCAAATAAAAAGAAAATCGGAAGCAAATCAAGAACAGAGATTAGAGATCCGAGCGGATCAACTTCCAAAATCAGATCCTAGCGGATCAACTTCCAAAACCCCACCCCAGCAAATCTGAAACCCCCGAAGCCAATCCCATACACCCCTACTTCAGATCATAGCTCCGAACTTTGCAAACATAGATCGATAGATTGGTTTTTGAGAGGCCGTCAGAAAAGCACAACAGATCCAAGTAATAAAGTGGAAGAAAGAAAAGGTAGTGATGGTTTGTAGGGAGGAGGAGGGACGGGGGAATAGAAGATGGACGGTGGTGGTGGTGGTAGAAGACTAGTAGGGGAGAAGTCTGGTTCACGAAGAAGAAGAAGAATAGGAATTAGAAGAATAAGAAGAATAAATATAATAATAATAATAGTAATAATAATAATAATAATAATAATAATAATAATATAATAATAATAATAATAATAATAATAATAATATATTTTTATCCAACTTAGCTTCTCTCTCCTGCCACGTCATTTTTCTGTTAAATGGTTAACAGATAGACAACAAATTTACTTTTTGTAAATAATATATAGTTCAATGACTTGACTGTAAAAAAATTTAGTTCGATGATGCATTTGTAAACCGACTCCTAGTAGAATGGGAAAAAGTGTATTTAACCCCACTAAATAATGTCTTACTTTGATAGTTAACTAAGGCTTAAGGATTGTTTGTTTATATCCGAATAAGTCTGAATCTGATCGAATAATTAGTTATTCAGACCGTGTGTTTTATAATTTTTAAATTTTTAATGCGCCTGAACGATTCATCCAGAAAATTATGGCTGAATCAATCAGAAGTAGTGTTGAATGATATTTTTACATACTATAATTAAAAATTATATTTAATATTCATCTGTTTTTTTACTATTGAAAACAAATTTTGTTGTTTACAAGTTATTTTTTGATTTTTTTTTTTAACAAATTGCATTAATAACCAATTTAATGAATGTTAGTAGTTTTTTATTTTGATTTTATGGACTAATAGAATGTTGTTAAAAAAATTAGTGTAGTATACTCCATCAAAAATTGTTTACAAGTTTATATTTAATTTTTCTTAGATAGCATTGTTTATTTAAAATTACATAATAAATTTGTTTATAATAGTCCAAAAAATTAAAATAGAAAAATACAAGTATTCAAATATTTTAGACAGATAATTATCAAACACATCATTTTATTTTATATATATTCAAAATTTCTATTTTATTCGGCTCATTTAAATTCTCTTATACATTCTACATAACACCGTTAAACCATTAGATTCTAGATTTGATTCTTGTAATTTGTTCTTATGGTAGTACTTTCTTTTCCTCTTATCGTCTCACTTTCTTTCCCTTTTATTACGAAAGTTTATTTTCGATATTTGTATTTTCACTCATCAAAAGGTTAATTTAACATTGTTATCAGATATTTTTAAGATTGGTTGTATGATTGATTGTGATTGTATTCAAGCAAAAATTATTATAACTATTAGTATTTTTTTAATGAATTTAAAATTTTCTCTCAATATGATTAGTTCTATAACTATTAAATTTTTTAGCTTAGTAATACTTTTATACATAAAAATGATAGAATTAATACGACGTTGATACTTTAATTTTTTTAATTATATATTTTTTGTGTGTAGAGCTTTTATTAACATGCTTAATGTCGTTTCCTTGACAACAACACTATTTTATAAAAGACTTTCAAAATCCTAATATGTAAATTAGATCGATATTTGCTAATTTTATTATCTTCCACTTTATATGTATTCCGAAATATTATTTTTTAAATAATTTTATTTTTATTATAACTTTTAACTATTTTTAAAAAAATCAAATTTATTTGAAAACTTGGTAGCTAATCAAGCTATAATATGTCTTTTATGGTAAATTTGTATATTTAGGTTTAATCTACTGTGCATGTATTTCGTAATATTAATTATTAAAATGAGTGTTATATACATAATTTGTTTAGTTGGTTAATTCATATTTTTGTTTATTGATATGATGGAGATTTTTTTAATTAAATTTTAAAAATAGTCCCCATTCTGTCTCCCATTGACTCTCCACTTCGTCTACTACATCTTTTATCCGTCTTCTTATATATATATGACACCAGATGTTTAAATTAGATATGAATACATATTACTCCTTTAAAAATGATTTAAGTGAGTAAATATCAGGGCTAAAAAGTACTTTTCAAAGAAGCAAAAATTAATACTTTTGATGGAAAAACTTTTGACCGAAACACGATTTAAAACATCCTTAATTAATTGTGAAAGGAAAAATTAAAATAGTCTGTATTTGTTTTTCCAAAAGGTATTACAATTGTGTAATCAAAAAATATTTTAAAATCCTTAAGAAATATTGTTGGCAAAAAAACTACCACACCACACCGTGACAACAAATGGGTGCTTTTTTCTTTTTCCCCTATATATATATATATATATATATATATATATATATATATATATATATATATATTGTGATTTTATGTATAGACATTTTTTTGTCGGAAATAATTATTTGTGATAGTTTTTAAATTTGATACTGAGTATATAACCTAATAATTATATACGATCTCATATTTTAATGTATTTCGTATAGTAAATTCGCAGAAAATTTTCGCACTCAAAAATATTCTGTCCAAGAGAAAATGAAACAAAAAAGCGACATGCTTTCGTTTAGTATGAAAGCATGTAAATTATAGTAGTGGAAACCAAAGAAAGATTATATATATATATATATATATATATATATATATATATATATATATATATATATACACACACACACACACACGGTCCGGACTCTATATCGGTCCGGATCTTAAGTTCACCCCTTATTCAACTTATCCGAGCTTATCCCCTCTTTAATGATGGACTCGGCGACGGTTTGATCATACAACCGTCGTCTATACTTTTAGCGACGCTATATGTTGTCCGTCGTTAAAAGTATAGACGACGGTTGTATGACCGAACCGTCGCTGGGTCTGTCACTAAAGGGAGGTGAGCTCGGATAAGTTAGATAATGGGTGAGCTTAAGATTGAGACTCTTTATATATTTATATATATAATTATATGAGAATATAATTATCAGGAGAGAATATATAGGTTTCGCAAACTCAAAAATATTCTGTCTAACAGAAAATGAAACTAAAAAGTGACATGCTTTCGTTTAGTATGAAAGCATGTAAATTATAGTAGTGGAAACCCAAAAGAGATTATATATATATATATATATATATATATATATATATAGTCATAGTCATATGGGAATATAATTATCAGGAGAGAATATATAGGTAACATGTGCATGTGTTGTATTTTAGTTGAACATTTCAGTCTATTTACGCGGAATGTGACATTCCTTTAGTTATCCGATGACCAAAGTAAGAAACAATGTCAGTTTTTTGTTTCACACTTTTTTAAGTAGTTTCTTGTGACCTTTCTTAACCCTTGAATATTTTTAGTCCATATTTGTTTGTAAAACATATATTTTATTTTAATTTAATATTATTTTAGATTATTTTATCTCATGATAAGAAATTAATTGTCTTTTAAATAATTTCACGATAAATGTGGGATTAAAAATTCCCTCATTTTAAGTTATCAAATGATTTTATGGAACTAATAGTTCTACATTAAAGGACTAAGAGTCCCTCGTCAAAAGATTATGAATAATGCTAGAGACACAAACTATTTTACAAACATTTTACAAACTGCTGATATGGCATACTCCACCTCAGCATATTGTGTGGGGCCGAAAACTATATTGAAATAATTTATTGACCAATATGCTGAGGTGGAGTATACCACATCAGCAGTTTGTAAAATGTTTGTAAAATAGTTTGTGTCTCTAGCACTACTCAAAGATTATATAGTCCGAAGTAATATTAAATTGAGAGAAATAGTTTAATCATAAGCATGTTTTTATAAATAAACATGACCTTAGTGTTCGTTTGACAAAGTTATACTAGTGAGATAAAATATTTTTTAATATAAAAATTTTGAGGAAAATATTTTTATAAAAAAACTAAAGTAGTGTTTAGTTAATTATAGAATTATAAAAGTATTTTTAAAAATATTAATATCAAATTTACGGTAATGGTATGGTATGGAATTTTATTTACTTTTAACAATAATTTGATACTTTACTTCTATCAAAAGTCCTTGAACAAAAAACTCAAATTTTTTGTTTTAGCTAAAAGTGTTATTGAACCCAAATATCTACTCTTTAAAAGGGTTTTGATTGAATTATTAAACCCAAAAATATTTTTATTTTTGATTTAAAAATATTTTTAATCCATCCAAAGTTCCCCCAAATGGGCTCTTAGATATGTGAATGAGTTGTGTTTTTCGAGCTTTGCTAGGCAAATTAAAGATCAAATTTAAATTGCCATGCTTGAAGATTTTTTCTTCTTCTTATTTTTATTTTTGATTGGTCGCACAACCTCTTGGTTGAATAAAGTTATATATATTAGATTCTTAAACTGTTCTCTCTTTATTAATTTTCTTCTTAATTAATTTAATTATTATTTTGTTTTTGTTTTAATTTTAGTTAATCAATTCCTTGTATCTCAGGTTACTTGTTATTTTTATTTTTTTGGTGTTAATGGAAACTATTTACCGTTTAATGAAATAAGTATTAAAAAAGATATGTTGATGGAGAGAATATCTTCTTCATTTTCCTTTTACATTTCCAAAATTCAACTTTAGCTAATGCAAATTGTATCAATGAGGATAAAGTGCAAGTACTGTCAGCTATATATGATGCTAAACTAAAGCTTCTAGCTTGTTCAAGAGAGTTGAAACATTACTTTCAAGATGTCATCTAATACATGCATTTAGGTCAAACAATGCACATTCAATTTTGTGCTGGTATATATTATACCTACAACTAAATAAAATATTACTCCTATTATTTAATTAGTGGAAAAATATGAAGTTTCTTAATTAAAAAGTGAGAGATACATTGAATTGAAGTCGAAGCTCACAAGGAAATTGTGCGATAATTAATATCACGATCAAAGTCTCAAAGGTTTTATTTTATTTTATTTTTTAAGGGCGTTTTATGTTCACTTTTGAGTAGGGTTCCAAAAATCCTTTTTTAAGGCAAGATGGTTGTTAGTCTACGTATTCACTAGTGCAAGTGGGTCTCCCACATTAGGCCTCGCCCCAATATGCCTACCCAGCCATATATGTCAATATTGGACTCCTAGGTCTAATATAAGAAAGTGGTTAGTATGAAGTTTATTTTTGAGTAAGTTGGTTAATTGATTAATAGAGTGCTGACACGCAGACGAGGCTCTATGTGTGTCAACATTCTATTGGTCAATTGACCAACTTACTAGAAAATAAACTTCATGCTAATCGAATAATCTAATATGACTTGAGTTAGCTGCCTAGCCGCCTAAGGTAGCTTACTACTTACCATCTTCAATACAAACTCTTGTATATTACTATACACTTCTTACTCGAAATTGAAATCTTATTTAGTCCATATACATAATATTAGGGGTGTGCAACTGGTAAATATCGATCCGAACTGTACCGGTATTGAAATTAGCCAAATTTCGATATCGATATCAATACCGGTTGGACCGGTATACCAAATCGATTTATCGGTTCGGTATCAATTTTTACCGCATAAATATCGAAAATTAATATAATTATTATTTTATTATTATTATTATTATTTTTATTATTAATAAAAAATAACAAAATAATTGGAAAACTGGTATATAACGGTATGGTTCGGTAAGACCAAACTATAAAAACTATGTATCAAAACCGGACCGGTTCTTTTTGTACAGGACCGACCGGTTTGGTCAGGTCTAAAAAATCGAAAAAATCGAAAAAATCAAAAATTATGCCCACCACTACATAATACTCTAATCTATTAAATACTTGTCACTTCTATTGTTAACTTATTTGAGATTTGATCTTACTCTCACACCAAATTATTTTTCGACGACCTAAGTCATAAAGTACAACGTCTAAGTCGGTGGTTGATCTTGCGGACATATTCAAATATTAACATTAATTAAACATTCTACTATTTAGTAGAAATATTTTTTCAACCATACACTATTAATTACAAAGCTCTCTATGACAACACTGGTACCATCACCCTGCCACTATAGCGCGGATCTAGTTATCAAGAAATTAACTTTATGCTAAGTTGGTCAATTGACCAATTCAGTGTTGACACGCAGAGAGATATCGTCTCCTGACCTACGTGTCGATACTGTATTGGTCAGTTGACCAAAATTAACTTCATACTAACCACTATCCATTATAGCAACCTAAGTGTACGTAGAGGCGTGCTTGCAATCACATCTCTCAAACAATGCTAATAGGCAACATTGAAAGTTTATGATAAGAGGAAAGCTCTTCAACTCTAGTAGGAAGAGCTAAACAATGAGTTTGCGGACCTGACAAGGGCTGAAGATAGCTTGTTACGCTGAAGGTGAACACCTTCCGAATCAGGATGACGTGGCACCGATACTCACTCGCCCGATATAGACCGATGTTTAAAAAGGAGAATCAGTTCTCCCTAACAATGCAGAAGCAACGAAAAACACCGAAGACGACGTTGAGACCATAATGATTCTTCGGGAGAATAATCACCACAAAGATCCTTTGAGGGACGAGCCGAAGCCGATGGCAACACATTTTACTCATCTCCCTTCACTAAAAATCTTAATAAAGTTAGAATCAACAAATCCCTCAAAAGTCCCGAAACTGAAAACTTACGATAAAACAAGAAATCTTTTTTACCATACTTAGGGGGTGTTTGTTTAGAGCTGAATGGCTGAATCGGTCAGCCATTCATTGTGTTTGTTTTGAAAAAAAATCGTTTGAATGACTGAATTAGTAAGATTTTTGGGCTGAATGATCAAATGTAATTTTTTTGGCTGAATGGACTGAACGAGTGCTGAATAATGTATTTTATATTTATTTATTTTTTGCTTTGCAATATTAACTATTATATTAAGTAATATAAAATAAATTTACAACAATTTTGAATTTTTTTCAAAGGGATAAAATAATTAAAATCTGTTATTCAAATGTTTCAGACATTTCAATTATCAAACAAGTTTTTTCATACAATATTCAGAATTCTGCTTCATTCAGCTCATTCAGATTAGTTAAACATTCAGAACTACTTCAATCAGTTTTATCAAACACCGCCTTATTCTTATAAACGACTGATGCGTTTTTATAGTCATAATGTTGAAGGAAAGTGTGGATCGGAATCCTCTACATTTAAAGGTTTAGATTTAAAGTTATTAGATCTAAGGTTGTGAAGTTGTCACCTCATTTAAAAGTTATTAAGAGGGTATTTGATAAAAAATGAATGAATCTGAATCTGATTGAGCCGAATCTGAATCAAAATGAGTTGAATGTGAATCTAAATCTGAATGAAAAAAGTTGTTTGATAATTGACATGTCTGAAACATCTGAATGACAAAACTTTATTATTTTACCCATCTGAAAAAAATGCAAAATTATTGTAAATTTATTTAATATTACTTAATATAATAGTTAATAATTTTTTTTACTTCATTCAACTGCTCATTCAGCCATTCAGCGAAAAAAATCTGACTTGGCTATTCAGCTCGTCCATCTTACCGATTAAACCATTCAGACCAAAACAAACGCACTGATCGATCCAGCCATTCAGTCATTCAGCCATTCAGTTCCATTCAGCTCTAAACAAACACCCTCTAACTTAACTCAAACTATCTCATTTAAAACCTACTAACCTAACTCTAGTCACTTTATTTAAAAGTCACTAAACTAACTCTAGCCATTAATTTAATATAACACTAATATATTATTAATATATTATTATTATTATTATTATTATTATTATTAGTGTTATAATAATAATAATAATAATAATAATAATAACTTTAAATCTGAAAATTTAAATGGAGACTCTCCATTTCACCATTTCAAATTGAAATGGAGAGAATATTTAAAATTATTATTTTAATATAACACTAATATGTTATTATTATTATTAATATTATTTTTATTATTAGTGTTATAATAATAATAATAACAAAGTGCTAATAATAATAATAATAATATAATATTAGTGTTATATAATAAAAATTGTTTAACAAATTATTATTATTATTATTATTTATTTTAATATAACACTAATATGTTATTATTATTATTATTATTATTAGTGTTATAATAATAATAATAATAATAATAATAATAATAATAATAATAATAATAATATAACATTAAGCGTTGTATATAACATTAAAAGCGCGTCCCACATATATTAGAATAATACATATTATATTCATCTACATACGATACATAATTGAGCATAATATTAGGATTGAAAATAGGAATCAAGATCCTCTTTATTTTAATTTGAAATGGAGAGTCTCTATTTAAATATTCAAATTTAAAGTTATTATTATTATTAGTGTTATAATAATAATAATAATAATAATAACAATAAAATAAAATAATAATAATAATAATATATTAGTATTATATTAAATTAATGACTAGAGTTAAGTTAGTGAGATTTAAATGAGAAAATTAAAGTTAAAATTAGTGACTTTTAAATAAAGTGACAACTTCGCAGCCTTAAATTTAATAACTTTAAATCTGGACATTTAAATAGAGAGAGAGGATCCTAATCCGGAAAGCAAGAGTCACCTCTTAATTTATATCTTCACTATCAAAAAGACTGCGGATGGTCATATGGCCTCCACGTTCCACCGACTCTTAGGAAGAGCTCAAAGAGAAATTCCATACACGCTTCAGCAACAACAAAAAGCTAGTGTGGAAAAAGAATGACCTCATTGATCATTCAGATGAGGTAGATGCCAAACGAAACCCTTCGGCACTACATTAGGAGGTTTCATCAGGCTATATCGGAGATCCCCACGTTAGACTCGGTTCAAGCAATCCAATTCGTTACACAGTGATTGAACGTTGATAGATCCAGTCGCCGGATTAAGGATATCATCTCCAAAGCTCCTCAGAATCTAACTAAGGTCTATGACAAGGTCGAGAATTTTATTGAGATGGAAAAGGTCATCGCCAGTCTTCGAGGCTCTTCGAAAAACAACGACAATAATTATCAGAGAAGGGACCCCAAGATCGAAGAGATGAGAGACAGTACAATGGCTCCAATGTCGATCATAACTCATAAGGGGACACAAACAAATACAAAGAATCTTTGGATAACGACTATACTCCCCTAATTAAACACCAGTAGCGCCAAGAATGAGCCCAAGCATAAAGCAGATCAAACTTTTTCCATCTTTTTTCTAATCAGGCCAAATCGAACTTTCAGGCTAAAACTTTTTGGCTCCGACTCTTTTGTGCACCCCTAATTTCTCACCTATGCATAAATAAAATATAATGCTATCTTTGGATTGAAGGTGTGAATAGAATAACTAATTTCTATAGAAAGAAAAAAAAAATATATTTGATTACTTCGTTAGAATAGAATAAATTATTTTTATTCTCTCTAAATTTATGAATTTTATTCGTTGAAGGTATAGAATGACTCATTCTATGAAAAGAAAAAAAAATTATATTTGATTACTTCATTAGAATAGAATAAATTATTTTTATTCTCTCTAAATTTATGAATTTTATTCGTTGAAGGTATAGAATGACTCATTCTAACTAAAAATGTAATGAATTATTCTTCTCTCTATTTCAGTTTCTTCTTTATTTCATTCTTTCAATTTATACGTAGCTTTTACGTCCTAGTTAGCCTAGATGACGCAGTCAATTAAGGACGATTTGTCATTCAGCCGTATCTTTATTCAAAAGTATTGGTTGGTTAAATCTACTCCATTATTTCATTGACTTTTTTGTGTTAAGTAGACCTGTCAATAAAGTTGGTTAACTGTCGTGTCAACTCATATTAACTGGAATCAAATAGGTTGGTTAGCTATATTTATGTATTTGGGTTGGGTAAAGTTTGGAACCATATTTTTAAAAAGAAATATAGGTCCAACCCAGTTAACCATTTTTCGACCCATATTTTATTCCAAATTCAAAATTCTTTTTACCCATATTTACATATTCAAGAAGCTTAACCACCCACCCACCCCACCCCAACCCCCACCCCCACCCCCACCTTCACCCTCACCCTCACCCTCACCCTCACCCTCACCCTCACCCTCACCCCACCAAAAAAAATAATATTACGTGATTATGTATACACCCCTTACCCCGCACCCTACCCCCCCATCCCACCCCATCCCACCCCACCCCACCCCACCCCACCCCACCTGTAACGACCCCAAAACAGGTCCATTCCACCCAACCCATTCTGAGTCGCCAAATACATGGTACAGAAAATAACTACAACTTTAGTACAATAATTGTCGTGCAAAATACAACAATACATATGCTGTGAGTTTGGATACAAATATATACCAAATATGGCTCATGTCCCAACCGTGGACAACACCTCACAATGACACCTTACATAAATGTATAGTCAAAAACTGTTTTAGAAATGAGAATCTTTGGGAAGTGCTCAAGGAAACCTTTGTACATGGGAGGCCATGCTTCTAGGTTATGATAGATATCATATGGCCATAGAATTATCCTTGGTTGACCCAATATACCCCAAAGAAAAACGAGAAGATTACTATCATATTCTTCCCAATGGTGAGTCTTCTCTTGACTTATCATTATCTCCACTGTCTCTAATTGAGAATTATACTTCAAACAAACATCAAGATTATATAGGTAGTGCTCGTAAATATACTCAGCAAGTGGATGAGCACAATTTTGTCTTATGATGACACGAGGTTGTATGTCATTAGACATCTTGTATGATAGTGGCAAAACACCCTTCCAACGTTGGGTTCGCTTCACCCAAGATGATTCACCAAATATAACTCCTAAATGATGACCACCGTTCTATTCTCCTGTTACCCCCGCTCGACCCAGCTACACTCTTATTACCTGAAAGGAATTGTGAAACAGAAGGGTGAGCACAACTAGCCCAGTAAAGAATATCATGACTAAAGATAAATAAGTTATCAATAGCCTTCAACAGAATTAAATCAGAGATTTAGAACATATAGTAGATGATAAAAATTTTAACCATAGTTGCAGCGGAACGAGCAATCACTACTAAAAAAATGGTCATTTGTGATGGCCAAAATTCATCACAAAAAACAAAAAAATCATCACGAAAAGTTTACGTGATGGCTTTAAGCATCACAATGGTCATCTTGTATACGCTCATCATGAAAGGTTTTACGTGATGGTTTTGGCAATCACGCAAACTCTTAGTGCTTTTGTGATGATTAATACAATCACTTTAACACGTAATCTATTGTGATTGTTAAAATCATCACAAAAAAACAAGATTTTAGTGATCACAGGTAAGAACGTGAATCTCTATTTATGGATAATTTATTTTATTACATTTATTGTATCAAATGATACTTGTAGAATTCGAACCCTCCCCCATTTACGAACTAAATAACGAGTATTACCACTACAACAAAGCCCAGATCATGATTATAATTTTAAAACAAAATATAATAACAAATATATGTGAGTTGACTTACTAAACAAAATTACTTCCACATAAAATTTTGTGATTGTAATGGCAGTCACAAATACTCTATAATGATGGTAAAATTAGCCATCACTGAGAGCCATCATATATTTTATTATTTTGTGATGACTTAAAAATTCCATCACAAAATACCTTTTTTTGTAATTGCAAATAAAAGTCGTCACAAAAATCTATTTTTTTTAATGATTGTCACGACCGTCATAAAATATTGTTGTGATTATTTCTTACATTAAAATATTAGTGATAGCTTAAATGCAGTCACGAAAAGAATATATCTATAAGTGATAACTTAGTCCGTCACAAAAAGAAAGTTTGGTGATTGACACGACCATCACAATTATAATGTATTGATGACAAAATTAGTCATCACTATGAGCCATCATATATACTATTATTTTATGATTGCTTAAAAAGTCCATCACAAATTACTATCTTTTGTGATTATTTTTAAAAACTATCACAAAGTTCCGTCACGTATTCTTATTTTTTTAGTAATGAATCCATTAGAAGAGTCAAAATAGACCGTAAAGTCTATTATCTTCTCCATGTTAAAAATCCACCAACAATATTTTATTCCTGTAACATCAATCAACATTTTATTTTCACAATTATATGAATAACTCATAATCATAATTGTAATTCTAAATTCTTCTTCGCATCCAGGACGAAGATAATTTTCATCACATGTCTTTACCTGAAACATCAAAGATCATGGTTATACCAAATCACAGTTCCTGTTTATAATCATACTAACAAATCCATCTTTGCACTACGGACCAAAGATATATTCATCAATAAACCATCTTTGCACTACAGACCAAAGATATTCAACAACAGGTCATCTTTGCACTACAGGCCAAAGATATTCATCAACAGACCATCTTTGCACTACAGGCCAAAGATATTCAACAACAGTTCATCTTGGCACTACATGCCAAAGATATTCAACAACAGTTCATCTTTGCACTACAAGCCAAAGATATTAAAATTTCAAAGAAATATATAATCATTTCAGAATTTATATAAACAATAATTATAACCATGTTGATCATTTTACCTTTGCACTTAAGCTAAAGATATTCAATTATAAATTCAATGGTCATGATCATACCAGTCAACAATTCAACTTTGCACTACTGGCCAAAAGGAACCCATATTCATGATCATACTAGAAATCTACCCATCTTTATACTCAAGTCAAAGAGAAATATCATCATTAGGGTTATAAAAATATTATATATGATAATAAAAATAATACGATCAACATATAGTTTTAATCTCAAGAGTGATATTCATAAATCAACTATAATTTGGTCAGAAAAAAGAAACCAATTTTTTTGTGAATAGTAACTCGTGAATAGTAACTCATGAATAGTAACTCGTGAATAGTAACTCATAAATAGTAAACCCGACACAAAAAGATAAAAATTCTATAATAACATCCATACCAATATTTCGGTATAATGATATTGAAAAAATAATATTTCTTAAGCCTATAAATAATTTATTCAAATTGTTTACACTTTACTAATTAATGCATTTAATCATCATAAAATGTCAACTCTTAAGATTTCATCACCAATAACCAAAACCCTCATTAAAAATCTGCATATACCTCAAATAAGATTCTCAAGCCATAAAATCCTATTTTTTAATTTTCTTACTTCACATAACATATTTAATTCATTTACTCATAACTAGTCTATTTTCATGAAAAATACCAAATTAGTTCCAAAAATATTTTTTTTCTGGGATTTAGCAGAATATAGTCCCATATTGAACATATATTTTTCTCAGAATTTTTAAAACTCATTTACTATTTTTCATATGGCCAAAATCGCCGAATATTTAGACATTTATCATAAATTGTATTTTTATCCAAAAATTCTGAAATTCACATAGTACACTAATATTATATAGATATACTTCTAATAAAAATTTTATCAATTTTGGAGTTAACCACAAGGAGTTATAAGCGGTTATTTTTAAAATAGTCTTTTCTCATAAAATTCATAACTCTTAATCTATACATCCAAAAATTACTATTTTTGGACACAATCAATAAAACTCAATAAAATATCATTTTAAATTTTTTCAGAATTTTCTGAAGGTCAGAAGAATTACGAATTGAAAAACATAATAACCCTTAAAATCCTTTACTATCCCTTACCTCAAAAGTGCAGTATTTCTGACTGGAATGCAAAGCCGAAGGAAACTTGCACTGAATAGCAACTCTCAAAGTATCTAAATATTCATAAAATATGCTTCATAATATAAAGAGAGAAAGAGAGAAAGCTTATGTTTCTGGTGTGATTTTCAATTCTAACTTAGCCCTCTATTTATAGGAAAATGTTAGCACGTCGAATCAGACTTAACCTGCAACCTGATGGCTTTACCTGCTACTATTCCCACCCATCACATTTGAATAAAAATTTCAGCATATTTCTCACCAACCAAGAGTGGGGCCCACCAATTCTAAAATTTTCCACCAAAATGATTAACTCCGAAAATTAAACAATTTTTGAACCAGTCATCTCATAAAATTCATAACAAATCATACGTGTTAGAGTTTATGCCCTAGAGGCCAATTATTTGATGTAATTGCTTAACATTTGATATTATTGTTGATTGAATAAATAAATGATTTTATTATGGTTTTAATTACTGCGTAATATAATTGTTAACATAATAAAATTCCTTAGAATAGTGATACAAATTATATAGTTTCAAGTATGTGACTTGAACATGAGATTATATAATTATAATTAGTATCATTGTTCTTAAATGTCCCTAGTCGAGTATCATTGTTGATGGGACAACAATGATGCATTGAGACTAGTATGTGGATTGACTGATGACCAAATCTCATTGGTCATAAATATATGAGATATTAAGTCAATGCATAGGTACATGTTAGAGAACAATGTACTGGACAGACCCACCATGAGAATTCTATATGGAGCATTATGCGAAGTGTCATTAGTAATTCTCATAGTGACAATGATGTAATGGTCCTCCGACCTGAAACCGCTATATTACTACACGAGAATTTATGTACTTTGATATCATCAAATGTCACCTTTAATAGGGTGGACTATAAAGGTGATTATTGGGTTCATTATGAATCGTGTGAGTAATATGAGTGATCTAGATGGAATTTAACCATCCTATATTTTATAGGTGATATCCATGGGCCTCTTGATTGAGTAGGACTATGAAATGCATGGCCATGCTCAAATAGTGATTTGTTTCATATAGTCTACTCATTGATCAAGAAAACTCAGATTAAATTATGAAGAGTATGACACATTCCATGACTCGAGTTTAATCTAGGATATTAAGGTTAAAAGGATTAAATTACATTGAAACATTGGTCACGAAAAGGTTGCATCGAATCATCGATCTTATTATTACTTGGGTAGCAGTGATGCATTACTAGATGCCGCTCACTGTTTATAACTTTATAATATGATTTTAAGGTTATTGCCAACGTAATAATAACCTATAGGGTCACACACAAAGAACGTAATTAAAAGGAAATTAATTTAAATTGTAAAGATTTAAATATGTCAATATGATTGATATAATTTTAAATTACGAATTTGAATTAATAGGATAATTTATATATATGCATATTAATTAAGTAAGACTTAATTAAGATATATATAAATTCGGATTTTAATAATATTAGGTTTTGATTAATTCCTCCTGACTGCTATATATATGATGTATATCAGACTTTAGGTTTTTACGTCAAAACAAAACCCTAGCCGCTCTTAGAGAGAGACTAGAGAAAACAGTTCCGAAATCCTCATCCTTGGTGGCTAGTACCGCGATTCCTTCTTCTGCAGATCGTAAGACGATTCGCGGAGCGTTCGTGTGGATACCGTAGAGACGCAGTCGGTTTGTATTGCGTTGGAGATTCGAGGCGCAGTCGATTTCAGACTCTCGTTTTCATATTCGGTATAATCTCTAAACCTCTTAATTAATTGATTTTTCGCATGGATCCTGTTATAGGGTTTCGGAAATTGCTTTAAAATTTTAATTTCCGCTGTGCGTTTCTGTGCCGAAACCCTACAGTGGTATCAGAGCTACTTGCGAAACGATTAATTTAGATTACGTGTTTTACTTGTATTCGATATATATGATATATGATGATGCATGTTTACCGATATGAAATTGAATATATGATATTCCGTTGTATGTATATTCTGGTAATATATATGATGATAATGTTAATCGTATCTTTAATCGATGGAATAACAATATAACTGTTCTAATCGGATTAGAAACATGAAGAATCGTTTTAATATGATTAATCGAAACTGGAAATATATGATAAATTCTGGGTGTACTGTTATTCGTTTTAATATGATTAAATCGAAACTGGTATTATATGATTTGTTATTATGGGTGTTTTGGTGGATTAAAATGTATGATTCTGAAACTGTTTCAGAGATTTTATGGAAAAAATCTGCAATACAGATTGTAGTTCGAAAATTTTTTCCAGGGGCGCTGCCCCCGACCCCGCTCGCTGACCGGTCAGCGAGACCACCCGCCGGCTGATCGGTCAGCCGGACCACCGCCAGGGGGGGAGACCCCCCCTTGGACCCCCCCGTCGTAGCGCACGATGGTCGTGTCCCCTATATGTTATATATTGTTTTCTTTAATTATATATAAATTGTTATGTGCTTATTGTGATATGCATGGTGCACAGTTATGGCCTTTTGACCCATAGGTTAGTGGTTTTTGGTTTTGAAATACGGCTTGCATGTCGTGCCTTTCTATAAATTCTGATGTAATATTCTTTTCTCATCTAAATCCCCTCGAATGTAACTCGAGGTTTCTTTATGTCATGTAATAATCTGTAATTGATGAAGATGTCAAGATGGAGAGGAGGCACATGCTTGAGGAAGATCCAAGGAGGCTATTTATTTTAAGATCTTTTACCACCTTAGATTGACCTTCAATCTTTCATTAGCTTGAAAAGATTGACAGTGGATTGGGCCATAACTGTGACACATTTATTTTGCACTTTATTTATGCTTGTATGCGATATGATATGATAAATAATGTGCATGCTTAATAAGATTAAAATTGGTGAGATCTAAATTAATCCCTCATTAAATTATTAAGTTTAAATCAGATGCCTTCCAATGAATAACACTCATCAAGACCTTGATCAATAGATGTAGGTTTGCCAAAGCAAAGTACCCTATTTATCTAGGTAAGATGCGATAGGATAATTGTGATATCCAAACTGTTAAAATCATTGGGGCCGACTTAACTAAGTTATCTCAATAGGATTGTGGACTTAGAGGCATAGAGTTTGGTAAGTACCATTAGATGGACTAAAAACAATTGTTGTTTACCAAACTATCCAGGAGTTATATATGATATAATTGACAAAGGATTGTCTACCTAAATAATTATGTTTTAAGAGATTAGCCAAAGCTAACTTAAGTCATAATGAAATATGGATCTTGGCTCACTAGAAAGATTTAATAGAAAATGCTTTCCGAATTAATGGTGAGGGCTATTAATTTGAATAAAATAGTGGGAGGTTGGACATGCTTTTGACATGCTTTTGACATGGTTTGTGAAGAATACTCAGGTTCTAAGTTAAAGGTTGGACTGCATGCTCACCTTAAGCAATTGTAATTTGTAAATGCAACATTGAGAATCTAAGGTGTCAATTTTGCTGTTGATATTTATCTCTTCTTATTTTTTCCATGAACTGGTCATTAATGTCGGGGGTAGCGATGTTAGTGGAATATATTCCATTATTTGTCTTCGAAATCTTTTATTTTCAACTGAGATTGCTATGGCTTTAATTGTGTATGCAGTATTATTTTAAGTTAGTGGTTTACTATAATCTGTTTCGATGTGGCGAGAATAATCCAATGAATTGGCTAAGCATGCAGTATTGAAGGGCACAAATGTGAGCCTATGATTTAACCTGCTTGTTCTTTGATATTGCAGCTGGATTCAGGGATGGTAAGTTTTGGATAATTAGTTGAAATTTTGGGTAGAAATTAGGTCTAGGATTTTGGTTTATAGCCGGTTGGGTTATGTTTCTATTATTTTTCCTGGGTTTCTCTATAAGTTGGATGATTTTTATTCAATTGTAGATCTCTCTCTCTCTTTCTTCTATTTCATGATTGTTTGAACATTTGCATAGAAGGTCCATATGAGGGTCTCAGAGGTTCTTATATTCTATTTCATGATTGTTTGAACATTTGTATAGAAGGCTAATTAAACTCTAAAAATTCTTGATATGGTGGTATCTCCATTTTTAGGTTTGCTTTTTTGGGAGCTGTATTCACTGCTATTTGATGTAAATTAAATGGATGATGGATAGTTAGAAAGCCTGGTTCATATGTAATCAATCTGCTATGAAGTCTTGTTTCGGCACTCGCTGTCTGTACATGCTGTTAGTTAATACTGATTACATGTCGTGCCAACCTGCTAGACTGAATCACTGGTGTTTTTACTGTATCGAATCAAGTAATATGCACCTCTCTACCTAATGCTAATCCTGCCGGAACTGTATTCTTTAATCATGGTGGAAAAATATATTAATTGAAAAAGTTGAAATATTAAAAGAAAACTAATTGAAAAGCTTTGTCACAAGGGTCCATAGCTCAGTGGTAGAGCATTTGACTGCAGATCAAGAGGTCACCGGTTCGAACCCGGTTGGGCCCTTTTTGTGAGTTTCTTTATTGTTTAAAGAATTAGAAGAAAAAGAACAAGACACCCCTTTATACTTTGTCCAATTAATTTTTAAAAATGGACTGAAAAACTATAATTCTTTTACTAAAGTTTTTCATCCATAAATAGATGTATTTGGATGAAAAATCAAATAACATAAACAAATATTTTACAAATTTTATTAACCCCCCACATTACAAACATCACAAAATAAAGTACATGGGTAAATTAATTACCTTTTCTTTTATAAATTTAATAATTTTATAAAAGAAAACTTTTACAAATTTTCATTCTTTTCTCTTCCGTAAACTAAAAAACATATCGATGAACTATGGCTTTAGGCTTGATTTAATATACTCAAATCAATAAATATTGAATTTTTGGAGTTAATTCAAAATATTTTTAAATTTAAATTTAATATAGTTTATTTATTGTTAAAGTATGTGATAAAATATAGAACCTATCATCACCTTTTTGAACTGTTTTTTGATATAATTAGGTTATAGGTATCTGAAAATAAAACTCCCACTGCACTAACCCACGTTCAAATTATTCCGAATAACTTCCACCACAATATGCACTTATTTCTTCTGTCCAACTCTAATTATTTTGCCTTCTCTCAAATTGAATTTGGCCGTGTTTAAATTATTTTATTTCTCAAAATAAAATATAATTTCTAATTATTAATTTTTTTTTGTCGATGCATAGTGCACGGTGTATCTCTTTCCTATATAAGCAAGTATAAATTAGCAGCTAAAAAGCAATAAAATAAACTTTCCGGTTCTGATTTTTGTCTCCGAGCTCTTTCCTTCTTCAACCTCTAAAACCTTGAAAATGGCGGGTGCTGCACTGGACATGACTTTGGACGATCTGATAAAGAGCAATACGAAGTCCGGCAGAGGCAGAGGCAGAGCTCGAGCCTCTGTACCCGGCCCTGCTCGCCGCTTTACAAACAATGCTTCTATTAGACCCGCGCCTTACTATGCCGCTAAGGTCAATTCCTCCACCTTTTTTCCGGTAGTTCAGATCAGGCGATGGTCATATAAGGTACTTTAATGTTGGCGTCCCTCAAGAGGACATCAAGGTAATTTCATTTCCAATTTTTCATTTCCAATTTTTAAACATGACTCTTGCCGTTTAGGTAATTTATGTCGGAATAGGAGGAGGAATTTATTTTGTGGAGGGGTTATAGAATGAGGAGAATATTAGTAAGTATATCTAGAACTTGAATAATTAACTTTGATTTCAATTTTTTGGCTTGTTACAAGTGAGGGTACATGACCTCTATTTATATTAGTTCATGGATCCATCTAGACACTTCATTAAATACTTCTAACTTCCTACTCCTTCATAGAACCTTCTCAAGACTAACCATCCTTTAGATATTTTTACAAGAACATTCTAGTAACTTAACATTCCTACTCAAATCTCCAATACTCTTAAAATTTAATTGCAACACTCCAAATCCGCTTTAGGCCCCAAGTGTTATATGATGCAAGCCCAAAGGCCCGTAAGGTGACTAAAATCCAATTGCTCAAAACAATTACAAAACCAAATAAATAATGTAACTATCAAAAATCTCAATAAAATAAGATTCTTTACACTACTATACAACAATTAGAAAGTAATTATAAAATTAGTACATCCACAAAATAATTATAAAAAGAGTGCAACACAATAAACGAATAGAAATTAGTGCATCCACAAAATGTAAAGGGTCCAAATAAACGGATAGAAATTAATGGCTCGCGAAAAGAGAAAGATATACTCCATATTGCACTCGTGCATGTAGAAGATAGCAGAAAAAAGTGTTTGACGAATCACCATCGAGGAGAGAAAAAGTGAAGCAGAAAACCAAATCCAAATAAATGGATGCTTAGGGCTGAAGTAGAAATTATGGCGACGAAGATGTTACGCATATCCAAAACCAAAGATCTCTCAAAAATTCTCATCTCGTAGTCGATAGAGCCTCCGCCTAGCAAAGAGAGCTCCGATCGGAGGAAGAAACAACGACAAACCATCAATTGTTTGTGCAGGAAGACGAGATGACCTCTTGGCTTCAGTATCCTCTCGACGACTCCTCATTCGACCGAGATTGAAATTTTTTTATGACTATTTGGTTACCCACAAAAACTAAAATGGTTACTTTTGTATGAAAGTTTGACTACCAACTGCACTATATTCAAAATAATTTTATTTTTAAAAGGTTATTTATAAGTAACCAGCAGCTACATAAATGAGAACTCTTGCATGGCATTTCGGATACCATCTGCACATGTTGAAGAAAACAAATCCAGGTAACATTTGAAAACTGTTCTTAATTTTTTTATAATTAATTGGTAACCTAATAAAACTGAATTAGTTACCTTTTTATAAAGGTTTGGCTACCAACTTATAAATAACCTTTTAAAAATAAAATTATTTTGAATATGAGGCAAATGATAGCCTAACCTTCATACAAAGGTAACCATTTTAGTTTTTGTGGGTAACTAAATAGTCATAAAAAAATAAACCTTCATACATTACAACTCACATAGTTTGTGAGCAGATAATACAGTGTATCAGCAACATATATGAGATAATTGGGAGCGTCTTCTTACATAGTTAGTGAGCAAACTGAAAGTTGAGCTTCTCTGCGATAATTTATTAGCTCCTGTAAATTTAAGGTTTGAAGATCACTCGCATACTATAATTGTCTGTAGATCTGTTATATATACGTGCATAAATGGATGTTCATCTCTGGTGGCCGGCGATCTTGAACTCGGATCTGTTATGCATATTTTTATAGTTATATATTAGGTGTATAAATGGATCTTGAACTCATATACGAGGTCTCCAAAAAATGTTGTCGGGAAAAATTCGACGACGGCAATGGCGAAGATAGATAGAAGGGTTGGGAGTTGAAGTCGCCATTGAGGGAGGAAGAGTTTTTAAAAAAATAAATCCGAAGCTTATTGATTTGAAGATACTCCGAAAGGGGTGGGCACTGGAGGTTTGAAAAAGCCATTTGGTCGAAGAAAGAAGGCCGCGTGAAATAATAGATACCAAATACACTAATTTTTTAAATAAAATAATGAAAATGTATTAATTTTATAAATATTTTCTGAATGTACTTTTGTAGTATTTTTTTCTAAAAATGTACTAAGAAGTATAAATAACCCAATCAAGTATTCATTGAATAAGCAAAAGTGTTGAACCTAAAACAATACCAATGAAGGTACTGCAACTCCTCTAAATCAAAGTCTAACAAAATCATACCATAATATTATACCAAAACTTAAATTAATCTTCTTATGTTTATCCTTGACTTGGCCCATGGCGTCTCAGCTCTCAAAACAAGGTAACATGTAATATTGTAAGCCAGAATTTTTATCCAATGGGGTTTAAATTTTGTCATGCTATAGATAATTTGGCGGGGGTTCGGGAGCGTAGCCTCCGAGCCATTTTTTTATATAATTTTGTATTTTTTGGCCAGTTGCATATATAAAACATGTATTTTGTTACAATATTATTAATATAACAAGTAATAATATTATATATATATATATATATATGTGTATATATATATATATATATATATATATATATATATATATATATATATATATCCCTTATTGACCCCTAATACGCCTTTCTAATCACAAATTTGTTAATAAATATTTAAATTTCTTATGTTATAAAAATTGTTAGAGTTTATGCCCTAGAGGCCAATTATTTGATGTAATTGCTTAACATTTGATATTATTGTTGATTGAATAAATAAATGATTTTATTATGGTTTTAATTACTGCGTAATATAATTGTTAACATAATAAAATTCCTTAGAATAGTGATACAAATTATATAGTTTCAAGTATGTGACTTGAACATGAGATTATATAATTATAATTAGTATCATTGTTCTTAAATGTCCCTAGTCGAGTATCATTGTTGATGGGACAACAATGATGCATTGAGACTAGTATGTGGATTGACTGATGACCAAATCTCATTGGTCATAAATATATGAGATATTAAGTCAATGCATAGGTACATGTTAGAGAACAATGTACTGGACAGACCCACCATGAGAATTCTATATGGAGCATTATGCGAAGTGTCATTAGTAATTCTCATAGTGACAATGATGTAATGGTCCTCCGACCTGAAACCGCTATATTACTACACGAGAATTTATGTACTTTGATATCATCAAATGTCACCTTTAATAGGGTGGACTATAAAGGTGATTATTGGGTTCATTATGAATCGTGTGAGTAATATGAGTGATCTAGATGGAATTTAACCATCCTATATTTTATAGGTGATATCCATGGGCCTCTTGATTGAGTAGGACTATGAAATGCATGGCCATGCTCAAATAGTGATTTGTTTCATATAGTCTACTCATTGATCAAGAAAACTCAGATTAAATTATGAAGAGTATGACACATTCCATGACTCGAGTTTAATCTAGGATATTAAGGTTAAAAGGATTAAATTACATTGAAACATTGGTCACGAAAAGGTTGCATCGAATCATCGATCTTATTATTACTTGGGTAGCAGTGATGCATTACTAGATGCCGCTCACTGTTTATAACTTTATAATATGATTTTAAGGTTATTGCCAACGTAATAATAACCTATAGGGTCACACACAAAGAACGTAATTAAAAGGAAATTAATTTAAATTGTAAAGATTTAAATATGTCAATATGATTGATATAATTTTAAATTACGAATTTGAATTAATAGGATAATTTATATATATGCATATTAATTAAGTAAGACTTAATTAAGATATATATAAATTCGGATTTTAATAATATTAGGTTTTGATTAATTCCTCCTGACTGCTATATATATGATGTATATCAGACTTTAGGTTTTTACGTCAAAACAAAACCCTAGCCGCTCTTAGAGAGAGACTAGAGAAAACAGTTCCGAAATCCTCATCCTTGGTGGCTAGTACCGCGATTCCTTCTTCTGCAGATCGTAAGACGATTCGCGGAGCGTTCGTGTGGATACCGTAGAGACGCAGTCGGTTTGTATTGCGTTGGAGATTCGAGGCGCAGTCGATTTCAGACTCTCGTTTTCATATTCGGTATAATCTCTAAACCTCTTAATTAATTGATTTTTCGCATGGATCCTGTTATAGGGTTTCGGAAATTGCTTTAAAATTTTAATTTCCGCTGTGCGTTTCTGTGCCGAAACCCTACAGTGGTATCAGAGCTACTTGCGAAACGATTAATTTAGATTACGTGTTTTACTTGTATTCGATATATATGATATATGATGATGCATGTTTACCGATATGAAATTGAATATATGATATTCCGTTGTATGTATATTCTGGTAATATATATGATGATAATGTTAATCGTATCTTTAATCGATGGAATAACAATATAACTGTTCTAATCGGATTAGAAACATGAAGAATCGTTTTAATATGATTAATCGAAACTGGAAATATATGATAAATTCTGGGTGTACTGTTATTCGTTTTAATATGATTAAATCGAAACTGGTATTATATGATTTGTTATTATGGGTGTTTTGGTGGATTAAAATGTATGATTCTGAAACTGTTTCAGAGATTTTATGGAAAAAATCTGCAATACAGATTGTAGTTCGAAAATTTTTTCCAGGGGCGCTGCCCCCGACCCCGCTCGCTGACCGGTCAGCGAGACCACCCGCCGGCTGATCGGTCAGCCGGACCACCGCCAGGGGGGGAGACCCCCCCTTGGACCCCCCCGTCGTAGCGCACGATGGTCGTGTCCCCTATATGTTATATATTGTTTTCTTTAATTATATATAAATTGTTATGTGCTTATTGTGATATGCATGGTGCACAGTTATGGCCTTTTGACCCATAGGTTAGTGGTTTTTGGTTTTGAAATACGGCTTGCATGTCGTGCCTTTCTATAAATTCTGATGTAATATTCTTTTCTCATCTAAATCCCCTCGAATGTAACTCGAGGTTTCTTTATGTCATGTAATAATCTGTAATTGATGAAGATGTCAAGATGGAGAGGAGGCACATGCTTGAGGAAGATCCAAGGAGGCTATTTATTTTAAGATCTTTTACCACCTTAGATTGACCTTCAATCTTTCATTAGCTTGAAAAGATTGACAGTGGATTGGGCCATAACTGTGACACATTTATTTTGCACTTTATTTATGCTTGTATGCGATATGATATGATAAATAATGTGCATGCTTAATAAGATTAAAATTGGTGAGATCTAAATTAATCCCTCATTAAATTATTAAGTTTAAATCAGATGCCTTCCAATGAATAACACTCATCAAGACCTTGATCAATAGATGTAGGTTTGCCAAAGCAAAGTACCCTATTTATCTAGGTAAGATGCGATAGGATAATTGTGATATCCAAACTGTTAAAATCATTGGGGCCGACTTAACTAAGTTATCTCAATAGGATTGTGGACTTAGAGGCATAGAGTTTGGTAAGTACCATTAGATGGACTAAAAACAATTGTTGTTTACCAAACTATCCAGGAGTTATATATGATATAATTGACAAAGGATTGTCTACCTAAATAATTATGTTTTAAGAGATTAGCCAAAGCTAACTTAAGTCATAATGAAATATGGATCTTGGCTCACTAGAAAGATTTAATAGAAAATGCTTTCCGAATTAATGGTGAGGGCTATTAATTTGAATAAAATAGTGGGAGGTATATTTTGAATGTACTATTATCAATTACATAATATCAACTCTGCAATTTGACTTATTATTTTGGCACTTATAAATTGTAGATATCAATGGCAAACAACAACAACAACACAAGTAGTCTTTCACTACGATCAGTCCTTGAGAAGGACAAGCTGAGTGGGATTAATTTCCTTGACTGGCACAGGAACTTGAGGATTGTCCTTAAACAAGAGCGTAAGCTATATGTCCTTGATGGGCCCATTCCTGCAGCACCGGCTGTCACTGCACCACGTGCGGAGCATAATGCTTACAAGAAGCATCAAGATGATGCTCTGGACGTGAGTTGTCTCATGCTAGCAACCATGAACGCTGAGCTTCAGAAGCAACATGAGTTAATGGATGCTTATGAGATGATCGAGCATCTCAAGAAATTGTTCGAAGGGCATGCTCGACAGGAGAGGTATGATACAAGCAAAGCGTTGTATCACTGCAAGATGGGTGAACGTGATCCAGTTGGTCCACATGTGCTGAAAATGATTGGGTATATTGAGTACCTGGATAGGTTGGGTTTTCCAATCACTCCGGAAGCCCAAACTGATCTTGTTTTACAATCTTTGAACAGCAGCTACTCTCAATTTGTTATGAACTATCTTATGAATGAAATTGAGAAACCCCTTACTGAGTTGTTGAGCATGTTAAGAACTGCCGAGAACAACATGAAAAAGGCAGGACCCGCTCCCATAATGATGGTGCAAAAGGGGAATGCTAAGGGAAATTGGAAAGGCAAAAAGAAGATAGGATCTAAGTCTGTTGCCAAACCCAATTCCAAAACCAAACAGGCTTTAAAACCTAAAGGTGGGGTGGCTAAAGAAGGTGAATGTCACTTCTGTGGAAAACCTGGACACTGGAAAAGGAACTGTCATGCTTATTTGGAAGAAGTGAAGAAAAGAAAAGGAAGTACGACTTCTGATTCAGGTATATATGTTATAGAAGTCAATTTGTCTACTTCTACATCATGGGTATTGGATACTGGATGTGGTTCTCACATTTGTGTTAATGTGCAGGGACTCCGAAGGAGTAGGACTTTGGCGAAAGGAGAGGTTGACCTACGAGTTGGGAATGGAGCAAAAGTTGCTGCACTGGCCGTAGGAACTTATCATTTATCTTTGCCCACTGGGCTAGTTTTAGAATTAGAAGATTGTTATTTTGTGCCTGCTATAAACAAAAATATTATTTCTGTTTCTTGTTTGGACAAGAAAGGGTTTTCATTTATAATTAAGAACAATGGTTGTTCGTTTTACTTAAATGATATTTGCTATGGTGTTGCACAATTATTTAACGGTCTTTATATTCTTGATTTAGAAATGCCTATCTATAACATAAACACAAAACGATTTAAATCAAATGATTCAAATCCGACATATCTCTGGCACTGTCGTTTGGGCCATATAAATGAGAAACGCATATCAAAACTCCATAAAGATGGATTTTTGGATTCATTTGATTTTGAATCATATGAAAAATGCGAATCTTGTTTATTAGGCAAGATGACTAAAGCCCCTTTCACTGGACACAGTGAACGGGCTAGCGATATATTGGGACTTATACATAGTGATGTATGTGGACCCATGAGTTCGTTAGCAAGAGGTAGGTTTTATTACTTCATTACATTTACTGACGACTTCAGTAGATATGGATATGTGTATCTAATGAGACACAAATCCGAATCCTTTGAAAAGTTTAAGGAATTCAAGAATGAAGTTCAAAACCAATTTGGCAAAAGCATAAAAGCCCTTCGATCCGATCGAGGAGGTGAATACTTAAGCCAAGACTTTGATGACCTTCTAAAGGAGTGTGGTATTATATCACAGCTCACTCCACCTGGAACACCACAATGGAATGGTGTGTCTGAGAGGAGGAATCGAACCTTGTTGGACATGGTACGATCAATGATGAGTCATGCAGATCTTCCAATAAGCTTCTGGGGTCATGCCCTAGAGACAGCTGCATTCACACTTAACCGTGTTCCTACAAAGACGGTTCAGAAGACACCATATGAGATGTGGACTGGGAAACGTCCTAGTATGTCGTTCATGAAGATTTGGGGATGCGAGGCGTTTGTAAAACGTCTAGATTCTGATAAGCTCGGACCCAAATCTGACAAATGTAATTTTGTGGGATACCCAAAAGAAACAAAAGGGTATTATTTCTACAAACCTTCTGAGAATAAAGTGTTTGTTGCTCGAACTGGTATTTTTCTAGAAAGAGAATTTGTCTCTAAAGGAAACAGTGGGAGGAAAGTAGAACTCGAAGAAATTCGAGAACCACAAAATATCATTGAACCTGAGTTGGAACGTGAGCAGGAACCACAAGAAATTGTGGAAAGTGAACCTGCTCAAATTACACAAGGAATTCGTAGATCTGGTAGGACACGCCAAGAGCCTGAGAGATATTATGGATATCTTGTGACTCAAAACGGTGATGTGATGCTCATAGATCAGGATGAGCCTACTTCCTACCAAGAAGCTATGAATGGACCAGATTCTGAGAGATGGCTTGAAGCCATGAGATCTGAAATGGATTCCATGTATACTAACCAAGTATGGACCTTGGTTGATCCACCCGAAGGGGTAAAACCAATCGGGTGCAAGTGGGTTTTCAAGAAGAAAACCGACATGGATGGTAATGTACAAACCTATAAAGGCCGACTGGTAGCAAAAGGTTTCAAACAAATTCAAGGTGTTGACTATGATGAAACATTTTCTCCAGTGGCAATGGTTAAATCCATCAGGATCTTACTTGCTATTGCAGCTTTTTATGATTACGAAATCTGGCAGATGGATGTCAAAACTGCTTTCCTTAACGGAAATCTACTTGAGGATGTGTATATGACACAACCTGAGGGTTTTGTCATTCCAAAGGATGCTGGAAAGGTATGTAAGCTGCAGCGATCCATTTATGGATTAAAGCAAGCCTCTCGGAGTTGGAATCTTCGATTTGATGAAGCAGTCAAAGAATTTGGCTTTATTAAAAATGAAGATGAACCTTGTGTATATAAGAAGGTTAGTGGGAGTCACATTGTATTCCTAGTATTATATGTTGATGACATATTAATTATTGGGAATGACATTCCTTCCTTACAGGCTGTAAAAACATGGTTAGGAAAATGTTTCTCCATGAAAGATTTGGGCGATGCTGCCTATATTTTAGGTATCAAAATCTATAGAGATAGATCGAGAAAAATGCTCGGCCTAAGTCAAAGTACATATATTGATAAAGTGTTGAAACGGTTCAACATGCAAGAGGCGAAAAGAGGAAATTTACCCGTGACTCATGGTATAAAGATCTCTAAGGCCCAATGTCCTAAATCACAAGATGATGAGGAGCGTATGAGAAAGATCCCTTATGCTTCGGCAATTGGATCTATCATGTATGCAATGATATGTACTCGTCCGGATGTCTCGTATGCTTTGAGCATGACGAGCAGATACCAGTCGAATCCAGGTGAAGGTCACTGGACAGCAGTCAAGAATATCCTCAAGTACCTGAAAAGGACTAAGGATTCATTCTTGGTATATGGATGTGAAGACGAACTGGCAGTAAAGGGTTACACAGATGCTAGTTTCCAAACTGACAATGATGACTATAAGTCTCAGTCAGGTTTTGTGTTTTGCCTTAATGGTGGTGCTGTTAGCTGGAAAAGTTCAAAGCAAGAGACAGTCGCTGATTCTACAACAGAGGCTGAGTATATTGCTGCTTCTAGTGCAGCCAAGGAGGCTGTATGGATTAAAAAGTTCATCACTGAACTTGGTGTTGTTCCAACCATTGTTGATCCGGTTGCTCTATACTGTGATAATAATGGAGCCATTGCACAGGCTAAGGAACCCAGATCTCACCAACGATCCAAGCATATACTTAGGCGGTACCATCTCATCCGTGAAATCATTGACAGAGGAGATGTACATATAGGAAGAGTGCCAACAGATGATAATGTTGCAGATCCACTGACCAAGGCTTTGTCGCAGCAGAAGCACGACGGTCACATTAGTTCCATGGGTATTAGATACATGAGTGATTGGCTCTAGTGCAAGTGGGAGACTGTTAGAGTTTATGCCCTAGAGGCCAATTATTTGATGTAATTGCTTAACATTTGATATTATTGTTGATTGAATAAATAAATGATTTTATTATGGTTTTAATTACTGCGTAATATAATTGTTAACATAATAAAATTCCTTAGAATAGTGATACAAATTATATAGTTTCAAGTATGTGACTTGAACATGAGATTATATAATTATAATTAGTATCATTGTTCTTAAATGTCCCTAGTCGAGTATCATTGTTGATGGGACAACAATGATGCATTGAGACTAGTATGTGGATTGACTGATGACCAAATCTCATTGGTCATAAATATATGAGATATTAAGTCAATGCATAGGTACATGTTAGAGAACAATGTACTGGACAGACCCACCATGAGAATTCTATATGGAGCATTATGCGAAGTGTCATTAGTAATTCTCATAGTGACAATGATGTAATGGTCCTCCGACCTGAAACCGCTATATTACTACACGAGAATTTATGTACTTTGATATCATCAAATGTCACCTTTAATAGGGTGGACTATAAAGGTGATTATTGGGTTCATTATGAATCGTGTGAGTAATATGAGTGATCTAGATGGAATTTAACCATCCTATATTTTATAGGTGATATCCATGGGCCTCTTGATTGAGTAGGACTATGAAATGCATGGCCATGCTCAAATAGTGATTTGTTTCATATAGTCTACTCATTGATCAAGAAAACTCAGATTAAATTATGAAGAGTATGACACATTCCATGACTCGAGTTTAATCTAGGATATTAAGGTTAAAAGGATTAAATTACATTGAAACATTGGTCACGAAAAGGTTGCATCGAATCATCGATCTTATTATTACTTGGGTAGCAGTGATGCATTACTAGATGCCGCTCACTGTTTATAACTTTATAATATGATTTTAAGGTTATTGCCAACGTAATAATAACCTATAGAGTCACACACAAAGAACGTAATTAAAAGGAAATTAATTTAAATTGTAAAGATTTAAATATGTCAATATGATTGATATAATTTTAAATTACGAATTTGAATTAATAGGATAATTTATATATATGCATATTAATTAAGTAAGACTTAATTAAGATATATATAAATTCGGATTTTAATAATATTAGGTTTTGATTAATTCCTCCTGACTGCTATATATATGATGTATATCAGACTTTAGGTTTTTACGTCAAAACAAAACCCTAGCCGCTCTTAGAGAGAGACTAGAGAAAACAGTTCCGAAATCCTCATCCTTGGTGGCTAGTACCGCGATTCCTTCTTCTGCAGATCGTAAGACGATTCGCGGAGCGTTCGTGTGGATACCGTAGAGACGCAGTCGGTTTGTATTGCGTTGGAGATTCGAGGCGCAGTCGATTTCAGACTCTCGTTTTCATATTCGGTATAATCTCTAAACCTCTTAATTAATTGATTTTTCGCATGGATCCTGTTATAGGGTTTCGGAAATTGCTTTAAAATTTTAATTTCCGCTGTGCGTTTCTGTGCCGAAACCCTACAATACGTTCATTTTTAACGGTTCTAAATTTATGGACATATACTCAACTTATATATGTATAACATATCCAAATATTATCACGATCTAACGGTCGGATTAAAAATTATAACCCTCGCAAAATATCTCAAAAACTCTAATTTGATTTTTAATACCTTCGTTCCGATAAAAATACAGATAAAACACCTCAACATTAACTCCTTCATTTTTAACCACAAAAATATATCCCTCATTTATATCCACATAAAATAAATATTTCCTTATCATATGAATCAATAATTAATTATTTACAGATAATATTACAGAATCACATTTATGACAACCAGGCCGTTATCAGGAAAGAGGGGGCTTTCCAATAAGAATTTTTCCTTACTGGCGCGCAATTAGGTGACCAAACCTCTCCTTAGACAGAACTTTTTAGACATTATCAATAATGTTATCTAATAATATTATTCAAATAATATGAATTATTGATCTGATAATCGAAAATACTGTGCAGCAATAATTATTGAAGCAACAATAATATAAAATATCAACGCAACAATTATTGAATCAATAAAATAAAATATTGAACAGTAATTACTGTGACAATTATTCAGTAGTGCCTTCTTACGTAAGAATTAATAATTGAAAAAAAATATTGTACAATACCGTGTGCTACTGTGTAACTACGCGTATTACTGTATTTTAACCACCAGGTATTCCAACAGTGTTAACGGTAACAACTACGCCGTTATTTATAAAAATTCAATTTTGTCGTTATCTTCATCCGACCGTTTTCAGTTATGGGGCCCACAAATAGTTGTGTCGTCGTACGAATATTCCCCGACAGAAAAAATATTCTACGACCAACGAATATTCTCCGACAACAATGATTATTTTATAACCACTTATTTATTTTGAAAAATTTTTATATTTCACCCATAACTTTAACTTTTTATCAATTTAACCATTTACTGAATTGTAATTATAAGAAAAATTGAATACTTTTATTTTATAAAATTCGTGGTCTTACACCACCCACCCTCCACCCTCACCCCCACCTAAAAAAAATAATATTATGTGATTATATATATACACCCCTTACCCCCAACCACCCCTCCCACACCCCACCCAAAAATTTAATATTATGTGATTATGTATACACCCCTTATGTAAGACCCCGAATTTTATGAAATGATTGTATTCAATTTTCTTATAATTATTATTCTATTTAATGATTAAATTGATAAATGGTTAAAGTTAAGGGTGATATGTGAAAATTTTCAAAGTAAGCAAGTTGATATAGAATACTCGTTTGGTCGGGGAATATTCGTTTGGTTATGGAATATTATTTTTGTCGGAAAATATCTGTACGACGACACCATCGTTAGTGGACCCCACAACGGAATAACTGTCGGAGTTAGAAAACGACAGAAATATTTTTCTATAAAAATAACGGCGAAAGTTTTACCGTTAAACTGTTGAAATACCCGGTGATAAAAGTACAGTAATACGTGCGGTTGCATAGTAGCACACGGTATTGATTATTGATGCTTACGAAGCCACTCAGTTTATTTAATTATTGCTACAGTAGTTGCTACATAATATTACTAAATCAATAATTGAGACGACAAAGTTATTCATATTATTATTTGCAATACTGACAATGTCCAGAAAGTTCTGTCGAGGAGAGGTTTGGTCACCTAATTGCTCGCTAATAGGGAGAAATTCTTATCGGAAAGCACGCCCCCTCTTTCCTGAGAATGATCTGGTTGTTAAATATTATGAGTTATAATATTAATGATGAATAATTGTTAATAGATTAAAAATGTGTTTATTAAAGATAAGTGATTTATGGTAAATATTTATTCAATTTTTAATATAAATAGAAGGGTTTGTTATGACGTATTTGCTATAAGTTTGACTTATTATTCCATGACGAGATATGCTAATTTTTCAGACCGTTAGTTGAAGATATAATAGTAAATCAATATGTACCGCTGGTGAAAAGTTATAATAGTAAATCAATATGGATCGCTGGTTTAAAGTTTTAATAGTAAATTAGTATGGACCGTTGCTTTAAGTTTTAATAGTAAATTAATATGGATCGTCCGTTTAAAAGTGAATTAATCTAGGCCGTTCATGAATTAGTTACTATTCAGTCCTTTTTCCTATAAATAGAAGCTCATTCCTTCATTATTTCTTACGAATTCACTGAAATTCTAGAGAGAGAAACTATAGAGAGCAAGAAGATGAGTATTCTGCTACTACTCTACTTCAGTATTCAATCTTCTACTAAGGTAAGGGGTGTTATTTATTTCATATTCGCTTACGATATTATTTTTCGTATTTGTAAGGAATATTATCTTCGTTCACTATTCGTAAGGGATATTATTTGTTGTATTCGTAAGGGGGTATTATTTTTTTTGTATTCATGAAGAGAGTTATTTTCTTTCAATACTTATAAGGGTTGTTTTTTCATTCTTTATTATCCTGTTGGAATAATATGTCTACGCGGACTACCGCAAGCATAGTGAAATCTTTTCGTTATTCCATTCTTTATTATTCTGTTGGAATAACATGTCTACGCGGATTACCATATGTATGGTGAAATTCTTTTGTTATTTCATTCTTTATTATTCTGTGGGAATAACATGTCTATACGGACTACTGCATGTCTGGTGAATAACCTTTCGTATTCAATTGTTATTAAATTGTGGAAATGATCTGTCTACGCGGACTACCGCATGACAGTAAAAATCCATTTGCAGTTTCGTATATTATTTCTTTTCATCTAAACTTACCGTGGTCAGTATTGCTTCTATAATTCCTGAAATTAGTGAAATATCTTTGAGTTTTGCGCTTCATTTAATATTGTTTTATTGAAATATTGATCTGAACCTTCTTATTAAATATCAATATTTTCACCCGAATTACTATTCACTCGAATATTATTCACCCGAGGATTCGGGATACTTTTCATATCGAGTTACTATTTACGGGTTACTATTCACTCGGGTACTAATCACTTGGGTATTCGAGATATTTTTCATGTCGGGTTACTATTTACGGGGTACTATTCTCGAAATACTATTCACGGGGTACTATACACGACAAAAATTGATTTCTTTTTTGTCCAAGATTATTTTTGATATATGAATATTATTCTTAAATTTTACTCCACAAATCAGTATCATGTTGACAATTTGGATATTTTAAAACTCTAGATAAATTTAAAATCTTTAATATTTATCCTTGATCTCGTTTGATTAAATTCTTATATCATTGTCATCATCCTCATGCTTATATTGTGATAAAAATCATCTGTGACTTACGTGCATAGATGTACTATTGATTGATATGATTATGACTAGGGATTATTCGCTATAATCATGACCGTAATGTTACATGATATGACAAAAGTCATCATTAACCCGTAATGCATTGATGGACAGTTGTTGATTTGATCATGACCATTGATCGATGATTACATGAATATCCTTGGCCCGTAGTGCAGTGATAATTCAATGATGTTGTTTATTTATTAAGCTGAGTCTCAGCGATAAAGTTGATGAAAAACTTTTTAAATCATAGAAGATAGTAGATATCATGCTCTACTTGACTCTTCTAATGGATTGCTTGTTCCGCTGCAGTTAAACTTGATGTTTATTGTATTTTATCAGTTTAACACTGTTGAAGGCTAACGATAAATTATTCTGCATTATCTTAGTCATAATATTTCTTACTGGGCTAGTTGAGCTCACCCTTTTGCTTTCATTGTTCTCTTCAGAAAATGAGAATATAGCTGGGACTAGTCAGGAAACAGAGTGATGGTCCGAGATAGTGCATTAGTAGTCCTCACTATTCTGTGAAATAGTGTGATGATCAATGTAATGAGAACTTTATTTGAGTTTGATGAATACTGCCTATGAGACAATATTCATGTAAAAACTCTAAGCTACGCTGTTGTCGTATAGTATAAAAGAAGTTTGTATTTGATTTATATACCATGTATTTGGCGACTCAGAATGGGTAATGTATACCTATTTTGGGGTCGTTAAACCTTACCCCGCACCCCACCACCCAACCCCACCCCACCCCACCCCACCAAAAAAAAAAATATTATGTGATTATATATACACCCCTTACCCCCACTCATCCACCCACCCACCCAACCAAAAAAAATACTATTATATGATTATGTATACACCCCTTACCCTACACCCCTTACCCCCCATCCCCACCCCCACCCCCACCCCCACCCTCACCCCCACCCCCACAAAAAAAAATAATATTATGTGATTTTGTATACACCCCTTATCCCCCACCCCATCCCACCAGCCAACCCCACCCCTGCCCGCCCACTCACCCACCCCACCCCACCCCACCCCACTCCACTCAAAAAAAATAATATTATGTAATTATGTATACACCTCTTACCCCCACTCCACTCCCACCCCCACCCACACCCACACCCACACCCACACCCACACCCACATCCACACCTAAAAAAATAATATTATATGATTATGTATACACTTCTTACCACCCCCACCCTCACCCCCACTCTAAAAAAATAATATTATGTGATTATGTATACACTGTTAGGGTATGAGTTACACGACTGCATGAGAAAAGTCATCTTTAGGCGAAAAAAAAATTTTAAAAAAAAACAAAAAGTGAACGAAAAATAATGCATTCAATGGAAGAGTATTATTTTCCATCAATTTTGTGTGTCCAAGACTCCAAGATTGTAAGCACATAACGTAATTCTTTCACGTATATGACTATGAATTGGTGGGTCTCAACTATTAATAAATTGAACTTTATTATCTTTTTTTAGTAAGAATTATTACTCCTCCCTTATGAAGAAATTTATTTAGACACTTCCATTAAAATTTACAATTAATATGAATTTATTAAATGTTAGTATAACAATTAAAATTATTGTAAAATACCCTTTGTTCTACAAAAAAAAATCTCATTTGCAAAATTTATAAATTTCAGAGTATATTTGTTCTCATGTTTCTCTCTAAATATAATGAGTTTAGTTAATTATATTAGTGGTGGCAGAAGGGGGGAAATGCGTTACTAATTAGCTAAAAAGACAAAAAGAAATATTGTCATTTTGTATTATTCATTAATAAAAAAAAAATATGAACTTTTTTGTGAAATAGTGTGGATATTAATTTTCCAATTTTTTTTCCTTCGTAACGTAAATAAAATCATATTGTTCAGATTTTTACAAATTGGTTTCAAAATATCATGATATATAATAACTTATTTGATAAACACGGCTTGAATTTTCTATAAATAAGAACAGTAGTCTAGCTCTTATATAAATCTCATGACTAAATATTTAAAATTTACGATTACACTGATAAATAAATTAAATATGACTATGTTTCTCAAACAAATCAAAGAATAAATATCTTCACTTCCTAAAGAATAACAAGGTCCAAACATCAAACGCTAGTAACATATATGTACAAATGGGTTACCATCCTAATTTTAAATCAATCTCGTATGGCATCAAATTCAAATCCAAACACAAAACTCGTTTGCTGCTATTACACCTCTTCAAAAATGGAACTGCCGTCTTCTTTTTAGCCTTAATAGAACTTTCCATGGCTGCACGGTGACGCCTCATGTGTCCCCCGAGAGCTTGGCCTAGCGCAAACTCAACCCCACATATTGAGCACTCGTGTTTCTTTGGCACCACCGGCAAATGAATTAGAAGGTCACCGCCAATTAATTTAGGCTTTTTGTGACTTGCCCGGTGGCCGCCGAGCGCTTGGAACTACGGAAATTGTCGGTTACACGTCTTGCACACGAAGACACGGCCGCCAGCAGCCGGAGATGTTGTGGGGGTAGTCTTGCCGATCTGAGAGAGGAGCATCAAGCAGTTGGCCATGGCCATTGCCTCAACCTCTCTATCATCTTCTCTACTTCTCTTCATGCTCATGTTTATGTCAAGAGAAAAATATGTTTTTTTAGTGTATGGTTTTGTGTAAATATTGAAGGAAATTCAATAAGTTGGAAGTTTTGAGTGAGTATAATGTTGAGTTTGTGTTTGATATTTATAAGGTAGGAGTTGGAATACTAGTTAGGTGACTAGTACAATATTGTTGAATTGTCTTGTTTCTTGGTGGCTAAGAAATACTTCTATACAAGAGACATAAATGGATCGGATTAGTTGTGGTATTACACTTATTAGGAGTATATATATTGGTATTAGTGGGGAGTGATTTGTCGAAGTATAGCCGTCACGTCACGTAGATGTGGCCATTTTGTGAGCGCGTAGGATGGTTTCACTTGCCAAGAACCTTCCCAATCTACACTTATTTAGTACCATCAACATATATTTTTCGTTCTTTAATTTCTTTTTATTTTTTTCACAACATTATCTTGAAGAATAAAATTCTAAACTGATATATACCAAGGTGTATCTTACAAGATGTTTAATTTATTTATTTATTTACTTAATTAGAAAATGGAGATGATGGAACCTTAAAAATGGAGCATACGAACCAAACATTAATTGAAAAAATGGAATGAGTTGTTTGTAATCTAGTAAAAATAATTATAAAATATTTAATTTTTTTAAAGTATTGTAAAACTCACCCCCCTCCATCTCCTCTAAGTAGCTCCTCATATAATTATACGGGGTCTGTGTTATAAATTAATGAAACCACCAGTCCAATTGAGAGATACAAATTAAAATAAGGGTTCTTTACACTACTATACAATAATTAGAAAATAATTACAAGATTAGTACATTCACAAAATAATTATAAAAAGAGTGCAACACAATAATAATATTTCAAACTCTTCCCAGTTCTTTCGCTATAATTGACTGAACGAAATCATATTACATATCATCATCACCTACTACTACTACTATTTATCTATCACTCTCTTCTACCTCTTTTTCTATCTCTACAATTTACAGAGCACCAACAACAATGACTTCACATACCATCATCACCTACTACTACTACTACTACTAATTCTCTACCATTCTCTTCTATCTTTGTTTCTTTTTCTATAATTTACAAAGCAGCAATAACAATGATAATGGCGATTTCAGTGGACAATCTCTTTGGAGAGAGAAAGTACTCCTTCACTTTCTCTCTCTTCATTCTACTCATAATATTCTTATTCTCTTTCATTTTCTTCTTCGATTCCCAGTCCTCCTCTCAATTTTACCTCCGATCTCACTACTACACAACCACCCGTCTCTTTATCTTCTCTGCCGCCGACTTCCGCCGATTGGTAATCCAATAAAACTGAATTGGTTACCTTAGTATAAATGTTTGGCTACCAATTGCACTATGAAAAAAATGTTCCGACGACGACCATTGCATAATCCAATAAAACTGTTTATGATTGTACATGTTGAAGAAAATAAATTCAGGTAACACTTGAAAACTGTTCTTACCTTTTTTATAATTAATTGGTAACCCAACAAAATTGAATTGGTTACCTTTGTATGAAAGTTTGGCTACCAACTGCACTATGACGGAGCGGACAGCGACAGTGGCAACGCCGGCAGGACTACAGTAGACGAGTTGCATGACCAACTCGGTCTTGAAGGGATTTCATGGCTTGAATTGGAGGAAGGAAAGTGAGCACCAGTTGGGGGGTTTTGGAGGAGGGGTTCACAAGGAGGAGGGATGTTGGTGAGGAGCTATAGAGGAATGGAGAGCTGAGCTTGTGGGATTTGAATTGGGATAAAAGGAGTTACAACGTACATATAGGTGAAGTGAGAGACATTTGTGTTGGATGAATAAGAGAGATCCAGTTGGGGAAGGAAAAGTGAAAGATGAGATCGTGTTCTTCTCAATTGCAGCAGAGTTGCGGGGAGAGTAATGAATAGAAACACTAATTTTGTAAATAAAATATTGAAAATATATTAATTCAGTAAATATTTTCTGGATGCACATTTGTTGTAATTTTTTTTTAAAAATAAACTAGAAAGTGTAAATATCCCTTCAAACAAACACATTTTAATTTTTAGTACTCGTATATTCTAGTAGCTCAAACAAGCACTATATATATTGATTATATTAATATTTCACTAAGAAAATATACACTATATATAGTTTAATCAATAACTCTCATAGAAAATTAATAGTTTAATATATAGTTATCTTGTCAAACTATTACTGAATATTGAACATATACACTCTACATATTTACATTTCAATAACATAAATAATATATGCATGCATATGGAGATGATTTTTCTGTTTTAAATATGAAAGAATCTGTTGAGAAATCAGATTCACACAAATATACTAAGATAAATATAAATACACTACTGTATGAGATATAAAATAATAACACATGAATATGGAGATAAATTATTACCATGATTAGATGTATATTTTAAGTTCAAACCACTTATTTTTTTATGATATTTGATCTTATGAGTTACAAAGACGTTTGGTAGTTAAAATAAGTTGATGTCATTTAAATAATGAGTTGTATTATTTTTTTTATTTTGATTTATTTTTATTTGAGTTTATCCGAAAATAGATTTAAAGCTTGTGATCCCATATGAGCAGACCTTGAACAACATATTATAAGCCTAAATAGGCTGAGCCCTTGCAAGCCCGAGTTCAATAATATTTGAATGGGCTGAGCTTAGACGTCAGTCTTGAGCCCGACTCACTTAACCTAATTGACAGTATAAAGTCTTATACATGCATAACTAATCAAGTATGTCGTGTACAAGCAGCACATGTTATGTTGGGATTATATTAATGAAGATTAGTGAAGGAATATTAAATATAGAAAGGAATGAAATAATTTAATAATTGAATAATTTGTTTCATTAATAAATGAAATAATTTATTTCATACCTCCTATAAAGAATGAAATTCATAAATTTGGCAAGAATAAGATAGTTCATTCTATTCCAATAGAACAATGACAAATTTTTTTCAATTTATATGAATGAGTCACTATATTCTTACCCTGAATCCAACAATCCAAAATAGCATTACAACTTTTGAGGGAGAAAAGAATATTTTGTTTCGAAATTAAAGATAAAATTTGATTTCTTAAGATTAGTTTATGAATTCTTAAAATTCATAATATAATTTATATGAATTCAATAAAATTTTAAAAACAATAAATATGAAAACAGGTAATACTTTTCAGTTAATTTAAAATAATTAGCATTGTTTGTACTATAAATAAAATGATTTAGATAAAGATTAAAATTTAAAATATGTCTCTAATTTTAAAAACAAAAAAGGGTATTTTAGATCAACAGTTCCATCTTTTGGTTCTTGTTACACGGCCCCATGTACAACAATCAGGTAGTTATTGAATTGAATGTGAACTTCCACTTGTTATCTGATCACCAAAAGGAAGAAACAATGTCACTTTCCTCTTTCACACTCTTCAAGTGTCTTCTTGTGACACCACGTATCCCTTTGCGCACACTACTTGTGCGATTTAAAAATAAAATAAAAACAAAAATAAAAAATTAATATTTTTACGCGTTAAAATAATATTTTTATAAGAATCTCTCTCACATGTACGTGACATCCACTCATTATTTATACGAAAAAAAATTATGTAAAAATATTAAATTTTTTATGTTGAATTATAATTAGATGATATATGGAAATATATTTTGGATGATATATGAAAATATAATAGATGGTTTTCAATCTTCGGCCTTTATTTGAAGAGACTGCGATGTAAGTTTACTGGTTCAAAATTCAACCGGATCGAAATTAGAAAGATCAGTTTTTTTTATAATTCCTCTTTTGCCCCTTTTATTTATGTATCGGGATAAAACGTATTTTCAAAATTAAATTGCTATAGTATAGGTTCTTGAAAAGAAAATTTCATTATTATAGGTAAAGTATGGAGTAATTCTTTTAAAAATTATTTATTCTAATCAACGGTGTACATTCTTTTTATAAATTAATAAATATATTAGTTAAATTTTCATACTATATTAATTTTTTTTATGAATTTAAAATTTTATTTCAATATGCTTAGTTCTACTGTTTTAGTTTTTATTTTTTTCCCCTGAAGCTATTTAAAATATTTACACATAAATGATGGAATTAATATAATGTTGATAGTACTCAATAAATTTATAAAAGTAATTGTATGTTAAAAAATTTATGTCATTTTATAATGTTAAAACTAATATATCTCTAATTTTAAATAAAAAAAAGATTTCTTGCGATGCGTTTGATTATAAGATCTCTTTCGACTCCAGGCCTTTTATTAGTTAGTCCCGATAAAATTTTCTGGCGGGGACATAATTTTAGAATAAATAATGTTAGAGACACAAATTATTCTATAAAAAATTTACAAACTGTTGATGTGTCATACTCCATCTCAACTTTTTATGTGGGGCCAAAGATTACATTGATGCAATTTATTGATCAATATGCTGAGATGGAGTATGTCACATCAACAGTTTGTAAAAATATTTGTAGAATAGTTTGTGTCTCTATCGTTACTCTTTTAGAAATTGACATTTCAACATTTTCATTACATACATATACGGATCAATTTTATTTTATTTTAAATCTGAAATTGAATTAAGCATTAAAAATAAATTAAAGAATTAATCTTACCACATAGAAGCTAGCTAGAGGGGAAAAAAAATCAAAAACTACAAATTTGGAGCAACCAAAACATTGGAAAAAATAGTCTACCATCCCAACTTCAAATTCAAATCCAAGTACAAAACCCTCTTGCTGCTACTCAATTTCTTCAAAACTGGCGCCGGCATTGCTGAATGACTAGTTATATTTACGGAATTACCCAAGCCACCTTGATTAGTGATGAAGGCTGCACCACGGTGGCGCGTCATGTGTCCCCATAGAGCTTGCCCTGTCCCACATTTCAAGCACTCGTGTTTTGCCACCGCGTGAGCCAACTGATTAAGAAGGTCACCGGTCATTAACTTTAGCTTCTCGTGACTTGCCATGTGGCCACCGAGCGCCTGAGAGGACGGG
Organism: Panax notoginseng; assembly: GCA_016801055.1. Lineage (NCBI taxonomy): Eukaryota > Viridiplantae > Streptophyta > Magnoliopsida > Apiales > Araliaceae > Panax > Panax notoginseng. The sequence goes on along the minus strand of CM029015.1, from coordinate 210,054,596 downwards.
AACTGCCGGATACATGTCTTGCACTTGAAAGCACAGCCGGTAGGCGGCCGGACGGTCTTACTATCAACACGAGAGAAAAGCATCAAGGAGCAGTTGGCCTTGGCTAGCTTCTCAACTTCTCCATTGTCTATTTCTCTAATGGATCTTTTCATATATGCTAGTATATGGTTTAATTTGTACTGAGATAATATATAGATTAACTGAGAGAGTTAGTTGTGTAGGTTTTGTAGTTAGGGCACAAGTGTTTCTTGGAGGTTAAGAAAAAGTGATCAGAGGAAGTGTTGTTTTGGTTTTGTTTTGATTAATTGTTTGATTATATATATATATATATATATATATATATATATATATATATATATATATATATATATATATATATAGGCCTTAATTAGGCCCTTAGCAAAGCACGCGGTGACCGCGTAAATAGACGAAACCAAAGGAATAATGAGATATCATGTCATACGGATAGATGTTTAGGAACGTAAGTTGGGAACGTTCTCCGATCCTATTGGGAAATTTTGTCTTCAATGAAAGGAGTTGTCTAAGAAATGAGGAAATCTCCAAATTACTTGTATTATCTTTTTTTCTCATATATATATATATATATATATATATATATATATATATATATATATATATATATATATACAGTCCAGATCTTAAGTTTACCTGTAAGATCCCAAATTATTAATAAATGAAATTTAAATTCCCTCTATTTATTATTTTAAAATAGTAAGTGTTAAATTGATTAATGAGGTTAGTTATGGGTAAAATGCGCAAATATTTCAAATAAGCAGGTGGTTATAAAATATTCATTGTTGTCGGGGAATATTCGTTTGGTCGTGGAATATTCTTCCTGTCGGGGAATATTCGTACGACGGCGCAGTCTTTTGTGGGCCCCATAACGGAAACCGATTGGATGAAGAAAACGACAAGTATATATTTTTTATTAATAAAGGCGTAGTTGTTACCGTTAATACTGTTGGAATACCCGGTGGTTAAAACACAGTAATACGCGTTGTTACACAGTAGCACACTGTATTGCACCAATTATTGATTCTTACGTAAGAAGGCACTACTCAATAATGGTTACAGTAATTACTGTTCAGTATTTTATTTTATTGATTCAATAATTGCTGCGTTGATATTTTATATTACTGTTGTTTCAATAGTTGTCACTACACAGTATTTCCCATTATCAGATCAATAATTCATATTATTTGAATAATATTATTAGATAACATTATTGGCAATGTCTAGAAAGTTCAGTCTAAGGAGAGGTTTGGTCATCTAATTGCGCGCCAGTAAGGAGAAATCCTTATTGGAAAGCCCCCTCTTTCCTGGGAACGGCCTGGTTGTCATAAATGTGATTCTGTAATATTATTTGTGAATAATTAATTATTGATTCATATGATAAGGAAATATTTATTTTTGTGGATATAAATGAGGGATATATTTTTGTGGTTAAAAATGAAGGAGTTAATGTTGAGGTTTTTATCAGTATTTTTGTCGGAATGGAGGTATTAAAAATCAGGGTTTTTGAGATATTTTGCGGGGGTTATAATTTTTAATCCGACCGTTGGATCGTGGTAATTTTTGGATATGTTATACATAAATAAGTTGAGTATATGTCCACAAATTTTGAACCGTTAAAAATGAACGTATGATTTATTATGAATTTTACGAGATGACTGGTTCAGAAATTATTGAATTTTCGGAGTTAATCATTTTGGTAGAAAATTTTAGAATTGGTGGGCCCCACTCTTGGTTGGTGAAAAAATGTGCTGAGATTTTTATTCAAATGTGGTGGGTGGGAATAGTAGCAGGTAAAGCCATCAGGTTGCAGGTTAAGTCTGTTTCGGCGTGCTAACATTTTCCTATAAATAGAGGGCTAAGTTAGAATTGAAAAACACACCAGAAACAAGTTTTCTCTTTTTCTCTCTCTAGATTATTGAGTGTATTTTGTGAGTATTTAGATACTTTGAGAGTTTCTATTCATCAGAGCAAGTGTCTTTCAGCCTTATACCGGTATTCCGACCAGAAGTACTGTCTTTACGAGGTAAGGGATGCTATTTTATTCAAAAATGATATTATTTCTTCAATATCATTATGCTGAAATATTAGTTAGAAATTTTTATCAAATTTAGAACTTTTCACGTCGGGGTTACTATTCATGAGTTACTATTCACCGAAAAATAAAATTTTCTTCTTTTCGTCCAAAATATCTATTCTGGGTACTAACTTTGATTGTATCCATGTTTTGATCATTCTTGAATTTTACTTCACTATGAATAATTATAAGGTATTTTTGGACATGGATAAATCGAAATACGAATCCTTAATATTTGTTATTTTGTTTCACTGGATTCGTTTTCTTTAAGATATTTTTCATCATCCTCAGTCCTAAATGATGATATTACTGAATATCTTTGGCCCGTAGTGCAAAGATGAATGATTAACTGATGAATATCTTTGGCCCGTAGTGCAAAGATGAACAGGTGTTGAGATGAACATGACCGACTGGTGATACAAATGAATATCTTTGGCCTGTAGTGCAAAGATGAATATTTGATTAAAGATGGTTATTGATTGTTGTTACAGGGATAAAATATTGATGATGGACTTTTAAATCTTAGAAAATAGTAGAACTCATTTTCTACTTGACTCTTCTAATGGTTTGTTGTTTCCGCTGCAGTTATTGATTTAAAACTTGTTGTCTATTGTATTCTATTAGATTTTTCCCTGTTGAAGACTGACGATAATTTGTTCTGTATTATCTTAGTCATAATGTTCTTTACTGGGCTAGTTGAGCTCACCCTTTTCCTTTTTGTTCCATTTTTCTCAGGAGGCGAGAATGTAGCGAGTACTAGTCGGGGTATGGAATGATGGTTCTAGAAGTTACTTTAGTAGTCCTCACTATTTTTGTGAAATAATGTATCAATAATTGTAATGAGGACTTATTTTAGTGTGGATATTGTCTAAATGACAATATTTGTATTTAAACTCACAGTTCTTGTGTTGTAATAATAAAGATGTAGTTGTTTCTGTACCATGTATTTTGGCGACTCAGAATGGGTGTTGTATACCTATTTTGGGGGCGTCACATTACCCCTTATCTAACATCACCGGCGGAACCAGGGGGCGGGTGGGGGCAGTTTGTAAGACCCCGAATTTTATGAAATAAAAGTATGCAATTTTTCTTATAATTACTATTCAGTAAATAGTTAAATTGATAAAAGTTTAAAGTTATGGGTGAAATATGAATTTTTTTTTTCAAAACTACGCAAGTGGTTATAAAATATTCATTGTTGTCGGGGAATATTCGTTTGGTCGTGGAATATTCTTTCTGTCGGGGAATATTCGTACGACGGCGCAGCTATTTGTGGGCCCCATAACGAATAACTGTCGGGTGAAGAAAACGACAAATTTGAGTTTTTACAAATAACGGCGTAGTTGTTACCGTTAACACTGTTGGAATACCCGGTGATTAAAATACAGTAATACGCGTTATTGCACAGTAGCACACGGTATTGCACAGTATTTTTGAAATTATTGATTCTTACGTAAAAAGGCACTACTCAATAATTGTTACAGTAATTACTGTTCAATATTTTATTATTGATTCAATAATTGCTGCATTGATATTTTATATTATTGTTGTTTCAATAATTGTTGCTGCACAGTATTTTCCATTATCAGATCAGTAATTCATATTATTTAAATAATATTATTAGATAGCATTATTGACAATGTTTAGATAGTTCTGTCTAAGGAGAGGTTTGGTCATCTAATTGCGCGCCAGTAAGGAGAAATCCTTATTGGAAAGCCCCCTCTTTCCTGGGAACGGCCTGGTTGTCATAAATGTGATTCTGTAATATTATTTGTGAATAATTAATTATTGATTCATATGATAAGAAAATATTTATTTTATGTGGATATAAATGAGGGATATATTTTTGTGGTTAAAAAATGAAGGAGTTAATGTTGAGATTTTTATCCGTATTTTTGTCGGAATGGAGGTATTAAAAATCAGGGTTTTTGAGATATTTTGCGGGGGTTATAATTTTTAATCCGACCGTTGGATCGTGGTAATTTTTGGATATGTTATACATATATAAGTTGAGTATATGTCCACAAATTTTGAACCGTTAAAAATAAACGTATGATTTATTATGAATTTTACGAGATGACTGGTTCAGAAATTGTTGAATTTTCGGAGTTTATCATTTTGGTAGAAAATTCTAGAATTGGTGGGCTCCACTTGTGGTTGGTGAAGAAATGTGCTGAATTATATTTCAAATGTGGTGGGTGGAAATAGTAGCAGGTAAAGCCATCAGGTTGCAGGTCAAACCTACCAAAATTTTCCTATAAATAGAGGGCTAAGTTAGAATTGAAAATCACACCAGAAACATAAGCTTTCTCTCTTTCTCTCTCTAGATTATTGAGGGTATTTTGTGAGTATTTAGATACTTGGTGAGTTGCTATTCATCAGTGCAAGTTTCCTTCAGCCTTATACCGATCAGAAGTACTGCTCTTTTGAGGTAAGGGATAGTAAGGGATAGTAAGGGATTTTAAGGGTTGTTATGTTTTTCAGTTTCGTAATTTTTCTGAACTTCAAAAATTCTGGAAAAATTTGAAATGTTATTTTGATGAGTTTTATTGATTGTGTCCAAAAATGGTGATTTTTGGATGTATAGATTAAGAGTTATGAATTTTACGGGAAAAGACTATTTTAAAAGTAATCGCTTATAATTCCTTGTGGTTAACTCCAAAATTGATGAAATTTTTATTGGGAGTACATGTATATGATAGAAGTATACTCTGTAAATTTCAGAATTTTTAGAGAGAAGTACAATTTTTGATAAATGTCTAAATATTCGGCTATTTTGGCCATATGAAAAATAGTAAATGACTTTTAAAAATTCTGAGAAAAATATATGTTTACTATGGGACTATATTATGCTAAATCCCAGAAAAGAAATATTTTTGGAACTGATTTGATATTTTTCATGAAAATGGTCTAGTTATGAGTAAATGAATTAAATATGTTTTGTGAAGAAATAAAATTGGAAAATAGGATTTTATGGCTTGAGAATCCTATATGAGGTATATGCAGATTTTTGATCTGGGTTTTGGTTATTGATGATGAAATTGTAAGAGTTGACATTTTATGATGATTAAATGCATTAATTAGAAAAGTGTAAACAATTTAAATAAATTGTTTATAAGCTTAAGAAATGTTATTCTTTCAATATTATTATACCGAAATATTGGTATAGATTTTATTGTGGAATTTCTACCTTTTTGAGTCGGGGTTACTATTCACGAGTTACTATTCATGAGTTACTATTCACGAGTTACTATTCACGACAAAATTGGTTTCTTTTTCTAACCAAATTATAGTTGATTTATGAATATTAGTCTTGAGATTAAATCTATATGTTGATTATATTGATTTTATTATCATATATAACATTTTTATAACCCTAATGATGATATTTCTCTTTGACTTGAGTGTAAAGATGGGTAGATTTTTGGTATGATCATGACTATGGGTTCTCTTTGGCCAGTAGTGCAAAGTTGAATTGTTGACTGGTATGATCATGACCATTGAATTTATAATTGAATATCTTTAGCTTAAGTGCAAAGGTGAAATGATCAACATGGTTATAATTATTGTTTATATAAATTCTTAAATGATTATATATTCTTTGAGGTATTAATATATTTGGCATGTAGTGCAAATATGAATTGTTGAGGAATATCTTTGGCCTGTAGTGCAAAGATGAATCGTAGATGAATATCTTTGGTCTGTAGTGCAAAGATGGTCTGTTGATGAATATCTTTGGCCCGTAGTGCAAAGATGACCTGTTGTTGAATATCTTTGGCCAGTAATGCAAAGATGAACTGCTGACGAATATCTTTGGCCTGTAGTGCAAAGATGACTTGTTGATGAATATCTTTGGCCCGTAGTGCAAAGATGAAGTTATTAGTATGATTATGAACAGGAAATGTGATTTGGTATAACCATGATCTTTGATGTTTCAGGTAAAGACATGTGATGAAAATATTCTTCGTCCTGGGTGCGAAGAAAAATTTAGAATCACAATTATGATTATGAGTTATTCATATGATTGTGGAAAGGAACTGTTGATTGATGTTACAGGGATAAAACATTGTTGATGGATTTTTAACATGGAGAAGATAATAGACTTTATAGTCTATTTGACTCTTCTAATGGATTGCTCGTTCCGCTGCAACTATGGTTGAAATTTTTATCATTTACCATATGTTCTAAATCTCTGATTTATTATTGATGAAGGCTATTGATAATTTAATTATCTTTAGTCATGATATTCTTTACTGAGCTAGTTGTGCTCACCCTTTTGCTTCACAATTCCTTTCAGGTAATAAGAGTGTAGCTGGGTCGAGCGAGGGTAACGGGAAAATAGAACGGTGGTCTCTAGCTGTGGATGTTCTCCCGAAACAGTATAGAAAAGTTCATTTAGTAGTTATATTTGGTGAATCCAATAGGGTAAGGTGTACCCAACGTTGGAAGGGTGGTTTGCCACTATCATACAAGATGTCTAACGACATACAACCTCGTGTCATCATAAGACAGGGATGTGCTCATCCACTTGCTGAGTATATATACGAGCACTACCTATATAATCTTGGTGTTTGTTTAAAGTATAATTCTCAATTAGAGACAGTAGAGATAATGATATGTCAAGAGAAGACTCACCATTGGGAAGAATATGATAGTAATCTTCTCGTTTTTCTTTGGGGTCTATTGGGTCAACCAAGGATAATTCTGTGGCCATATGATATCTATCATAACCTAGACGCGTGGCCTCCCATGTACGAAGGTTTCCTCGAGCACTTCCCAAAGATTCTAATTTCTAAAACAGTTTTTGACTATACCTTTATGTAAGGTGTTATTGTGAGGTGATGTCCACGGTTGAAACATGAGTCACATTTGGTATATATTTGTATCCAAACTCACAGCGTATGTGTTGTTGTATTTTGCACGACAATTGTTGTAATAAAGTTGTAGTTATTTTCTGTACCATGTATTTGGCGACTCAGAATAGGTTGGATGGAATGGACCTATTTTGGGGTTGTCACACAGTTGCCCCTGGTAGCCGGACGCCGGACGCGGTAGGGAGACGGTCGCCGGTCAGGCGGTGGGCGAAACTAGGAGGGGGAGGGGGCAGGGGGAAGCAGACTGTTGATAATTACCCAAAACATTAACTACAACTGTTGTTGCAATAATTCCAACTCAACCAGTTTTCGCTCTAACCTCTCTACAGTTACGAATTCTTCCATCAAAATTTTCAGATTCTCTTCCTCTGTATTTCCAACTCTTAAGAGCTTCTGCAGAATCCCTAATTATAGTTCAATCAACTCCTGCCGCCCGTCGCCGCCTGCCGGCTGCCGCCCGTCGCCGCTTGGTTTAAAAATTTTGACCCCCCACAAAAAGGTTCTGGTTCCGCCACTGTCTAACATACATTACATAACCCCTTTAGCGACGGATCGGGCGACGATTCGATCCGTCGTTATAGGTTCATCCGCTATATGTTGTTAGTCGCCAAAAGTTAAGACGACGATTTTATATATAGGTCCGTCGCTAAAAGAGAGTATATAAAGGGTAAGCTTAAAATTCGAACCCCATATATATAGAGAGAGAGAGGCCGGATCAGGTCCGGTCTCCCGGACCGGACCAAAATTCAAACCTTTTTTTTTTTTGCTTTTTTTTTAAAAAAACAACTAAAAAAAATAATTATGAAACTTGAATTTTTACATAATACAGTATTTTGGGTGTGATTTGGATACATATAACAAAACATGTATGTACAGTCTGTGCAGACAGTACATACATTTTTTGGTATAGGTATCTAAAACACGTCCAAAATATTGTATTATGAAAAAATTTCAGTTCCATAAAATATTATTTATTTTTTTTAGTTGTTTTGAAAAAAAAAAGCAAAAAAAAAATGGTCCGTTTTTTATTAGGTCCGGACTCCCGGACCTGATCTATTTTATATATATATATATGGGGAAAATGGTTATACACGGCCTTGCAAATTTTGATTTGTACAAAATCTACAAAATGACGTCATTTTAGAGACTTGTTTTAAAATAAAAAGTCATGCGTTCTTTCTTCCCAAACCAAATCAGGCCTTTCACCACTTCTTTTCCTTCTTCCTCTCACTCCGCCTTCTTCTGAATTCCAATGTATCCTTTTACTTCATCATTCATGGCACAAAAGACATGGGAACTTGAAAACGACATCTTAGTAATGGAAACCCCACCTTCTTCTTTATCTTCCAATTCTAATAATAATAATAATAATAATAATAATAATAATAATAATAATAATAATAATAATAATACGACCGACACAATCTTCTACTACGATGAGACAGCGAAGGCCAAGTTCCAGCAGGAGAAGCCGTGGGTGAATGACCCTCACTTCTTCAAGAGGGTCGAGATCTCCGCACTCGCGCTTCTCAAGATGGTTGTGCACGCGCGCTCGGCCAGCACTATTGAAGTCATGGGGTTGATGCATGGAAAGACGGATGGGGATGCGATTATTGTAATGGACGCTTTTGTGTTGCCGATGAAAGGGACTGAAACTAGAGTTAATGCTCAGGCGGATGATTATGAGTCTATATATGGTTGATTATTCCCATACCAACAAGCAAGGTAAATTATTTCACATTTTTCTTAATTTGTTTTTTGGGCATTCTTTTTCGAAAACTCTTGAACCTTAAAACCCAAGTTGTGCTATTGAAGTTCTGTTTAGCCGCAGTTTGGATTTTGGAGAACAATTTAAATTGATTATGTAGAAAAAGCATAATTAATTCCTTATGTTATAGCCTAACTGTGTTGTCATAGTTTAGTTGAGTATGTTTAAATTAAAATTGTGTGCAAATATGTGATTTGATTGGAGAACATTATATATTCATTTACACAGCTGCATTACTGAAAATTGTTTTCGAGAGTAAAATCATTCATATTCTATTTTCATATTATAAGCACTTATTTGGAGGGTTTATGCGGAGATAATGTAATAAAAGTTGCTTATTCAAATAGTTAAAATTTCTAAGGATTAGCTTTTTTGGGTTGCTGGAATAGTTTTCTAGTAACCGGTTGCTATGGATGCATACCTATATATATAAGGTGCGAGTAGAATACAAAAAATGTATAGTATTTATTTCAACTAGGATACTATACATTTTTTAGGAGTCACAAGAAAAAAAAACTGAACTACTTGCACCTTTTTAAAACTTTTTTTAACTTTTTATCAAGAACTTTGTTTTTTAAAACTTTTGTGATCAATTTTACTTTGTTTTGCAATGACTTTGTTAAAACAATTGTGAAGCATGAGTTGTTGGAAATGGGTTTAAAAAATTAAATATTAGAGCATTTTGAGGCTCAATTTAATGAGGGACCCACACTCCGAAAATGTCGGGTCCATGCACCAATGCGTTCTCCTCCGCAAGGAGTATAACGTGGTATACTTATTTGTTCAAATCCATTAAGAATTGAATGATAAAATTGACTCCAAAGTGACCTACTTGAAATGTGGTAAATTGCATAAGTCCCACATAGGGTATTAGAGGGAAATGTGAAAAATTTATATATGGGATGTTTGCTCAATGGGAAGGGTCCCAAGTGGCACCCCACTTTTGTGGAAGGGAGAGGGCCTAGCCAAGGCTTGGTTCAAACCCACACGTGCGCGCGGGCCGGGCCCGGGGCGGGCAGGTCGTGATATATAATTTTTTGGAAAAATCTGTTTTAAAATTTCCATCACTATACTACGTCGTTTTGACGGTTGCGCGCATTCTAAACATGAGTTTTTCCCCCGTTTGCATTGTGATTGCCATCCCTTTCTACAGTCTGCATTTTTTGCCATTTTGCATTCTCAATATATTTCCTAACAGTATCATATCATCATAGTAAGGTTCGAGTACAACATAGAAATTGTGTTCGAAGAATTCTTAATAACGAAGTGCTGCCAATTAAGAATTGAAATCCGTTTTATCTTGGAAAGCAATTATTCAACAAATCCTTTAGCACCAGTGAGGGAATAAATTTGCTTTAAAAAATTTTTGTGAAATCAAAGGGCTCTGATTTAACAATCTTCTGTTTTCTTATTCTGATTTTTCAAGTGAGTATAGTTTACATTCTAAATCTGTTTTACATACTAAATTTAAATAATTTAGTTATCGTATATTAAATGTTATTATATGTTTACAGAATAACATTATTGCATATTAAATGTTACTACATGTTTATTGGCTAACAATCTTAAAGCAAATTTATGTATTCTGTAATTATAGTCTTATTTAATATAAAACAAAGTTTTCTGTAGAAACAAAATTTATTGATTGAATTTCTGGAAATTTGATTGAATACTAATATACCGTATTCTATTAATATATATATATATATATATATATATATATATATATATATATATATATATATATATATATATATTTCCACGATTAAATGTACAAAGTTGGTAAGACGTGATTATGTAATTTATATCTTCTATTAAAAGGAAATTACAGTTTGTATCTTCTGTTTATTTGTAAACAAAAATTCTGTAACAAAACAAGTTTGTAAACAGAATTTGTAAATAGATTTTTCTACAACAAAAATTCTGTAAAGAGAACTTTCTGCAACACAAGTTTGTAAACAGAATTTGTAAACAAAAATTCCAACAACAAAAATTCTGTAAACATAATTTGTTGTTTGAATTCTGTTAAATTTCCTACAACAGAAATTTGTTTCTGTTTGTTTATGGTTTTCTTATTTGTATAACAGAAATAGCATCTACTAGCACCATCCCTGCTGTGAGTATGTCTTATGGAGAAAAACCTGAAAAGTTCAATGGAACTGATTTCAAGCGTTGGCAACAAAAGATGTTCTTCTATCTCACAACATTGAATTTGGCAAGGTTTCTACAAGAGGTGTGAAAGCCCCAAATCCGGGTCCCGAATCACCGCGAATCCGATACAATCATTCTATCACTATTTGCGGAAGATATAAACATAAATTATTTATACAATAAATGTACACATTATTTTCTCAAAATCGAGTAACCTTAACTTATACACAATTCATAAACTATCAGACATATAACATATTTATTAAACTATTTTATTACAAATTAGTTGCACACTTTATTTCAAGTTGAACTTGGCTTTAACCCTTTTTCCTGTATCCAACGTTTTCGCCTTAATCTGCAATGTTAAATCATGATATAGCAAGGGTGAGCATAAAAGTTTCCCAGCAAGTTTAAATTTATTAAGACATATCATGATTGAAAGAGTCTGAATAATAAGCTGACTATAATTCTTCAATATAGTTGTGAATTAGCACGAACAAAATTTTGACTGAACAAGTATTAAACATGAACAAATATATCTGGACCAACTGGTAATGAAGGTGATCAACCTTTCATACCTGACTTATACATGCAATATGTACAGAGTACAATTCTACGGTGGCAATCAGCAATGATTAACCATAAACATATCTGAATGAAACAACTCTTAGTAGAGTTAAGTAAAACTTGCATGAACCGTTGATTACTGCTACGCAATTTATATCGCTTTATCTGAAGACCTACTATATAATATCGAAATATAAATTAGAATAATATCATCACAATATAATACTATTATATATATATATAGAATAACCTGAACACATAGCACATAACCCTATCAGCCTATAACACACATAAAACTCGATATCAGGTCAAACTATTTCAATCTGACTTGAACCCGACACAATTCTGACATCCCGACGGTCTAGTCGGACCTTTACTCGAGTTTAAGTTCAATTAAACTATGTCTTAACAGTTAACAATTATCTTAGATAATTTGAATATCAGTCAAAATAATTTTCCTAAGCTCGTAATAATTTTCACATAATTATTATCATTTATTAAAAATTTTCGATCATTAAACTCGTATTTAAATGAATTAAATACCACATAATTCATTTATCATTAATATATATTTATTATCAAATATTAATAAAGTTCATGCCATAATACTATAAGATTTTTATAATATCACAAAGTATTTTTAATACCTTGAAATCACCTTTATATGATTTTAAAACAATTAAATTCATTATCCGATAATTTAAAATATTAATATTTTCTTGACAAAATATCAAAAGTTATCTTTTATAACTTAAATTTTTTTATACCCCTTAAATCATTTTTATATGATTTATAAAAAATTAATTCTATTTTTTCATAATTTATTTAATATATTAATTAAATAAACTAATTATCATTAATATTAATTTATTAATGAATTTCATCAAAAAATATCAAAAGTCACTAAAAATAACTTAAAATATTTTCTTTTTCCATAATATTATTTTTCATGATTTTTCATGAATTAATACTATTTTTAAATAATTTATTTAATATTGTAATTAAATAAATAAATACCTTTTATATTTTAAAAATATTAAATATTTTTGAAATATACTCAAAATAATTAAAAACTAATTTTCGGTCTTTAAAATAATTTTTCATAATTTATTATGTATTTTTAATAATTAATATCCATTTTTCTCTAATTATTTATTAAAATAATTAATTTCCAGAAAGTAAGTGTCACTAAAGGGCCCTATAGCGACAGAACCATCGCTATAGGTGCTCTTGAGTGTTCTTGGCTGCTTCCAGAAATTCAAGTCAGACACCAAGGTTGCTAGTTTGACTATCATTAATTCCTTGATCATACGGTTTCTGGTCTACTAATGTTGCTAGTTATGTAGTGTAAGTGTAATACTACAATTTGTGACTGATTCCATGACCAAACAACAACAGATCTGTAACATCTGGGCCTCCAAACTACGTGTCAGACACTGTTCTTGTGCCCAGAATCTCCAGCAGTGACAAGGGTCCTACTTTGCAGCCTTATATCTTTGATTCAAGGAATTATTTATGTGATCTATGAATTCAAACTTGTAGCAGAGGTGTTAGGGTATACTAACATAGCATTAGATCAATTTAATAACATCTCCTACATAAGATTTGGGCCGCTCAAACGTATGGTCAGAAGCTATTCATGAACAAATATGAGTTTTTAAGATTTGTTCTTCAGGCAGTTCGGTCAACTTAGTTTGACCATGATTAAATCACATTCTGGTCACGATCTGAGTAATATAAAAATATGGATATGTAGAACTCATGTCAAGCTACAAGGATCAAACAATAAAATAGCTAAAACATCAAATATCAACAAGATTAAAGGTCTACAAAACTTGTCAGAAACTTTCTGGAAAAAATCTGGGCTGCCCAGATTTCAGACTTCGTGATGGGTCAACGCTGTTTGACTAACAATAACTCTCGATCTACACATGATCTTCACTTCATTCTAGTCTCAGATCTAAGTCCTAACAACAAAGAACAGATTCTTAACATAAAACACAACAACCAACTAACAGATAACGATCTATGGGCTCTGACATATGGCTGTCAGGCCACTATTTTTAATATTTCCAGATTTTACAAAATACTAGATTCGGGGACTTTGATGTTATGGATCTGGGATTTAACAACCCAGATCACTAATTAACACCTTATTACATAACTTTAACCAAACAAAAATAACATTTAACATCAAATAAACAGATTTCTAATATTAGGGTTTTTATACATTTTTAAGCCTTGATCTTGATTCTAACTTCATGATTCTGTTATGGGCTTGCTATGAACTGATCTTAGTTTAGTTTCTCACACTCTCTCACTCTAGGTTTCGAAAATTATAGAGAGAGAATGTCATGGATAATATGAAGAGTAAAATAACTTACTTTTCTTTAATTTTAGGTTTAATCTTTGGATTCAATGAACCAAGAAGTTGCTAGCTGGCTCAAATCTGATCTTGTAATTATTTTATGGCACATGGCTACACATTAGGCTTGATGACTCACAAGATTTGCAAATCTAATTACTTAATAACTAAGTAAAGGGAATTTTGGACATTTTATGTTTATATTTGTCATTTACCCTAACTCTTAGGGTTTAGGGTTTAACCCTTAAAATTTTATTTTATTATTTTTTTTAAAATAAATAAATAAATAACATTACTTAATTATAATTAGAATTCTCTAATTATATTAAAATTTTCTAATCATAATTCATGCTTGCTAATTAGAATTAATATTTCCTAATTAAGATTTTTAATTTAGCAATTTGGTCCGTTAGTGTTTCAAACGGAACAATTAGGGTTTTAAACTTATAAATTAGTGTTTCTAAATTATTAGAAAATCTAATTAATTATTAGGGTTATTCCTAATTAGGTTTGTAATTAAAATACAAAAATCTTATACATAACATTTAAATTTCCAAATTAGGATTTTAATATATCCAGATTAGGGTTTTAAATTCTCGGAACTGAATTTAGGGTTTCAAGAATCGATTTCTAGGGTTTCTTATAGATCATAAAAATTTTCTAACTGAACATGGACGTTCTAAATATATACCTAGGGTTTGTCACAGATATCATTTATCTGGTCAACCCTTGACCCTTAACCACATCATGTACATATATACACAGAACATAAACGCTTATTCCCTTAATCCTGAATAATTCACCTAAATCTTTCACAGAATTATGAAATCCTCAAAATTCCTTCTCAAAAATATCAAATGCATACACTTATTTTCCGTCTAGGTTCTAATATTGAACCTTAAATTAATTTATTAAAATTTTAAAAATTTTCTAAATTCTCGGGTTGTCACAAGAGGATTGTCCTACTCTTGTTGAAGGAGAAACAGACAAGAAAAAAATGGATGCTGCAGTTGATGCATTCTTAATAACGAAGTGGCTGCAGTTGATGCATCCTTGGCTGCCGTTGTTGAAGGAGAAACAGACAAGGATTGTCCTACTCTTGTGTTCGAAGAATTCTTAATAACGAAGTGCTGCCAATTTAGAATTGAAATCCGTTTTATCTTGAGAATCAATTATTCAACAAATCATTTAGCACCAGTGAGGAAATAAATTTACTTTAAGAAAACTTTGTGAAATCAAATGACTCGAATTTAACAATCTTCTGTTTTCAGATTCTGATTTTTCAAGTGAGTATAGTTTACGTTCTAAATCTGTTTTACATACTAAATTTAAATAACTTAGTTATTGTATATTAAATGTTATTATATGTTTACAGAATAACATTATTACATATTAAAAGTTATTATATGTTTACAGAATAACATTATTGCATATTAAATGTTACTACATGTTTATTGGCTAACATGAGTGAAGGCATGTCGCAACCGCCATTAGCAGCAAGATGTGAATTGAACTGGGGCAATTATGTAATTTAATATTATTTATTGAGAATTGGTGATTGACGTTGTGTACAGGCTGTAGCGGCAGCCATTTATTATAGTAATCAACGACTACTTAATTGTTCAAACAATGTCTAAAGCAACCGTTTGCATGGATTAATTCTCATATATATATATATATATATATATATATATATATATATATATATATATATATGATGTGCAAGACAACCTCACTCTACCCGAATCTATAACTCAAGTATGCACATGCATCTTATGTTATATATTTGGATTTAGAGCAATCAGCGTGGAATAAATACATAAAAGAATGAAGTAAAGAATAAAATGATTTATTCTATTAATAAAAGAAATAAATCATTCCGTACATTCTGAAGAATAAATTCATAAATTTGACAAGAATATATGAGATAATTCATTCTATTCTAATACAACAACAAAATACACTTTTTTCAGGCTATTCACACTTTGATTTGTGTAATCCAAACATAGCATTACAGCTTATGAGTAAGGGTGTAAACGAATTGAGTCGATCCGAGTATTGAGTTGCTCAGATTTGGTTCACAAAATTTATCGAGTATAAAATAAGGTTTGATTGAGGCTCATTTAGCTACCGAGTCGAGCACGATTCTGAATCGAGCCCGAGCAGTTTGAATTTTTTGAACGGATATGATCCGAGTATCAATAGAAAATTACAATTTGAGGAGGTTCGAGTAATTCATCAAACTTTAAAATTTGCTCATATTTGACTCATTTATATTTCGAGTCGAGCTCGAATCGAACTTTTAGTCGAGCGAGTACGAATCGAGCCCGAACTGTTTGCTCATTTTACAGCCTTACTTATGAGGACGTTGAGAATATTCTGCTCTGAAATTAGAAGTAAATTTTGATTTTTATGATTAATTTATGAATTCTTAAAAATCGTAAATATATGAATTTATTTAGGGGACTGATATTTCTACATAAAAATTTGATATTTTCACATAATCTATCTCACATGAATAGTAGATGGGTCCATCCCCCATATGAAAGAGACTCGTGTGAAAATATCATTTTCCTTTATTTAAGTTTTAAAAAGGCTAGTAATAATACCATAGCAATATATAATTATGATGTCAGAGCAATAAATATCACTAAAAGTTCAAAGTATTGTTAAAACAAATGTAAATGTCGTTAAATGCATATTTACTCTTGCAGTATAAATATTGTTTTGACATTATCAATAACCTTTAAAAACAATAATTATAACAATTAACAACGCGCACTATTTATTTAAAATAGTTATCATTGTTTGTAGGAAAATTAAATAGACTTGTATAGATTTTAATTTTTTTTATTAAAAAAATGTCTCTAATTTTAATATAAAAAATAGAATAAATTTTGGCATACTAACAAATCACAAACAAACTCATAATTAGTGAATGACAATTAGATATTTTATCACAATAACTAGAATTTAGTTAAAATGAGTAATTGTGTGGCCCACATCTTGTTATCGGCTAATAAAATGTTATTTGTAAGTTGTTAATATGTCAAATATTTACTATAAAGGGCATTTTAGATCAAGTTATCAACAGTTTCATATTCTTGTGTTTCTTGGTACGCAGCCCCATATTTGAATGTTATCTGATGATCAAAGGAAGAAACAATGTCACTTTCCTCTTTCTCACCCTTGATCAAGTGCCTTCTTGTTACCCCCTAAAGGCCTAAATTATTTTGTTATATGAATGAACTCATCACCTATTTATGTTCGGCTAGTCAAAAACTCAATTTAAATATTGACTTTGTGCGTATAAAATTAAAAATTATTTTTTTTACTTAATAAAATAATCAATACACATTTAATGAAATTAGATGCTTTAAAATTAATTCAACTATGGAAGGACAAGCGAAATTAAAAGGATTGAATTATATACATTGAAGACATAATTTATCTTACTCTACTCCTATGTGTTATTCCTACGATATTCTGATTTCTGAGAACTGTTCCACATACTTATGCGAATTACTGTTATGCTGCAAGACACACTTGTAAATATTTTTGCAAACAAGCTCTCATTTGTTTGGAATAAACGAATTAAGTATGTTTATTAATGGAGGTATATATAAAGATCATGAGTTTGAAGAGTTGATGAATAAGGCTGTTAATATTGTCAAAATAATAAATGTCGCTTAAATTGTTAAGGATGGTTAGAACAATTCTATATAAAACTGTCTTTAAATTAATGTATATTTGATTTGATACCATCATTTTTCATATTTAGCATATATCCGTCCAAGATTTGTGAGATTTTTTTTTAATTGTAAGTCTAGATATAACCTTATTAATGGAGATACATAGTATATTTTATATATATATATATATATATATATATATATATATATATTATATATATATATATATATATATATATATATTGATTTTACTTAGTAAGCTAATTATCTCCATTATCCATCCATTGATTTTATTTTTTTGGTGTCAAATTGCCAAAGCATGAGTTGCACGACTGCATGAGAATAAAAGCCAACCTAAAAAAAAAAGTGAAAGCAACGTGATGCAGAAGTCAATTAAGGATTATTATTAATTACTCTCCATAAACTTTTATGTCCACTATTAATTAAAATTATGGTAATCACTTAATGTTAGCTTTCACCCATATGACAATATCTAATTATATGTTTATTCAATATTATATATTAATTAAGAAATTAAAATTATATCAAAATATATCATATACTACATTAATTATGCTCAAGAACTTAACAACGATTTTAAACATTCTAAAATACATCATGTATGATGTATTAATTATATACGGTTTAAGTTGTTTATATCTAATCTGGAGAACATTTCAGAACATCCCAGCTCGATCTATACAAATCGCATCATCAAAATTTCAATATTTAAATTTACAAGTATATAACAAATCAAAGAATGTCATCACTACCTAAAGTCTAATTAAAGATCACACAAATATCAACTGTAACTAGCAACCAAAAGTTGAGTTATATTTGAACAAACAAACAAAATAGACTACCTACCTACCATCCTAACTTCAAATCAATATCATACGGCATCAAATTCAAATTCAAATCCAAGGACAAAACTCGTTTGCTGCTATTAGACCTCTTCAAAAACGGCACTGCCGCTTTCGTTGGATTATTAGCTGTAGTATTAGAGTTAACGGAATTTTCCATGGCCGCACGGTGGCGCCTCATGTGTCCCCCGAGCGCTTGGCCTAGCGCAAATTCAACTCCACATATGGAGCACTCGTGTGTCTTGGGCTTTATCGGCAACTGATGAAGAAGGTCACCGGCCATTAACTTAGGCCTCTTGTGACTCGCCCTGTGGCCGCCGAGCGCTTGAAATGACGGGAATCTTCGGTTACATGTCTTGCACTCGAAAACACGGCCGCCGGAAGCCGGGGTTGTGCCGGCAGTCTTGCCGATTTGAGAGAGGAGCATCAAGCAGTTGGCCATGGCTAGTGCCTCAACCTCTCTATCATCTTCTCTACTTCTCTTCATGCTCATGTTTATGTTTTTAGTATATGGTTTTGTTGTAAATATTGGAGGAAATATAAGAGAGCTTATAAGTTGTAAGTTGTGACTACTATGTTGAGTTTGTGTTTGATATTTATATGGTTGGTTGGAGTTGGCTGCCTAGCTAGCAGGCAAAGGTGACTTGTACTTTATATAATTAATGTTTTTGGAGTGGATGAACTGTATTTTGTTTTTCTTTCGTGTTGACAAAGGAAGGAGAAAAATAGAAGAGTGGATAAGTATTAGTATTTGACCACGGCCTCTCCTCGGTCAAGAATAAAAATTCATATTACTCTCTCTGTCTCCGAGAATTAATTATAATTTTTTTTTAATTATTCATTATAAAAAAATATTACATATGAGAAAAAATGTGATAAGTATATACTCATTCCGTCTCATAATAAAAGTTTTTATTACTATTTTAGGTAGTCTCACGTTAAATATCCACTTTCTTTTAATAACCAAATTTTTACACATTTTTTTCTATTATGTCCGTAGCATTAAATATCTAATACTTTTCTTATTTTAATTTTCTTTCCATATTTAATAAGTATAGAGAGAGAATATTTTGAATTGAATAGCTAGAAAGTCACTCTCTCACCTACATTGAAAATAATTAATGACATATTATTATGAGCAATTTTGTCATTTCATTCTTCTTTTTAATATGCGTGAAAAGTCTACCATGATTTTTATCCTGAGATAGAGGGAGTAGTAAATATAAGAATTTAAGGGTATTATAGACAATTGATATTATATTTAATATTATATAATTATTTTTTTAATTCTTATGCAACTCTAGACCATCATATATTATAGGACAGAAAAAGTACTATTTTAAATAGTCTTAAGTTAATTATCTATCTATCTTAAATAATTTATTTTTATAATAATTTATCTATGATACCCTTAATAATAATTGTCATATGCAAAAACTTATACAATTAAATATAAATAATTTTTTATATAGGCGTAGAGTTTTTGTAATTTATTAGTGGGAATTGAGTAGCTTCTGATTTGTATAGGCGTCAGCGCTGGCGACGTCGTGAGCGCGTATGACGAGTCAACACATGATATGGTCGCGTGGGGTTAGCGATAAAAGTGAGAACCGCAGAAAATATATCAAAGTAAAAAGTGTACTCACCTCCTTTGACTCTCTAGAACCTTCCTTTAGTGGTGGAGACATGTTCCCTGTTGGGTTAAGTTCATTTGTTGCCCACGTGCACTGAATCAGCACCACACTCTCATAAAAACTTAAGTATTTACAAATTGGATACATGTTTTATACACCCAAATTATAAATTTAAAGATACATTAAAGTAAAAAATAATAGTAGATGAATTAAAAGAGAGAAAGTGTTGTGGAGAAAAAGAGAAAAATATTTTATTATTATTTTATATTTAGGGGTGTTTTTGGATATTATCTAATAAACTATTTTCCTTTAACTATTTTTTCAATTCTTTATATCTCTTTTCACATACGTGCATATCAAATGATTAGTATTCTATAAGGGGCGAGACACTTGCACAATTTCAAGGCTACATAAAAAAATGCCCCCTTTTTCCCTTGTAAAATTTAGTAATATATAATTTTATTCTTTTTTATTTTTAATAAATCATTGTTATATTTTTACGATAATTACATACGCAAATTATAAATTTGGAAGATTAGTATGTATAATCTAAGAATAGTAGGAGAAAGTAGGAAAGTAGTTAAAGTAAGTTGTTTAGTGTGAATTATGAAAGATCTAGAGGGTCATAGAAAGCATATATATAAATATATTTTTATTATTATTTTTCTTAATGTAGTCAGACTAATCTCCTCCGTTCAAATCAATCTTTTCATACAAGCATGCGATTGTGTTTTCATACAGATTTGTGCTTGCGTTTTTGTGATCCCGTAAACCATTTTTAATCTTGACAAATTAGATAAACATTACTCTCTTCATTCCTTAATATAAGTCATTTTAGAGAAATATTTTTGTTCCTTAATATAAGTCGTTTGAGAATTTCAAGTAAACATTAATTGCTTATTTTTTAATATTATCCCAAGTATTAAATGTAATTTTGATTCTCTCACTATTTTTTATCCAATAAATTATAATCTCTTATTCTAATATAAAGATAATATAGATAATTAATATTATATAATTATTATTTTAATACTTATGTATAACCCTAAAAGGACATTAAAGAAGGAATGGAATATTATTATTTGAGTCATCTAAACATTAGCTAGTAAATTGATTAATCGAAAAGGTTACATCACAGCGAGCGGGCAGGCCGGTAGGTTGTTGCGAGAGCAAAGAGTGTGGTGGTTGGTTAGGTAATCAAGCAACGAAGAAACAAGTGCGTGTATATATTGTCAGTGTATCTACACGGTACCCGATATATTCATTTACTATTAACTAGGTAACGTACGTAGAAGAGTGTAAACCTTAATTTGACTGGTACTAACGATCGGTATTTTTAATTTTATTTTATTTTTATTTTTTTTAATCATAATTATGAGAATAATAAAAAATAATAGAACAAGTTTGAACAAAAAATTATAAAAAAAAATATATTTTTTATTACAGTGTTTTTTTAATAAAAAATATACTTTCTTTTATAATTTTTTTGTTCAAACTTGCTCTATTATTTTTTATTTATTATTCTCATTATTGTGGTATATATATATATATATATATATATATATATATATATATATATACGGTACCGGTCGTTAGTACCTTCCCTTTTCACTCTTTTTTTTTTTTGGCTTTTACTTTTCATACTCTTTTAAGTGGATTTCTCTTCACTTTTTTTTTGTTTGATTATACTTTTGTAGAAGATAATGTTATTAGAGAATAACATTAAATCAAAAAAAAAAAAATTATACATGACAAAAAATTTATGAGGTTCAACTAGTCGACAGGATCGGCTGACAATTTTACCATTTTTTTAAATTTTGTACATTTTATATTCAGCTCTAAATTAATTAAAATTCGTATTAGATTTCACTGATAAAAAATGTCATATACACTTTACAATATTCATCTATAATTAAATTCGATTTTTTTTCATGTAAATATTTGAGAGACTGATTTAATCGATCATTTGCTATTGCACCATAAGTTTTGTACATGTTTGGTCTTCAAGTAACAAATATACTCCCTTTCTTTTAAAATATAGAATTAATATTAATTTTTTGAAACTAAATTAAGATATTTCTCAACTCAATAAATTTATTTAATTTTGGACCATAAATTTTTCTAGCTGATTAATATTATTATTGAGTTGGGTCCCTTTAGATTATATGCTAAGTGTTATAAAACCTTATCAAAGTATAGAAATATACTCTTATAATTGCTGCATAAATTTAGAGAGAATAAGTAAGAGAAAGAGAGATAAATTCTTCAGAGAGAATTCTCATCTATTTTTTCATTCAGTAGCACTCCTTTATATAGGAGAAGAAGAAGAGAAGTGTATGAGAGAAGTCATGGGAGGTGTATGAGAGAAGTCAATCAAGGGAATCAATTGTATAATACTTCCCCTGATTCCTACGATAAAAGATTATGTCTCATTAAAAACCTTGTTAAGAAAACCAGTGGGAAAAACTTAACGAAGGGAAAAAGAGTACATATCTTTTACATAAAAATCTTAACTGACTGCCTCGTTAAAACCTTGTCAGGAAAAATCTATTGGGATAAAAATCGTGACGAAGGAAAAAGAGTACAGTCTTCCCCTCAAAAGGAATTCATTACTCCTTGATGAAATGTTGTCATAAGTCTTTCAGTCGACACATTTCGATCATTTTTCGAAGTTTTGCAAACGTTGCACTTGGTAGCGACTTCGTGAATAAGTCGGCTAGATTATCACATGATCGAATTTGATGCACATCTATATCACCATTCTTTTGTAGCTCATGTGTGAAGAAGAATTTAAGTGAAATGTGATTTGTTTCTATCTCCCTTGATGTACCCTCCTCTAAGTTGAGCAATGCATGCAGCGTTATCCTCATACAGAATTGTAGGAATGTTTTTGATTGATGGTAATCCACATGACTTTTGAATATGCTGAATAATTGATCTCAACCAAACACATTATCTGCTTGCTTCATGTATAGCGAGAATTTCTGAGTGATTTGAAGATGTAGTTGTCATGGTTTGCTTTGTGGATTTCCAGGATATAGCTGTGTCACAATATATAAATACATAACCTGTTTGTGATCTTCCATTGTGTGGATTTGATAAATATCCTGCATCGGCATATCTAACCAATTGTGACGTTGAATTTCTTGGATAAAATAAACCAAGATCTATACTCCCACGGAGGTATCTCAAAATATGTTTGATCTCATCCC
The DNA here is from genome assembly GCA_016801055.1 of Panax notoginseng. Classification (NCBI taxonomy): domain Eukaryota; kingdom Viridiplantae; phylum Streptophyta; class Magnoliopsida; order Apiales; family Araliaceae; genus Panax; species Panax notoginseng. The sequence goes on along the minus strand of CM029015.1, from coordinate 210,031,360 downwards.
AATGTCTCTTAGTCGGAGAAGAATTATATTTTGCTAACAAGTTGACAGCAAAATCAGGCCGTGTACATTTTGCAAGATACATAAGAGCACCTATTGCACTTAGGTATGGAACTTCAGGTCCAAGAACTTTTTTCATTTCACTTAGGCATGGAACTTCAGGTCCAAGAACTTCTTCCATTGTACTTAGGCATGGAACTTCAGGTCCAGAACTTCAGGTCCAAAAACTTCTTCTATTGCACTTAGCCATGGAACTTCAGGTCCAATAACTTCTTCCCCACTTTCTAGAGGCCGAAATGGATCTTTATCAATTTTTAAAGATCGAACAACCATCGGGGTAGTCAAAGAATGAGCTTTATCCATATGAAAACGACTGAGAATCTTTTCAGCATATGTGTATTGATGAGCAAAAATTTCAGATGCTAAGTGCTCCACTTGTATTCCCAAACAGAATTTTGTCTTTCCAAGATCTTTCATTTCAAATTCATCTTTTAAATAAGTAGCAGTTCTTGTGAGTTCTTCAGGAGTACCTACAAGATTCAAATCATCCACATATACAGTAATAATGGAAAATCCACTTTGTGATTTCTTAATAAAAACACATGGACATACTTGATCATTTATATATCCATCTTTTATTAAATAATCACTAAGTCGATTATACCACATACGACCAGACTGTTTCAACCCATACAATGAGCGTTGTAACTTAATTGAATATATGTGATTGGGCCTTTGTGATTCAGCCATTTTCAATCCTTCAGGGATTCTCATATAAATCTCACTTCAAGTGAGCCAGATAGGCATGCTGTTACAACATCCATCAGACGTGTTTCCAAACCTTCCATGGTTGCCATACCTATCAGAAAGCGAAAAGTGACTCCATCCATTACGTACTGGAGAGCCTGTATCCTGATAATCAATACCAGATATTTGTGAAAAAACCCTTGAGCTACAAGTCGGGCTTTATATCTCACAATTTTATTTTTCTCATTTCGCTTTTCGTACAAATACCCATTTATTCCAAACGGGAATGCACCCAGCGGTGTTTGAACTACTGGTCCAAATACTTCTCTTTTCAATAGAGATTTTGTTTTCAACCGGATTACACCCAACGATGTTTGGACTACTGGTCCAAATACTTCTCTTTTCAATAGAGATTGTAGCTCAGTTTGAATAGCATCTTTCCATTTTGGCCAATCCCTTTTTTTTCCGACATTCTTTCACGTTTTGTGGTTCAGGATCCGTGTCAGAAATCAAAGTAATATCTGATGCTATAGAGAAAGCAAATATATCATTAATCATGACTTTGCTTCGATCCCATATTTTCTCATCATGTACATAATTTATTGAGATCTCTTGGTGTTCATCTCTTATCCCTTCACTGAGATTTTGAACCTCTTCTGGGGCTATTCCCACTCTTGGAATATGTGCTTCTTCTGGAGCGATTTGTACCTCTTCTGGGGCTATTTCCACTCTTGGAATAAGTGCTACTTCTGGAGTGGGTATTCCTTCAGGGATTCCCTTATTTGCTTTTAATTTTTGTGGTACAGTGTCTTTTGCACCAACCGGTATTCCACGCTTCTGGCGTGGTTTAGATTCTTCTATTACCTTATTCGTCAATTCTCCAGGAATTGATTTTTCAATAGGGATTTCTATCCTTGCTGGAGTATTCACTGCAGGTGTATGTGACTTTATCACTTTTCTAGCATCATTAAATGCATCTGGCATTTGATTTGCAATATTTTGTAAATGAATAATTCTTTGAACTTCAATTTCACATTGTCCTGTACGAGGATCAAGTGAATTTAAATCTGATGCATTCCATGATATTTCAGAGGATTTTTTATTTAAAACTTTCCCTCCTCCTAATGTTGGAAATATAGATTCATCAAAATGACAATCTACATAACGTGCAGTAAAAACATCTCCAGTTAAAGGTTCAAGATATCTGATAATAGAAGGGAGAATCAAAACCAACATAAATACCTATTCTTCGTTGGGCTCCCATCTTAGTTCTTTGTGGAGGTGCAATTGGAACATATACTGCACTTCCAAAAACTCGAAAGTGTGATATGTTAGGTATCTGTCCAAGAACTAACTGTAGAGGAGAAATTTATTAAGAGCCGTTGGTCTTACTCGAATGATGGCTGCAGCATGAAGAATTGCATGACCCCAAACTGAGGTAGGCAAGTTAGCCCTTAACATTAATGGTCGTGCAATTAGTTGAAGTCTTTTTATTAAAGATTCAGCTAAACCATTTTGTGTATGAATATGGAGGAACGGATGTTCAACAGAAATTCCAATAGTCATACAAAAATCATTAAAAGTCATTGATGAAAATTCAGCTGCGCTATCAAGTCGAATTGACTTGATTGGATGATCCGGGAATTGAGCTCGTAACTTGATCATTTGAGCAAGAAGTTTTGAGAAGGCAAAATTTCGAGAAGAGAGAAGACAAACATGAGACCATCTAGTTGAAGCATCTATAAAACCATGAAATATCGAAATGGGCCAGACAATGGTTGAATAGGTCCACAAATGTCTCCTTGAATTCTCTCTAGGAATTTTGGGGTTTCTTTATAAATTTTTACTGGTGATGGTCGAACAATTAATTTTTCCCGAGAACACGCAGCACAAGGAAATTCATTACTAGGAAAAACCTTTTATCTTTGAGAGGATGACCAGTAGAATTTTCAATAAACGACGCATCATAGAAGTACCTGGATGACCGAGTCTTTCATGCCAAAGCATAAAGGATTTGGGATCTATGATTTTGAAATCATAAGAGTATGAGACTCAATTGCTCTAATTTTCATAGTATATAATCCAAAAGAAATTTAATGAAGTTTTTCTAGGATATTTTTTTTTTCAGATATTAGTAGAACGACAAGAAGATCTTCATTAAAGATGGTCTGACACATGTAAAAAACATAAATAAGAAATATTATTTATGAAAAACACATACCACGTATAGAACGAAAACTAATAAAATATTTTACATGCAGGGTGTTAAATTAAAACAAAATTAAACGTTATCACAAAATATACTTTCAGAAGGTCCAGTAATATCAACAACTTTTTCCTCATTGTTGATCATTGGTGGATCATCACAATCTCAATTGATGATTAACAAAGTTCGTTTTCTACCTCCATTACTTTGTTCTTTTGAGGCTCTTGGGAAAAAATTAACCAAATGCTCGGCGTACGATAGGTACGCGACCAATGCCCATTCATCCCACACCTAAAACAAACATCTGGTTTGTTCTTTTTCTGTGTTGCATTTTCTTTATTTTTACCCGACCCAAATATTTGCCACTTCTGGTGGCCTGAATTGTCGCGGTTCTGGAATTTGTTGTTACGACGGCCTCGTTTATTCTTTCGTCCCCAAGGCTTCTTATTATTTATGACCATCTATTGTCACGTTTATTCTGCTGGAATGACGTGCTGTTAATATCCGGCAATGGGGTAGCACCCGTTGGCCGCACTTGATGGTTTTTCAACAACAATTCGTTATTCTTTTCTGCAACCAGGAGGATAGACAATAAGTCACTGAATTTTGTGAACTTACTCTGTCTATATTGTTGCGACAGAATCATGTTAGTGGGATGAAAAGTTGAGAGTGTTTTCTCTAACATTTGGGAGTCAGAAACTGGATCTCCGCACAAAGCCAAAGTAGAAGTTATTCTATAAACATTGGAACTATATTTCGTAATTGATTTGTAATCTTGTAGCCTTAAATTAAGCCACTCAAATTTGGCATTAGGGAGAACAACCAATTTTTGGTGGTCAAATCTTTTCTTCAGTTGTGTCCATAAAGACAAAGGATCTTTGACTGTTAAATACTCAGTCTTTAATCCTTCATCAATATGGTGACGAAGAAAAATTATGGCTTTTGCATTTTGTGCCGAAGTAGCTGTATTTCCTGATTCAATGGTCTTTTCTAACTCATTTGCACTAAGGTACAATTCTGCATCAAGTGCCCAAGCCAAATAGTTGTCTCTAGATATTTTCAAAATAGAAAAATCTATTTTTGCCAAGTTTGCCATCTATTCTGGGTTAAACACATTATTATTTATTAAAACAATAAATAATTGCATGTATGAAATATGAAAAATAAACTACGTCACGACCTCAAGTGGTGATAAAAATGCAAATATAAATATTCTTATATTTATGTTATTAGCATAATGCAAATGGATCTTCACCCGTATGCGGTAGTTCGCATAGACAGATTATTCCAACAGAATAATAAATAATGGAATAACAGAAGAATTTCACCATGCATGCGATAGACCGACCACACGGACAGGTTATTCCCAACAGAATAATAAATGCAGAATAATAAATAATGGAACCAGGTCAGGTGAAATTCACACCGACAGGATATTCCGACAGAATATTAAATGCGTAATAATAATGGAACCAGGTCAGGTGAAATTCACACCGACAGGATATTCCGACAGAATATTAAATGCGTAATAATAATGGAACCAGGTCAGGTGAAATTCACACCGACAGGATATTCCGACAGAATATTAAATGCGGAATAATAAATGGTAAAACAGGTTCCCACTTAGTCTTGTAAGATTAACAAGGATAGATGGTACCATTGTAAATAACAGAATTTAAATGCAATTATAAGAATAAAATTATATTATTGGTGGTATAGCCCAACCAGTAGTATAATAATAAATTGCAAGAATTTAATTTTAACCGTCTCAGTTGGTTAGAGCTTCGTGCTGATAACGTGTTTATAAAACCTTATCAAAGTATAGAAATATACTCTTATAATTGCTGCATAAATTTAGAGAGAATAAGTAAGAGAAAGAGAGAGAAAATCTTCAGAGATAATTCTCATTCTATTTTCATTCAGTAGCACTCCTTTATATAGGAGAAGAAGAAGAGAGTGTATAGAGAAGTCATGGGAGGTGTATGAGAGAAGCCAAAGGAGGTGTATGAGAGAAGCAATCAAGGGAATCAATTGTGTAATATTTAGAAAATGATGTGACAAAGTGTAATTAGTTAATGATCCATCAATACATAGGTAGACTTAATAATAGTGTCAACCACAACCACTCATATCATTTTGTAAGTAATTTGTTGTATGATTTTATAAAGGTGTTTTGGGACGAAAAGTTGGTTGTGCAAACCAAAAGAGAGAAAGAAATATATAAAAAAATTATTAGCTAAAAAGTGAAAAATATGTAGAATAAAGTAATTTCAAATAATTAAGCCATTTATAAGAAAAAGATAATAAAACATAACATGATGAAGGAGCATATTTCGTATCAAAGTAATTTAGTTAAAATAATTTTAAAAAATGGAATTAATTTAAAAGTACAATAGTGAAACCCGTATTAGCATCAACAATTTCATTATCACATGCGAACCATACTCTTTTTGGTTAACATCTAGCTGATGATCAGATCTTTGTTTTGTTATAAAATTATTATAATATTTTTTTATATTATACTATACTAATATATTAATTCTATTAACAATAAATTAATAGTAAGTATAATGATTTTTATATAAAGAAAATATTTTCTTCTGAAATATCCTATTTAAATAAGTTTAAAAATCTATGATAAGCCAAGAAAATCACAAAGAGCATGAGAAGTGTGAAGCACAACTTCGTGGTGCAGTTTGGTGCTCTTTAGGAGCACGTACTAAGCTATAGAAGTGGAATGATATGCATAGGCTATTGCTGGCATAGTGCAGTAAGACTTGGTCTAGAATTGGTTAGCTATTTTCTTGCTATGTGAACAAGTGGTAGTAGTGAAATCCTTACTGTTAGCAATTGTGCCGATGAGTTTAGGAAAGAGTAATTTTTCCTTTTATGTATTTAAATTACTTCGGTATGCACAAAGAGGATAACTTCATTCAATAACAAATTAATGTGGTTTATTCTCACCTTAAGTAGAATCTTATTTACATAAAAATATAGCAGCTTTGACTGGGACCTATTATTGGTATCAAAGTTGTACCACTATGGCAACTAACAAGGAACGAATTGAACATCTTGAAGCGGAGCTTGGAGAACTTCTAAACAGACTGAATCGGATGGAGCTTGGTATTGCGGACAAGTTTTACCAGATTGAAGACACCATCAACAAAATGGCAGAAGCCTTGCTTTCAAACAAAGAAGGGTTCAGCAGCAACGTTAATGATCGTAATGGTCGATTTTGTTATAGTAGGGAAGAATTCACGAAAAATACAGAAGCAAGAAGGCATATGTTCTCATCCAAATTAGTGAAGCTCGAGTTTCCAAAATACACGGGAGATGACCCTACGGAATGGTTAACAGACTGAATCAATTCTTTGAGTACCAAGGCACCACCGAAGCTCCAAAGATGTCACTAGCATCATTCCATCTCGAAGGTGAAGCGAACCAATAGTGGCAATGGTTATGACGAGCTTATAAGGAAGAAGAGAAGGCCATGACGTGAGCAAATTTTGAAGAGGAATTATGGGCACGATTTGGACCAATAGAGTGTAAGGATTTTGATAAAGCTTGTAGACACTCAAAATTTTGCATTCCTGTTACTAACCATGCAGGAGGACAGAATCGTATTTTATCTTCTAGAGACAACCAGATAAAGCCAAACCCCGGTGACAACCTCAGGAAACAACAAACCAACCTCAGAGACAACCCTAAGGACTAACAAAAGTCAACAACAGTCCAATCTCGAAGATAACCTTGAGAAAAGACAGCTACAACTGCATCAAACCCGGAGATCAATCCAGAGGGGTAAAATAGTAATTTTGCTAACTCAACATCAAATCGAGTCGAATTACTACCATGAAGGTCATTCAGAACCATAACGTCAATCCCGAGTGAAAACAACGCAAGACAGCTCAACGAACTGACTGCGAAGACTTGAAGATTTGGTCATGGACCCATTTTTTCGGATTCGAAAAAGGTCAAATCTCATGTCATTGTGTAGCTCTCGGAAAGTGCTTTCCGGAAAGGTATAACACGCCTCCATCGGATTCTCGAATTAAAAGTTATGAAGGTTCGAGTAAACGCGCGTTGGTCCGAGTGCACGTACTTTGAGACAACGGGACCCATGGGGCGGGACCCACCCTGGTCAGTCGCAGGTAGACCCGTGGCTGATTTGACCTATAAATAGACCCCCCCATCAGCCATTTTAAAAAAAAAGAGAAGAAAACAGAGAGAATTTCGCCCATTTCAGCTCTTAACCACTCCAATAGTGTTCTAAACTTTGATATTCTTTTTTGTAAACACTTTTATACATATATATTACCACATATCAAGTTTTAACTGATGGAAACTGAGTTTTCAAGCTTCAAAAGCAATCTAAAGCCCTCCTCACTACACACTGTAAGATCCTTTCAAATCTTAAGCTTTTACTTTCTTTAATATATATATGTGATTGTATATATATGTATATATATATATATATATATATATATATTTATCAATTTGGCTTGGATTGCTAATATGTGGCTAGGACTGATCATTCGATTATAACCGAACCGAATAGGTTATTCAGTTATAACTGAAAATCGAAAATTTTATAATTTAACTATCTGAACTACTAACCGAATTTTGGTAATAACCGAATTGTTAGGTTTGTAATATTCATGAACGCAATCAAATTGCACAAAGTAAGCGGAAACATGGAAAATCAGAGTTTTAAAATTTTACAAACTATATACCCGGATCATCCTTTATGCACAAGTATTAATTAAACGAAAAGATAAAGAACAATAATTATACCCTTGAAGATTCGAGTTTCCTCATGTACAAGTTCACCTCTAATCCTTTTCGCGTTCAACTTGAATCCACCGGGTTAGATTTCTTCCTTTGATCAACGTTAGCCACCCAAGTGTTTTGCCTCTAAAGGTGATCTACCAAGGAAGAAGAAAGATTTAAGAAGATGAGTATTTGGCAAAATCCTAATTTTTCTATTTCTCATAAAAAAAATGTGTGCTCTCCCAACTCTTGGAATTACGTCTCCTGATATCTGATATAAGACTCCTCTTATAAAGATATCAATTAACCCTTCTAATCTAATTAGAAAATAGGGTATTATTTAATTAATTAAACTCCTTTAATTAATTAGGCTCCCTAACTTATTAGGAATAATTAATTAAACTCTTTTAATTAATTAGCTTCCTTATCTTATTAGGAATATATGAGAGTGCTTTTATTAATTAATTCTCAAACTCCTTTAGGAGTTAAATAATAATAATAGTAATAATAATAAGACCCCTCTTATTAATTTATATTTAATATTTTCAAAATATTAAATAATAAATATTAAACTATTTAATTTATTCTATCACCATAGATTAAATTAAATACACTCAACTTATTACTAATGTCATTTGTTTCTTAAATAATTAATCTTCCTTTTATGGTGTGACCATTTAGGTTCTCCATATTAAACTGGTTGTGAATAAATCAATTAGAACAATTCTAATCTTAGTTAAATAAATAAAGTAAACTATTAATTTATTTAAATAAATAATATTTATTCTACAATAGGGATAAGCCTTCCTAGCGATTAACGACTTTCCAGATAATATAGATTTCAACATTAATCATAAAAGAACATTTGAGTAAATAGTTACCGTACAATTCAATCCTTCTATCATACAATGTTCCAATTAAATATAAGACATGAAATTACTGTCAAGTCTTATTTTATTTAATTATATCTATTTCGATCCTTAAATGCACAACTCCAAATAATGCAAATTAGAAAACTCCTTTTTAATTTCATTCTGTCTTGGCCAATGACTACTGGGTTGTCATTTATCGAATCACATAGGACATTTCTCTTCTTTTACTAGAAGTGGTAGATTCTTTATTGATCATATATTATCTCCATGTACAACTTATTATACTCAAGCATACCCTTTGATATATTCTAAGGGTCTTAAGCAATAAGTCAAAGTATAACTCATCATACACAAGATACTATGATGATCTCAAGGTCAAGAATCACGTGTACTACTATCAGTACAGGAATTCCTATTGACAGGCAAGTAAAACTCCATTAGGTATTCCTTAGCGAGCCACGTTCAGTGTACTTATTATCCAATAAGCACCTACATACTTGCTTTAGTGTCTCCACACAAATGATCTGAGATCAATCATCCTCATCCAATGAGCAAGTAACGTATATACCAATCTATCCGGATTCACTAATCCCCAATTTAGTAATCCAACGATTGAGAACTATTTTAGTTTTAAGCTTTCTAAGAATTTAGAACTCATTAGAATGATCATCACCATTATTCTAAAAGCATTGCTTAAAACTATGGGTTTATCATATATTATAAAGCAGCATCATGTAGATAATTAAAAGCCTTTAATAAATTAATACTTTTTATTAATAAATGAATAAAATTGTTACAAAGTATATGTTTTATCATCAAACATGATAGGCTTGTGTGCATACTACTTTCAATCTCTCACTTGCACTAAAGCCAATCATCATGGTATCTCATACCCTTCTTCTCTAAGTGACGATTATCCTGCTGTTGGATAAGCTTTAGTTAATGGATATGTAATGTTGTTCTTGAGAGTCCAATATCTCTATAGTGACTTCTCCTCTTTCAGTGATTCTTTAATCAAATGAAAGTGTTGCAACACATGTTTAGATTCAAGATGAGACTTAGGAACTATTTCTAGTTCTGTAATGAACTTTTCATCCAAACAATCAACTTGCAGCTTCATTTATAACTATATACTTTGTCTTTATCCCTAAACTAGCAACTCTTTGCTATTTAAAACGTTTCCAATTCACTGCACCACCTTTCAAGGTAACACTTTACCTTAAAGTGGATTTTCTGTCGTCTTGGTCTTTCTGAAAAACTTGAGTTTGTTAAGCCCTCTAGTTTTAATTTAGACCCACTATAAATTTTAATCACATCCTTAGTGTCGGTTAAGTACTTTAAGATGTTTTTCACTAGCTTACAGTGATCTTCTCCAGAATGTGATCGATCAACATCAGGTCTCGTATATTTCATTGCATACATGATTGTTACTCACGCGATCTCTCTTTTCAGGAATCTATGGGGATTATTAAGAGAGATACACTCCAGGGCTCATCAACATGAGATATCTCTTGGAGTTTGCCATGCTAAATAACTTTAGCATCAAATAAATATACGTTCCTTGGGCTAAGCCGAGTATCCTTTTAAATCTATCTATATAAATTTTTATCCCTAATAATGATATTCTTCCCAAATCATTCGTGGAGGAATGTTTAGACAACTTTATCTTTACTGATTGTAGCATTGGTATGTCATTCCTTATCCATAGTATATCAACATATAATACTATGAATGTCACGACGCTTCCACTGACCCTTTTATACACACTAGGTTCATTCTTGTTTTTGATAATATTCAACTCTTGATTATCTCATCAAATCGAATGTTCTATTTTTGAGAAGCTTGCTTCAATCCATTTCTCTGAGTGTCTACAACTTTTACCTCATCGTATGTAACTGGATCATCATCTTCTATGACGCGTACCTCATTATCATCTTCTATGATGAATCCATACCTCCTAGGTATCTTCGGTACTATTCCAGATTTACAATTCGGTTGTGGTACAATAGGTCTATCTACATGTCCCTCTTATTTGACTTATAGTGCTTTGTGGTTCTTGAACTCTTCAAGATCTATTATCCTCCCACTAGCCCCTTCAATGATAAATATCTTTATCTTAGAAGGTAGCGTGTTTCGCAACAAACACCTTTTGCTAAGTAGGATTATAGAACATATATCCTAAACTTACTTTAGGATGTCCCACAAATCTGTACTTGTCAAATTTTGTCCCAAACTTATCCCTTTGAAACCTTTTCATATATGTTGGATAACCCCTTATCTTAACATACTTAAGATTAGGAATCACCCCTGTCCATAACTCTTATAGAGTCTTTGGGGCCGGATTTGGAGGTTACCTTTTTCGTAGATATGCAACCAATTCTAGGGTATGACCTCAGAAGGATACTGGAATATTGGTAAAATTATTATGGACAACACTATGTCCAACAAGGTATAATTTTTCTTTTCAGATACATCAATCAATTATTACGTATCAGGAGGTGTCCATTATGAGAAAACTATTTGAGATGATCTAGAAACTCATTACACAAGTATTCCTTCCTTGATCAGATCAAAGAATCCTAATACTTTGCTAATTTGTTTCACTTCTGAATTCTTTGAACCTTTCAAATAATTTACACTTGTATTTCAGCAAATACACACATTCAACTCTTTGAATGATCATCTCCTTTTCTTATACTAATTTGTTCAATATGCAAAATTATTTTCACGTAAGTCAAGTATACTAAATCTATTAAGTAATATTCTAGTTCTATAAAAATATTATTATTATATATAGAACAACAATTGTTTTTAAATATAATACCAAAAATTTTGTTATCCAACAACAAAATAGAAATAATGTTTTAACAAGAACTGAAATACAATAACAACTTATTGACTTAATAAAATTACCCGTAGGCTATGCTAAACTATTAGTTCATATGGCTAATACAACAACCATTGTTTCATTTTCCACATATAGTATTTCTTATTCGTTGTTTAGCTTTCTACTTCTGCTTGGTCCCTTCATAAATCTATATTGATGAGAATCAAAGCCGGTATCCAATACCTAAGTAGAACCTTGACTTAAAGAAAAATTTATTTTAATCATGAACAAGACTGTATTTGTAATCGAAACTTCACTAAGCTTCTTCTGGTTAGACTTTGCATGATGTTTCTCGAAGTCTTTTTTCCAGTGTCCTGGCTTATTGTAGTGGAAGTAAACTCCTTTACTATCTGTATCAGTTTTGTTCTTATTATCCTTTATTTTTTCCTTTCTATTTACCTTCTTTGAATTGTTCTTCTTTTCAGAAGATCTGTTGGCCTCTACCAGTAAGACTTGGTATTTCTTGGTTAGAAAGTGACTCTCAACATTTTTTTTCAACATGTTAAGCAAATCAGCGAATTTGATATCTAGCTTGTTCATATGAAAAATTCACAACAATTATGAGAAGGAGTCCGGAGTGACTGCAAGATCAAATCTTGGCTCAACTCTCCATCCATGATAAAACCTGTTGTCCTAATTGTTCAATCAAATTGATTATGTTAAGGGCTTTTGTCTGTATTGTAGTATCATTGGTCATTCTAGATCAGAAGAGCTCCTTAGATATTTGATATCTATCAGTCCTATTTTCCTCATCATCAACTACTTGATGTGCAGGAGTATAGTAGGAGCATCCATAGTTTCATGCTGACACTGAAGCTCGTTACTCATGGATGCGAGCATGTTGCATTGAGCCAACTGTGCATCATCTTGCCACTTTCTAAAAGTAGCATTCTATTCCTCAAAGGCATTGTCTGCAACCATTGCAAGGATAGACGTATTAAGGACATAAGATAGCTTTTTAGCTGTGAGAACTATTCTCAATTTCCTTAACCAATCCATTTAATTCAGTCTTGTTAATTTAGCATCTAATATGCCACGCCGTGATAGTAATTTAGACATTGTAAAATTTTGTGAATGAATTTTTAATTAACAACATTTTAGCATACATTCTTTTATTAATTACCAAAATAAATTAGGTCTTGTTTTAAATTGGTATCTCCCACTATTTTTTTCAAACTATATTACTCTCACTTATATAGTTCGACAAAATCTAATTAAAGATTTACTAGTGAGAATAAGGATCTCATTTCAAATGTATATAGCATTGTGGTGACACAACAAACTATATATAAATAAATAGGTAGACAACTCTTGTCAATTACATCATCATGTAACTTCTTTTATTTTGCCTCTTAGATTATTTTGATCAAGTGGTGGCACATTTGAATCAAAATTATCCAAGTTAAGTCCAACCTAGCACTTCCATATATTCAAAAAAGAAAAACATTGTCCTTGTGGTGACACAACAAAACAACATTGTTTAATTTTCTTTATAAGCATCAAATGTGATAAAATTAACATCTCAAAAAATTAAGATAAGCCTTGTGGTGACACAACAAACTTATAATAATTAATTGATACTCTATTATTTTTTATCATGCTAGAAGGTGACGTTCGATATATATATATATATATATATATATATATATATATATATATATATATATATATATATATATATATATATATATAGTGAAAGCATGCACATATAGAATACTATATTTTACCCAGATTGATTGTGGACTTTATTCTAGTTTGGTTTACTAGATCCACCAAGTGAACCAAGAGGTCAAACCTAGGGTACAAGAATTAAATTTAAATATAACTATTACATTTAAACACGGGCTCCATTACAAACGGATCTTCAAGCGCTCCTTTCTCCTTGATCTCCAATTCTTCAAAATTAATTCTAACTATTCAAACTACAAAACTATTTAAACTAAATATAAACCTTGATCAACAGTCAAGGGAAAGTACATAGGAGGGAGATAGAATTTATATTATGAAAAAATTAGAGAAGACGAAGTACGCAGACCCCATTTAATAAAACTCATACATTCATGCATCCAACTAAAATAAAATCTAATCACATTGGTCAATAGTCCATAATCAATCCTATTTATTATCATACACATCAACATATGCATCAATAAATAACATTCATTTTATGAATAATAAACATTCAATATATACATTGATATTGATTTATTGGACAATTTTAATTAGCATAAAATCTAATTTTGAAACAAAATAAACTCCTTTATTTTTAATCAAAATCATAATAAATTTCTTTATTTTATTTTTATCCAATTTTGAATAAAAATAAACTACTTTATTTTTAGTCAAATTCTAAATTAAAATAAACTCTTTTATTTTAATTAACAAGGAATCCAATTTCAAGTTCAAAATAAACTCTTTTATTTTAACTTAAAATTATTAGAAAAATAAAATATGTTGAATCTTATTCCTTATTAAAATTAAACACTTTTAATTTTAGGAAACATGGAATCCTATTCCATAAGTGAATAAACTCCTTTATTCTAGGAAATATGGAATCATATTCCATATGTGAATAAACTCTTTTATTCAAACGTACGTGGAATCTAATTCCAAGTTAAAATAAAACTTTTGAATAAACTCTTTTATTCAAACAAATGTGGAATCTAATTCTAATTAAAATAAAATTTTGAATAAACTCTTTTATTCAAACAAACGTGGAATCCAATTCCAATTAAAATAAAACTTTTGAATAAACTCTTTTATTTAAACAAACGTGAGTTACAATTCCAATTAAAATAAACAACTTTATTTTATTCCAATTCCAAATCAAAATAAACTCTTTTATTTTTAATTTAGAATTACTGAAAAAATATTTAATTTAATTTGAACTAAAATAAACCTTTTATCTTTGTAGACACTCGAAATTTTCTGCACACCTGTTAATGACATTGCAGAAAGGCATATTCGTCTTTCAGAGATAACCCTGGAAGACAGTTCATATCCAGTTAGGATACTACCGGAAGCTTAGCCTCAACCCCGGAACACACACTGGGAGTAATAGCCTCAACCCCGGAACACACACCGGGAGTAACAGTTCCCAACCTCGGCGATGACACCGAGGCCTACAATTCCAATATCGGAACACACACCGGAGAAGACCGATTCATCTCGGAGATAACCCTGAGATGTTCCGTCTCAGTCCCAACACTGGGAATAGCAGATCCCAACCTTGGAGATAACCCCAAGGAAGGCAGTTGTAGTTCCGGAGATAACCCCAAAAATACTTGTTTTAAATGCAATCAGCTTCAATCTCAGTGCTCACAACGAGATACTCAGTACCAACCCGGAGATAACACCGGGAGGACAGGCACACCTCAGAGATGACACTGAGGACCTTCAACACTTGCAGCAGTCCAATCTCAGCGATAACTCTGAGCAACGTCTGCTTTATTAGCCCAACCGGCGATAACCCCGGTGAGAGGCAAAGTCGTCATCTCGCCATCATGATGCCACACTGTACCGTCTCAATGCCTCGATACATACACAATGTCCCATAAGAGTCAAGGAAAACCAATCCCGAGTGGCTATTATGCAGGATAACGGATAGAATTTGAAGCTGAAGACCGGAGGGCATCGTCCCATCTTCATGACTTCGTACAACCTCTAATCTCATGTCATTGCGTAACTCTCGACAACGGCGGTCCGAAATAGGTCCTATATACCTCAGTCGGATGCCCGAATTGCAATTTTGAAAGTTTGAGCGGACATCACGTTGCATGCGTGTACGTACTTCGAGACGGCAGGACCCGCGAAGCCTGGGGCACCCCAGGCAACCTCTGGTACACCTGCGGCCCAGCCGTAGAAACCCTCTATAAATAGAGGGCTTGGGGTGGCCATTTTGCAAGAGAAAAAGGCGAGGAAGCCCTATCCAATTTGCTCTGTAGACACCCCAAACTGAGTGCTTTCTCATTTTAAACACTTGTGAGCTCACATATAGTTACTTCTGTACCGATGGAAGCCAGTTTTTATCTACTTTAAAGATATAGAAGTCTTCTTTGGCAGCCCACTGTAAGCATTCTCACACACTTTAAAGCCTTTCTCTTAATCTTTGCACACACCCTTCTTTACGTTGAGAGTCGTGTTGCGTGTGTTTGCCCGAACTTCGGTCCGTAGTTTTATTTTAGTTTGTATATATATATATATATATATATATATATATATATATATATATATACAACCAGGATCCTATCAGGGATCCCGGATTTTAGTAAAAGACGGACCTTTTTTTTTTTTTTGCTTTTTATTTTTTAAAACAACTAAAAAAAAATTAATATTTTATGGAATTGAAATTTTTCCATAATAAAGTGTTTTGGGCGTGTTTTGAATACCTATACCAAAAAATGGTGGTACAGTCTGCACAGACTGTACCACCATGTTTTGTTATACGTACCCAAATCACGCCCAAAACACTTTATTATGAAAAAATTTTAATTCCATAAAATATTAAATATTTTTTTTAGTTGTTTAAAAAAAAAAGCAAAAAAAAAAAAAAAAGGCCCGCATTTTTTTAAAATGCGGGAGTCCGGATAGGATCTGCTCCCTATATATATATATATATATATATATATATATAGACTAACATTATCGAGTTATGTCTCGATTGAGCCTAGACTTCGGTCTGGAGCGTTTACTTACTCAATCGAGACATAACTCGATAATGTTAGTCTATATATATATATATATATATATATATATATATATATATATATATCAACTGTTGTCGAACTCTGTTCGATGAGCCTGAATTTTACATCCGGTGCGTTTACCGCTTACATATACATATATATATATATATATATATATATATATATATATATATATATATATAAATTTCGTCCCGCCTGGAGTTTACTTCGTGACGGTTGATCGCTTTTACAGCTTTCTGTATATTTTGTCCTGCCTGGAGTTTCCTCCGTGGTGGTTGATTGCTTTTATAGTTTTATTTACATTTCTGATCCCCCATGGAGGTGATTCGTGGCTGGTGATCATGTCTGTATATATATATATATATACAGCTTTTATATATATACCTGCTTACTGTATTTTATCAATTGCGGCATCATGTGAGTCTAGGAATCATGTGATCACAGGTTCAGTCCACTGAATCTAGATTCGATTCCCGTGATGGACCTTTTCAGCTGTAAGCAGCTTGTAAAAATTATATGTGATGTTTGGATCTCCTCAGATGATTTTCATACCCACGAGGAGTTCAACACCTTTTTTGTACACTATTTTCTTACAGATGCCTCACATCTGGAGAATAAAATCAATAAAACCAAATCTTGAATAAAATGGGAGTGTAAAAGGTCTCAATTACTATTGAGTATTGGGTTTGAAAAACCTCTTTTAAAACAGCACTGCCATATCTTGCTTAAAAATGAATTTTTATATAAATTCAAACCCTGTGTATATAGGTGCGAACGATGCCTCGCACTACTTCCAAATAACAGCACATTGACCCCCACACACACACACACATTCATATAACTTTTTATTGAAAAGCGGCGGTCACCATGGTAACACAGATGTCGGGGGGTGCCTAACACCTTCCCTCCGCATAAGCAAGTCCACGGACCCTAAATGAATCTCAGTTTCACAAACCAATTTAGTAGTGTCACATCACTGGGTCAATTTGCAAACCTTTTCTCGATTGTGTTGGTACAACTAGTTAAAAAACTAACTGGCGACTCTTATAGTCCAATCGTCGACATTACACATGTCGGACCTTTTTTACTTATTTTTTCAAACAAATCTCACATAAAATGAGAACACAAAAAAATAGGTAACGAAAAGGGACAAATAAAAATCCCGATGTCGACAGGTGGCGACTCTGCTGGGGACTCTAGTAAGAGGACTTAAGCCGCTATTACAAGCTTTTCAAAACTATTATATGCTAGTATGTGGATGTTGCATTTATATTTATGATGAACGTGTACGAATGCATATCTTTACTACGATTAATATTTTACACTATATCTGCCACCCTTCTTTATGTTGAGAGACGTGTTAGGTGTGTTTGCCCGGACTTCGGTCCGTGGTTTTATTTCAGTTTGTATATATATATATATATATATATTTATATATATGGACTAACATTATCGAGTTATGCCTCGATTGAGCCTAGACTTCGGTCTGGAGCATTTACTTTCTTTTGTATATATATTCATTTATATATATGAACTGCGTGTCAAACTCTGTTCGATGAGCCTAGACTTCGGTCTGGAGCGTTTACTGCTTTAATATATATATATATATATATATATATATATATATATATATATAAATTTCGTTCCGCCTGGAGTTTACTCCATGGCGGATGATCGCTTTTACAGCTTTTTATACATTTTGTCCCGCCTGGAGTTTCCTCCGTGGTGGCTGATTGCTTTTACAGTTTTATTTACATTTCTGATCCCCCATGGAGGTGCTTCGTGGCTGGTGATCATGTCTGTATATATATATATATATATATATATATATATATATATATATATATTTACAGCTTTTATATATATACCTACTTACTGCATTTTATCAATTGCGGCATCATGTGAGCCTAGGAATCATGTGATCACAGGTTCAGTCCACTGAATCTAGATTCGGTTCCCGTGATGGACCTTTTCAGCTGTAAGCAGCTTGTAAAAATTATCTGTGATGTTTGGATCTCCTCAGATGGTTTTCATACCCACGAGGAGTTCAACACCTTTTTTGTACATTATTTTCTTACAGATGCCTCGCATCTGGAAAATAAAATCAATAAAGCAGAATCTTGAATAAAATGGAAATGTAAAAGGTCTCAATTACTATTGAGCATTGGGTTTGAAAAATCTCTTTTAAAACATCACTGCCATATCTTGCTTAAAAATGAATTTTTATATAAATTCAAACCCTTTGTATATAGGTGCGAACGAGGCCCCGCACTACTTCCAAATAACAGCACATTGACCAACACACACACACACATTCATATAACAATTTATTAAAAAGCGGCGGTCACCGTGGTAACACGGATGTCGGGGGGTGCCTAACACATTTCCTCCGCATAAGCAAGTCCCCGGACCCTAAATGAATCTCAGTTTCACAGACCTGTTTAGCAGTGTCACATCATTGGGTTAATGTGCAAACCTTTTCTCGGTTGTGTTGGTATAACCAGTTAAAAAATCAACTGGCGACTCTTATACTCCAATTGTCGACATTACACATGTCGGATCTTTTTCACTTATTTTTTCAAACAAATCTCACATAAAATGAGAACACAAAAAACAGGTAACGAAAAGGGACAAATAAAAATCCCGACATCGACAGGTTATCGACATCGGGATTTTTATTTGTCCCTTTTCGTTACCTATTTTTTTGTGTTCTCATTTTATGTGGACAAATAAAAATCCCGACGTCGACAACCTGTCGACGTCGGGATTTTTATTTGTCCCTTTTCATTACCTGTTTTTTTGTGTTCTCATTTTATGTGAGATTTATTTGAAAAACTAAGTGAAAAAGGTCCGACATGTGTAATATCGACGATTGGACTATAAGAGTTGCCAGTTAGTTTTTTAATTAGTTGTACCAACACAACCGAGAAAAGGGTTGCACATTGACCCAGTGATGTGACACTGCTAAATGGGTCTGTAAAACCGAGATTCATTTAGGGTCCGGGGACTTACTTATGCGGAGGGAAGGTGTTAGGCACCCCCCGACATCCATGTTATCACGGTGACCGCCGCTTTTCAATTAACTGTTATATGAATGTGTATGTGTGTGGGTCAATGTGCTGTTATTTGGAAGTAGTGCGAGGCCTCGTTCGCACCTATATACACAGGGTTTGAATTTGTGTAAAAATTCAGTTTTAAACAAGATATAGCAATGAAATTTTATAAAAGAGGTTTTTCAAACCCTGATGCTCAATAGTAATTGAGACCTTTTACACTTCTATTTTATTAAAATGTTCGACTTGATTGCTTTTATTTTCGAGATGCGAAGCATCTGTAAGGAAATAATGTACAAAAAAGGTGCTGAACTCCTCGTGGGTATAAAAACCATCTGAGCAGATCTAAACATCACAGATAATTTTTACAAGCTGCTTACAGCTGAAAAGGTCCATCACGGGAACCGAATCTAGATTCAGTGGACTGAACCTGTGATCACATGATTCCTAGACTCACATGATGCCGCAATTGATAAAATGCAGTAAGCAGGTATATATATAAAAGCTGTAAATATAAAAATATACAGACATGATCACCAGCCATGAAACACCTCCATGGGGGATCAGAAATGTAAATAAAGCTAGAAAAACAATCAACCACCACGGAGGAAACTCCAGGCGGGACAAAATGTACAGAAAGCTGTAAAAGCGATCAACCGCCACGGAGTAAACTCCAGGCGGGACGAAATTTATATATATATATATATATATATATATAAGCGGTAAATACACCGGATATAAAATCTAGGCTCATTGAACAGAGTTCGACAACAGTTGATATATATAATAAATATATATATCCGGTGTATTTACCGCTTATATATGTGTATATATATATATATATATATATATATATATATATATATATTAAAGCAAATAAACGCTCCAGATATAAAATCTAAGCTCATCAAACAAAGTCCGACAACAGTTAATATATATAAATATATATATATTAAAGCAGTAAACGCTCCAGACCGAAGTCTAGGCTCATCGAACAGAGTTGGACACGCAGTTCATATATATAAATGTATATATATACAAAAGCAAGTAAATGCTCCAGACCGAAGTCTACGCTCAATCGAGGCATAACTCGATAATGTTAGTCCATATATATATATATATATATATATGTATATACAAACTGAAATAAAACCATGGATCGAAGTCCGGGCAAAAACACTCAACACGACTCTCAATGTAAAGAAAGGTGTGTGCAAAGATGAAGAGAAAGACTTTAAAGTGTGTGAGAAGGCTTACAATGGGCTGCCAAAGAAGACTTCTATATCTTTAAAGTAGATAAACAATGGCTTTCGCCGGTACAGAAGTAGCTATATGTGAGCTCATAAGTGTTTAAAATGAGAAAGCACTCAGTTTGGGGTGTGTACAGAGCAAATTGGACAGGGCTTCCTCGCCTTTTTCTCTTACAAAATGGCCACCCCAAGCCCTCTATTTATAGAAGGTACCTGCGGCTAAGCCGTAGGTGTACCAGAGGCTGCCCGGGGTGCCTTGGGCTTCGCGAGTCCCGTCGTCTCGAAGTACGTGCACGTATACAACGTGATGTCCGCTCGAACTTTTAGAATTGTAATCCAGGCATCCGACTGAGGTATATAGGACCTATTTCAGACCGCTGTTGTTGAGAGTTACGCAATGACATGGGATTAGAGGTTGTACGAAGTTATGAAGATGGGACGATGCCCTCCGGTCTTCAGCTTCAAATTCTATCCGTTATCCTGTATAATAGTCACTCGGGATTGGTTTTCCTTGACTCTTGTGGGACATTGTGTATGTATCAAAGCGTTGAGATGGTACGGTGTGGCATCATGATGGCGAGATGACGACTTTGCCTCTCACCGGGGTTATCGCCGGTTGGGCTGATAAAGCAGACGTTGCTCAGAGTTATCGCTGAGATTGGACTGCTGTAAGTGTTGAAGGTCCTCAGTGTCATCTCTGAGGTGTGCCTATCCTCTCGGTGTTATCTCCAGGTTGGTACTGAGTATCTCGTTATGAGCGCTGAGATTAAAGTTGATTGTATTTGAAACAAGCATTTCTGGGGTTATCTCCGAAACTGCAACTGCCTTCCTTAGGGTTATCTCCAAGGTTGGGATCTGCTATTCCCAGTGTTGGGACTGAGACAGAATATCTCGGGGTTATCTCCGGGATGAATCGGTCTTCTCCGGTGTGTTCCGATATTGGAACTGCAGGCCTCGGTGTCATCGCCGAGGTTGGGAACTGTTACTCCCGATGTATGTTTTGGGGTTGAGGCTGTTACTCCCAGTGTGTGTTCTGGGGTTGAGGCTGAGCTTTCGGTAGTATCCAGACTGGATGTGAACTATCTTCTAGGGTTATCTCTAAAAGACGAATCTGCCTTCCTGCAATGTCAGTAACAGGTGTGTAGAAAATTTTGAGTGTCTACAGATGTCCCTCTTTATCATATTCATGCAATGCAATGGCATGGATAGGATAAAGAATCCCAGACACTTGAAATGCAACAAGATAAACACGATGCAATATGGAGCAATATGATGCATATGCATTGCTTTCCCACACGCTTGGGATGATTGCCAGCTCCTTGTTGCTTCTACCGGTGATGGTAATGGTGTCAAGCTTGGAGGTGTGATCTAAACCTATCCGGATGTTGACGTTGGGGCTATCACCAAAGTCCTTAATCCTGGATACAGACTTTACTCCAAAGATGTGCCTCTCGTGTACAAGAGATCTGTGGGGATAAAATTGTCTGTTTGAGGATGTGTATAACATATTCCATCATCAATCCTATCTGATGATGTTGATCTTCCTGGTTTGTATCGCCAGGTCATATCAAAGTTCTGTTGGATTTACTGCCAACAGTAGATGTTATCAGGGCTGCCTGACCTTCGTTGATGTGTGAACCAACGGTTGACCACGCATTGTAACCTCATTTAATCCTCTGTTGACGTGTATACCAACGGATGAACTCCCTGTTAGGGATAAATACCAAGGTTTCTTGGACTTTGTTGATGTGTGTATCAACTGATGCAATCATCAAATAGCTTCTGATGCGACGTTGGGTTTACTTGCCAACGGCTGAATTGACGTCAAGGTTGCTTGACCTTCACTGACATGTGTATCAACGGTAAACATGCATTGTAGCCCCCCGTGGGGGATCTGCGTTGGATCATCGTTGATGTGTATGTCAACGGAACATGCGTTGTAACCCTCGCCGGGGAGGTGTTCTATCATTGCTGATGTGTATATCAGCAGAACATACGTTGTGACCCCTGCTGGGGAGGTGTTCTATCATTGCTGATGTGTATATCAGCAGAACATACGTTGTGACCCCCGCTGGGGAGGTGTTCTATCATTGCTGATGTGTATATCAGCAGAACATGCGTTGTGTGCCCCGCCGGGTAGGTGTTCAAGGGCATGACTGTCCGTGCAGGTCCTTTGAGCGTAGATGCTATGAACGGGCTATTGAGCGAGCCCATGCCAGATGATGTTAGAGTTAGGGATCGCATTCTTCGGCGATTGTTCCTTATGATCATTAGGGGTTGCTTCATAGCAGATAACTCTTCCACGGTGTCGTTTGCTTTGATAAGCGCCACTTGTCATGTGGACCGTATAGGAGAGTACGATTGGGGATCCTACACCTTTGCCTATTTCCTCAGGGGCATGCGTATGCGCTCACAGGGTTTGACCGAGGCTTGGTTAGGATTTTACCCTTTTCTGTTGGTAAGCATTTCTCTTGTCATTTACCATGTATAGGTTAAGAGTGTTAACTGACAGCAGATGTTTGACTTTGTGTTGGCAGTTTTGGGCCTATGAGAGGTTCCCATAGTTACGTCCAGTGAGTGTATTAGGGTTGGATACCTACCCATGAGGACGACAATGGCATCATTCCATACTGGCGGAGGTCCCTATAGCTGAGGGTTTCACTCATTGTCGCCTACAGTTGGAGTTGTTGACAACTGATGTCATCACATGGATTCCATATTCTGGGGAGCATTTGGCCGTTGGATTTGAGGATGGATACCCGACTGGTATCGAGTATGTAATTTCTACCCGTAGGGTTCCTCTCTTCACAGATGGAGGATGAGAGCTCTATTTAGGAGAGCGTACTATTAGGAGCACCACAGGAGAGATCCATATCCCGATCTTGCCTCCTGCCAGGTGTTATTGGCCTGTGTCGCAGTCACCCGTCATTGATATCCCATTGTTGGGTGTTGACGATTTTGCATTGTCAGAGGGTCCTTGCACTCAGGGTGTATTCCAGCATTGGTGGATCCCTCGTACCATTGGAGCCCAGACCCGCGCCACTCAGTTTATGGGGGACATGGTTCCAGGATCCGTGATGATGACGGATTGGCTAGCCTGTGTCCGAGATCTGACTCATGTGACACAGATTGACAGCTTGACCTGGCGACTGGACCAGGCACATATCTTTATCCGGCATTTGGGCAGAGATCCGGTAGAGGCAAATTCCTTTGATCCTTCCAGCTCAAGAGCTGGCCCCTCAGATAACCCATTTGGTTTTGTCGGCGCCGATCCTCCTTTGTATAGTCCTGACATCCCTATTGATAGAGATCCAGTGACTCAGGAGGAGTTACATTAGGTGGACATGATTGATGATGTAGATATTGACACCATTGTCTTCTTCTGATGTGTATTCTCGTTATCTCTTTTGATAGGCCTCTGTTAGTCGTAGGGCATCTGTGCCCCATTTCCCTGTATTTTTAGTTGTACAGAGATGATGTATTAGATGATGATATACTTAGGAATGTATGTACAGTTTTTCCATTCCCTATATCATATTGCCATCTATTATCTGTTATGCATGTATCATGTTATGCATGTATGTATGTCCAGAGATATTCAGCATTGATCCCTGGATGATATTATGATACGGCCCGCACAGATGTCTTCTTCGACAGTCAGCCGCATAGATCACACCCCGCCATTATTGGTGGTATCCCGTCTGAGATATTGGTATGATAGTATGTCACCCTCAGATGGGGTGACCATTCATCAGCTATTATAGCATACCATGACGCTTTTGATGTTTTAGGTTCCCACAGGATTCGTGGAGGGCATGTTGGAGCACTGGATACCGGAGAGACAGGTTTTTCGATTTGGGATCCAGGAGTTGACTCCCACTCTGGAGGAGTATGCACGGTTGACGATGCTGTCACTGGACAGACCTTACGTGCATATGGCTTTGGGGGACATGAGTCGACGGTTCATAACCCTCACTGGATTGAGGCGTAGGGTAGTGCAGGATGAGCTTACATCTGGCCACGTTATATCCCAGCATTTTCTGTTTGACAAATTTGGCTCTGAGGATAGTTATAGACGATATTCCGAGGATTTCACCACATCGGAGGCTCATTAGGGTCTGGCCAGGGTTGAGGTACTGTTATTGTGCGTACTATCATATGTCTACATGCCACGGTATATGGATGAGTTGGACATAGGAGTTATCATGGCAATGAGAGCTCTTAGGGAGGGTCATACCATCATACCGATGATTATAGCCGAGACATTGAGGTCAGCTACATACTGCTGCACTTATCCAACAGGAGTATTTACGGGCAGTTCGATCATGCTATACGTGTGGTTTATGTCACATCTGAGACCGATGGGCACTTTCAGACGGCATGGGTATTGCTTCACCCATGATATAGCCATGTCATATTCATTTCAGCCTGCAGAGTGTACAAATGCTGCATCTTGGTTCGCTTTCTTAGCTGATGTGGTAGACTCGTTTAATATATTACCGTGCTCAGGGCTCAGCTCACCTTATAAATTTATTGCTCATGCTTCGGGCATGGATTACATCCCTCTGGCTGGTTTGAGGGGCATGACTACTTACCATCCACTGGTCGTGATGTCGCAGTTTGACCAGTTTCAGGATTTTCATCCTTTCGAGGGGGCGTTGGGCCAGCGTTTAGCTTCTCGCTATCTTTCTGCAGAGGACCGATCCCCTGTGTATGTATGTTGGGATTAGTGCGAGATAGCTTCTTTCTCTATTAGTCATCCAGGTTATTCTGCAGAGTGTTCCGCATGGATGGAGACAGAGCGGTGGTATCCACATTGCCGAGTATTGATTCAGATGGTGGAGAGCCCATGGAGGATATTGATTCTCACACCGAGGAGGAGCCATCTACTGGGTTGCCAGCATCTCCTTTAGATTCTCCCAGTACTAGCACTATCGTGATTCAGCATCCAGCACAGTATTTTAAGCGTAGTCTTCATCTGATGACCTTTGAGAGGGATCAGGCTAGAGCCCTGATGTTGAGTTCCCTGGATGGGAGAGACGCAACTCTATTAGAGAGAGACGAGGCATTAGCTCGTAGTGATACAACTGTTGTTGAGCGGGATAGTGTCATATCTGCCTGGGATGCAGCCGTTACAGACAGTACTACAGTGAGGTCCCTTACCACTGGCATGCTTGCCGAGATGAGCACATTTATTGATGAGCATATGGTTACCATACAGATGGCTGCAGATCTGTTGGGTCGTGTGGATATCCTCGTACAAGAGACCACAGCTTTGCCTCCTTCTTCAGAGAGGGATGCCATGTTAGGCTTGTTAGCTCGTACATACACCGATTTGTAGATGGGCTTGTATTTTCCTGCACATACTAGCTTAGCCATTTTGTCATGTACAGTTTACATTGTGTATATCAAACAATATTATATATAGCAGGGAAATATATTTTTGATCACTTCCCTTTTAGATAGGCTCTGATACTTGCTTGATATTTGTCTGCTTCTTTAGGGCTTGTGCTCTTGATGTATTCTGAATTTCTCCTTGCTGGATGGAAATTGAATTGTCTTTGGATAGTTCAGAATAGATCATGGATTTGTGTGTATCCCTACGATCTTTGGTGTCTTGGGACTGGTTTCTGTATGGAAATGTGGAGAGGAGTGTGACTTTCTTCTCTGAGATTGACCGCACCACAGATGGTCGCCAGTACTCCTATTTAGGAGGAGCCTAGTTAATTCCATCTCTTATGGATTGGTGTTGCTTTTTAAGGAACAACCGCAACTTAGATGGTCGCCGAATCTCCTATTTGGGAGGAGTTTAGGTAATTCTATCCCTTTGGTTTGAAGCCAATGAAATGTGATGGATTGAAGTTTGATCCCAATACCGTTGACAAGTATTTGTGTTTTGGTAGGGGGTTAGACCGAACCATGAATGACTGCCTATGTACTCCTATTGAAGAGGAGACCAGGTCTGCGTAGTTCGAACCTGGTGTAAGAGGTTCAACTCTGTTTGTGAAAGGCAGATGGGTGTAGAAGCTTTATTGATGAAGAAGGTTGTAGAAGTGTTTTTGTGGTTTTTATTTTTGTAGAAAAGGGTAGGAATGTTTTTGTTGTTTTTTGTTTATTGAGACCGGGCCATATAGAATATGGTTGCCTACGTACTCCCATGTATCAAGGAGATCAGGTCGACGTAGTTCCCCCCTCAGGACGAGTTAAAAAAGCGTGATCCCATGTGCAGAATAAACTGTGGGGAAGAAAGATTAATCCCATGTACAGGTTAAACTATGGGGAAGAAAGTTTAATCCCATGTGCAAGATAGACTGCGGGGAAGAGAAAGTTTGATCCTCGGTTGAGGACAAACTGCAAGTACGAGAAGTTTGATCCCATATATGGGTAGCCAAACTGCAAACGCGAGAGGTTCAATCCGTAGTGGGATGACTTAAGTTGGATGAGCGCAGTGAAGCCAGGCTGCTGGCTTGAAGAGTATGTTTTCCTAAGGGGCAAAGTGTGGAAAAGAGTTGTATGTGGTGAAGGGTTAAAGAACCAGATTGACTGGTGATCTAATGATCCAATACTAGGATGCTTGCTTGATGGTAGTTTCAGACATAGTACCGTTTCACGGTGTCTGAGTTGATAAGCTATGGAAATTCATTGCCGTCCATTTCCTGCAATCTGAGAGCACCTCCTGTCAATACCTCCTTGACAATAAAGGGGCCTTCCCAGTTAGGAGTGAATTTTCCCTTAGATTAATCTTGGTTGTCGAGGATCTTCTTCAAAACCAAGTCATGTTGTTTAAACTGCCATAGTCGGACTTTTCTGTTGTAGGATCTGGCGATCCTTTGTTGATATAATTAACCATGGAAGATAGCTGCGGTTCGCCTTTCATCTATTAGAGACAATTGGTGATACCTGTCTTGTACCCATTAATCTTCATCCAGCTGAGCGTCCATCAACACTTTGAGGGATTCCATTTCTACTTCTATGGGGAATACTGCTTCCATCCCATAGGTTAATGCGTAGGGGGTTGCCCCAGTTGAAGTGCGCATTGATGTTCTGTAGGCTAACAGAGTAAGAGGCAATAAGTCAGGCCATCCTCTGTGGTTGGCGGACATCTTTTGCATAATCTTCTTAATATTTTTGTTAGCCGCCTCAACAGCACCATTCATCTTTGGACGGTAGATGACGGAGTTAAGGTGTTTGATGTGGAATTTACTGCATAGTTCCTCCATCATTTTATTGTTGAGGTTCTTAGCATTGTCTGATACAATGACCTTGGGTTGTCCATATCGACAAATGACATTGTTTCTGATGAAAGCAATGACGACTTCTTTGGTAACCCTGGGGAAGGAGGCTGCTTCTACCCATTTGGTAAAGTAGTTGATCATGGTGAAGATGAATCGATGTCCATTACTGGCTTTGGGCTCGATGGGCCCGATCACGTCTATTCCCCACATTGAGAAGGGCCAAGGCGAACTCATATTGTGGAGTTCTCGTGGAGGGGCGTGGAAAGCATTTCCATAAATTTGGCATTGATAACATCTCTTGACGTGGTCATTGCAGTCAGCTTTGAGAGATAGCCAATAATGTCATGTCTTGAGGATCTTCTTAACAAGGAGGGGGCCACTCATGTGTAGGCCACATACTCCACCATGGATTTCATCAATGAGTCTCTGAGCTTGATCCTTGTCCAGGCATCTGAGGAGACCTAGTCCTGCATCTCTCTTGTAGAGTGCATCTCCTCTCAGGTAGAATTTCATAGCAAGTCGATGAATCCGCCTTTGCTCCGTCAGGCTCGCCTCAGTAGGTTTAGATCCATCTCGCAAGTACTCCTTGATATGCTGATACCAAGGTTGTTAGATGGGAGGTAGTTCATCCGATACTTCTCCAACACAATTTCCATAGGCTGGCGCCTTTTGCAGGGCAAATGTGACGCTTGACATGTGTTCCTTGTCAGGTATGTGAATCAAGGAGGCCAAAGTTGCTAATGCGCCTGCGAAGTCATTCCTATTACGAGGAATGTGCAGAAAGGAGATCCCTTCGAACTCTGAAGCCATCTGTAAAACTTGCCGATGGTAAGGCAGCAAACGTAGCTCTTTGGTTTGATAGATTCCCGTGGATTGTTTGATTACCAACTCTGAATCACCAAAGACAGTTATACGCCTGATACCCATTGAACGGGCCAGTTTTAGTCCCATGATACAGCCTTCATACTCAGCTGTGTTGTTGGTGCTAACAAATTGCAATTTGGCGACGACGAGATACTGCTCCCCCGTACCAGATACTAGAACTGCTCCAGCTCCAGAACCTTCCATATTAACAGCTCCATCGAAATACATCTTCCATGTTTGGCGTGTATCGTACTGATGGTGTTGTTGAATTGTCATTACCCCTTCATCGGGGAAGTATGTCTCCAAGGGTTTGAAATCCCCTGAAGGAGCGGCGACCAGTTGATCCGCAATTCCTTGACCATTAATGGACTTTTGAGTCACGTAAACAATGTCAAATTGTTGCAGAATCAACTGCCATCTGGACATCTGACAATTCAGTATGGGTTTACTGAACACATAATTTAGAGGATCCACGCGGGATATGAGTTGGGTTGTGTGCCCATGGAGGTAATGTTGTAACCTCATGGTAGCCCATGCTAAAGCACAACAAGTCTTCTCAATCAGAGTGTACTTGTGTTCATTGATGCTGAATTTCTTGCAGAGGTAATAGATAACTCGTTCTCAGCCTCTATCGTCTTTCTGACCCAACATGCATCCCATAACATTGTCACTTATGGACAGGTACATGAACAGGGGAACATCATCCCTGGGTGGTACCAAAATAGGAACTTTGACTAGCTGCTATTTGATGGTAAGGAAGGCCTTCTGGCACTCATCATTCCATTTCATGGAGGAGTTCTTCCTTAACAGATTGAAGATAGGCTCACAGGTTGCTGTGAGTTGAGAAATGAATCTACTAATGAAGTTGACTCTTCCCAAAAACCCCCGTATTTCCTTCTCTGTATGAGGAATGGACATTTCCGTAATGGCCTGGATTTTGGTGGGATCCAGCTCGATTCCTTTATGGCTGACTAGAAATCCTAGCAACTTGCCTGATTTAACACCAAAGGCGCACTTGGCTGGATTCAACTTCAAGTTGTACTTACATAACCTGTTGAATAGCTTTTTGAGATGGTCTAAGTGGTCCTCCTCCTTCCGGGACTTGACGATGATGTCATCCACGTAGATCTCTATCTCTTTGTGCATTAAGTCATGGAAAAGAGTCATCATAGCTCGCTGATAGGTAGCTCCGGCATTGATAAGACCGAATGACAACCGTCTATAGCAAAAGGTTCCCCAAGGCGTGATGAAAGCAGTTTTCTCACGATCCTCTTCAACAACCATGATCTGATGGTACCCCGCAAAGCAATCGGCGAAGGAGTACATGCCGTATTGAGCAGTATTGTCAATGAGAATGTGGATAAAAGGCATGGGAAAGCTATCTTTAAGGCAAGCTTTGTTCAGATCCCGATAATCCACACAGACTCGCACCTTTCCTCTAGGCTTAGGCACCGGCACGATGTTGGATATCCATTCAGGATATGTGGACACTATGATAATACTAGCTTAAAATTGTTTCACAATTTCTTCTTTCACCTTTAAACTCCACTTAGGTTTCAATCGCCTGAGTTTCTGCTTGACTGGCTTGAATCCTTCTTTAATGGGAAGGCGATGAAGAACAATGTCAGTGGACAAACCTACCATATCTTCACGAGACCATGCAAACACATCCTGGAATTGGGTTAGTGGCGTAACCATATCATTCCGTTAGTTTGGGGTAAGGTCTGAACCAATCTGGATTAACTTAGGGTTTTCTAAGGTTCCAAGATTGAAGGAGGTGGTTTGATCAAGGTTGGGTTTAGGTTTGTCTTTGACCCATTCTTTGATCTCCGGAGGCACCTCAATGTCCTTTTGTATTTCCAGCAAGTCTGAGTCCAACTTTTCATCAAAGTTACAATCCTTGTGGAGCAGAGGCATCTTATCAGCAAGTACAGGCACATCTAAGTTCAGAGTTCTGAAACAAAATATGCTTTCACTAAATATATATGAAACTATTTAATCATACACAGTGTTAGCATGTACGAACAAAACAACTGCTAATACTGTACAGAAAAGTAAGCAGCTATGATATCTACAGGGCAGAAAGAAGTCCTGCCCATTTTACCCTTGTCGACCAATGCAAGGAGTGCTGCTCCAATTAGCAAGGGCAAAGTCCAGGGGGACTGCAAAGATGGAGGGGCTGTCATCGTCCTCCTTCTCCCGAATGATGACCATTACATCTGGGCAATTATCGTCTGGGGTACATCTATTTGTATGTTTATCATGGATAATGATGCGTACACCTGACATCATTCTGACGATGTCTTGTTTAATTCTCCGTTCCTCTTCTTCCACCTTGGGATCGGGAACAAAGACTTCCTTCTCCTTTACCGGTATCGATTTAGGAAATAACATAGCCATTACGTTGGCTGACACCTTTATCGGAGATTGTGAGGACTCTGGATGTACAGGTGTAAATAATAGCCGCGCGGCTGAGGTGGAAGGAATCTGCTTATGTTTATGTGGATTCCTGTACCTGGAATTGGCAGAATAGCCTAGTCCGACTGTCCCAGTTTGACTAGACATTTGGATAGGGTGCTTAATACCCTGATGATTTTTTCCCAGGCCTTGGCCCGGCTAGCGTCCCAATGACATCATTTCTTGAGTAGCTGCCATTACTTCGGCAGAAATCTTGGGTATGGGAAATGGTGTCCCAATGGCATGATATTGAGGGTTGCTCACTTCCAAAGTGTGGAAACTGACCGGCTCAACATCGAAATTGAAACTGATGAACAGTATGTCACCCTATTGAGGGCATTCCGGCTCAACGTTGACTGTAACTAGGCTATTATTGATAATGTATTTCAGTTGCTGATGAAGAGTGGAGGGGAATGCCCTAGCCATATGAATCCACGGTCTCCCTAGAAGTAGGTTGTATCCTGTGTCTATTTTTAGCACGTGAAAAGATACGCAAAATGTATGAGGATTAATCTCAATTGGCAACTCAATCTCTCCGATTGAATTCCAGCGGGATCCATCAAAAGCTTTGATGATCGTATGGCTACTTCGGATTCGGTTGAGATTGACGTTCATCTTCAGTAACGTAGCATAAGGACAGATATTCAGAGACGAACCTCCATCTACTAAGACTCCAGCGAGCATATATCCGGAGGATAAAACCGCAATGTGTAACGGCTTGCAATGACCGGTCCCTTCGGGCGGTATGTCATCATCAGTGAAAGAGATCACATTGTTGTTAAAAATGTGATCAGCCAGATGTTGAAATTTTTCCACATCCACTGATTTTGGCAAGTAGGCTTCTTCCAAGACCTTTAGTAGGATCTTCCTGTGATCTTCGGAAGTTAAGACCAAGTCTAATATTGAGATTTGATGTGAAGCTTCTCTTCAGCTTAAAACCACCTTGGCTTCACTATGACCCATAGCACGGAGGAATTTTTCAATCTTCTCCATGGGAATTTTTCCCTTTGATTTGGTGGTAGACTTCATCACCCGTTGGGGAAGATACAGTGGATTCTCCTTCGATACTGTAGCAGTTGTATGCGAGGTGGATCCTTCACCTTCTTCATAATTCCACGGAACTGTGTGCAAGCTAACAATAGGATATTGTGCTCTGCATGGTAAATTGATTGGCTCGGGAGCGGCCACTTTCAATGGATTGTGCTTCCTCTGAGTTGAATTATTGGTATAGTGAGTGGCTTGACAATGCCATCAGGCTCAGTGGAGATAACTGCTACCAATCCCTTCTATTTAGTAGGACAGGTATTCTCACTACCATATAGCACAGTATCATCATCTACTAGTTGTAGGACACCGCTATCAATGAGATTCTGGATAAGGTGGCGGAATGCCCATCATTCTTCTGTGCTGTGACCGCGATAATGAGAGTGATATTGACATACTCCATCAGAATTGTACCATCCTGAACAGGGATTGATTGGAGGTAGAAGGGAATTAATCCTTCCTTCATTGATTAGCATCTAAAGGATTTCCTCCATGGGTTGGCCCAGATATGTAAATTCCCTTCTGTTGGCAAAATCCCGACGAGCTTTGGCATTCGTTCTCTTTGCCACTTTGTCCTTCATCGTTTCTCTTTCTGGAGGTGACGAGGGAATATTCATGACAAAAGGAAGGAGACTAGAATGCTCCTGGCTTACTAACTGGCATGTAACTTGATGCTGGTAGGTCACCAGTTCTGCCAATTGCTCAATTTGTTTGCAAAGAGCTTTTATCTTTCGTTCCATTGCGAACTTGAACTTGGCATAATCCCACTTGTCAACACCATCTTTGATGGTTTGAGATGACTCGCCACTGAAATCGGAACTCTGTCCATTGCTCCAATTGATCATGTTAACCTCTTCTTCTTTGTGTTGAGGAAGAGGGTTGTCTTGAACATGAGGTTGATCCGGTTTGGTGACCACAATCTCCCCGTTGTCTATCAAATCTTGGATCTTGTGTTTCAAGGCCCAACAATCTTGAGTATCATGTCCAAGTGCCCCGGCATGATAAGCACATTTCTGAGCAGCATTAAAACCCCTACCATTAGGGCTGGATGGTGGAAGAAGATGCGTGATTTTCTTCTGCGTGGTCAGAAAAGTGAGAATATTCTCGAGAGAGTCCCCTAAGGGTGAGAACACTCGAGGGAGTTTGACTTTTCCACCTTTTGGTATTGGAGGGTTTGAAGACTATGCTTGAATGGGAGTGTAATTTCTCCTCTGGATAGGCATGGTCTGATTGCCATTTTGACCCTGTAGTATCAGGGAAACATCCTCCTCTTTCTTTTTATGGACCTTCCGGGGGTTGTTTCCATAATTTCCGAATTGGATGTGCTCAGCAACAGCTTTAAGGGCAGCTAGGTCTTGAACATTTCTTGACTTCAATCCCATCTCAGCCATCTCCCCATGTTTGATCATTTCAGAAAATGGTTTACCGATGCCAGCTAAGACTCTCTCATAGAAAGGAGCTTCTTGTATATCGATAAAGGTCATGACCATCTCTGACTCTGTCATAGAAGGAGTTACTTGAGCAGCAAGACGCCTCCACATTTGAGCATATTCTCTAAAAGACTCATTGGACTGTTTCTTGACCTTGGTAATCTGATACCGGTCAGGAGCCATTTAAGACTGGAAGTTGTATTGTATGAGGAAGGCGTGAGCTAGCTCTTCCCAGCTATGGATCTTTGAGTTGTCTAATCTGGTATACCACGAATGGGCTTCCCTAGTCAGACTCTTTTGGAATAGCTGCATTCTGAGCTTCTCGTCCTCTGCATAAGATCCAAGTTCTCCGATAAACACCTTCAAATGTGTGTAAGGATCTCCTAACCCATCATACTTTTCGAAGTCAGGAGTTTTAAACCTTTCTGGATAATAAACACCAGGGAATATACAAAGGTCAGCATATGAAACACTCCCGTTTGCTCCAATTCCTTTGATAGCGCGAAGGGTTTCTTTCATTTGAAGAACTTTCTTTTTGATGCCACCGGTGTTTGGATCTCCTTTGAGATGGGCGGCATCATAACTTTTGTTGGTTGTATCCAACTGCAGTTCAGGTATTTTAATGGCTTTATCAGAACCTTGAATTCCTCCTTGTGTAAAGGATTTAGCATGTACGGGTATTTTTGGACCCTGCGTAGAATAGTGTAGTTATTTAAGCAGAACAACCAAATCTGTAATTTGTTTACTTAATCCATCAAATTTCTTATGAGAAACTGGATTAGACTGGTCAGATGAAGACATGATTAGCTGTAGGCCTGCGGCCTTTTTGGACTTTGACCGGGTAATAGGTCCGAATGCTTCCCTGCGACAAAACTAGCATAGTTTAGTTTTAGGGAGGGTGTAAATGTTAACATGTTATGTGATGTGTCCGTTTTAGGAATTTTGTCCTGCAAAACGGATGTTAGCTGTTCGTAATACAGGATAACATGTTAATTTAAATATGTATATGCACATATATTTCTTCATATTTCTCATTACATGGAGATGAATATGGAATATAAATTATAAGTAATTGACTTTACAAGTAATTTTAAAATGAGAAAGCATGAAGAGACTTTCCTCCGTGTTTGGTTTATCAGAGGCTGACCTATCTTAGGTTACTCTCGCGGCTTTTTGGCATGAAGGTTCCCAAATCATCGCAACGAGAAGTTAATCCGGTCTCTCAACTGGAGCGCATTTGGGTGGTGCCTTTCCTGAGCCTCGTTGGAATTCGTCTTCCTACGTGTCCAGTAATCAAACACCGACAGGATAGCCTCCTAGTGAAGGGACCGCACAACATACATTCACATACAACGTGTCTCACCGTTTATGAAAATGATGACATGTGCGAAGCACTAATATCACAATCTTAATAAAATTCAAAATAAAAAATATATATTTATTTTTGGAGAGTGGCGCTACGGCGCTGCTAATGAACTAGCATCAGGAGCTGCGGTGCCACGTCATCAGTATCAAAAACACGAAACTTGTGCTGCAGTGCCATGATTGTACTGCAATCAGGCGCTGCGGCGCCAATCTCTAGAATTTATTTTTTCAGTTCGTGAATTGTGTAGTTTTTCTCCAAAAACATGATTCTATACCAATAATTATGCCTAAAAAATTTATTCTAAACACATATCAACATACATATCGAATCTTAACA
Organism: Panax notoginseng; assembly: GCA_016801055.1. Lineage (NCBI taxonomy): Eukaryota > Viridiplantae > Streptophyta > Magnoliopsida > Apiales > Araliaceae > Panax > Panax notoginseng. Next base: position 209,996,140 of record CM029015.1, on the reverse strand, counting down.
ATTAATAACTTGTATAAAGGTTTGGCTCTGATACCACTGTTATTGTAATATTCATGAACGCAATCAAATTGCACAAAGTAAGCGGAAGAGTGGAAAATCAGGGTTTTAAAATTTTACAAACCATATACCCGGATCATCCTTTATGCACAATTATTAATTAAACGAAAAGATAAAGAACAATAATTATACCCTTGAAGATTCGAGTTTTCTCAGGTACAAGTTCACCTCCAATCCTTTTCGCGTTCAACTTGAATCCACCGGGTTAGATTTCTTCCTTTGATCAACGTTAGCCACCTAAGTGTTTTGCCTCTAAAGGTGATCTACCAAGGAAGAAGAAAGATTTAAGAAGATGGGTATTTGGCAAAATCCTAGTTTTTCTATTTCTCATAAAAAAAATGTGTACTCTCCCAACTCTTGGAATTACATCTCCTGATATCTGATATAAGACTCCTCTTATAAAGATATCAATTAACCCTTCTAATCTAATTAGAAAATAGAGTATTATTTAATTAATTAAACTCCTTTAATTAATTAGGCTCCCTAACTTATTAGGAATAATTAATTAAACTCTTTTAATTAATTAGCCTCCTAATCTTATCAGGAATATATGAGAGTACTTTTATTAATTAATTTCCAAACTCCTTTAGGAGTTAAATAATAATAATAGTAATAATAATAATAATAAGACTCCTCTTATAAATTTATATTTAATATTTCTAAAATATTAAATAATAAATATTAAGCTATTTAATTTATTCTATCACCATAGATTAAATTAAATACACTTAACTTATTAATACGATTATGTCATTTGCTTCTTAAATAATTATTCTTCCTTTTATGGTGTGACCCTTTAAGTTCTCCATATTAAACCAGTTGTGAATAAATCAATTAGAACAATTCTAATCTTATTTAAATAAATAAATTAAACTATTAATTTATTTCAATAAATAATATTTATTCTACAATAGGGATAATCCTCCCTAGCGATTAACGACTTTCTAAATAATATAGATTTCAACATTAATTATAAAAGAACCTTTGAGTAAATAATTACCGTACAATTCAATCCTTCCACCATACAATGTCTCAATTAAATATAAGACATGGAATTACCATTAAGTCTTATTTTATTTAATTACACAACTCTAAATAATACAAATTAGAAAACTCCTTTCTAATTTCATTCTGTCTTGGCCAAGGACTGCTGGGTTGTCATTTATCGAATCAAATAAGACATTTCTTTTCTTTTACTTGAAGCGGTAGATTCTTTATTGATCATACATTATCTCCATGTACAACTTATTATACCCAAGCATACCCTTTGATATACCCTAAGGGTCTTAATGAATAAGTCAAAATATAAGTCATTTAATACAAGATACTATGATGATCTCAAGTCCAAGGATCTCTTGTACAACTATCATTATAAGAATTGTGACAACCCGAGAATTTAGAAAATTTTTAAAATCATAATTGATTGATTTAAGGTTCAATATTAGGACCTAAACAGAAAATAAGTGAATGGATATTTGACATTTTTGAGAAAGAATTTTAAGAATTTCAAAATCTTTTGGTGAATTGTTCATGATTAAGTATATAAGTGAATATGGGTATATGTTATGTGTATCTGGTATTATATGTGTACAATATGTGGTTAAGGGTCAAGGGTTGACCAGACAATAGCAAACCCTAATATTATATTAAGAACGTCAACGTTCAGTTAGAAAATTCTTAAGAATTATAAGAAACCCTAAAACCAGTTCTGGAAACCCTAATTTCAGTTCCGGGAATTCGAAACCCTAATTTGAAAGTTGAAACCCTAATTTGAGAAAACAAATGCTAGTATATGGTGTAAACGTTATTAATGATAACCTAATTAGGGATAACCCTAATGGATTTAGAAAACCCTAATAATTAGAAAACCTAATTATTAGAAATCCTAATTTCGATTAGAAACCCTAATTTACAATTTGGGACCAAATTACTAAATTAGCAATTTTAATTAGGAAATATTAATCCTAATTAGTAAGTACGAATTATGATTAGGAAATGTTAAATATAATTATAGAATCCTAATTATAAATTTAGAAATATTAATTTTCTATTTTGAAAACCGAAATTCGAAAATCTTAGAAATTAAATTGCAAAGTTAAGGGTTAAACCCTAAACCCTAAAGGTCAAACTCTAAACCCTAAAGGTTAAAACCTAATCTCTTAGGGTTGTAACAAAAGACAAGTATGCCATTAAATTAAAAATTAAAATGACCAAAGTGCCCTTATTTCATTATTTGACTTAACTTGCAAATCTTGCCAAGATCCAGAGTTGGTGACCAACTCTAATTATCCCATGTGCCTTATATCTAGCAAACCAGCCACCTTGTGCCACCTAGCAACACTTGGTGCAATGAATCAAGAAATATAAAAGATTAAAGTAAACTTTATTTCTCATTTTCTCCAAGACCCTTCTCTCTCTAAAAATTCAAAATCTAGAGTGAGGAACAAAGCCATGATCAGTTCATAGCATCCCAATGTTAGATTCAAGATTAAAGCCTTAAAGGAGGTATAAACCCTAAATTTCGAAATCCTTAGATTTGATGTTAGATGTTATGATTTGTTGTTTAATGTTGTGTAATAAGATGTCTTTTAGTGATCTGGGTTGATAGATCATGGATCTATAACACCTAGATGCACCAATTTAAAGATTTTAAAAATCTGGAAAAGTTGAAAAAGATGGCCTAACAGCCATATGTCAGTGGCTTTAGATTCTTTTGGGTTAATGATTTGAGGTGTTTGAAGTTTTATATATGTAGTATGCCATGAAGGCTTTAATCTGGAACCGGAATAAAGGTCATATCATGTTTAGATCTCTTGTTATATGCAGTCAAACTGTGTTGACCAAGCACGAAAGAAGGGTTTCTGGGCAACCCAAAAACCCAGCAGTTCTCTGACAATGTTTTGCAGGCGCTAGATCTTGTTGTGTTTTGTTAGTTTTATCATGTTGTTAGTTTGTTGTTGTAGAGGGGTATATTTACTACACATGTATGCTATTAGATCACTTAGATGATAACTGGAATGAAATATAATCACGGTCAAACTAGCGTTGACCACCAACGTATGAAGAAATCTAGAAAACCCAGATTTCTCAAGAACAACGACTGACCCGTATTTTGACCGGCTTAAATCTTGAGTTGATGATGTTGTTGGACTGAGATCATGGTATATAAATGTGCTATGACATAAGTACTATAGGTTTGAACCTTAATAACACTGATTTAATGACCAGAATCCTAAGATTTGTGAGCCACAAAGTGTACACTCGAGCTGTTTGGGTTTCTGGGTAACCCAGAAAAACCCAGCAGGCCTCTGACAACAACTTTACAAGCCTGGATCTTGCAGATTTGATATGTTTGGGTTATGAAACTTGTTAGAGATTATAGTATTACATAAACACTACAAGATAACTGTCTTGGATAACCCAGAATCATTAAGACCAAAGATCTATCCTTGGTTAAACCTACCACCTTAGTGTTTGCCATGAGTTTCTGGGTTGATGAAGAACAGGCTCAAGAACACCTATAGAGACGGTTCTGTCGCTATAGGGCCCTTTATTAATAATTATTTTTCTGAAAATTATTTATTTTATTTAATAAATAGATAAAAATGATTTTTAATTATTAAAAATACAAAATAAATTCCTAAAAATTATTTTAAATTCTAAAAATGAGTTTTTAATAATTTTGAATATATTTCATAAATATTTAATATTTTTCAAATATAAATGGTATTTAATTTATTTAATTATAATATTAAATAAATTATTTAAAAATAATTTTAATTCATGAAAAATCATGAAAAATTATATTAATGTATAAGAAAATATTTTTAATTATTTTTAATGACTTTTAGTATTTTGTGATGAATTTCATTAAAAAATTAATATTAATGATAATTAATTTATTTAATAAATATAATAAATAAATTATGGAAAAATAGAATTAATGATTTAAAAATCATATAAAAAATAATTTAAGTGTTATAAAAATATTGTAAGTTATAAAATATAACTTTTGATATTTTGTTATAAAAATAATAATATTTTAATATTAAAAGCAATTATTGGATAATGGATTTAACTATTTAAAAATCATATAAATATGATTTTAAGGTATTAAAAATACTTTGATATATTATAAATATATTATAATATTATGTTATGATTTTCATTAATATTTGATATTAAATAAATATTAATGATAAATGAATTATGTGGTATTTAATTCATATAAATACGATATTAATGATTAAAAAATCATTTTAAATGGTAATAGTTATCTTAAAATTATTATGAGACTTGAAAAATTATTTTGCTTGATAATATAATTGTCTAAGATAATTGTTAAGTGTTTAGATAGAGTTTAATGGAACTTAACTCGATATTTGTCCTACTAGACCATCGAGATGTCAGAATTGTACCGAACTCGACTCAGACTGTAAAAGTTTGACTTGAGGTTAAGTCTTATGTGTGTTATAGACGGATAGTATTATGTGATAATGTGTTTAGGTTATTTTAAATACTATGATGATATTTTTCTAATTTGTATATCAATATTATTTAAATATTAGGTTCAGACAAAGCTTAATATAATTGCATAGCGGTAATCAACGGTTCAGGCAAGTTTTTCTTAACTCAACCTCGAGTTGTATTATTCAATTATACTTGTGGTTAATCATTTCTAATTGCTATGTCTAAGAATTATTAAATCGCACTCTGTGCGTATTGCATATGTTCATTAGGTATGAAAGGCTGATCACCTTCATTACCATTCGGTCCAGATATATTTGTTCATGTTAAATATGTGAGACCCCGAATTTTATGAAATAAAATTATTCAATTTTTCTATTTTAGTAAATGGTTAAATTGATAAATGGTTAAAGTTAAAGGTGATATGTGAAAATTTTTTAAAGTAGACAAGTTGTCATAAAATACCCGGTTACTATTCACTCTAGTATTGTTCACTCGAGTATTTGTGACACTTTTTGTGTCAGAGTACTATTCATGAGTTACTATTCACGAGTTACTATTCACGAGTTACTATTTACGGGGAATATTCGATTAGTCGGGGAATATTTGTACGACGGTACAATTATTGGTGGACCCCACAACAGAATTATTGTCGGATTGAGAAAATGATAAAAATATTTTATTAAAAATAACGGCGAAAGTTTTACCGTTGATACTGTTGAACTACTCGGTAGTAAAAGTACAGTAATACGTGTGGTTGCATAGTAGCACACAGTATTGATTATTAATACTTATGTGAGAAGTCACTCAGTTTGATTCAATTATTGTCAATTAATAATATGAATTATTTAGCGATAATGAAGTTTTGTTTTATTCGTATTATTAACGTAATAAAACAGAAACATCTTTTTATATAAAATAGAATACTTTATTAAAGTTGTTTGTTTTATTAGGCAATAATTAGAATATATTATATTATATTTAAAAGATTTTGCTTTAAATATGGATCGTCAGATTAAAGTAAATCAATCTGAACCGTTCATGGATTAGTTACTATGCATTCTATTTTCCTATAAATAGAAGCTCATTCCTTCATTATTTTCTTACGAATTCACTGAACTCTAGAGAGAGAAACTATAGAGAGAAATAAGAAGAGTATTCTACCACTTAACTACTTCTTTATTTCAGTTCTTCTTTAAAACGGTAAGGGGTGTTATTCTTTCTTATTCATGAAGAGAACTTCTGTTATTCTATTCTTTATTATTCTGTTGGAATAACCTGTAAAAGTGGCATACCTTATACATGACATGTATACGCGGTGTACCCTATACTTGGTGAAATCCTTATGTTATTCCATTCTTTATTATTCCGTTGGAATAACCTATATGCGTGGTTTACCCTATACTCGGTGGAATGACCTGTATATGCGGTTTACCCAATACTTGGTGATCTTCTTCTGTTATTTCATTCTTTATTATTATGTTGGAATAACCTGTTTATGCGAAGTACCGCATACTTGGTGAAACTCTTTTATTATTCCGTTCTTTACGATTTTGTCGGAATATCCTGTCGGTGTGAATTTCACCTGACCTGGTTCCATCATTTATTATTCCGCATTTATTATTCTGTCGAAATATCCTGTCGGTGTGAATTTCACCTGACCTGGTTCCATAATTATTATTTCACATTTATTATTCTGTTGGGAATAACCTGTCTGTGCGGTCTCTATCGCATGCATGGTGAATCCTTCTGTTATTCCATTCTTTATTATTCTGTTGGAATAACCTGTCTATGTGGATTGCCACATGCATGGTGAATGATCCTTTATATTCATTCCTTATTAAATTGTGGAAATGATCTGTATACGTGGATTACCGCATGGCTGGTGAAAATCCATTTGCAGTTTCATATATTCTTTATTATACTCATTTGGTTAAAGTTTTGATTTCTATACTCCATGAAATTAGTGGAATATCCTTGATATTTGCGCTTCATCCAGCATCTTTTTATGGAAATATTCTTCTGAGCATTCTTGACTGTTACTTTACAAAGAAGTATCATGTTGACAATTTGGATATTATTAGTTCCTGGATAAACTAATTCTTGAACTTGTTTAATTGAATTCCTATAACATTGTCATCATCCTCATGTTTATTTTATGTTGAAAGTTATCTTTGGCTTACGTGCATAGATGGACTTAGTATGATTATGACCAGGGATCATTCGGTATAATCATGAACTGTGATATTATAAGTGGTGTGGTAAAAGTCCTCAGTGGCATGTAATGCATTGATAGACAATTTTTGGTATGATTATGACCAGGGATTTTTCGGTATAGTCATGACCATTGATGATTTAATGAATATCCTTGGCCTGTAATACAAGGATGATTAGAAGATGTGGTTTATTTATTAAGCTGAGTCTCAGTGATAAAAGTTGATGAAAACATTTTTTAATCGTAGAAGATAGTAGGTTTTATTCTCTACTTGACTCTTCTAATGGATTGCTTATTCCGCTGCAGGTAAACTTGATGTCTATTGTATTTTATCAGTTTAACATTGTTGAAGACTATTGATACTTTATTCTTCATTATCTTAGTCATAATATTTCTTACTGGGCTAGTTGGGCTCACCCTTTCTTTCAATATTCTCTTCAGGAAATGAGAATATAGCTGGGACGAGTCAGGGAAAGGAGTGATGGTCCAGAAGATAGCATTAGTAGTCCTCACTATTCTGTTAAATAGTGTGACAATAAATGTAATGAGGACTCCTTGAATATGGATATTGTCTAGATGACAATATTCCTATTAGAACTCTCAGTTTATGTATTGTCGTATGTTACACGACATTTGTATAATTAAGTTTGTATTTGTATTTTGTACCATGTATTTGGCGACTCAAGATGGGTGATGAATACCTAATTTTGGGGGCGTCACAGTTGGTATCAAAGCTTAGGGATATGATCCCTGGCTGAGATGTGAGATAAGAACTAGGAGGGGAGAGACTGAGAATTCCTTCGCTAGTATGTCCTACCTAAGTTTATTTGGTATTTAATTGGTCGGTCAGAGTATAGGGATAAAATGTGATATGTTAATTAACCCTTGTTTTGTGTTAGTGTTTGAGAATGACATCTGAAAATGCTGAGATAAGCAATGAAGCACATGAGAGTGTTGATTCAGCTCAAGCAAAAGGTAACGACCAACAACACGATAATAATCATACTGGTGGCAACGGCTATCGGAACAATGATAACCATCGTGGGGAAAATTATCATGCCAAGAATGGTAACCACTTCGGTGGTAATCTTGGCAAAGATAATAGAAGTGAAAATTCCAAGAAGAGAAGGTCATTTAGCCCGATTTTGTCGTGCACCAAAGTCAAGTCCAGCTGGGACGGTGGCACCAAAGGCGGATACGGACAAAACAAAGTCGTTGGTTTTAGGAAGAGCATTTTTCATGACTTCTCAAAAAGCGAGTAAACCGAACGAAGTTAGCACGGGTTAGTTAATTATACATTCTTGCGAAGTCTATACCCTATTAGATATTGGTTCTACACATTCTTTTATCTCTCTTGCTTGCATTCAACGTTTAAATTTGACTCTAGAGAAGTTAGACTTTGACCTATCGGTTGAAACTCCGTTAGGAGAAACCTTCATTTCATGTGCTATCCGAGTCTTGGATGAGAGTCACAGTTTTGAATGATATTCTTATTGTTAATAAATTTCCTGACGTATTCTTGAAGACTTCTTAAACTACCCCTAGAGCATGAAATCGAATTTTGTATTGACCCCAGTACAAAACTCATTTCTAAAACCCTCAAATATTTCCTCAACTAAAAGGATTTGTTTACGTGAATTATGATGAAAGTCAAAATAAAAGCATTGGACTAATGAAAATCATGGGTATATGTGGTATTAGTAAGTGTTATGATGAGTTATGTTGGTTATTATGAGAAAACATGAAAGTTTCTTAGAAATCACAAAGTGTTAAAAAATCAAATTTTGGTAAAAATGGAACATGAAATTTAATTGACCATATCTCCTATAATATTTCGAATTTTTGAGTTTGGTCAAGTTCTAGAGTTAGATCTATGAGTTTCCTAACTTATCCAAGTGGAATAATTGGAAAAGGTGTTGTAGATTTGCGTGTGGACTATTTTTAGCAAAGGAGTCCAAAGCTGCAAAACCCGAAAAAGCTACTTAAAGGGGCTGTTTCGGCCACATAAGTTGTGAGAAAAATTCTGGCCTTTTGGGACATGAAAGTATATGGTATAAAGTACCTCCTGTCCAAAAATAAGCTCATTCTGACTTAAAATGAGTAAGTTATGGCCATTTCAATATTTAGGTTTTTCTGACGAAAAACTCTATAACCGGAGTTCTATAACTCTGATGACCATGAAATTTAAGCTGGAGGCTCATGTTAACATATGTAAGATTCTGCCAAGATTTGGGAATTTTTGGAGTTAACCTTGAGGTAGCTAATTTCTTAAGGAATTAATTAGAAATTGATTTTTGAAAAATAGTAAATGAATTTTAAAAATTCTGAGAAAAATATATTTTCATTATGGGACTATATTATGCTAAATCCCAGAAAAAAAATATTTTTGGAACTGATTTTGTATTTTTCATTAAAATAGTTTAGTTACGAACATATGAGTTAAATGTGTTATGTGAAGTAACAAAGTTGGAAGATAGGATTTTATGGCTTGGAAATCCTATATAAGGTATATATAGATTGTTGATAAGGAATTTGATTATTGGTGATGAAATCTTATGAGTATGACATGTTTGAATGATTAAATGCATTATTTGGTAAAGTGTAAACAACTGAAATAAATTATTTATAACTTTAAGAAGTGATTAAAATATTGTTATAATATTAATAAAATTAGATTATGAGATTATTAAGTGATTGATAACATTGGGATACTCTTGAACCCTGGATAAATTATATTATAAATGTTTAATTTTTATCCTTTATCTCATTTGATTGATTCTTTATATCATTGTCATGATCCTCATGCTTATATTGTGTTAAAAGTCATCTGTGGCTTACGTGCATAGATGGACTTGGTATGATTATGACCAGGGATTGTTCGGTATAATCATTACCGTAATTGAAAACACTATTATCTTTGGCACGTAGTGCATGGATAATTCGTGGTCGTGATACTAAAGAATATCCTTGGCCTGTAGTGCAGGGATGATTTGATGACGTGGATTAATTATTGAGCTGAGTCTTAGCAATGAAATATTAATTCATAGATGTGGTAAAAGTCATCTGTGGCTTACGTGCATAGATGGACTTGGTATGATTACTTGGTGAAATCCTTATGTTATTCCATTCTTTATTATTCTGTTGGAATAACCTATATGCGTGGTTTACCCTATACTCGGTGGAATGACCTGTGTATGCGGTTTACCCAATACTTGGTAATCTTCTTCTGTTATTCCATTCTTTATTATTATGTTGGAATAACCTGTTTATGCGAAGTACCGCATACTTGGTGAAACTCTTTTATTATTCTGTTCTTTACGATTCTGTCGGAATATCCTGTCAGTGTGAATTTCACCTGACCTGGTTCCATTATTTATTATTCCGCATTTATTATTCTGTCGGAATATCCTGTCGGTGTGAATTTCACCTGACCTGGTTCCATATTTATTATTCCGCATTTATTATTCTGTTGGGAATAACCTGTCTGTGCGGGCTCTATCACATGCATGGTGAATCTTTCTGTTATTCCATTCTTTATTATTCTGTTGGAATAACCTATCTATGTGGATTGCCACATGCATGGTGAATGATCCTTTATATTCATTCCTTATTAAATTGTGGAAATGATCTGTATACGTGGATTACCGCATGGCTGGTGAAAATCCATTTGCAGTTTCATATATTCTTTATTATACTCATTTGGTTAAAGTTTTGATTTCTATACTCCATGAAATTAGTGGAATATCCTTGATATTTGCGCTTCATCTAGCATCTTTTCATGGAAATATTCTTCTGAGCATTCTTGACTGTTACTTTACAAAGAAGTATCATGTTGACAATTTGGATATTATTAGTTCCTGGATAAACTAATTCTTGAACTTGTTTAATTGAATTCCTATAACATTGTCATCATCCTCATGTTTATTTTATGTTAAAAGTCATCTTTGGCTTACGTGCATAGATGGACTTAGTATGATTATGACCAGGGATCATTCGGTATAATCATGAACTGTGATATTATAAGTGGTGTGGTAAAAGTCCTCAGTGGCATGTAATGCATTGATAGACAGTTTTTGGTATGATTATGACCAGGGATTTTTCGGTATAGTCATGACCATTGATAATTTAATGAATATCCTTGGCTTGTAATACAAGGATGATTAGAAGATGTGGTTTATTTATTAAGCTGAGTCTCAGTAATAAAAGTTGATGAAAACATTTTTTAATCATAGAAGATAGTAGGTTTTATTCTCTACTTGACTCTTCTAATGGATTGCTTATTCCACTGCAGTTAAACTTGATGTCTATTGTATTTTATCAGTTTAACATTGTTGAAGACTATTGATAATTTATTCTTCATTATCTTAGTCATAATATTTCTTACTGGGCTAGTTGAGCTCACCCTTTCTTTCAATATTCTCTTCAGGAAATGAGAATATAGCTGGGACGAGTCAGGAAAAGGAGTGATGGTCCAGAAGATAGCATTAGTAGTCCTCACTATTCTGTTAAATAGTGTGACAATAAATGTAATGAGGACTCCTTGAGTATGGATATTGTCTAGATGACAATATTCCTATTAGAACTCCCAGTTTATGTATTGTCGTATGTTACACGACATTTGTATAATTAAGTTTGTATTTGTATTTTGTACCATGTATTTGGCGACTCAAGATGGGTGATGAATACCTAATTTTGGGGGCGTCAAAAAATGCTTGTTCAGTCATAAAATTTGTTCGTGCTAATTCACAACTATATTGTTGAATTATAGCCAGCTTATTATTCAAATTCTTTCAATCATGATATATCCTTAAATGAACTTATACTTGCTGGGCAAATTAATTGCTCACCCTTGATATATCATGATAAACATTACAAATTAAGACGAATACGTCGGATACAAGGAAAAGTCAAAGACAGTTCTAGCTTTAGTATACGTGTGCAGTTAGATTTGTACCAGTATTGTATAATAATGTTATTGTAAGTCAAATAAGTTATGAATTGTGTATTAAGTGAAGGTTACTTGACCTTGGAGAAATAGTGTGTAATGTAATGTATAAACAATTTATGTTTATATCTTTCGCAATAGTTGTAGAATGATTATACCAGATCCGCGGTGAGTTGGGACCCGAATTCGGGGCTGTCACAGTTGGTATCAAAGTTGTTGGTTATGAACCTTAGGTATGAATACCTGAGACTAATAACCACAGTGATTAGGATAAGATCTAACTCACACAGAGTTAGTAAGTCGGTAAGATTCAAAGACGAATCTCGGCGAGTTATAAAGATACAGAGTTCCATAACTCTGATAATAAAGTTGAACAGTAGTGGTGAATAGATAGAGTCTAAAAGACTAAAAGTGCAATGATAGGAGATCGTAAAATAAAACGATCATAGAATAAAAATGAATCGTAATATATACGGTGAGATCAATCCATGATCTGATAAGGTTATAGTATGGAGAAGGATCAAGAGAATGATTGAAAAGTTTACAGCAAGATTGCTGAGTGTCAGTTGTACTATGAATTGGTACAGATTCAGGAAAGGATTATGTATACGGATTAAATGAAATTCGTATGGAGAAGGGAGTTAAGATTAGGTGGGTATTTCAATTAAGGATTCATGTCAGCAGCTAAGTTGTATGATTCTTCGTATGGGAGCTGAATTGTACTTGGTGTAACAATCACTTAGTTTTTGGCATTGATAATCATTGGAATGTCTGTGTCGCGCTATTTGCTATATGCATGTTAAGAGGGTGATTCCTTTCTCATGTATATATCAGATAGATAGGGTATAGGTAGAGAATATAAGGTTAAGTACGAGTTTTTAAAACTTATACTTATGGTACATTCGTGACTCATGATTATATGAAATGTTGATGAACCCCTCAGCGAATGGACGCCAAAGGTCTGACTAGGACAAGTTCTTAAGCTCATATGATTGTGGAAAGTTCCTGAACTCATGAGTGTGGTTTGACGAACTGGGTAGAACTAAATGTAAATGGAATATTGAGGATAATAAGAATAAATAGAATACTAAGCAATTGATCATTAGTGGAGACATAAGTTTTCTAAATCTTCTAACAATGCTAGACTCGAAATTTTTGATATCAAGTTAAATACACACTATGTGCTTTTGAAAAATAAATTTTTATTCTCCACCCCGGGTTACCATTGTGTTAGAGTGGACTTCGGGCCACCGACACAATCGTTACCTGTTGAGGTAATAAAACTATTTTGAAATGAATTTTTAAACGGTTTAAAGTATAGTCTATGCTCTACTTGTTTCGGCTAGACGATAATGATTTGAAATATCAAATATATTTTTATTTATCGCTTATGTACCATGTAACTTGGTGCAGAGATGATAAAAAGTTGATGGAGTTGTAAATGCAGGAATACTTAGTGTTGAATTTGATCTAAAATCGCTGCTCTACTATTGTATGATGTGTTATGACAAAGTCATATAATGACGACATCCTCAAACGGGCTGTTAATACAGTACGACATCATGACATCATTTTCAAAATATTTTCAAAAATTTTAATTTGCCAACGGTGATTGGCTACACACATTCGTAATTCGATTGAAATTGATTATTGATATGAGTCTAAGCTATTTGATTCAGCTAGACCAACGTTTATGAAAATTCTAAGCGTTCTTTGAAAATTTTCTCTAACCAAATTAGTTTTGGTGAGGAATTCGATAAGACTGAGGTAAAATTTTTGTGCCTATGGCAGTGATGAGAAACAGATTCGACCAACAGTACTTTATAAGTACAGGGCATACCGGGATAATTACCCACTATGTCCGTAAGTTATGACGATTTGCGGATGAATTTCCATATAACCTTTTCGAAAATGATAGATAATAGTCTATATAACCCCTCAGCACAATTTTAAAATTATTAATCTTATGAGGAATGTATTGGGTAGCATGTGATAATGAGAATGAATGGTGTATGGTGCATGGTGCATGGTGTAAGGTGTAAGGTAAATTTCGGGGATGAAATTTTTAGAAGAAGGGGTGAATGTGACAACTCGAGAATTTAAAAAATTTTTAAAATCATAATTGATTGATTTAAGGTTCAATATTAGGACCTAGATAGAAAATAAGTGAATGGATTTGACATTTTTGAGAAAGAATTTTAAGGATTTCAAAATCTTTTGGTGAATTATTCAGGATTAAGTATATAAGTGAATATGGGTATATGTTATGTGTATCTGGTATTATATGTGTACAGTATGTGGTTACGGGTCAAGGATTGACCAGACATTGGCAAACCCTAATATTATATTAAGAACGTCAACTGTGACGCCCCCAAAACAAGTATACATCACCCATCTTGAGCCGTCAGATACATGGTACATAAATTCAAATACAACTTAATTATACAACAATCCTGTAAAATACGACATAACATAACTGAGAGTTTAAACAAGAATATTGTCATCTAGACAATATCCACACTCAATGGTGTCCTCATTACAATTATTATCACATTATTCCGTAGAATAGTGAGGACTACTAAAGCCATTTATCCTGGACCATCACTCCATTTCCCGACTCGTCTCAACTATATTCTCATTTCCTGAAGAGAACAATGAAAGAAAGGGTGAGCTCAACTAGCCCAGTAAGAAATATTATGACTAAGATAATGCAGAATAAATTATCCTTAGCCTTCAACAGTATAACAACTGATAGAATACAATAGATAACAAGTTTTAGATCAACAACTGCAGGGAAAATAAGCAATCCATTAGACGAGTCAAGTAGAACATAAAATCTACTATCTAAGTTTTTCATTAACTTTATCGCTGAGACTCAGCTTAATAAACAAAATTGAATTATCCCTGCACCTCGGCCAAGGATATTCATGTAATCATCAATGGTCATGATTATACCGAATAATTCCTGGTCATAATCATACCAACAACTGTCCATCAATGAACTATAGGCCAATGAGGACTTTTACCACATCATTCGTCACATTACGGTCATGATTATACCGAATAATCCCTGGTCATAATCATACCAAGTCCATCTCTGCACGTAAGCCAAAGGTGACTTTCATCACAATATAGGCATGAGGATGATGACAATGACATAATAATTCAATAAAATAAGTTCAAGGATAAATTTTAAGGATTTATAATATAATTTATCCAGAATTCAATAACATTCAAATTGTCAACATGATACTGCTTTATGGAGTAAAATTCAAGAATAATATTCATGTACTAAAAATAATTTGGACAGAAAAGAAATATATTTTTCGGGTAAATAGTACCCCGTGAATAGTATCCAATGAATAGTACTTCGAGAATAGTACCTCGTGAATAGTACCCCGACATGAAAAATACCCCAAATACCCGAGTAAATGATACTAGAGTGAATAGTAATCGGGTAAATAGTAACCCGTGAATAGTATTCCGAGACGAAAAGTGCCCCGAATACCCGAGTGAATAATACTAGAGTGAATAGTAACCCATGAATAGTAACTCGTAAAATAAAAATACCAAAGAAAATGATATTCCATAACGAGTATAAAAGAAATGATATCTCATACGAGTATAATAGAATATACGAAACTGCAAATAGATTTTCATCCGTCATGCGGTAATCCACGTAGACAGATCATTTCCACAATTTAATAAAGAATGGATTAACAAAAGAATTCACCAGGCATACGATAGACCGCATAGACAGGTTATTCCCAACAGAATAATAAAGAATGGAATAACAGAAGAATTCACCAGGCATGCGATAGACCGCACGAACAGGTTATTCCCAACAGAATAATAAATAATAGAACTAGGTCATGCGTAATACGCACAGACAGGATATTCCAACAGAATAATAACGAATGAAACCAGGTCATACGTAATCCGCACAGACAAAATATTTAAACAGAATAATAAAGAATGAAATAACAGAAGAATTTCACCATGTATGCGGTACTTCGCATAGACAGGTTATTCCAACATAATAATAAAGAATGGAATTACATAAGCTCTCTTCATGAATACGAAAGAAATAGTACCCCTTACCTTAGAAGAAACTGGATACTGAAATAGTGAGGTAGCAGACTTCTATTCTTCTCTTCTTCTTTCTCTTTATAATTTCTCTATAATAATTGCTCTTGTGAGACTTAGTGAATTGGTGAGAAATGAAGAAAGAATGAGCTTCTATTTATAGGAAAATATAGTTTCAATAATTGCACGTTTTGGGGCTCAAAATATTACAATATAATACCTTCCTCTTTTTTTTTCATTTTTAATTTAGTCCTGCAAGTATTACTAAACTTGCACCACCTCCCCTAATAGTAAATCATGTGAATTAATAGTTCATTCATGTGACTCAAGAGTATAATCATGTGAAAAAAATTAATTACAGTATAGTACCTCCATCTATACCTCTATTTTTAACTTAGTCATGCAAGTATTATCAATCTTGCACCAACTCCCTTAATAGTACAAGAATGTGAATCAATAGTACACACATGCGAATAAATAGTTATAAGCATGTGAAATAATAGCAATTAATTTCTCATTTATTCGGTTAATTACCCGATTAGTCAATATAACCTCCAGACATTAATTATTATCAAAATAAATGTAGATTTCTATTAACACTAATAATTCACACACAATAGAACTATCAATTTCTTCTTTAATAAACACAAACTTATTCATCATTAATATCATAACTCACAATATTTAACAACCAGATTATTCCCAGGAAAGAGGGGGCTTTTCGATAAGAATTTCTCCTTATTGGCGAGCAATTAGGTGACCAAACCTCTCCTTGACAGAACTTTCTAGACATTGTCAATATTATAAATAATAATATGAATAACTTTGACGTCTCAATTATTGATTTAATAATATAACATATTATGCAGATGATATTGTGACCATAATTGAATCAATAATATGAGAGATATGATGCAATAATTACTATAGCAACAATTAAATATAATTGAGTGACTTCTTACGTAAGCATCAATAATCAATACCGTGTGCTACTATGCAACCACGCGTATTACTGTACTTTTACTACCAGGTAGTTCAACAGTTTTAACGGTAACACTTTTGCCGTTATTTTTATAAAATGATAATTCTGTCGTTTTCTTACTACGACAATACTTCCGTTGTGGGGTCCACCAATGATTGTGCCGTCATACGTATATTCCCCGACAAAAAGAATATTCCCCGACCAACGAATATTTTATAACAACTTACTTTGTAAAAAATTTCACATATCACACTTAACTTTAACATTTTATCAATTTAACCATTTACGAAATAAAATAATAATTATAAAAAAATTGAATACTTTCATTTCATAAAATTCGGGGTCTTACAATCTCCCCTCCTTATAAAATTTTACCCTCGAAATTTACGTACGTACCTGGTATGCCGAAGAGATGAGGATACCTTGACTTCATTTCATATTCCAACTCTTGAGGTATAACCTTTGAGTGTCGAATATGATCCTTCTTATTCAAGATTTTAACACGTATCTCCTCATACGTTAAATCTTCTGCTTTCTCGTCTAGTTCTAATTTAATAAAGTGGTTTGGGTCGTCCACATATTTACGTAACATCGATACGTGAAAAATGTTATGAACACGCGACATACTTGGCGGTAAAGCGAGTCTATAGGTCACAGTTCCTACTAAATCGAGGATTTCAAATGGGCCAATTAAATCGAGGATTGAGATTTTCTCTCTTCATCGATTCTTGCTTCTAGAATAATGCCCTCTTGAACTTTCTTCTTCACATTCATCAGCTCTGAGTATGTAGCTTGCACGGCTTTAACTTTATCGATTAAAGTCGATTCTACTCGTATATTCATTATCTTCACGCAGGTCCCTAGAGTCTTTAACTTTATCTTCATCATTTGTAAGTTATGCAAAATGAGTTTTTGTGTTAACAACATCGCACTCGTAAACGCATACGATTTTCTACTCAACTCGTCAGCTACCACGTTCGCTCTTCCAAGATGATATTGAATGGTATAGTCGTAATCTTCAATAGCTCGAGCCAACGTCTTTGGCGCATAATACGTTCGTTAGATTGAAGAAATATTTAAGGGTTTTAGAAATGAGTTTTGTACCGGGGTCAATACAAAATTCGATTTCACGCTATAGGGCTAGGCTAGGAAGTCTTCAGGAATACGTTAGGAAATTTATTAACAATAAAAATATCATTCAAAACTGTGACTCTCATCCAAGACTTGGATAACACATGTAATGAAGGTTTCCCCTAACAGAGTTTTAACCGATAAGTCAAAGTCTAATTTCTCCAGAGTCAAATTTAAATGTTGAGCGCAAGCAAAAGAGATAAAAAATGGGTAGAACCGGTATCTAATAAGGTATAGACTTCGCAATAATTTATAATTAACTAACCCGTGCTAACTTCATTCGGGTTATTCGCTTTTTGAGAAGTCACGAAAAACGCTCTCCCTGAAACCACCGATTTTGTTTTGTCCGTATTCGCCTTTGGTGCCACCGTCCCAGCTGGACTTAATTTCGCTATAGGACAAAATCGAGCTATGTGAACGTCTTTTCCACAACTAAAACATACCTTAGACGGCTGTGAAAAGTTTGGACTTATGTGTCCCTCTTATTCGCATCTGTAACATCTAACTGGCGGTCGTTCTCCTCCCCTAGAATTTGTTGCTGGTGTTGGTCCTGCTGCCGACGTCTTTCTATCATCGTTAAATCTTCTCTTCTTGAATTTTCCACTTCTATTATCTTGGCCATGATTACCACCAAAGTGGTTACCATTCTTGGCCTGATAATTTCCCTCACGATGTTTATCATTGTTCCGATGGCCGTTGCCACCAGTACGATTATTATCGCGTTGTTGGTCGTTGCCTTTTGGTTGTGTTGACTCATTATCGCGCTCTAATAACTGAGCCCTATTCACAACATCTGAATACAAACACAGTTTATAAGAAATCAGATATTGACGTATCTCGGGTTTCAAACCTCTTAGAAACATACCCATCATTCTCTCATCGTTATCAACTAAGTGGGACGCAAACCGGGACAACTCGGCAAACTTCACTTGTAACGCCCCGAAATCCGGTCTATCTTCACACCCGAATTCCGTACGTCACGAGTACATCATTCATCCAACATACATCATTATATATTGAAATATAACAACATACATTCTCAATTCCCAGGTTCTCGAAACCTTATAACCTTTCTCATTACAAATAATGATAATTACATTATTTCTTTCATCTTACAAGAGTGACTTTTATCCGCCACCAAGGATACATACAGTTCATTAAACTAGTCTATAGTTTAATTCATCTTTCTACATTAGAATTCTTCACTTGATCTTCACCCACATTCACACACTGAATGGCACTTCGTCTAGATACCGTCAGCTTGATCTATACGGGATCCTTAAGTTCTTTCCAACATCGTTCGCTGAAAATGTTTTTCATTTAAAGCAAGTGTGAGCATTCAATTGCCCAGCAAGTCATAACAGTTTAAACAAACAAGTTCAGAATTCAAACATTTCTTTAGAACTTCAATAACCGAACAAAGGTTATGAAGCAGCTTGAATATTAGGAATAATCTCGATTCCTATCATCTTAAAACCATACTCACTTTCATTTTGAAATACTTTCATTCTTCTACCTTTTTCATATACATTCTGTCTGGCTAGAATCATCAGCACATACTTAACAATAACGGTTCATGAATAAACCGAGCATACTTGAATTGAACAGTTTGATCACGAAACAGTTCATTTCATAGAAACATCGAAGTGTTCACATTGTGGCACAAGGCCTCATACATACTACCACCTTGTACAAATATCGCACATTCGCACATAGACAGAACTTCTCAAGTTCAACATCTGAGAAGTTTTAGAAACTAGCATTCATTTAAAATATGAATGAAGTTAGGAAACTTGCCTTACGCACAACTACAGCTTATAGTTTACGCAGAACTGCTCATTCCAAATCCCTATATAACACATAAGGAAATAACACGTACACCAATTAGTCATATACTTGACTTACGCATTGGTTTACTTAACTTTACTTCTTAAGGTTCGCGTTCTTGTAATTTAAGCTTACGCGACTAACTTTCATTACCAGATTATGGCTTTATGACATACTGAGATGTCTTATTCATACATTTATCATCTTTGATGATTTACATTCTTATCTTCTTCTTATACTTCTCTTAGGACTCAGTACACATCGTGTCTTTGCTAGTAGTCCATATGACAACCATCAAAGGTTACGATTGTACCACAACTTAAATTCATCTAACTTATCCGAACTATTAAACTATAATGTTCATTAAGTCAAATTCATATTCCTTACAGCTTTCTGGCAACTAAATGCCATACCTCATGATTCATTCTTTATCGTCTAAGTCATATAGTCTTTTGTACACTCGGAATGATCATTCATTGTCAATACTATGAGGTCATAGCGTTAACCATTTCATAAAAATTTATTCATATCTTAAAACGTCCAGTTCCTTCCACTCGGAACGTTTATCCAAGTTATACTTATTAACTCGGCTTCTTAACGTTATACGTCATTATCTTCAATTTAGTTTCTTCACCGTTCACGGTTAATCAACATTCTTTATTACCTTATGGCTTTCTTGATACCATTCGTATCTTACTTACTAATTTCATCAACGTCTAAGTCATACAACTAGGGTATACTTAGAACGTTCATCAAACGCGAATACGATTCACAAGGATCATTTACGTATTCAACGTTCACGTTGCTCGTCTCTTAATCTCTCATTCAACCTTTATTCAAGGTTTTTAATCGCTTTTGATCGTTATCCATCCCATGAACCCCATGTTCATTATTCTTTCTTAATGTCGAATCCATACCGTTTGTTGTATGCTAAGACCGATCGTTCTTCGCAACAACGTTGTGTTCACATCGTCTATACGCTTTACGTTCATCTTACAATGCCATGCCATAACATTGGAATGTTATTCATTACCTTCATCACTCAACGTCTAAGGAATCACAATCATAGCAATCCCTCACATTCGTTCATTACGACTACGGTCCCTGGATATCGGTTCCGTAACTCGCATCTACATTCTTTGTCTTTTAATCTCGTTTAATCTTTTCATTCAACCTTTATTAAAGGTTTAAGACACTTGATTAAGTGTTACATTACGTGAATTATATGTTCATACTTCTTTCTTGCACATCCCCCAGTATATGAGAACTAAAAATCTCATTTCTGGGCATTGACTTGCACCGGCGCTGCGGCGCCGTGCCCTTCCTTTCCTCTCGCGCTGCGGCACGAACTACTTCTCTCTCTCTCTTCTCTTTCCGGCCTGACACTGGGGCGCCAAGTCCTTTGTTATCACTCGCACTGCGGCGCCACTCTCCAGATGTTCCTGGCCGAGCTCGTGCTATGGCGCCACCTCTCCAGGCATGACTCGCGCTGCGGCGCCGAGTATGAAACCTAGAAAAAAATTTCTAAGTCTTTTACAAGTATGAGACGCGTACTTTACGATCTCATAACTTCTTCGTTATAACTCAGAACGAAGTCGTTCCAAAGCCATTCTCTTCCTTATCTTACGTACTTTGATTACCCACAGACAGAACTTCGTTCTGAATCCGTTAACATGCCATTCAATTGGCTTAATCTTCGCTCTTAGTTCATTTTTACGCTTTTAACGTTCTTCGTTCGTTCGTCCGTAATTCGGTCATCCGAACTCAAAATTCATTCGTTCTTGAGTCTACGACTCACGTTTTATATGTTCTCTTACATTCTTATGAAACCCTACACATTCGGGTTCATTTACTAACTTTCAAATTTTCGTTCTGTCTTTTACGAAAATTTCGTCATAACTTCGTTATAGCTCAATTTTAATCCGTTCTTCATGAACATTTCTAACGTTCCTAACCAAG
Organism: Panax notoginseng; assembly: GCA_016801055.1. Lineage (NCBI taxonomy): Eukaryota > Viridiplantae > Streptophyta > Magnoliopsida > Apiales > Araliaceae > Panax > Panax notoginseng. Next base: position 209,974,471 of record CM029015.1, on the reverse strand, counting down.
CAATAAGCATCTAACTTATATGCAATGGTTTTAAACTTGTCCATCAATAACATTTATCCTACGATGGTTTTCAATTTGTCCATCAACAACGTTCATCGTGTTCTTCACGTGTTCTTCGCGTTCTTCGTTCGTTCTTCATTTTTAATCGATATTTTGGATTACGATTCTACTTTTTCTTGGAATTTGATGTTATAAAACACCATTCCTTACTTATTTGACCTACTCATTCGTAAAATTCATTTGGATAGCTCAAAATCCTCACGAATCTTATACTTCCTTAAGAAATTTATAAAATAAATTTCTAATTCTTATTTCTTCATTTTCTTATGATTTCAACTATATGAAATCTTTCTCAATATCTTTTACTCCTTATTCTCATTAAGTTATGTTTTTAAACATAAAAACTTAAAGAAAATAAATAGAAGAACTAGGGTTCGGATTACCGTTCTTCTTTAATCTTCTTCCGTTAGACAAAGCCGACGATTAGCGAGCTTTTCTATTTCACGATCACTTTTGATCCGAGCATTCATGCTCATTCTCTTCCTCTTCCTCTTCCAACCGAGCTCTCACTCTCTCTCAAGTTTTAGGATTTTCAAAATCCCATTCAAATGAGATTAAGCTTCCTATTTATAGATTTTCAAGGCTTAGGGCAATTTAGTCATTTCGCCCCCCACCTCCTTACTATTCACACCTCCTTAACAACTTAGCCACCAAGTTTACTTGGCCACCACCCTTACTTGGTGGCCAAGTGGCCAGCCCACATGCCCCATGGGTCACCCCATGGGTTGCCCCAATGGTTTTTACCCATCCGTTTACCCATCGGTTCGATCCGCGGTTTATCTTCTTGGTTTGGGCCTTAACCCTAATTCTTATTGGGCTTAACTTGGGCTTAACTTTACAAATCATTGGGCTTGACATAATCCAAGTCCATTAAGACTAATCGTATTCTACGCATTCCATTCTCGTATTCTCTTCGTATATTGTTCGTACGATATTCGTATTATACGTCGTACTACTCTTCATACTATACTCGTATAATAACTCGTATTATACTCATATTTCTCACGCATAATAACCTTAATTATTATACGCGATCATAACATTCTCGGAACTCACTTTTCTAAACCCTTACGTTTTGAGTCCGCAGGCGAAAACTTCGTTTTTGCCATAACTGAAATATTATTGAATATTCCATCATGTCTCAGAATTAAACGTAATCTATAACTTCTCGGCATTTCAAAATAAATCTCCGAGCAGAAACTGATGAATAGTGCTTATTTCGTCTTTTTCCCCGAAAATATTTTGTTCTCGGAAAAATTTTATTTTCGTCTTGAAAATTCTTACTCATTCAATCTAGCTCGTAGCCAGAATCCTCCCGATTAATAATCATTCTAGGTTATAGAACGATTAATAAACACATAGCACAGAATAGTATTAATAAAAATTTATTTTATTAATAACTAATTCTTTGAACTTAAATTCTGGACAAACCAAATTTTCGGGTTGTCACATCGCTTCGTATTGCGACACGGTCATGTTGTTTTGCTCTAGCTTGATAAACTCCACCTCCTTCATGTGACGAATACTTTTGGGAAAGTTCTTGTCATTGAACAGCTCTTGGAACTTCTCCCAAGACATCTTGAGTGCGTCAAGCTGGTTACGCTTTACAGATTCCCACCAATAATCTGCCTCTTCACACAACATAAAGGTGGCAAAGGGAACCTTTTGCTCCTCGGAGTATACCAAGACATCAAATATCTTGGTGATCTGCTTTAACCACGTCTCCGCCTTAAGTGGTTCTGGCTTTCCCAAAAACTCCGGTGGTCCCAGCACCTTGAACTGCTTAGCGGTGACCAACCGTGGGTTGCCATTATTTCCACCTATATTTTGAACAGGAGTCTCTCTTACCTGATGTTGCATGAATTGCATAAAGCCTCTGAACATCCCATCGTTCATCATTTGATTGGTGTTGTTATTTACCTGAGGATTATTATCTTCCTGTTGCACATTATCCTGGGTATTGATCGTTGGTGACTCAACGGTCTCATGTGCTTCATTGTTGATCTCAACATTTTCAGATGTCATTTTCAAACACTGTCACAAAACAAGGGTTAAATAACATATCACATATTATATCTATACTCTAACAGGCCAATTAAATACTAAATAAAATTAGGTAGGTCATACTAGCGAAGGAATTTTCCGTCTCTCCCCTCTTAGTTCTTGTCTCACATCTCAGCCAGGGATCATATCCCTAAACTTTGATACCAACTGTGATGCCCCCAAAACAGGTATACATCACCCATCTTGAGTCGCCATATACATGGTACAAAAATTGAAATACAATTTAATTATACAACAGTCGTGTAAAATACGAAAAAACATAGCAGAGAGTTTAAACAAGAATATTGTCATCTAGATAATATCCACACTCAATGGTGTTCTCATTACAATTATTGTCACATTATTCCGTAGAATAGTGAGGACTACTAAAGCCATTTATCCTGGACCATCACTCCATTTTCCGACTCGTCCCAGCTATATTCTCATTTCCTGAAGAGAACAATGAAAGAAAGGGTGAGCTCAACTAGCCCAGTAAGAAATATTATGACTAAGATAATGCAGAATAAATTATCCTTAGCCTTCAATAATATAACAACTGATAGAATACAATAGACAACAAGTTTTAGATCAACAACTGCAGCGGAAATAAGCAATCCATTAGAAGAGTCAAGTAGAGCATAAAATCTTCTATCTTCTATTATTTAAAAAGTTTTTCATCAACTTTATCGCTGAGACTCAGCTTAATAAATAAAATCGAATCATCCCTGCACCTCGGCCAAGGATATTCATGTAATCATCAATGGTCATGATTATACCGAATAATCACTAGTCATAATCATACCAACAACTGTCCATTAATGAACTACAGGCCAATGAGGACTTTTACCACATCATTTGTCACATTACGGTCATGATTATACCGAATAATCCCTGGTCATAATCATACCAAGTCCATCTCTGAACGTAAGCCAAAGATGACTTTCATCACAATAAAAGCATAAGGATGATGACAATGACATAATAATTCAATAAAACAAGTTCAAGGATAAATTTTAAAGATTTATAATTTAATTTATCCAGAATTCAATAACGTTCAAATTGTCAACATGATACTACTTTGTGGAGTAAAATTCAAGAATAATATTAATGTACAAAAAATAATTTGGACAGAAAAGAAATATATTTTTCGGATAAATAGTATCCCGTGAATAGTACTTCGGGAATAGTACCTTGTGAATAGTACCCCGACATGAAAAGTACCCCAAATACCCCAGTGAATGATACTAGAGTGAATAGTAACCCATAAATAATAACTCTTGAATATTACTCCGGCACGAAAATTGCCCCGAATACCCGAGTGAATAATACTAGAGTGAATAGTAACCGGGTGAATAGTAACTCATGAATAGTAACTCGTAAAAGAAAAATACCAAAGAAAATAATATTCTATAACGAGTACAAAAGAAATGATATCTCATACGAGTATAATAAAATATACGAAACTGCAAATGGATTTTCACCCGCCATGCGGTAATCCACGTAGACAGATCATTTTCACAATTTAATAAAGAATGAAATAACAAAAGAATTCACCAGACATACGATAGACCACACGTGTGATGCCCCCAAAAGAGGTATACATCACCCATCTTGAGTCGCCAGATACATGGTACATAAATTCAATTACAACTTAATTATACAACAGTCGTGTAAAATACGACATAAAATAGCTGAGAGTTTAAACAAGAATATTGTCATCTAGACAATATCCACACTCAATGGTGTCCTCATTCTAATTATTATCACATTATTCCGTAGAATAGTGAGGACTACTAAAGCCATTTATCTTGGACCATCACTCAATTTTCTGACTCGTTCCAGCTATATTCTCATTTCCTGAAAAGAACAATGAAAGAAAGGGTGAGCTCAACTAGCCCAGTAAGAAATATTATGACTAAGATAATGCAGAATAAATTATCCTTAGCCTTCAACAGTATAACAACTGATAGAATACAATAGACAACAAGTTTTAGATCAACAACTACAGCGGAAATAAGCAATCCATTAGAAGAGTCAAGTAGAGCATAAAATCTACTATCTTCTATGATTTAAAAAGTTTTTCATCAACTTTATCGCTGAGACTCAGCTTAATAAATAAAATCAAATCATCCCTGCACCATAGCCAAGGATATGCATGTAATCATCAATGGTCATGATTATACCGAATAATCCCTGGTCATAATCATACCAACAACTGTCCATCAATGAACTACAGGCCAAAGAGGACTTTCACCACATCATTCGTCACATTACGATCATGATTATACCGAATAACCCCTGGTCATAATCATACCAAGTCCATCTCTGCAAGTAAGCCAAAGATGACTTTCATCACAATTTAAGCATGAGGATGATGACAATGACATAATAATTCAATAAAACAAGTTCAAGGATAAATTTTAAAGATTTATAATTTAATTTATCCAGAAATCAATAACATCCAAATTGTCAACATGATACTGCTTTGTAGAGTAAAATTCAAGAATAATATTCATGTACCAAAAATAATTTGGACAGAAAAGAAGTATATTTTTCGGGTAAATAGTACCCCGTGAATAGTACCCTGTGAATAGTACTTTGGGAATAGTACCTCGTGAATAGTACCCCGACATGAAAAGTACCCCAAATACCCGAGTAAATAATATTCAGGTGAATAGTAATTTGGGTGAATAGTAACCCGTGAATAGTAACTCGTGAATAGTACTCCGAAACAAAAAGTATCCCGAATACCCGAGTGAATGATACTAGAGTGAATAGTAACTGGGTGAATAGTAACCTGTGAATAGTAACTCGTAAAAGAAAAATACCAAAGAAAATGATATTTCATGACGAGTACAAATGAAATGATATCTCATACGAGTATAATAGAATATACGAAACTACAAATAGATTTTCATCCGCCATGCGGTAATCCACGTAGACAGATCATTTCTAATAGAATAATAAAGAATAGAATAACAAAAGAATTCACCAGGCATGTGATAGACTGCACAGACAGGTTATTCCCAACAGAATAATAAATAATAGAACCAAGTCATGCGTAATACGCACAGACAGGATATTCTAATAGAATAATAAAGAATAGAACCAGGTCATGCGTAATCCGCACATACAGGATATTCCAACAGAATAATAAAAAATGGAATAACAGAAGAATTTCACCATATATGTGGTACTTCGCATAGACATATTATTCCAACGTAATAATAAAGAATGGAATAACAGAAGAATTTCACCATGTATGCGGTACTTCGCATAGACAGGTTATTCCAACATAATAATAAAGAATGGAATAACAGAAGCTCTCTTCATGAATACGAAAGAAATAATACCACTTACCTCAAAAGAAGACTGGATACTGGAATAGTGAGGTAGCAGACTTCTCTTCTTCTTTCTCTCTATAATTTCTCTCTATAATAATTTCTCTATAGCTTTAGTGAATTGGTGAGAAATGAAGGAAGAATGAACTTCTATTAATAGGAAAATATAGTTTCGATAATTACACGTTTTGGGGCTCGAAATATTACAGTGTAATACCTTCCTGTTTTTCTTTATTTTTAATTTAGTCCTGCAAGTTATCACCTCCCCTAATAGTAAATAATGTGAATCAATAGTTCAATCATGTGAATCAATAGTTATAATCATGTGAAAATACGAATTACAGTATAATACCTCCATCTATACCTCTATTTTTAACTTAGTCACTCAAGTATTATCAATCTTACACCAACTCCCCTAATAGTACACGAATGTGAATCAATAGTACACACATGTGAACAAATAGTTATAAGCATGTGAAATAATAGCAATTAATTGCTCATTTATCCGGTTAATTACCCGATTGGTCAATATAACCTCCAGACATTAATTATTATCAAAATAAATGTCGATTTCCACTAACACTAATAATTTTCACACAGTGAAACTATCAATTTTATCTTTAATCAATACGAACTTATTCATCATTAATATTATAACTCACAATATTTAATAACCAGGGCATTCATAGGAAAGAGGGGGCTTTCTGATAAGGATTTCTCCCTATTGGCGCGCAATTAGATTATCTAACCTCTCCTCGACAGAACTTTCTAGACATTGTCAATATTACAAATAATAATGTGAATAAATTTGTTATCTCAATTATTTACTTGATAATATAACATATTATACAGATGATACTGTGACAATAATTGAATCAATAATATGAGAGGTATGATGCAGCAATTACCGTAGCAATAATTGGGTAAAACTGAGTGACTTCTTACGTAAGCATCAACAATCAATACAGTGTGCTACTATGCAACCACACATATTACTGTACTTTTACTACCGGGTAGTTCAACAGTTTTAACGGTAAGACTTTCGCTGTTATTTTTATAAAAAGATAATTATGTCTTTTTCTTACTACGACAATAATTCTATTGTGGGGTCCACCAATGATTGTGTCGTCGTACGGATATTTTCTGACAAAAAGAATATTCTCCGACCAAACAAATATTTTATAACAACTTGCATACTTTGTAAAAATTTTCACATATCACACTTAACTTTAATCTTTCATCAATTTAACCATTTACGAAATAAAATAATAATTATAAGAAAATTGAATACTTTTATTTCATAAAATTTGGGGTCTTACAGCACAGACAGGTTATTCCCAACAGAATAATAAAGAATGAAATAACAGAAAAATTCACCAGGCATGCGATAGACCGCACAGACAGGTTATTCCCAACAGAATAATAAATAATAGAATCAGGTCATGCGTAATACGCACAGACAGGATATTCCAATAGAATAATAAAGAATGGAACCAGGTCATTTGTAGTCCGCACAGACAGAATATTACAATATAATAATAAAAAATAGAATAACAGAAGAATTTCACCATGTACGCGGTACTTCGCATAGACAGGTTATTTCAACATAATAATAAAGAATAGAATAACAGAAGCTCTCTTCATGAATACGAAAGAAATAATACCCCTTATCTTAGAAGAAACTGGATATTAGAATAGTGAGGTAGCAGACTTCTCTTCTTCTTTCTCTCTATAATTTCTCTATAATAATTGCTCTTGTGAGACTTAGTGAATTGGTGAGAAATGAAGAAAGAATGAGCTTCTATATATAGGAAAATATTGTGACGACCCCAAAATAGGTCCATTCCATCCAACCTATTCTGAGTCGCCAAATACATGGTACAGAAAATAACTACAACTTTATTACAACAATTGTCGTACAAAATACAACAACACATACGCTGTGAGTTTGGATACAAATATATACCAAATGTGACACTTGACACCATCATGTGTCAGCACCTCACAAAGGTACCTTACATAAAGGTATAGTCAAAAACTGTTTTAGAAATTAAAATCTTTGGGAAGTGCTCAAGGAAACCTTTGTACATGGGAGGCCATGCTTCTAGGTTGTGATAGATATCATATGGCCACAGAATTATCCTTGGTTGGCCCAATATACTCCAAAGAAAAATGAGAAGATTACTATCATATTCTTCCCAATGGCGACTCTTCTTTTGATTTATCATTATCTCCACTATCTCTAATTGAGAATTATACTTCAAACAAACACCAAGATTATATAGGTAGTGCTCGTAAATATACTCAGCAAGTGGATGAGCACAATCCTATCTTATGATGACACGAGGTTGTATGTCGTTAGACATCTTGTATTATAGTGGCAAAACACCCTTCCAACGTTGGGTACACCTTACCCTATTGGATTCACCAAATATAACTACTAAATGAACTTTTCTATACTGCTTAGGGAGAACTCCACAGCTAGAGACCACCGTTCTATTCCCTTGTTACCCCCGCTCGACCCAGCTACACTCTTATTACCTGAAAAGGAATTGTGAAGCAAAAGGGTGAGCACAACTAGCTCAGTAAAGAATATCATGACTAAAGATAATTAAATTATCAATAGCCTTCATCAATAATAAATCAGAGATTTAGAACATATGGTAGATGAAAAAAATTTCAACCATAATTGCAGCGGAACGAGCAATCCATTAGAAGAGTCAAATAGACTATAAAGTCTATTATCTTCTCCTTGTTAAAAATCCACCAACAATATTTTATCCTTGTAACATCAATCAACAATTCTGGTCCACAATCATAAGAATAACTCATAATCATAATTGTAGTTCTAAATTCCTCTTCTCATCCAGGACAAAGATAATTTTCATCACCTATTTTTACCTGAAACATCAAAGATCATGGTTACACCAAATCACATTTCATGTTCATAATCATACTAATAACTTCATCTTTGCACTACGGCCAAAGATATTCATTTGTATCACCAGTTGGTCATGTTCATCTCAACACCTATTCATCTTTGCACTACTGGCCAAAGATATTCAACAACAAATCATCTTTACACTACGGGCCAAAGATATTCATCAACAATTCATCTTTACACTACAGGCCAAAGATATTCTTCAACAGTTCATATTTGCACTACATGCCAAATATATTCATCAACAGTTCATATTTGCACTACATGCCAAATATATTCATCAACAGTTCATATTTGTACTATAGGCCAAATACATTATTATCTCAAAGAAATATATAACCATTTCAGAATTTATATAAACAATAATTATAACTATGTTGATCATTTCACCTTTGCACTTAAGCTAAAAATATTCAATTATAAATTCAATGGTCATGATCATACCAGTCAACAATTCAACTTTGCATTACTGGCCAAAGAGAACCCATAGTCATGATCATACCAAAAATCTACCCATCTTTACACTCAAGTCAAAGAGAAATATCATCATTAGGGTTATAAAAATATTATATATGATAATAAAAATAATATGATCAACATATAGTTTTAATCTCAAGAGTAATATTCAAAAATCAACTATAATTTGGTCAGAAAAAGAAATCAATTTTTTTGTGAATAGTAACTCATGAATAGTAACTCGTGAATAGTAACTCATGAATAGTAAACTCGACATAAAAAGATAAAAATTCTACAATAAAATTCATACCAATATTTCGGTATAATGATATTGAAAGAATAATATTTCTTAAGCTTGTAAACAATTTATTTAAATTGTTTACACTTTACTAATTAATGCATTTAATCATCATAAAATGTCAACTCTTAAGATTTCATCACCAATAACCAAAACCCTCATCAAAAATCTGCATATAACTCATATATGATTCTCAAGCCATAAAATCATATTTTCTAATTTTCTTACTTCACATAACATATTTAATTCATTTACTTATAACTAGACTATTTTCTTGAAAAATACCAAATCAGCCCCAAAAATATTTATTTTTTGGGATTTAGTAGAATATAGTCCCATATTGAACATATATTTTTTTCGGAATTTTTAAAATTTATTTACTATTTTTCATATGGCCAAAATCGGCGAATATTTAGACATTTGTCATAAATTGTACTTTTATCCAAAAATTCCGAATTTCACAGAGTACACTGATATTATATAGATATACTTCCAATAAAAATTTCATCAATTTTAGAGTTAACCACAAGGAGTTATAAGCGATTACTTTTAAAATAGTCTTTTCCTGTAAAATTCATAACTCTTAATCCATACATCCAAAAATCACCATTTTTGGACACAATCAATAAAACTCATCAAAATATAATTTCAAATTTTTCCAGAATTTTCTGAAGGACGGAAGAAGTACGAACTGAAAAACACAATAACCCTTAAAATTCCTTACCTCAAAAGAGCAGTACTTCTGATCGGTATAAGGCTAAAAGAAACTTGCACTGAATAACAACTCTCAAAGTATCTAAATACTCACTAGAATATGCTTGACAATATAGAGAGAAAGAAAACTTGTTTCTGGTGTGATTTTCAATTCTAACATAAGCACCTACTTATAGGAAAATGCTAGAACGCCAAAGGAGACTAAATTAATAAATTAATATTATTAATTTCTTAATTCCTACGTATGCTCACCAAATAAGACCAGCCTCTAGCATGCCATAATTGAACAAATTTGGCAGCCCACATGTGTATTCCACCAACCAAAAAGTGGGTCCCACCCATAAATTAATAAAAATTATTTTATTTTTCGATACTTCAACAATTCATAGAAAATAGTCCGTTTATCAGAAAAATACGAATTGTATGTCTATTCTGCCTGAAATTGAATTCTCTACAACTTTGCAGAAGAAAGTTTTTCCAAATTTCAGACCAAAAATATTCGAAATCCACAAACGGATGATTTTAAACACCGTTTCAACACCTTATAAAATTCATAACAAATTATGCGTTAATTTTTAACGGTTCAAAATTTGTGGATATATACTCAACTTATACATGTATAACATATCCAAAAATTACAATGATCTAACGGTCGGATCAAAATTATAACTCACGCAATAGGGCTTTAAGAACACCGATTTGATCTTTTAATACCTCCAATCCGACAAAATACTGATAAAATACCTCAACATGAATTCCTTCATTTATAACCACATAAATAAATTCATCATTTATATCCACATCAAATAAAAATTTCCTTATCATATAAATCAATAATTAATTATTCACAAATAATATTACAGAATCACAATAATGACAACCAGGCAGTTCCCAGGAAAGAGGGGGCTTTTCGATAAGGATTTCTCCTTACTGGCGCGCGATTAGATGACCAAACCTCTTCTTGACAGAACTTTCTAGACATTGTCAATAATTCTATCTAATAATATTATTCAAATAATATGAATTATTGATCTGATAATGGAGATATTGTGCAGTGATAATTATTGAAACAACAATAATATAAAATATCAACGCAGCAATTATTGAATCAATAAAATAAAGTATTGAACAGTAATTACTGTGACAATTATTCAGTTGTGCCTTCTTACGTAAGAATCAATAATTTCAAAAATACCATGCAATACCGTGTGCTGCTGTGCAATAACGCGTATTACTATATTTTAACCACCGGGTATTCCAACAGTGTTAATGGTAACAACTACGCCGTTAATTATAAAAACTTAATTTTTGTCGTTATCTTCATCCGACCGTTTTCCGTTATGCGACCCACAAATAGCTGCGCCGTCGTACGAATATTTCCCGAAAGAAAAAATATTCCACGACCAACGAATATCCCGACAACAATGATTATTTTATAACCACTTGTTTATTTTGAAAAAATTTCACATTTCACCCATAACTTTAACTTTTTATCAATTTAACCATTTACTAAATTGTAATTATAAAAAAAATTGAATACTTTTATTTCATAAAATTCGGGGTCTTACAAATATAGTTTCAATAATTGCACGTTTTGGAGCTCGAAATATTACAGTATAATACCTTCCTCTTTTTTATCATTTTTAATTTAGTCCTGCAAGTATTACCAAACTTGCACCACCTTCCCTAATACTAAATTATGTGAATTAATAGTTTATTCATGTGACTCAATAGTATAATCATGTGAAAAAAACTAATTACAGTATAGTACCTCCATCTATACCTCTATTTTTAACTTAGTCATGCAAGTATTATCAATCTTACACCAACTCCCATAATAGTACAAGAATGTGAAATAATAGTACACATATGTGAATAAATAGTTATAAGCATGTAAAATAATAGCAATTAATTGCTCATTTATCCGGTTAATTACCCGATTAGTCAATATAACCTCCAGACATTAATTATTATCGAAATAAATGTCGATTTCCATTAACACTAATAATTCTCACACAATGAAACCATCAATTTCATCTTTAATCAACACGAACTTATTCATTATTAATATCATAACACACAATATTTAACAACCAGATCATTCCCAGGAAAGAGGGAGATTTCTGATAAGGATTTCTTCTTATTGGCGCGCAATTAGCTGACCAAACCTCTCCTTGACAGAATTTTCTAGACATTGTCAATATTGTAAATAATAATATGAATAACTTTGTCGTCTCAATTATTGATTTAATAATATAACATATTATACAGATGATACTGTGGCAATAATTGAATCAATAATATGAGGGATATGATTCAGCAATTACTGTAGTAATAATTGAATATAACTGAGTGACTTCTTACGTAAACATCAATAATCAATATTGTGTGCTACTATGCAACCACGCGTATTACTGTACTTTTACTACCAGGTAGTTCAACAGTTTTAACGGTAACACTTTCGCCGTTATTTTTATAAAATGATAATTCTGTCGTTTTCTTACTACGACAATACTTTCATTGTGGGGTCCACCAATGATTGTGCCATTGTACGGATATTTCCTGACAAAAAGAATATTCCCCGACCAACGAATATTTTATAACAACTTGCTTTCTTTGCAAAAATTTTCACATATCACCCTTAATTTTAACCTTTTATCAATTTAACCATTTACGGAATAAAATAATAATTATAAGAAAATTGAATACTTTCATTTCATAAAATTCGGGGTCTTACATCAACGTTCAGTTAGAAAATTCTTACGAATTATAAGAAACCCTAAAACCGGTTCTGAAAATCCTAATTTCTGTTCCGGGAATTCAAAACTGTAAGACCCCAAATTATTAATAAATGAAATTTAAATTCCCTCTATTTATTATTTTGAAATAGTAAGTGTTAAATTGATTAATGAGGTTAGTTATGGGTAAAATGCGCAAATATTTCAAATAAGCAGGTGGATATAAAATATTCATTTTTGTCGGGAAATATTCGTTTGGTCGTGGAATATTCTTCTTGTCGGGGAATATTCGTACGACGGCGCAGTCTTTTGTGGGCCCCATAACGGAAAGCGATTGGATGAAGAAAACGACAAGTATAAGTTGTTTATAAATAACGGCGTAGTTGTTACCGTTAATACTGTTGGAATACCCGGTGGTTAAAATACAGTAGCACACGGTATTGCACCAATTATTGATTCTTACGTAAGAAGGCACTACTCAATAATTGTTACAGTAGTTATTATTCAATATTTTATTTTATTGATTCAATAATTGCTGCGTTGATATTTTATATTATTGTTGTTTCAATAATTGTTGCTGCACAGTATTTTCATTTATCAGATCAATAATTCATATTATTTGAATAATATTATTAGATAACATTATTGGCAATGTCTAGAAAGTTCTGTCTAAGGAGAGGTTTGGTCATCTAATTGCGCGCCAGTAAGGAGAAATCCTTATTGGAAAGCCCCCTCTTTCCTGGGAACGGCCTGGTTGTCATAAATGTGATTCTGTAATATTATTTGTGAATAATTAATTATTGATTCATATGATAAGGAAATATTCATTTTATGTGGATATAAAGGAGGGATATATTTTTGTGGTTAAAAATAAAGGAGTTAATGTTGAGGTTTTTGTCAGTATTTTTGTCGGAATGGAGGTATTAAAAATCAGGGTTTTTGAGATAGTTTGCGGGGGTTATAATTTTTAATCCGACCGTTGGATCGTGGTAATTTTTGGATATGTTATACATATATAAGTTGAGTATATGTCCACAAATTTTGAACCGTTAAAAATGAACGTATGATTTATTACGAATTTTACAAGATGACTGGTTCAGAAATTGTTGAATTTTCAGAGTTTATCATTTTGATGGAAAATTCTAGAATTGGTGGGCCCCACTTGTGGTTGGTGAAGAAATGTGCTGAATTATATTTCAAATGTGGTGGGTGGGAATAGTAGCAGGTAAAGCCATCAGGTTGCAGGTCAAACCTACTAAAATTTTCCTATAAATAGAGGGCTAAGTTAGAATTAAAAATCACACCAGAAACATAAGCTTTCTCTCTTTTTCTCTCTATATTATGAAGCATATTTTGTGAGTTTTTAGATACTTGGTGAGTTACTATTCATCAGTGCAAGTTTCCTTCAGCATCATATCCGATATCCAGTCAGAAGTACTGCACTTTTGAGGTAAGGGATTGTAAGGGATAGTAAGGGATATTAAGGGATTTTAAGGGTTGTTATGATTTTCAGTTTCGTAATTTTTCTGATCTTCAAAAATTCTGGAAAAATTTGAAATGATATTTTGATGAGTTTTCTTGATTGTGTCCAAAAATGGTGATTTTTGGATGTATAGATTGAGAGTTATGAATTTTATGAGAAAAGACTATTTTAGAAGTAACAGCTTATAATTCCTTGTGGTTAACTCCAAAATTGATGAAATTTTTATTGGGAGTACATGTATATGATAGAAGTATACTCTGTAAATTTCAGAATTTTTAGACAAAAGTACAATTTTTGATAAATGTCTAAATATTCGGCTATTTTGGCCATATGAAAAATAGTAAATGACTTTTAAAAATTCTGAGAAAAATATATGTTCACTATGGGACTATATTATGCTAAATTCCAGAAAAGAAATATTTTTGGAACGGATTTGGTATTTTTCATGAAAATAGTCTAGTTATGAGAAAATGAATTAAATATGTTATGTGAAGTAAGAAAATTGGAAAATAGGATTTTATGGCTTGAGAATCCTATATGAGGTATATGCAGATTTTTGATGAGGGTTTTGGCTATTGATGATGAAATCTTAAGAGTTGACATTTTATGATGATTAAATGCATTAATTAGTAAAGTGTAAACAATTTAAATAAATTGTTTATAAGCTTAAGAAATGTTATTCTTTCAATATCATTATACCGAAATATTGGTATAGATTTTATTGTGGAATTTCTACCTTTTTGAGTCGAGGTTACTATTCACGAGTTACTATTCACGAGTTACTATTCATGAGTTACTATTCACGAGTTAATATTCACGACAAAATTGGTTTCTTTTTCTAACCAAATTATAGTTGATTTATGAATATTACTCTTGAGATTAAATCTATATGTTGATTATATTGATTTTATTATCATATATAACATTTTTATAACCCTAATGATGATATTTCTCTTTGACTTGAGTGTAAAGATGGGTAGATTTTTGGTATGATCATGACTATGGGTTCTCTTTGGCCAGTAGTGCAAAGTTGAATTGTTGACTGGTATGATCATGACCATTGAATTTATAATTGAATATCTTTAGCTTAAGTGCAAAGGTGAATTATTGTTTATATAAATTCTTAAATGATTATATATTCTTTGATGTATTAATATATTTGGCAAGTAGTGCAAATATGAATTGTTGAGGAATATCTTTGGCCTGTAGTGCAAAGATGAATTGTAGATGAATATCTTTGGCCTGTAGTGCAAAGATGGTCTGTTGATGAATATCTTTGGCCCGTAGTGCAAAGATGACCTGTTGTTGAATATCTTTGGCCAGTAATGCAAAGATGAACTGTTGACGAATATCTTTGGCCTGTAGTGCAAAGATGACTTGTTGATGAATATCTTTGCCCCGTAGTGCAAAGATGAAGTTATTAGTTTGATTATGAACAGGAACTGTGATTTGGTATAACCATGATGTTTGATGTTTCAGGTGATGAAAATTATCTTCGTCCTAGATGAGAAGAGGAATTTAGAACTACAGTTATGATTATGAGTTATTCATATGATTGTGGACCAGAATTGTTGATTGATGTTACAGGGATAAAACATTGTTGGTAGATTTTTAACATGAAGAAAATAATAGACTTTATAGTCTATTTGACTCTTCTAATGGATTGCATGTTCCGCTGCAACTATGGTTGAAATTTTTTATCATCTACCATATGTTCTAAATCTCTGATTTATTATTGATGAAGACTATTGATAATTTATTTATCTTTAGTCATGATATTCTTTACTGAGCTAGTTGTGCTCACCCTTTTGCTTCACAATTCCTTTCAGGTAATAAGAGTGTAGCTGGGTCGAGCGAGGGTAACAAGGGAATAGAACGGTGGTCATCATTTAGTAGTTATATTTGGTGAAGAAAATAGGGTGAGGCGAACCCAACGTTGGAAGGGTGTTTTGCCACTATAATACAAGATGTCTAACGACATACAACCTCGTGTCATCATAAGACATGATTGTGCACATCCGCTTGCCGAGTATATCTACAAGCACTACCTATATAATCTTGGTGTTTGTTTGAAGTATAATTCTCAATTAGATACAGTGGAAATAATGATAAGTCAAGAGAAGACTCACCATTGGGAAGAATATGATAGTAATCTTCTCGTTTTTCTTTGGGGTCTATTGGGTCAACCAAGGATAATTCTGTGGCCATATGATATCTATCATAACCTAGACGCATGGCCTCCCATGTACGAAGGTTTCCTTGAGCACTTCCCAAAGATTCTAGTTTCTAAAACAGTTTTTGACTGTACCTTTATGTAAGGTACCTTTGTGAGGTGCTGATACATGATGGTGTCCAATGTCACATTTGGTATATATTTGTATCCAAACTCACAGCATATGTGTTGTTGTATTTTGCACGACAATTGTTGTAATAAAGTTGTAGTTGTTTTCTGTACCATGTATTTGACGACTCAGAATGGGTTGGATGGAATGGACCTATTTTGGGGTCGTCACAGGTGGTATCAGAGCTTAGGGATATGATCTCTGGCGGAGATCGGAGAATATAACTAGGAGGGGAAAGATGAGTAAATCATTCGCTAGTGTGTCCTACCTAAGCTTATTTGTTGGTCAGTCATAATATCGGGATATTATGTGATATGTTAATTTGTTAAATTAACCCTTGTTTTGAAGCTGTATTCTAGAATGATATTTGAAATACAGGAGATGAGCAATGGAGAAATTATGATGACAGAGAAGATGGAATTTGAAATGAAAAGAAGGTATTCTAAACTCTTTGAAATACCAGGTACGTACGTCAATTTCGAGGACGAAATTTCATAAGGAGGGGAGGTTGTAAGACCCCAAATTATTAATAAATGAAATTTAAATTCCCTCTATTTATTATTTTAAAATAGTAAGTGTTAAATTGATTAATGAGGTTAGTTATGGGTAAAATGCGCAAATTTTTCAAATAAGCAAGTGGTTATAAAATATTCATTTTTGTCGGGAAATATTCGTTTGGTCGTGGAATATTCTTTCTGTCGGGGAATATTCGTACGACGGCGCAGTCTTTTGTGGGCCCCATAACGGAAAGCGATTGGATGAAGAAAACGACAAGTATAAGTTTTTATAAATAACGGCGTAGTTGTTACCGTTAATACTGTTGGAATACCCGGTGGTTAAAATACAGTAGCACACGGTATTGCACCAATTATTGATTCTTACGTAAGAAGGCACTACTCAATAATTGTTACAGTAGTTATTATTTAATATTTTATTTTATTGATTCAATAATTGCTGCGTTGATATTTTATATTATTGTTGTTTCAATAATTGTTGTTGCACAGTATTTTCATTTATCAGATCAATAATTCATATTATTTGAATAATATTATTAGATAACATTATTGGCAATGTCTAGAAAGTTCTGTCTAAGGAGAGGTTTGGTCATCTAATTGCGCGCCAGTAAGGAGAAATCCTTATTGGAAAGCCCCCTCTTTCCTGGGAACGGCCTGGTTGTCATAAATGTGATTCTGTAATATTATTTGTGAATAATTAATTATTGATTCATATGATAAGGAAATATTTATTTTATGTGGATATAAATGAGGGATATATTTTTGTGGTTAAAAATGAAGGAGTTAATGTTGAGGTTTTTATCAGTATTTTTGTCGGAATGGAGGTATTAAAAATCAAGGTTTTTGAGATATTTTGCGGGGGTTATAATTTTTAATCCGACCGTTGGATCGTGGTAATTTTTGGATATGTTATACATATATAAGTTGAGTATATGTCCACAAATTTTGAACCGTTAAAAATGAACGTATGATTTATTATGAATTTTACGAGATGACTGGTTCAGAAATTGTTGAATTTTCGGAGTTTATCATTTTGGTGGAAAATTCTAGAATTGGTGGGCCCCACTTGTGGTTGGTGAAGAAATGTGCTGAATTATATTTCAAATGTGGTGGGTGGGAATAGTAGCAGGTAAAGCCATCAGGTTACAGGTCAAACCTACTAAAATTTTCCTATAAATAGAGGGCTAAGTTAGAATTGAAAATCACACCAGAAACATAAGCTTTCTCTCTTTTTCTCTCTATATTATGAAGCATATTTTGTGAGTTTTTAGATACTTGGTGAGTTACTATTCATCAGTGCAAGTTTCCTTCAGCATCATATCCGATATCCAGTCAGAAGTACTGCTCTTTTGAGGTAAGGGATTGTAAGGGATAGTAAGGGATATTAAGGGATTTTAAGGGTTGTTATGATTTTCAGTTTCGTAATTTTTCTGATCTTCAAAAATTCTGGAAAAATTTGAAATGATATTTTGATGAGTTTTCTTGATTGTGTCCAAAAATGGTGATTTTTGGATGTATAGATTGAGAGTTATGAATTTTATGAGAAAAGACTATTTTAAAAGTAACAGCTTATAATTCCTTGTGGTTAACTCCAAAATTGATAAAATTTTTATTGGGAGTACATGTATATGATAGAAGTATACTCTGTAAATTTCAGAATTTTTAGACAAAAGTATAATTTTTGATAAATGTCTAAATATTCGGCTTTTTTGGCCATATGAAAAATAGTAAATGACTTTTAAAAATTCTGAGAAAAATATATGTTCACTATGGGACTATATTATGCTAAATTCCAGAAAAGAAATATTTTTGGAACTGATTTGGTATTTTTCATGAAAATAGTCTAGTTATGAGAAAATGAATTAAATATGTTATGTGAAGTAAGAAAATTGGAAAATAGGATTTTATGGCTTGAGAATCCTATATATGAGGTATATGCAGATTTTTGATGAGGGTTTTGGTTATTGATGATGAAATCTTAAGAGTTGACATTTTATGATGATTAAATGCATTAATTAGTAAAGTGTAAACAATTTAAATAAATTGTTTATAAGCTTAAGAAATGTTATTCTTTCAATATCATTATACCGAAATATTGGTATAGATTTTATTGTGGAATTTCTACCTTTTTGAGTCGAGGTTACTATTCACGAGTTACTATTCACGAGTTACTATTTATGAGTTACTATTCACGAGTTACTATTCACGACAAAATTGGTTTCTTTTTCTAACCAAATTATAGTTGATTTATGAATATTACTCTTGAGATTAAATCTATATGTTGATTATATTGATTTTATTATCATATATAACATTTTTATAACCCTAATGATGATATTTCTCTTTGACTTGAGTGTAAAGATGGGTAGATTTTTGGTATGATCATGACTATGGGTTCTCTTTGGCCAGTAGTGCAAAGTTGAATTGTTGACTGGTATGATCATGACCATTGAATTTATAATTGAATATCTTTAGCTTAAGTGCAAAGGTGAAATGATCAACATGGTTATAATTATTGTTTATATAAATTCTTAAATGATTATATATTCTTTGAGGTATTAATATATTTGGCATGTAGTGCAAATATGAATTGTTGAGGAATATCTTTGGCCTGTAGTGCAAAGATGAATTGTAGATGAATATCTTTGGCCTGTAGTGCAAAGATGGTCTGTTGATGAATATCTTTGGCCCGTAATGCAAAGATGACCTGTTGTTGAATATCTTTGGCCAGTAATGCAAAGATGAACTGTTGACGAATATCTTTGGCCTGTAGTGCAAAGATGACTTGTTGATGAATATCTTTGCCCCGTAGTGCAAAGATGAAGTTATTAGTATGATTATGAACAGGAACTGTGATTTGGTATAACCATGATGTTTGATGTTTCAGGTGATGAAAATTATCTTCGTCCTAGATGAGAAGAGGAATTTAGAACTACAGTTATGATTATGAGTTATTCATATGATTGTGGACCAGAATTGTTGATTGATGTTACAGGGATAAAAAATTGTTGGTGGATTTTTAACATGGAGAAAATAATAGACTTTATAGTCTATTTGACTCTTCTAATGGATTGCATGTTCTGCTGCAACTATGGTTGAAATTTTTTATCATCTACCATATGTTCTAAATCTCTGATTTATTATTGATGAAGACTATTGATAATTTATTTATCTTTAGTCATGATATTCTTTACTGAGCTAGTTGTGCTCACCCTTTTGCTTCACAATTCCTTTCAGGTAATAAGAGTGTAGCTGGGTCGAGCGAGGGTAACAAGGGAATAGAACGGTGGTCATCATTTAGTAGTTATATTTGGTGAAGAAAATAGGGTGAGGCGAACCCAACGTTGGAAGGGTGTTTTGCCACTATAATACAAGATGTCTAACGACATACAACCTCGTGTCATCATAAGACATGATTGTGCACATCCGCTTGCCGAGTATATCTACAAGCACTACCTATATAATCTTGGTGTTTGTTTGAAGTATAATTCTCAGTTAGATACAGTGGAAATAATGATAAGTCAAGAGAAGACTCACCATTGGGAAGAATATGATAGTAATCTTCTCGTTTTTCTTTGGGGTCTATTGGGTCAACCAAGGATAATTCTGTGGCCATATGATATCTATCATAACCTAGACGCATGGCCTCCCATGTACGAAGGTTTCCTTGAGCACTTCCCAAAGATTCTAGTTTCTAAAACAGTTTTTGACTGTACCTTTATGTAAGGTACCTTTGTGAGGTGCTGATACATGATGGTGTCCAATGTCACATTTGGTATATATTTGTATCCAAACTCACAGCATATGTGTTGTTGTATTTTGCACGACAATTGTTGTAATAAAGTTGTAGTTGTTTCCTGTACCATGTATTTGACGACTCAGAATGGGTTGGATGGAATGGACCTATTTTGGGGTCGTCACAAAAACCCTAATTCGGAAGTTGAAACTCTAATTTGAGAAAACAAATGCTAGTATATGGTGTAAATGTTATTAATGATAACCTAATTAGTGATAACCTTAATTGATTTAGAAAACCCTAATAATTAGAAAACCTAATTATGAGAAACCCTAATTTACAATTTGGGACCAAATTGCTAAATTAGCAATTTTAATTAGGAAATATTAATCCTAATTAGTAAGTTCGAATTATGATTAGGAAATTTTAAATATAATTATAGAATCCTAATTATAAATTTAGAAATATTAGTTTTCTATTTTGAAAACCGAAATTCGAAAATCTTTGAAATTAAATTGCAAAGTTAAGGGTTAAACCCTAAACCCTAAGGGTCAAACCCTAAACTCTAAGGGTTAAAATGTAAACCCTTAGGGTTGTAGCAAAAGACAAGTATGCCATTAAATTAAAAATCAAAATGACCAAAGTGCCCTTATTTCATTATTTGACTTAACTTGCAAATCTTGCAAAGATCTAGAGTTGGTGACCAACTCTAATTTTCCCATGTGCCTTATATCTAGCAAACCAGCCACCTTGTGCCACCTAGCAACACTTGGTGCAATGAATCAAGAAATATAAAAGATTAAAGTACACTTTATTTCTCATTTTCTCCATGACCCTTCTCTCTCTAAAAATTCGAAATCTAGAGTGAGGAACAAAGCTATGATCAGTTCATAGCATCCCAATATCATATTCAAAAGTCAGATTCAAGACTAAAGCCTTAAAGGAGGTATAAACTCTAAATTTCGAAATCCTTAGATTTGATGTTAGATGTTATGATTTGTTATTTAATGTTGTGTAATAAGATGTCTTTTAGTGATCTGGGTTGATAGATCATGGATCTATAACACCTAGATGCACGAATTTAAAGATTTCAAAAATCTGAAAAAGTTGAAAAAGATGGCCTGACAGCCATATGTCAGTGCCTTTAGATTCTTTTGTGTTAATGATTTGAGGTGTTTGAAGTTTTATATATGTAGTATGCCATGAAGGCTTTAATCGGGAACCAGAATAAAGGTCATTGTGACGCCCCCAAAATAGGTATACAACACCCATTCTGAGTCGCCAAATACATGGTACAGAAAGCAAACTACAACTTCAATAATACAATTGTCGTGCAAAATACGACAACACATACTGTGAGTTTAAATACAAATATTGTCTTCTAGACAATATCCACACTCAAATAAGTCCTCAATACAATTATTCAAACACTATTTTACAGAAATAGTGAGGACTGCTAAAACATCTTTCTAGAACCATCACTCCATACCCCGACTAGATCCTGCTATGTTCTCACCTCCTGAGAAGAAAAATGGAACAAAAAGGAAAAGGGTGAGCTCAACTAGCCCAGTAAAGAATATTATGACTAAGATAATATACAACAAATTATCGTTAGTCTTCAACAGGGAAAAATCTGATAGAATATAATCGACAACAAGTTTTAGATCAACAACTGCAACGGAAATAGCAAACCATTAGAAGAGTCAAGTAGAGAAAGAATTCTACTATCTTCTAAGATTTAAAAGTCCATCATCAATATTTTATCCCTGTAACATCGATTAATAATCATCTTTATCCAAATATTCATCTTTGCACTACAGGCCAAAGATATTCATTTGTATCACCTGTCAGTCATGTTCATCTCAACACCTGTTCATCTTTGCACTACAGGCCAAAGATATTCATCAAGTAATCATACATCTTTGCACTACAGGCCAAAGATATTCAGTAATATCATCATTTAGGACTGAGGATGATGAAAAATATCTTAAAGAGAACGAATCCAGTGAGACAGAAGGACAAATATTAAGGATTCGTATAACAGTTTATCCAAGATCAATAATACTTCATAATAATCAATTGTGAAGCAGAATTCAAAAATAAAGATCAAAACATGGATACAATCAAAGATAGTAACCATAATTGACATCTTGGACAAAAAGGAAAAATTTTATTTTTCGGTGAATAGTGCCGTATTCGTGAATAGTACCGTATACGTGAATAGTGTCGTATACGTGAATAGTAACCCCGACACAAAAAGTTCCAAATTTGATAAAAATTCATATCAATATTTCAGCATAATGATATTAAAGAAAATAATATCATTAAGAAGAAAAATAATATCCCTTACCTCAAGATATCAGTACTTCTGGTCGGAATACCGGTATAAGGCTGAAAGAAACTTGCTCTGATGAATAGAAACTCTCAAAGTATCTAAATACTCACAAAATACTCACAAAATACACTCAATAATCTAGAGAGAGAAAGAGTGAAAACTTGTTTTTGGTGTGATTTTCAATTCTAACTTAGCCCTCTATTTATAAGAAAATTTTAGTAGGCTTGACCTGCAACCTGATGGCTTTACCTGCTACTATTCCCACCCACCACATTTGAAATATAATTCAGCACATTTCTTCACCAACCACAAGTGGGGCCCACCAATTCTAGAATTTTCTATCAAAATGATAAACTCCGAAAATTCAACAATTTCTGAACCAGTCATCTCGTAAAATTCATAATAAATCATACGTTCATTTTTAACGGTTCAAAATTTGTGGACATATACTCAACTTATATATGTATAACATATCCAAAAATTACCACGATCCAACGGTCGGATTAAAAATTATAACCCCCGCAAAATATCTCAAAAACCTTGATTTTTAATACCTCCATTCCGACAAAAATACTGATAAAAACCTCAACATTAACTCCTTCATTTTTAACCACAAAAATATATCCCTCATTTATATCCACATAAAATAAATATTTCCTTATCATATGAATCAATAATTAATTATTCACAAATAATATTACAGAATCACATTTATGACAACCAGGCCGTTCCCAGGAAAGAGGGGGCTTTAGATGACCAAACCTCTCCTTAGACAGAACTTTCTAGACATTGCCAATAATGTTATCTAATAATATTATTCAAATAATATGAATTATTGATCTGATAAATGAAAATACTGTGCAGCAACAATTATTGAAACAACAATAATATAAAATATCAACGCAGCAATTATTGAATCAATAAAATAAAATATTGAATAATAACTACTGTAACAATTATTGAGTAGTGCCTTCTTACGTAAGAATCAATAATTGGTGCAATACCGTGTGCTACTGTATTTTAACCACCGGGTATTCCAACAGTATTAACGGTAACAACTACGCCGTTATTTATAAACAACTTATACTTGTCGTTTTCTTCATCCAATCGCTTTCCGTTATGGGGCCCACAAAAGACTGCGCCGTCGTACGAATATTCCCCGACAAGAAGAATATTCCACGACCAAACGAATATTTCCCGATAAAAATGAATATTTTATAACTACTTGCTTATTTTGCAAAATTTGCACATTTCACCCATAACCAAAGTATTATATCAAATTAACCCCTTATTATTCACAATAATATTTAGAGAAAATTTGATTTTATTCATTAATAAGTTGGGGTCTTACAACCTCCCCTCCTTATGAAATTTCGTCCTCGAAATTGACGTACGTACCTGATGTTTCAAAAAGGTGAGGATACCTCGCTTTCATTTCTGATTCTAACTCCCAGGTCATTTTCTCAATAGCATGGTTTCTCCACAAAACCTTAACTTGTGGTATAACCTTCGTGCGTAGGACATGCTCTTTCCTATCCAAGATCTTAACAGGTACCTCATCGTACGTTAAATCTTCAGCTATCTCGTCTGGTTCTAACTCAATAATGTGGTTCGTGTCTTTAACATATTTACGAAGCATAGATATGTAAAAAACATTATGAACACAAGACATGCTTGGAGGTAATGCGAGTCTATATGCCACATTTCCTATTCGCTCAAGAATCTCAAATGGACCAACAAATCTTGGATTGAGCTTTCCTCTCTTCCCAAATCTTGTAACTCCCTTCCATGGTGCAACACGTAATAATACATGATCCCCAATATTAAATTCCACGTCCTTCCGATGAAGATTCGCATAACTCTTTTATCGATCCTATGCCGTTTGTATACGTTGTCGAATCGTTTGGATCTTCTCTGTAGTCATGCGTACCAACTCTGGTCCCAACAATGTTGCTTCACCCACCTCGTCCCAGCATACTGGAGAACGATATTTTCTTCCATATAACGCCTTGAATGGAGCCACACCTATGCTCGCCTGATAACTGTTGTTGTAGGAGAATTCTACCAATGGTAGGTACTTATCCCAACTCCCTTTGAGATCTAGGACACAAAGTCTTAATAGATCTTCAAGAGTTTGAATAGTCCTCTCTGATTGTCCGTCCGTTTGAGGATGGTATGCCGAACTGAATCATAAATCTGTGCCCATAGCTTTCTGCAAGCTAACCCAAAATCGTGAAGTGAATCTTGGGTCACGATCCGAAACTATGGATACTGGCATGTCATGCAATCTCACAATCTCGTTCACGTACATACTAGCAAGACGTTCAAGGGAATAAGTCTCACGTATCGGCAAGAAATGAGCGGACTTGGTTAATCTATCAACAATAACCCAAATCGCATCTATGCCTTGAGAAACCTTGGGAAGACTCGTAACAAAATCCATAGTAATGTGTTCCCACTTCCATTTCAGAATTTCAAGTAGTTGCAATGGACCCTTTGGTACTTGATGCTCCGCTTTTACACGTTGACAAGTTAAACATCTCGAGATAAACTCCGCGATCTCTCTTTTCATATTGCTCCACCAAAATGTATGTCGAAGATCGTGATACATTTTGGTACTCCCAGGATGGATTGCAAACGGTGTGTTGTGTGCCTCCATCATTATTCTATGCTTCAAGTCAAAATCGTTAGGAACACAAAGTCTTGAGTTGACTCAAAGTATTCCTTCTTCATCGATTCTTGCTTCTGGAATAGCACTTTCTTCTTCATACGCATCAGCTCCATGTCCGTAGCTTGAGCAGCTTCAACTTTATCGATTAAAGTCGGTTCTACTCGTATATTTGATATCATCATGTGGGTACTTGGAGCCTTCATCTCTATCTCTATCCTTTGCAAGTCATACAAAATGGGCCTTTGTGTTAACAAAATTGCACTCGTACCCGCATATGATCTTCTACTCAATGCTTCAGCTACTACGTTCGCTTTTCCAGGATGATATTGGATGGTATGATCGTAATCTTTCAACAGCTCAAGCCAACGTCGTTGCCGCATGTTGAGTTCCTTTTGGGTGAAGAAATATTTGAGGCTTTTATGATCCGTATAGATCTCCACTTTCTCCCCATACAAGTAGTGTCTCCAAATCTTCAACGCGAAAACGACTGCTGCCAACTCCAAATCATGAGTAGGATAATTCCTCTCATATTCTTTGAGTTGTCGTGAGGCATAGGCTATGACTTTCCCATGTTGTATGAGAACACATCCTAACCCTTTGCCTGAAGCATCGCTGTACATAACAAATCCATCCGAACCAGATGGTATTGTCAGAACAGGTGCCGAAATGAGTCTCCTCTTGAGTTCTTGGAAACTCTTCTCGCATTCCTCACTCCATACGAATTTTGTATCTTTTTGAGTCAGCTAAGTTAACGGAGTAGTGATTCGAGAATATCCTTCAACGAATCTCCGATAATAACCAACTAAGCCTAGAAAGCTACATATTTCGATTACCGACTTAGATTGCTCTCAACTGTGACTCATATCCCAACCTTGGATAGCACGTTACAATGACACCTATCAGTTTACTATCGTACGAATATGGCGTCCCCTACGGAGAGTCTGGCTTTGGTGCATTTCACAAAGGAAGTCACCAGATAGAGGCTCGGGTACCAACTTCTATAGTTGGGTTTTTAACTCCTGAAGTTCAATAGGAGCTATTCAATATGAGATTTTAGAAATGGATTTTGTATCGGGTTGAAGATCAATACAAAAATTCAATATCACGCTCTGGGTTAGGCCAGGAAATTCTTCAGGAAATACGTCAGGAAATTCACTAACAACAGAAATATCATTCAAATCTGACGTATTTTTGTTCAAGTCCATGACATGGGCTAAGAAAGCTTGACATCCGTTTTTCAATAAACGAATGACTTTATGGCTTGGTATGACAGCGATTGATTTTAGTGGTTTGGTTGCTTGAATTCGAATAACAGGTTGCTTAGGAATATGAAAACTAACAACCTTACAAAAGCAATCAATTTTAGCATGATGAGTGGTTAACCAATCAATTTCTAAAATCACATCAAAAGCAAGTATCTTTAAAGAGATAAGATCAAAAGGTAATGTAATAGTGTCAACTTAGATCAAACAAGATTTATAAACAGTGGATGTAACGAAAGTTTCTCCTAACGGAGTTTCCGCAATAAATCAAAGTCTAATTTCTCCGGAGTCAAGTTTAAACGTTGAGCACAAGCAGGAGAGATAAAAGAATGGGTAGAGCCGGTATCTAATAAGGTATAAACTTCGTAAAAATTTATAATTAACTAACCCGTGCTAACTTCGTTCGGGTTCCTCGCATTCTGACCAGCCACGAAAAATGCTCTTCCAGGAACCGTTGACTTTGACTTTTCTGGGACAGCTTTTTGAGTCACCATCCCCGCTGAACTTGGTTTTTCTACAGAACACTCTCGAGCTATATGATCCTCATTTCCACAGTTATAACATACCTTAGATTGTTGTGGGCAGTTTGGGCTGATATGTCCCTCTTTCCCACATTTGTAACATACGACCGGTGGTCGTTCTCCTCCCCTAGAAACAGTTGATGTTTGTGCTGACGTCTTCATGTTATCATTGTTGTACCTTCTCTTCTTGAAATCTCCTCCCGACTCGCTCCTTCTATTCTCATGGCCACGATTACCACCAGAGTGGTTACCGCTTTTGTTCGAATGCTTTCCTTCCCTCTGGTTGTCATTGCTCCGATGATCGCTGCCACCGGTATGACCCTGGTTGTGGTCCCTCGGTTGCACATACTCATTATCTCGCTCTAATAATTGAGCCCTGTTTACAACATATGAATATAAAGAAAATTTATGAGAGATAAGATATTGCCAAATCTCGGGTTTTAGACCTCTCAGAAACATCCTTGTCATTCGTTCCTCATTTTCGACCAAATGAGGTGCAAACCTGGATAACTCTGCAAACTTCGCCTCGTACTGGGACACCGTCATGTTGTTTTGTTCCAGTCTGATAAACTCCACCTCCTTCATATGATGAATACTTTCAGGAAAGTACTTGTCATTGAACAGTTTTTGAAATGTTTCCCAGGACATGTTGAGTGCGTCAGGCTGGGTACGCTTCACAGACTCCCACCAGTAGTCTGCCTCACCGCGGAACATAAAGGTGACGAATGGAATCTTCTGTTCCTCCGTGCATCCCAAGACATCGAATATCTTGTTAATTTGCTTGACCCACGTTTCCGCCATGATCGGATCCGGCTTTCCCTTAAATTCTGGTGGTCCCAATTCTTTGAACTGCTTAGCTGTGACAAACCGCGCATTGTTATCATTTCCACCCATATTCTGCACACGAGTCTCCCTCGTCTGATTTTGCATGAACTGCAAAAAGCTCCTAAACATTCCATCACTCATCGTTTGCTCGGTAACGTTGTTTACAGGAGGAATATTGCCTTCCTGTTGCACGTTCCCCTGGGTGGTAATCAAAAGTGTCTCCACTGTCTGATTTACTCCATTATTAACGTTCTCAGCTGTCATTCTTAAATACTGCCATAAAACAAGGGTTAATAGTCATGTCATATATTATCCCTATACTCTGACCGACCAAATAAACACCAAATAAACTTAGTCAGGTCATACTAGCGAAAGAATTTCCCGTCTCTCCCCTCCTAGTTCTTGTCTCACATCTCAGCCAGGGATCATATCCCTAAGCTCTGATACCAACTGTGACGCCCCCAAAATAGGTATACAACACCCATTTTGAGTCGCCAAATACATGGTACAGAAAGCAAACTACAACTTCAATAATACAATTGTCGTGCAAAATACGACAACATATACTGTGAGTTTAAATACAAATATTGTCTTCTAGACAATATCCACACTTAAATAAGTCCTCAATACAATTATTCAAACACTATTTTACAGAAATAGTGAGGACTGCTAAAACATCTTTCTAGAACCATCACTCCATACCCCGACTAGATCCTGCTATGCTCTCACCTCCTGAGAAGAAAAATGGAACAAAAAGGAAAAGGGTGAGCTCAACTAGCCCAGTAAAGAATATTATGACTAAGATAATATACAACAAATTATCGTTAGTCTTCAACAGGGAAAAATATGATAGAATATAATCGACAACAAGTTTTAGATCAACAACTGCAGCGGAAATAGCAAACCATTAGAAGAGTCAAGTAGAGAAAGAATTCTACTATCTTCTAAGATTTAAAAGTCCATCATCAATATTTTATCCCTGTAACATCGATTAATAATCATCTTTATCCAAATATTCATCTTTGCACTACAGGCCAAAGATATTCATTTGTATCACCTGTCAGTCATGTTCATCTCAACACCTGTTCATCTTTGCACTACAGGCCAAAGATATTCATCAAGTAATCATACATCTTTGCACTACAGGCCAAAGATATTCAGTAATATCATCATTTAGGACTGAGGATGATGAAAAATATCTTAAAGAGAACGAATCCAGTGAGACAGAAGGACAAATATTAAAGATTCGTATAACAGTTTATCCAAGATCAATAATACTTCATAATAATCAATTGTGAAGCAGAATTCAAAAATAAAGATCAAAACATGGATATAATCAAAGATAGTAACCATAATAGACATCTTGGACAAAAAGGAAAAATTTTATTTTTCGGTGAATAGTGCCGTATTCGTGAATAGTACCGTATACGTGAATAGTATCGTATACGTGAATAGTAACCCCGACACAAAAAGTTCCAAATTTAATAAAAATTCATATCAATATTTCAGCATAATGATATTAAAGAAAATAATATCATTAAGAAGAAAAATAATATCCCTTACCTCAAGATATCAGTACTTCTGGTCGGAATACCGGTATAAGGCTGAAAGAAACTTGCTCTGATGAATAGAAACTCTCAAAGTATCTAAATACTCACAAAATACTCACAAAATACACTCAATAATCTAGAGAGAGAAAGAGAGAAAACTTGTTTTTGTTGTGATTTTCAATTCTAACTTAGCCCTCTATTTAGAGGAAAATTTTAGTAGGCTTGACCTGCAACCTGATGGCTTTACCTGCTACTATTCCCACCCACCACATTTGAAATATAATTCAGCACATTTCTTCACCAACCACAAGTAGGGCCCACCAATTCTAGAATTTTTCATCAAAATGATAAACTCCGAAAATTCAACAATTCCTGAACTAATCATCTCGTAAAATTCATAATAAATCATACGTTCATTTTTAACGGTTCAAAATTTGTGGACATATACTCAACTTATATATGTATAACATATCCAAAAATTACCACGATCCAACGGTCGGATTAAAAATTATAACCCCCGCAAAATATCTCAAAAATCTTGATTTTTAATACCTCCATTCCGACAAAAATACTGATAAAAACCTCAACATTAACTCCTTCATTTTTAACCACAAAAATATATCCCTCATTTATATCCACATAAAATAAATATTTCCTTATCATATGAATCAATAATTAGTTATTCACAAATAATATTACAGAATCACATTTATGACAACCAGGCCGTTCCCAGGAAAGATGGGGCTTTTCAATAAGGATATCTCCTTACTGGCGCGCAATTAGATGACCAAACCTCTCCTTAGACAGAACTTTCTAGACATTGCCAATAATGTTATCTAATAATATTATTCAAATAATATGAATTATTGATCTGATAATAAAAAATACTGTGCAGCAGCAATTATTGAAACAACAATAATATAAAATATCAACGCAGCAATTATTGAATCAACAAAATAAAATATTGAACAATAACTACTGTAACAATTATTGAGTAGTGCCTTCTTACGTAAGAATCAATAATTGGTGCAATACCGTGTGCTACTGTATTTTAACCACCGGGTATTCCAACAGTATTAACGGTAACAACTATGCCGTTATTTATAAATAACTTATACTTGTCGTTTTCTTCATCCAATCGCTTTCCGTTATGGGGCCCACACAAGGCTGCGCCGTCGTACGAATATTCCCCGACAGCAAGAATATTCCACAACCAAACGAATATTCCCCGACAAAATGAATATTTTATAACTACTTGCTTATTTTGTAAAATTTGCACATTTCACCCATAACCAAAGTATTATATCAAATTAACCCCTTATTATTCACAATAATATTTAGAGAAAATTTGATTTTATTCATTAATAAGTTGGGGTCTTACAGTCATATCATGTCTAGATCTCTTGTTATATGCAGTCAAACTGCGTTGACCAAGCACGAAAGAAGGGTTTCTGGGCAACCCAGAAACCCAGCAGTTCTCTAACAATGTTTTGCAGGCGCTAGATCTTGTTGTGTTTTGTTAGTTTTATCATGTTGTTAGTTTGTTGTTGTAGAGGGGTATATTAACTACACGTGTGCCATAGATCACTTAGATCATAACTGGAATGAAATATAATCACGGTCAAACTAGCGTTGACCACCAGTGTATGAAGAAATCTGGAAAACCCAAATTTCTCAAGAACAACGACTGACCCGTATTTTTACCGGCTTAAATCTTGAGTTGATGATGTTGTTGGACTGAGATCATGGTATATAAATGTGCTATGACATAAGTATTATAGGTTTGAACCTTAATAACACTGATTTAATGACCAAAATCCTAAGATTTGTGAGCCACAAAGTGTACACTCGAGCTGTCTGGGTTTTTGGGTAACCCAGAAAAACCCAGCAGGCCCCTGATAACAACTTTACAAGTCTGGATCTTGCAGATTTGATATGTTTGGGTTATAAAACTTGGTAGAGATTATAGTATTACATAAACACTACATGATAACTGTCTTGGATGGCCCAGAATCATTAAGACCAAAGATCTATCCTTGGTCAAACCTACCACCTTAGTGTCTGACATGAGTTTCTGGGTTGATGAAGAACAGGCTCAAGAACACCTATAGCGACGGTTTTGTCGCTATAGGGCCCTTTATTAATAATTATTTTTCGAAAATTATTTATTTTATTTAATAAATAGATAAAAATGGTTTTTAATTATTAAAAATACAAAATAAATTCCTAAAAATTATTTTAAATTCTAAAAATGAGTTTTTAATAATTTTGAATATATTTCATAAATATTTAATATTTTTGAAATATAAATGGTATTTAATTTATTTAATTATAATATTAAATAAATTATTTAAAAATAATTTTAACTCATAAAAAATCATAAAAAATTATATTAATGTATAAGAAAATATTTTAAGTTATTTTTAATGACTTTTAATATTTTGTGATGAATTTCATTAATAAATTAATATTAATGATAATTAATTTATTTAATAAATATATTAAATAAATTATGAAAAAATAAAATTAATGATTTAAAAATCATATAAAAATGATTTAAGTGTTATTAAAATATTGTAAGTTATAAAATATATCTTTTGATATTTTGTTATGAAAATAATCATATTTTAAT
Organism: Panax notoginseng; assembly: GCA_016801055.1. Lineage (NCBI taxonomy): Eukaryota > Viridiplantae > Streptophyta > Magnoliopsida > Apiales > Araliaceae > Panax > Panax notoginseng. The sequence continues at coordinate 209,942,008 of CM029015.1, read as the reverse complement.
ATTAAAAGTAATTATCGGATAATAGATTTAACTATTTAAAAATCATATAAATATAATTTTAAGATATTAAAAATACTTTGATATATTATAAATATATTATAATATTATGTTGTGATTTTCATTAATATTTGATATTAAATAAATATTAATAATAAAGGAATTATGTAGTATTTAATTCATATAAATACGATATTAATGATTGAAAAATTATTTTAAATGGTAATAATTATCTGAAAATTATTATGAGACTTGGAAAATTATTTTGACTGATAATATAATTGTCTAAGATAATTGTTAAGTGTTTAGGCAGAGTTTAATGGAACTTAAACTCGATATTTGTCCGACTAGATCGTCAGGATGTCAGAATTGTACCGAACTCGACTCAGACTGTAAAAGTTTGACTTGAGGTTAAGTCTTATGTGTGTTATAGACGGATAGTATTATGTGATAATGTGTTTGTTTATTTTAAATACTGTGATGATATTTTTCTAATTTGTATATCAATATTATTTAAATATTAGGATCAGACAAAGCTTAATATAATTGCATAGCGGTAATTAACGGTTCAGGCAAGTTTTTCTTAACTCGACCTCGAGTTGTATTATTCAATTATACTTGTGGTTAATCATTTATGATTGTCATGTCTAAGAATTATTAAATCTCACTTTGTGCGTATTGCATATGTTCATTAGGTATGAAAGGCTGATCACCTTCATTACCATTCGGTACAGATATATTTGTTCATGTTAAATGCTTGTTCAGTCATAAAATTTGTTCGTGCTAATTCACAACTATATTGTTGAATTATAGCCAACTTATTATTCAAATTCTTTCAATCATGATATATCCTTAAATGAACTTATACTTACTGGGCAAATTCATTACTCACTCTTGCTATATCATGATAAACATTGCAGATTAAGACGAATACGTCGGATATAAGGAAAGTCAAAGACAGTTCCAGCTTTAGTATACGTGTGCAGTTAGATTTGTACCAGTATTGTATAATAATGTTATTGTAAGTTAAATAAGTTATGAATTGTGTATTAAGTGAAGGTTACTCGACCTTGGGGAAATAGTGTGTAATGTAATGTATAAAAAATTTATGTTTATATCTTCCGCAATAGTTGTAGAATGATTGTACCCGATTCGCGGTGAATTGGGACCCGGATTCGGGGCTGTCACAGTTGGTATCAAAGCTGTTGGTTATAAACCTTATGTATGAATACCTGAGACTAATAACCGTAGTGATTAGGATAAGATCTAACTCACATAGAGTTAGTAAGTCGGTAAGATTCAAAGACGAATCTCAGCGAGTTATAAAGATACAGAGTTCCATAACTCTGATAATAAAGTTGAACAGTAGTGGTGAATAAATAGAGTCTAAAAGTCTAAAAGTGTAGTGATAGGAGATTGTAAAATAAAACGATCATAGAATAGAAATGAATCATAATATATACGATGAGATCAATCCGTGATCTGATAAGGTTATAGTATGGAGATGGATCAAGAGAATGATTGAAAAGTTTACAACAAGATTGCTGAGTGTCAGTTGTACTATAAATTGGTAAAGATTCAGGAAAGGATTATGTATACGGATTAAATGAAATTAGTATGGAGAAGGGAGTTAAGATTGGGTGGGGATTTCAATTGAGGATTCATGTCAGCAGCTAAGTTGTATGATTCTTCGCATGGGAGCTGAATTGTACTTGGTGTAACAACCACTTAGTTTCTGGCACTGATAATCATTGGAATGTCTGTGTCGCGCTATTTGCTATATGCATGTTAAGAGGGTGATTCCTTTCTCATGTATATATCAAATAGATAGGGTATAGGTAGAGAATATAAGGTTAAGTACGAGTTCTTAAAACTCATACTTATGGTACGTTCGTGACTCATGATTATATGAAATGTTGATGAACCCCTCAGCGAATGGACGCCAAAGGTCTGACTAGGACAAGTTCTTAAACTCATATGTGGTTTGACGAACTGGGTAGAACTATATGTAAATGGAATATTGAGGATAATAGGAATAAATAGAATACTAAGCAATTGATCATTAGTGGAGACATAAGTTTTCCAAATCTTCTAGCAATGCTAGACTAGAAATTTTTGATATAAAGTTAAATATGCACTATGTGCTTTTGAAAAATAAATTTTTATTCTCCACTCCGGGTGATCATTGTGTTAGAGTGGACTTCGGGCCACCGACACTATCGTTACCTGTTGAGGTAATAAAACTATTTTGAAATGAATTTTTGAACGGTTTAAAGTGTAGTCTATGCTCTACTTCTTTCGGCTAGACGATAATGATTTAAAATATCAAATATATTTTTATTTATCGCTTATGTACCATGTAACTTGGTGCAGAGATGATAAAAAGTTGATGGAGTTATAAATGCAGGAATACTTAGTGTTGAATTTGATCTAAAATCGCTGTTCCACTATTGTATGATGTGTTATGACAAAGTCATATAATAACGGCATCCTCAAACGGGATGTTAATACAGTACGACATCATGACGTCATTTTCAAAATATTTTCAAAAATTTTAATTTGCCAACGGGGTTTGGCTACACACATTCGTAATTCGATTGAAATTGATTATTGATATGAGTCTAAGCTATTTGATTCAGCTAGACCAACGTTTATAAAAATTCTAAGCGTTCTTTGAAAATTTTCCCGAACGAAATTAGTTTTGGTGAGGAATCCGATAAGACTGAGGTAAAATTTTTGTGACTATAGCAGTAATGAGAAACAGATTCGACCAGCAGTACTTTATAAATACAGGGCATACCGGGCTAATTACCCACTATATCCGTAAGTTATGACGGTTTGCGGATGAATTTCCATATAACCTTTTCGAAAATGATAGACAATAGTCTATATAACCCCTCAGCACAATTTCAAATTTTTATTGTTGTGAGGAATGTATTGGGTAGCATGTGATAAGGAGAATGAATGATGTATGGTGCATGGTGTAAGGTGTAAGGTAAATTTCGGGGACGAAATTTTTAGAAGAAGTGGTGAATGTGACAACCCGAGAATTTAGAAAAATTTTAAAATCATAATTGATTGATTTAAGGTTCAATATTAGGACCTAGACAGAAAATAAGTGAATGGATTTGACATTTTTGAGAAAGAATTTTAAGGATTTCAAAATCTTTTGGTGAATTATTCAGGATTAAGTATATAAGTGAATATGGGTATATGTTATGTGTATCTGGTATTATATGTGTACAGTATGTGGTTAAGGGTCAAGGATTGACCAGACAATGGCAAACCCTAATATTATATTAAGAACGTCAACGTTCAGTTAGAAAATTCTTACGAATTATAAGAAACCCTAAAATCGGTTCTGGAAACCCTAATTTCAGTTTTGGGAATCCGAAATCCTAATTCGAAAGCTGAAACCTTTATTTGAGAAAACAAATGCTAGTATATGGTGTAAATGCTAGAATGATCATCATCATTATTCTAAAAGCATTGCTTAAAACTATTGGTTTATCATATATTATAAAGCAACATCATGTAGATAATTAAAAGCCTTTAATAAATTAATATTTTTTCTTAATAAATGAATAAGATTATTACAAAGTATATGTTTTATCATCAAACATGACTGACTTGTGTGCATACTATTTTCATGAATTACCGAATACCGAATACCGAATTATCGAATTGTTTATTCGGGTATTCGGGTAATAACCGAAACTAAAATGGTTGGAAAAAATTTACAGAGACTCAAAACTCAAAAGAAATCAAGAATATTCAACCCAAAAGAATGTCTCTTTTACAACTGTAACAAGCTCAATAGACAATTATTGCCTGAGGAGCATGTAAAAGAAGCAAAACAAAGATATCCTAACCTTTCAGTTTCAAAAGAATTCTGCAAAATTCAGCTCAAAATCTAAGTCACACGGAAGAAGAAAAACGATTTTAGCTGAGTTGGTCCAATTTCCCAATACGCCTAGCACTCAACAGCCAGAAGGGTTCTGAAAGTAATCCCCAAAACATCTCAATTGAAACCTCTACAATTGCTGGCTCTCTCCCCTGATTCTTCTTATCTACTGTGTCTGCCAGAAGACTCTAACCTGCATCTAGCCTTAGCATCTCTATATCTATCTCCTCAATTCTTAAAAATCCTTTTACTCCATCACTCACAATCCCAATTCATTTCATAATGAATTCTAACTTATACCAACTAAGACTATGATCGATAGCTTAGAACTTCAACTGAGAAAATTGAAAGATGGAAAATTTTGAATGTATGTGATATGTTAATTATTTCATCTTTTAAAAGTTCAAAGTTTCAAAACTCCTCTTTACAAATTCTGTAGATCAAAAAGCATACAAATTGATAATAATGGCAGTTAAAATGTCCACCAGCCCAGAAATCAAATTCCTAGAAAATATAAAAACCCCAAAATTTGATTTTCAATCCCGTGAAATCCCAACAGCAAATCAGTAATCTATGCCCAAAATATGGCACTTTATTTGGGTAAAACATTATACATAACTACATAAGGCTTAAAATTTTCAGCTCCTGAAAATTACAACACTAAAAAAGTAAAAATTGATACAAAATAGAGTACAAAGGTCAAAGAGACGATAGTTGAAGAACTCGAAAGAGAACGAGCAATCGAGGTTGAAGAAATCGGAAGAGATCGAGTAGTCGAGGATGAAGAACTCAAAACTCAGAAGAGGTCGCAACACGTAGGGGCTGGGAGATAGCTAGAGCTTAGAGAGGCAGAAAGGCTGAGAGTCGGAGAGGACTCGGAGAGAGAGAGAGTATAGAGAGGTGCGAGAGGCAAGATCTGAGATTTGGAGGATGTCGGAGAGAGACAGAGTATAGAGAGGTGCGAGAGGCAAGATATGATATTTGGAAATTAGGGGCTGCAAATATATAAAGACAAGACACACACAATTATAAAACTATTATTTTTTTTAATTAAAATTTCGGTTATTCGGGTATCCGAATAACCCATTTTTAAAAATCGTATCCAAAAACAAATACCGATTATTAAATCAGATATAATAGAAATTAGAGAAAAAAAAATTGAAAAATCGAAATAATTCGGTTTAAAAAATTTAGTTATGTTCGATAATTCGATTTTATCCGTTTTTTTCTCACTCCTATCTCTGGCATTTTCCTGCTTTAATATATATATATATATATATATATATATATATATATATTAATTGATTACTATGATTAAATATCAATTTTAACTATTCATTCCATGTAAAATTGTAATATTTAAATTTGTGGACTAGGTTTATCTAAATCTAGCCATATCTAACTTTTAACCGGTTCAAAAGTTGTAAAACTAAAATCGTTGAGCTAGAATGACTAAGATTTATTTAAATCTACTTTATCTTTCTAGTTTTGTAAATATTGAGCAAGCACGTGACCCTAGATCTGTATCTAGAGGGAACAGGAAGCTTGGCTACACACATGCAAGGATTTAACTGATGAATCCTTTGTTTTGCGATGGCTAGATTCTATTCTGCAGTTTATTTCAATATTCATCATGCAAGCTTCTGAATGATATCCTGTAAGCCTAGGAATTACGGGATCTATAATTAAATCCATGGATCTAGATTCGATTCTCATGATGAACATATTTGAGCTGTATAGACAGCTTGCAGTCACTTGTAAATGTAACCCTGGGCCTTAATGCGAGGATACTAATTTAAGGCCTTGACATAATCAAATTGTGGTTTGTGGCGCTTGGGTCACTTTGATGGCTTTCATGCCTATAAGGAGCTCGACACTTACTATGTGAGCATAATGGTTTGAAAACCTGTTTTCAAAACATCATTTCTGTATATTTTGCTTAAAATTAAATTTTCATACAAATCAAACTCTTTGTATATAGGTGCAAAAGAGGCATAACACTACTTTCAAACAAAGCACTTAGGCCCAATTAAATACACACACACTTCAAATAATTAGAGAATTGAAAAGACGCGGTAACCGTGTTTTCACGAAAGTCGGGGGGTGCCTAACACCTTTCCCCTACTTAAGCAAGCCCCCAAACTCTATGAATCTCGGTTTCCAAGGCCTGCTGAACAGAGTTCAATAATTGGGCCTTTTTGCAAAAAAATTCATAAACTCGGTTGAGTTGGTACAACCATTTCACTCCTACCAACTGGCGACTCTGTAAAATCTTATCAAATTGTCGACATTTCATGTTGGACTCTTTTGTCAATTTCACCCTTTCAACAAGATTCAAACCACATAGAAAACATAAAGGGTCAGGAATATTTAAAAGAGGAATTCAAGAGAATTTTTTTTCGACGTCGACAGGTGGCGACTCTGCTGGGAACAGTAGAGGGCTTAAGCCGCTTTTCAAACTTTTCAAAATTCCTTTTTTATCTGCTTTGTGTGTGGATGCTGTCTTTACATTGAATGAATGTAAATAAATGTTTTACTACTTTATATTAGTGCCTCACACAATGTCATCATTACATACGGTGAGACACGTTATATGAGAATGTATGTTATGTGATTCCTCGACCAGGTGGCAAACCCGTCGGCGTTTGATTACTAAACTCAAAGGAGACTAATCATGTGAGGCTCAGGAAAGACGCCACTCAGATCCGCTCCAATTGAAAGATCAGATTAACTTCCCACCTAGTAAATTGCGATGATCTGGGGACTTCATGCCGAAAAGTTGCGAGAGTAATCTAAGATAGGTCAGCCTTTAATAAATCAAACTCGAATGGGAGTCTCTTCATACCTTTCCTTTTCAATTCCATGTAAATTTCGATTCAATGTAAATTACGATTCCATATAAATATAAAAAAAAGGAGAAAAGAAAAGAAAATGTGAATATCATTTACATTCCCTGTCAATGTTAATATTGTACAGATATTAAATCCTGTCATGCTATCTTGTCAGCAAAACAACTAACATCTGTTTTGCAGGAAAACATTAAAAAACCTCAAAAAAATGACACATTGCATAGCATGCATCCTGCTAATATATATATCAAAATTAACATACTTACTTTTATTGTAGGAAAAATTGGTCCTACTACCCGGTCTAAATCTAAGAAGGCTCAGAGCCTATCCACTAATATGGAAGAAAGTACCCAACAGGGGACAAGTTTCGTGTCTTGAGAAGAGTTTGAGGGACTCAAAAACCAGATTGCAGAATTAGCTATCTTCTTAAAAGAATTGAATAAAAGTACTCATGGTAAGCAAGTACTCACTGAACTAGAGTCATCCATACAAGGTGGCAATCAGGGTACTGATAAAGAAAAGGAAGCTCAGATACTTAAGCCTCAAAATAATAAAAAATCTAACAAAACCCTTGAAATCATCAATCTCAAAGAAGATCAAGAAACTGGTGATATTCTAAAGAAAGTTCAGCAAATGGAAGAAATCATCCGGTTAATCAAAGGGACTGAAGCATATGGTAGTGTTAACTACTCAGACCTCTGTATCTTTCCTGGGGCTCGATATCCAAAAAAGTTCAAAACTCTAGATTTCGAGAAATATGACAGAATGGGAGATCCTTATACCCATTTGAAAATGTTCATTGGAGAACTCAGATCCTATGCCGAAGATGAGAAACTAAGGATGCAGTTCATTTAGAAAAGTCTGACTGGAGAAGCCAGAGCATGGTATGCCAGACTGGACAATTCCAAAATTCACAGCTAGGAGGAGCTAGCACATGCCTTTATAAATCAATAAAGTTTCCAATCAGAAATGGCTCCAAATAGATATCAAATCACCAAGGTTAAGAAGCAAAGCAGTGAATCTTTCCGTGACTATGCCCAATGGTGGAGATGCCTGGCTGCCCAAGTCATTCCATCAATGACAGAAACAGAAATGGTAATAACATTCATTGATATACAGGAAGCACCATTTTACGAGAGGGTCCTAGCATGTATAGGAAAACCATTTTTAGAAATGATTAAACACGGAGAAATGGCTGAAATGGGGTTGAAGTCTGCAAAGATTAAAGACCTTACTGCTTTAAAAGTCGTGGCTGAGCACATTCAGGATGGAAATTATGGGAATAACCCTCGAAGGGTTCATAAAAAGAAGGAAGAAGATGTATCCTTGGTACTGCAAGGACAAAATCGAAGAGGCAATCAAAACTTGCCCATTCAAAGGAGAAGTTATTCCCCTTTCCAAACTTTTGCACAATATTCAAATCCTCCGTTTCAAAAAATCGGAGAAGTTAAGCGTCGCAGAACATTCACACCCTTAGGGGACTCACTAGAAAATGTACTAATACTTCTGACAACACAAAAGAAGATTGTCCAGCTCTTTCCCCCAGTTAATCCAAGTGGAAGGAATTTTGACTCAACTAAGAAATGTGCTTATCATTCTGGAGCTCCGGGCCATGATACCCAAGATTGTTGGTCTCTCAAGCACAAAATCCAAGATATGATAGACAGTGGGGAATTTGTGGTGACTACTCAAGAACAACCACATTTTTAAGATAATCCTCTACCTCAACACAATGTAGAGGGCGTCAATATGATCGGTATGGGAAATAGAGAAGGTTCTAAGTACCTCAAGTACGTAAGGGAATCATCCCATGTAAACAAGGATAACTCTGACAATTGGGAATATTCAATAAGGCAGTTTTTGATAGAACAAGAAATGAAGTCTATCAAGGAACAGATTGATTAACTAGCAGAACTAATGGTACAACAGCACCAAGTAACTCGACAGCTGAGCAGTCAAGGACAAACAAATATCCTTGCCATCATAACAAGGGATCAACAACGACTCCAAGAGAATGAAACTTGGAAAGAAAAACTTGCAAGGAAAGCTAGATCCCAGGCTCGTCGAGGGTATGCGGATATGTAATAACCAAGAATTTCAAATCACATTGTAAATAAGTATATTAATTAAATATTAATGATATTGAAAACTTTGTGACGAATAGGAATGAATAAGTGATTATGTGACTAGTATGCTATTTATAATTTAGAAGAAGTCCCACTAATGAGATAATTAAATTAGTGGACTAACCTAAGTATTTTAATAATCCAGAAAATTGATTAGGTATTGAACCCTAATTAAATATTCAATTTACTTGAATATGGTAAGTCTAATTGGGTTGTGTAAATTAATTAATATTATTGATTGATGAGACTGTGTAAATATCAATAATAATGAGTAATAGTTCAGGTGATAATAGATTTAATATTACTAAGGATGACAAGTAATTTAAACAAGCCCAATAGTTTATTTAAGCATTGGACTTGTAGATAATTTGATTTAAGAGCAACTAAATTGTTAAACTAGCCCAATATTAAATTTAATGGGCAAGTATGCTAGTAGCACAATTATCTAATTATGGAGGCCCAATTTCATTTTAATTAGTAGCCAAACTAATTAATTTCAAGCTCAAAAGAATTAAAGGAATGGCCCAATCCTAGCCCAATTAAAGAGGGGCATTATGGTCATTTAATTTAGCAAATTTTGCATTTAAAAATAAAGTAAAAATGAGGAAAATATGGGGAGGAGTATCCGGTCATTGTGTAGAGAATTGGCATGTGATTTGTTTCTTTTTTTTCTTTATTTGGTCACCAAGTCACTTAGGTGTCACTCCATGAGTTAGCCACATTTTTTTTTGCTAAGATTACAAGCTATATGGAGAGAGAAGGGAAGAGATATGTTAGTAGATTATGTATAGATATACCAAATATATCTATAGATTTTTTTTCCAACACTTAAAACATAATTCTCTTTCATCTCATCCTAAGTTAGCAAACCAAACAAAAAGGAAAGAGAAAGAAAAAGAGAGAGAGAATTCGGTGGGAGAAAGAGAGAGAGAAGGAGAGAGTAGAGTTGTAGGAAATCCTAGGAGCAAGATAGGAGGGTGTGGTCTTAAATGTAAGACCCCAACTTATTAATGAATAAAATCAAATTTTCTCTAAATATTATTGTGAATAATAAGGTGTTAATTTGATATAATGTTTTGGTTATTAGTGAAATGTGCAAATTTTGCAAAATAAGCAAGTGGTTATAAAATATTCATTTTGTCGGGGAATATTCTTGCTGTCGGGGAATATTCGTACGATGACGCAGTCATTTGTGGGCCCCATAACAAAAAACGGTCGAATGAAGAAAACGACAAAAATTGAGTTTTTATAAATAACGGCGTAGTTGTTACCGTTAACACTGTTAGAATACCCGGTGGTTAAAATACAGTAATACGCGTAGTTACACAGTAGCACACGATTTTTGCACAATATTTTTGAATTATTGATCCTTACGTAAGAAGGCACTACTCAATAATTGTTACAGTAGTTACTGTTTAATATTTTATTTTATTGATTCAATAATTGCTGCGTTGATATTTTATATTATTGTTGTTTCAATAATTGTTGCTGCACAGTATTTTACATTATCAGATCAATAATTCATATTATTTGAATAATATTATTAGATAGCATTATTGTCAATGTCTAGAAAGTTCTGTCTAAGGAGAGGTTTGGTCATCTAATTGCGCGCCAGTATGGAGAAATCCTAATTGGAAAGCCCCTTCTTTCCTGGGAACGGCCTGGTTGTCATAATTGTGATTCTATAATATTATTTGTGAATAATTAATTATTGATTTGTATGATAAGAAAATATTTATTTTATGTGGATATAATTGATGGATATATTTATTTTATGTGAAGGAATTAATGTTGAGGTGTTTTTGTCGGAATGGAGGTATTAAAAATTAAATCACTGTTCTTGAGATATATTGCGTGAGTTATAATTTTTAATCTGACCGTTAGTTCGTTGTGATTTTTGGATATGTTATACATATATAAGTTGAGTATATGTCCACAAATTTTGAACCGTTAAAAATGAACGTATAATTTGTTATGAATTTTAAGAGGTGACTGATTCAGAAATTAGGTTTATAAATGATTTTAGTAGAAAATTTAAGAATTGAGTGGGCCTCACTTGTGGTTGGTGAAGAAATGTGCTGAATTTTATTTCAAATGTGGTGGGTGGCAATAGTAGCAGGTAAAGCCATCAGGTAGCAGGTCAAGTCTGCTTCGGCGTGCTAATATTTTCCTATAAATAGAAGGCTAAGTTAGAATTCAAAATCACACCAGAAACATAAGCTTTCTCTCTTTCTCTGTCTATATTATCGAGCGTATTTTGTGAGTATTTTGATACTTTGTGAGTTTTTATTTATCAGTGCAAGTTTCTTTCAGCCTTATATCGATATTCCGAACACAAGTACTGTTATCTTGAGGTAAGGGATGTTATTTTCTTCTTAAATGATATTATTTTTTTCAATATCATTATGCCGAAATATTGGTTTGAACTTTTATCAAATTTGGAACTTTTTGTGTCGGGGTTACTATTCACGTATACGGCACTATTCACGTATACGACATTATTCACCGAAAAATAAAAATTTTTCTTTTTGTCCAAAATGTCTATTATGGTTACTATCTTTGATTGTATCCATGTTTTGATCTTTATTTTTGAATTCTACTTCAAAATTGGTTGTTATGGAGTATTATTGCACTCGGATAAACTGTAATATAAATCCCTAATATTTGTCCTTCTGTCTCACTGAATTCGTTTTCTTTAAAATATTTTTCATTATTCTCAGTCCTAAATGATGATATTACTGAAGATCGTTGGCCTGTAGTGCAAAGATGAATGATTAACTGATGAATATCTTTGGCCCATAGTGCAAAGATGAACAGGTGTTAAGATGAACATGACCGATTGGTGATACAAATGAATATCTTTGGCCTGTAGTGCAAAGATGAATATTTAATTCAAGATGTATATTAATTGATGTTACAGGGATAAAATATCGTTGATGGGCTTTTAAATCTTAGAAGATAGTAGAATTCATTCTCTACTTGACTCTTCTAATGGTTTGTTGTTTCTGCTGCAGTTGTTGATCTAAAACTTGTTGTCTATTATATTTTATCATATTTTTTCCCTGTTGAAGACTAATGATAAGTTGTTTTATATTATCTTAGTCATAATATTCTTTACTGGACTAGTTGAGCTCACCATTTTCCATTTTGTTCCATTTTTCTCAGGAGGCAAGAATATAGCGGGAACTAGTCGAGGTGTGGAGTGATGTTTCTAGTCAGTTGTGTTAGCAGTCCTCACTATTCTATAAAATAGTGTTTCAATAATTGTAATTGTAATGAAGACAATATTTGTATTTAAACTCACAGTATTGTGTTGTCATATTTTGCGCGACAAGTGTTTTAATGAAGTTGTATTTGTTTCTGTGCCATGTATTTGGCGACTCAGAATGGGTGATGTATACCTATTTTGGGGGCGTCACAGTTGGTATCAGAGCTTAGGGATATGGTCACTGACGGAGATCGGGGAATAGAACTAGGAGGGGAGAGGCGAGTAAATCCTTCGCTAGTGTGTCCTACCTAAGCTTATTTGTTGGTTGGTCATAATATAGGGATATTATATGATATGTTAATTTGTTTAATTAACCCTTGTTTTATGGCAGTATTTGAGAATGGCAGCCGAGAACGTTAACAATGGAGTATATGAGACTGTGGAACAACCTTTAGTCACAAACCAGGAGAACGTGCAACAAGAAGGCAATATTCCTCCTGTAAACAACGTTACCGAGCAAACGATGAATGATGGAATGTTTAGGAGCTTTTTGCAGTTCATGTAAAATCAGGCGAGGGAGACTCGTGTGCAAAACACGGGTGGAAATGATAACAGCTCGCGGTTTGTCACGGCCAAGCAGTTCAAAGAGTTGGGACCACCAGACTTTCAGGGAAAGCCTAATCCGATCAAGGCGGAAATGTGGGTCAAGCAAATTTCCAAGATATTCGATGTCTTGGGATGCACAAAGGAATAGAAAGTTCCATTCGCCACCTTTATGTTCCGCGGTGAGGAAGACTACTAGTGGGAGTCTGTGAAGCGTACCCAGCCTGACGCACTCAACATGTCCTGGAAAACGTTTAAGAAACTGTTTAAGGACAAGTACTTTCCTGAGAGTATTCGTCATATGAAGGAGGTAGAGTTTATTAGACTGGAGTAAAATAACATGACGGTGTCCCAGAACGAGGCGAAGTTTGCAGAGTTATCCAGGTTTGCACCTCATTTGGTCGAGAATGAGGAACGAATGACAAGGATGTTTCTGAGAGGTTTAAAACCCGAGATTCGGCAATATCTTATCTCTCATAAATTTTCTTTATATTCAGATGTTGTAAACAGGGCTCAATTATTAGAGCGAGATAATGAGTATATTCAACCGAGGGAACACAACCAAGGTAATACCAGTGGCAGCGGTCATCAGACCAATGAAAACCAGCAGGGAGAAAAATATTCGGACAAAAGTGGTAACCACTTTTGTGGAAATCGTGGCCGTGATAATAGAAGGAGCGAGTCGGGAGGAGATTTCAAGAAGAGACGATACAACAATGATAACGTGAAAACATCAGCACAAACATCAACTATTTCTAGGGGAGGAGAATGAGCACCGGTCGTTTGTTACAAATGCGGGAAAGAGGGACATATCAGCCCAAACTGCCCATAACAATCCAAGGTATGTTGTAACTATGGAAAGGAGGGTCATATAGCTCGAGAGTGTTCTATAGCAAAACCAAGTTCAGCAAGGATGGTGACTCCGAAAGCTATCTCGGATAAGTCAAAATCAGCGGTTCCTGGAAGAGCATTTGTCGTGACTGGCCAAAACGCGAGAAACCCAAACGAGGTGATCACGGGTAAGCTAATCTTGAATTCTTGCGAAGTTTATACTTTACTAGATACCGGTTCTACCCATTCTTTTATCTCTCCTGCTTGTGCTCAACGTTTAAACTTGACTCCGGAGAAATTAGACTTTGACCTATCTATGGAGACTCCGTTAGGAGAAACTTTTATTACATCTACAGTTTATAAATCTTGCTTAATCCAAGTTGGCACAATCACATTACCTGTTGACCTTATCTCTTTAAAGATACTTGCTTTTGGTGTGATTTTAGGAATTGATTGGTTAACTACTCATCATGCCAAAATTGATTATTTTTGTAAGGTTGTTAGTTTTTATATTCCTAACCAACCTGTTATGCGAATTCAAGCAACCAAACCACTAAAATCAATCACTGTCATATCAAGCCATAAAGCCATTCGTTTATTGAAAAACGGATGTCAAGCTTTCTTAGCCCATGTTATGGACTTGAACAAAAACACATCAGATTTGAATAATATTTTTGTTGTTAGTGAATTTCCTGACGTATTTCCTGAAGAACTTCCTGGTCTACCCCCAGAACATGAAGTTGAATTCTTTATTGACATTGAACCCGATACAAAGCCCATTTCTAAAACCCCATATCGAATGGCTCCTATTGAACTTCAGGAGTTAAAAGTCCAATTACAGGAATTGTTAGACATCGGTTTCATCCGTCTTAGTACGTCTCCTTGGGGTGCTCCTATTTTATTCGTAAAGAAGAAAGACAGGAGTATGCTTGTATTGACTATCGAGAATTGAACCATGTCACCATCAAGAATAGGTATCCGCTACCTCGTATTGATGACCTGTTCGACCAGTTGCAAGGAGCACAATTCTTTTCAAAGATCAATCTTCATTCTGGATATCATCAGCTGAAGATTAAAACTGAGGATATTCCTAAGACTGCTTTTAGAACTCGGTACGGGCATTATGAATTCTTAGTCATGTCGTTTGGATTGACTAATGCTCCTGCTGCTTTCATGGATATGATGAACCGTGTGTTCAAAGAATATTTGGATCAGTTCGTTGTTGTATTTATTGATGACATCCTCATCTATTCCAAAAGCTGTGAATATCATGAGCGCCATTTGAAGCTGGTACTGCAAAGGCTTCGTGATAACAAGCTATATGCCAAGCTAAAGAAATGTGAGTTCTAGCTTGAGAAATAGCATTCCTTGGGCATGTGGTGTCAAAACATGGAGTATCTGTTGACCCGGCGAAGATTGAAGCAATACAAAGTTGGGAGCAACCGAAGTCGGTGACCAAAGTACGTAGCTTTCTGGGCTTAGCTGGTTATTATCGGAGATTCATGGAAGGATTTTTTAGAATCGCTACTCCGTTAACTCAGCTGACTTGGAAGGATTCAAAATTCGGTTGGAGCGAGGATTGTGAGAAGAGTTTTTAAGAACTCAAGAGGAGACTCATTTCGGCACTTGTTCTAACAATACCATCTGGTTCGGATGAATTTGTTATCTACAGCGATGCTTCAGGCAAAGGGTTAGGATGTGTTCTCATGAAATATGGAAAAGTCAAAGCCTATGCCTCGCGACAACTCAAAGAATATGAGAGGAATTATCCTACTCATGATTTGGAGTTGGCAGCAGTCGTTTTCGCGTTGAAGATTTGGAGACACTACTTGTATGGGGAGAAAGTGGAGATCTATACGGATCATAAAAGTCTCAAATATTTCTTCACCCAAAAGGAACTCAATATACGGCAACAACATTGGCTTGAGCTGTTGAAAGATTACGATCATACCATCCAATATCATCCTTAAAAAGCGAACGTAGTAGTTGACGCATTGAGTAGAAGATCATATGCGGGTACGAGTGCAATATTGTTAACACAAATGCCCATTTTGTATGATTTGTAAAGGATAGAGATAGAGATGAAGGCTCCAAGTACCCACATGATGATATCAAATATACGAGTAGAACCGACTTTAATCGATAAAGTTAAAGCTGCTCAAGCTATGGATATGGAGCTGATGCGTATGAAGAAGAAAGTGCAAGAATGTGTTATTCCAGAAGCAAGAATCAATGAAGAATGAATACTTCAAGTCAACTCCAGACTTTGTGTTCCTAACGATTTTGACTTGAAGCATAGAATCATGATGGAGGCACACAACACACCGTTTGCAATCCATCCTGGGAGTACCAAAATGTATCATGATCTTCGACATACATTTTGGTGGGGCAATATAAAAAGAGAGATTGCTGAGTTTATCTCGAGGTGTTTAACTTGTCAACGTGTAAAGGCGGAGCATCAAGTGCCAAAGGGTCCATTGCAACCACTTGAGATCCCGAAATGGAAGTAGGAACACATTACCATGGATTTCGTTACAGGTCTTCCCAAAGTTTCTCAAGGCATAGATGCGATTTGGGTTATTGTTGATAGATTAACCAAGTCTTCTCATACATGAGACTTTTTCCCTTGAACGTCTTGCTCGTATGTACATGAATGAGATTGTGAGATTGCATGGCATGCCAGTATCCATAGTTTCGGATCGTGACCTAAGATTCACTTCACGATTTTGGGTTAGCTTGCAGAAAGCTATGTGCATAGATTTACGATTCAGTTCAGCATACCATCCTCAAACGGACGGGTAATCAGAGAGGACTATTCAAACCCTTGAAGATCTATTAAGACTCTGTGTTCTAGATTTCAAAGGAAGTTGGGATAAGTACTTGCCACTGGTGGAATTCTCCTACAACAACAATTATCAGGTAAGTATAGGTATGGCTCCATTTGAAGCCTTGTATGGACGAAAGTGTCGTTCTCCAGTATGCTGAGACGAGGTGGGTGAAGCAACGTTGTTGGGACCAGAATTGGTACGCATAACTACAGAAAAGATCCAAACGATTCGACAACGTATACAAACGGCACAGGATCGACAAAAGCGTTATGCGGATCTTCATCGAAAGGATGTAGAATTTAGTATTGGGGATCATGTATTGTTAAGTGTTGCACCATGGAAAGGAGTTACAAGATTTGGTAAGAGAGGAAAGCTCAATCCACGATTTGTTGGTCCATTTGAAATTCTTGACCGAATAGGAAATGTGGCATATCGACTCGCATTAACACCAAGCATGTCTCGTGTTCATAATGTTTTTCACGTATCTGTGCTTCGTAAATATGTGAAAAACCCGAACCACATAATTGAGTTAGAACCAGACGAGATAGCCGAAGATTTAACGTACGAGGAGGTACCTGTTAAGATCTTGGATAGGAAAGAGCTTGTTCTACGCACGAAGGTTATACCACAAGTTAAGGTTTTGTGGAGAAACCATGCTATTAAAGAAATGACTTGGGAGTTGGAATCAGAAATTAAAGCGAGGTATCCTCACCTTTTTGAAACACCAGGTACGTACGTCAATTTCGAGGACGAAATTTCATAAGGAGAGGAGGTTGTAAGACCTCAACTTATTAATGAATAAAATTAAATTTTCTCTAAATATTAATGTGAATAATAAGGTGTTAATTTGATTTAATGCTTTGGTTATGGGTGAAATATGCAAATTTTGTAAAATAAGAGAAGTGGTTATAAAATATTCTTTTTGTCGGGGAATATTCATTTGGTCGTGGAATATTCTTACTGTCGGGGAATATTCGTACGACGACGCAGCCATTTGTGGGCCCCATAACGAAAAATAGTCAGATGAAAAAAACGACAAAAATTGAGTTTTTATAAATAACGGCGTAGTTGTTACCGTTAACACTGTTAGAATACCCGGTGGTTAAAATACAGTAATACGCGTGGTTGCACAGTAGCACATGGTTTTGCACAGTATTTTTGAATTATTGATCCTTACGTAAGAAGGCACTACTTAATAATTGTTACAGTAGTTAATGTTCAATATTTTACTTTATTGATTCAATAATTGTTGCGTTGATATTTTATATTATTGTTGTTTCAATAATTATTGCTGCACAGTATTTTCCATTATCAGATCAATAATTCATATTATTTGGATAGTATTACTGGCAATGTCTAAAAAGTTCTGTCTAAGGAGAGATTTGGTCATCTAATTACGCGCCAATAAGGAGAAAATCTTATTGGAAAGCCCCATCTTTCCTGGGAACTGCCTGGTTGTCATAATTGTGATACTATAATATTATTTGTGAATAATTAATTATTGATTTATATGATAAGAAAATATTTATTTTATGTGGATATAATTGATGGATATATTTATTTTATGTGAAGGAATTAATGTTGAGGTGTTTTTGTCGGAATGGAGGTATTAAAAATTAAATCACTGTTCTTGAGATATATTGCGTGAGTTATAATTTTTAATCTGACCGTTAGTTCGTTGTGATTTTTGGATATGTTATACATATATAAGTTGAGTATATGTCCACAAATTTTGAACCGTTAAAAATGAACGTATAATTTGTTATGAATTTTAAGAGGTGACTGATTCAGAAATTAGGTTTACAAATGATTTTAGTAGAAAATTCAAGAATTGAGTGGGCCCCACTTGTGGTTGGTGAAGAAATGTACTGAATTTTATTTCAAATGTGATGGGTGACAATAGTAGCAGGTAAAGCCATCAGGTAGCAGGTCAAGTCTACTTCGGCGTGCTAATATTTTCCTATAAATAGAGGGCTAAATTAGAATTCAAAATCACACCAGAAATATAAGCTTTCTCTCTTTCTCTCTCTATATTATCGAGCATATTTTGTGAGTATTTAGATACTTTGTGAGTTTTTATTTATCAGTGCAAGTTTCTTTCAGCCTTATACCGATATTCCGAACACAAGTACTGTTATCTTGAGGTAAGGGATGTTATTTTCTTCTTAAATGATATTATGCCGAAATATTGGTTTGAACTTTTTATCAAATTTGGAACTTTTTGTGTCGGGGTTACTATTCACGTATACGGCACTATTCACGTATACGACATTATTCACCGAAAAATAAAAATTTTTCTTTTTGTCCAAAATGTCTATTATGGTTACTATCTTTGATTGTATCCATGTTTTGATCTTTATTTTTGAATTCTACTTCAAAATTGGTTGTTATGGAGTATTATTGCACTCGGATAAACTGTAATATAAATCCCTAATATTTGTCCTTCTGTCTCACTGAATTCGTTTTCTTTAAAATATTTTTCATTATTCTCAGTCCTAAATGATGATATTACTGAAGATCGTTGGCCTGTAGTGCAAAGATGAATGATTAACTGATGAATATCTTTGGCCCATAGTGCAAAGATGAACAGGTGTTAAGATGAACATGACCGATTGGTGATACAAATGAATATCTTTGGCCTGTAGTGCAAAGATGAATATTTAATTCAAGATGTATATTAATTGATGTTACAGGGATAAAATATCGTTGATGGGCTTTTAAATCTTAGAAGATAGTAGAATTCATTCTCTACTTGACTCTTCTAATGGTTTGTTGTTTCTGCTGCAGTTGTTGATCTAAAACTTGTTGTCTATTATATTTTATCATATTTTTTCCCTGTTGAAGACTAATGATAAGTTGTTTTATATTATCTTAGTCATAATATTCTTTACTGGACTAGTTGAGCTCACCATTTTCCATTTTGTTCCATTTTTCTCAGGAGGCAAGAATATAGCGGGAACTAGTCGAGGTGTGGAGTGATGTTTCTAGTCAGTTGTGTTAGCAGTCCTCACTATTCTATAAAATAGTGTTTCAATAATTGTAATGAGGACTTATTTGAGTGTGGATATTGTCTAGAAGACAATATTTGTATTTAAACTCACAATATTGTGTTGTCGTATTTTGCGCGACAAGTGTTTTAATGAAGTTGAATTTGTTTCTGTACCATGTATTTGGCGACTCAGAATGGGTGATGTATACCTATTTTGAGGGCATCACATTACATGCATCCTAAATTTATTAATTACTTTGGAAGATTAAAAAGAAGTGCTCAAAGACCAAGGTATAAATCTTAAACTTGTGAATTTCCTTTTTATTTTGTTTGATTTTGGTTATTTAAAGTTTATGATCTTAAGGTCTAAAACTCTCTATCTACATGTTTTATATGGTTTCATGTATGGTTATAACATATTTGAGTGTTAAAATGATAATCAAAAGGATATAAAAGAAACTAGTTTTGATTTGTTAAGAAACTCTAAATTTTTTTTACTTCCTTTGATCGACTACTATTTTTAATCTACACCTTTTTTTTGTGATCCGTAAAAGAGAGGTGCTAGATATATAAGTTAACTACTAAAACTAAGTGGTAGCACTCAAAAATGTTCAGTTCACAAGTTATAGTGACTGTTTTAGGAAAAACAGTTTTGTCTTTAGAAAGAAAAACAAACTATTTTTGGACAGTCAACGCTAGGGGCAGTTTTTTCATTTTTCTGAAATTTAAAAATTCTTGAAAAATTTTGGATGATAATATGATGAGTTATGTTTCAAACCCAAGTTGAATCACCAAGAAAGGAGTTGTAGATTTCCTTATGGACTGATTTTAGCAAAGTAGGTAAAAGAGAAAAATCCCAAAAATAAACTACCCAAGATTTTGTAAGGGCAGTTTCGGCCACTTAGATTTTGACAAAAATTTCGGCCTTTTGGGAAAAGAAAATATATGACATAAAGTAGCTCCTGTCCAAAAATGAGCTCATTTCGACTTAAAATGACCAAGTTATGATCATTTCAATATTTGGGTTTTTCGAATGAAAATCGCTATAACCTGAGTTCTATAACTCCGATGGCCACGAAATTTAAACTGGAGGGTCATGTTAACACGTATAAAACTATGCCAAGAGATGGGAATTTTTGAAGTTGAGTATGATGGGGCTAATTTCTTAAGCCACACACTAAAAATGATTTTTGAAAAATACTAAAAGAAATTGAAAAATTACGAAAAAATACTTTTTGTGTATGAAATACATGTATATAAGCATGGCCAAAAGATAGAAAAATAATAAGTTGATTTGGTATTTTCATTAAAGAAGATATGAAATTCAGCTTGCTGGATTGAAAAATAGTTGAATCCAGTTTGCTGGATTGAAGGATTTAGAATCCAGGCTTACTGGATTGAAGGATTTAGAATCCAGGTTTGCTGGATTGAATGATTTAGAATTCAGGCTTGCTAGATTAGAAGTTCGTTGAATCCAGTTTACTGGATTAGCCAATCCAGGTGGCTGGATTGCATGTTTGAATAATCTAGACTATGATGTTAGTATTCGGCTTACTAGATTATAAGGAAAAGCTAATAAAAGGAAATATTAAGTGTTAAATCATAAGGTATATGATAAAGTAATTAAAATATTATCAAAGAATGATAATAATAAAGATATTTTCAAGTAATTGATTATGTGGTTAAGTGTTAACTAAATTGCTAATAAAGTAATTGTATTATGATATAAAGTATGATATGTTGATTGTAAGATCAATCTTAACAATGATAGGTCTTTACAATAAAGAGATTAAATTAAATTACGTAGCAGTAGATCGCAATCGAGGCAAGTTCTCTAACTCAAACTTGAGTTATTAATTTCAAAGCATGTTAGTGAATAATTATTGTTGATTATTCACATCTATATTGATTATTGATACTCGCACTAGGTGCAATTAAATTCATGTTCTATTATTATTGAACTGTGAATTAGTTAAAGTTCTTTTATTCATGAACTGTTTAAGATATGAATCTATGCTCATTGTATCAGCTAGATCAAGTATGTTTAAATTTATTAAATCAAATATGTTGTTAAAAGCTGTTCTTCACCAATTGACTTGGTAAGGACTCAAGACTGAGAAAAAGAACAATTTGATTAAAGCATGATTAAAAAACAATTATTGCTCGTACATTAAGTGTTTATGCATAATACACCGGGTATGAAAAGCTGATCCCCTTGATTACCAAAACTTATTAAAAGGACTAGTTTAAATACTGACAACCTTAGCATATGTTCATGGTCACTATGACCACTCAGCATATGTTATTCAACTATTCAAAAATTCAATTATCAAGACTTAATTCATGTTCTTTCACAATTAATTTCTATTGTTGAATATTGAACAATAAATTTCTTGTTAATCATGATATATCTTCTTCGTTCTTAAACTTGCTAAGCAAATTTGTTGCTTACTCTTGCTATATCATGACATTTATTTCAGCTATACCAGAGACGTCCAAGAAGGACAATGGCAAAGGAAAAGTGCAGGAATAGATAATGAGAATGTTTATGTATTATATTATATTATGTACATTAGTATTGTAAACCTTTTGTGTTACTAAGGGTAATTTAATTAAGGTATGTATAAGTTAAGGTAAATAGACCTTGGGATAATGTAGGAAGACTTTATTATAATGAACAATGTATGTTTATTATTCCACAATAATTTACATAATGCTTATGATGATGATGGATCGTGAGCACCAAACCCGAGGTTTGAGAACCCGGATTTGGGGGCATCACAGGATAAAAGAAAATTCACTCTTTTGGGTCATCCAATGGAGGAGATCCTGATGAGAGGGTTTTATACCTACGAATTGAACACCGTTAAGGCTTAATTCTTTGTTAACTTTAAGTATTTTTAGTGTCATTTACTTATTTTTGTGTTTGTGTTGTAGGAAATTACTTCAAAAGGTCAAAACATAAAAAATGGAGCTTAGTGACATTTTTGTATTTTCTGGTCAGGAAAGCCCGCCAGGGCGGAAATCCTTAGTGTAAAAAGCCCGCCAGGGCGAAGTTCAAAAGTTTGCCCACTGGGGCAGGCTTGTCGGGAAGAAAAAGAGTTTTCAGAAGTTGAGTTCAAGGAGGATTGGTTTGAGCTGTTTTGTTTCAAGGACTTTAAGGAGGGCTAAAAGACACATGAAGCCGATATAAAAGGAAGAGATTAAGGGAGATGATTGTGACGCCGCCAAAATAGGTATACATCACCCATCTTGAGTCGCTAAATACATGGTATAAAATTCAAATACAACTTAATTATACAACAGTCGTGTAAAATACGACAAAACATAATCTAAGAGTTTTAATAAGAATATTGTCATCTAGACAATATCCACACTCAATGGAGTCCTCATTATATTTATTGTCACACTATTTAACAGAATAGTGAAGACTACTAATGCTATCATCTGGATCGTCACTCCGTTCCCCGACTAGTCCCAGCTACGTTCACATTTCCTGAAGAGAACAGTGAAAGAAAGGGTGAGCTCAACTAGCCCAGTAAGAAATATTATGACTAAGATAATACAGAATAAATTATCATTAGCCTTCAACAATGTTAAACTGATAGAATATAATAGACAACAAGTTTAACTGCAGCGGAATAAGCAATCCATTAGAAGAGTCAAGTAGAGTATGATATCAACTATCTTCTATGATTTAAAATGTTTTCATCAATTTTTATCGCTGCGACTCAGCTTAATAAATAAACCACATCATCGAATCATCCCTGCACTACGGGCCAAGGATATTCATTAAATCATCAATCGTCATGACTATACCGAATAATCCCTGGTCATAATCATACCAAAAATTGTCCATCAATGCACTACAGGCCACTGAGGTCTTTTATCACACCATTTATAACATTATAGGTCATGATTATACCGAATGATCCCTGGTCATAATCATACCAAGTCCATCTATGCACATAAGTCAAAAATGACTTTCTTCACAATATAAGCATGAGGATGACGACAATGACATAATAATTCAATAAAATAAGTTCAAGAATAAATTTTAAAGATTTATAAGTTAATTTATCCTAAAATCAATAACGTCTAAATTGTCAACATGATACTGCTTTGTGGAGTAAAATTCAAGAATCCTCAGAAGAATATTTTCATGAAAATATAATGGATGAATCGCAAATATTAAGGATATTCCACTAATTTCATGGAGTATAGAAGCCAAAACTGTAACCAACTGAGTATAATAGAATATATGAAACCGCAAATAAATTTTTGCCCGCCATGCGGTAATCCACGTAGACAGATCATTTCCATAATTTAATAAAGAATGAATACAAAGGATCATTCACCATGCATGCGGTAATCCATATAGACAGGTTATTCCAATAAAATAATAAAGAATGGAATAACAACAGAATTCACTAGGCATGCGATAGACCGCACAGACATGTTATTCCAACAGAATAATAAAGAATGGAATAACAACCCTTACGGGTATTGAAAGAAAATAACTCTCTTCATGAATACGAGAAAAATAATACCCCTTACCTTAGAAGAAAACTGGATACTGGAATAGTGAGATAGCAGACTTCTCTTCTTCTTTCTCTCTATAATAATTGCTCTTGTGTGACTTAGTGAATTGATGAGAAATGAAGGAAGAATGAGCTTCTATTTATAGAAAAATATAGTTTCAATACTTACATATTTTGGGGCTCAAAATATTATAGTATAATACCTCCCTCTTTTTCTTCATTTTTACTTTAGTCCTGCAAGTATTATCAAACTTGCACCACCTCTCCTAATAATAAGTAATGTGAATTAATAGTTCATTCATTTGACTTAATAGTATAATAATGTGAAAAAACTAATTACAGTATAATACTTTCATCTATACCTCTATTTTTAATTTAGTCATGCAAGTATTATCAATCTTGCACCAACTCCCCTAATAGTAATTCATGTGAATCAATAGCACACACATGTGAACACATAGTTATAAGCATGTGAATTAATAGCAATTAATTGCTCATTTATCCGGTTAATTATCCGATTGGTCAATATAACCTCCAGACATTAATTATTATCGAAATATATGTCAATTTCCATTAATACTAATAATTCCCACACAATGGAACCATCAATTTCATCTTTAATCAACACGAACTTATTCATTATTAATATCATAACTCACAATATTTAACAACCAGATCATTCCCAGGAAAGAGGGGGCCTTCCGATAAGGATTTCTCCTTATTGGCGCGCAATTAGGTGACCAAACCTCTCCTTGACAGAACTTTTTAGATATTGTCAATATTATAAATAATAATATGAATAACTTTGTCTTCTCAATTATTGATTTAATAATATAACATATTATACAAATAATACTGTGACAATAATTGAATCAATAATATGAGAGATATAATGCAGTAATTATTGTAGCAATAATTGAATATAACTGAGTGACTTCTCACGTAAGCATCAATAATCAATACCGTGTGTTACTATGCAATCACGTGTATTACTATACTTTTACTACCGGTAGTTCAGCAGTTTAACGGTAAAACTTTCACCGTTATTTTTATAAAAAGATAATTATGTCGTTTTCTAACTACAACAATACTTCCGTTGTGGGGTCCACCAATGATTGTGCCATCGTACGAATATTTCCTATTAAAACGAATATTTCCCGACCAATCGAATATTATATAACCACTTGCTTACTTTGTAAAATTTATAAATATTACCCACAACTATAACATTATATCAATCCACACTATAATATAAAAAAATATATTTCGAGAAAATTATTCTTTATTCATAAAAGTTGGCGTCTTACAACCTCTCATTCTTATAAAATTTTGTCCTCAAAATTAGGGTACGTACCTAGTATATCGAAGAGGTGAGGATATCTTGACTTCATCTCAGATTCTAACTCCCAGGTCATTTCTTCCACATCGTGGTTTCTCCACAAAATTTTGACTTGAGGTATAACCTTGGAGCGTAGAATATAATCCTTCTTATCCAAGATTTTAACAGGTAACTCTTCATACGTTAAATCTTCCTCTATCTCGTCTGGTTCTAATTCAATAATGTGGTTCGGGTCTTTCACATATTTACGTAACATAGATATGTGAAAAACATTATGAACACGAGACATACTTGGCGGTAAGGCGAGTCTATAGGCCACAGTTCATACTCGATCGAGGATAAAATGGGCCAATAAATCGAGGATTGAGCTTTTCACTCTTTCCAAATCTCGTAACTCCTTTCCATGGAGCAACACGTAACAACACATGATCTCCAATATTGAATTCCACTTCCTTTCAATGAAGATCAGCATAACTCTTTTGTCGATCTTGTGAGGTTATTATACGTTGTCGGATCATTTGAATCTTTTCCGTAGTCATACGTACCAAATTTGGTCCCAACAACGTTGCTTCACCCAGCTCATCCCAGCATACTGGAGAATGACACTTTCTTCCATACAACGCCTCAAATGGAGTCATGCCAATACTTACTTGATAACTGTTGTTGTAAGAAAACTCCACTAATGGTAAAAACTTATCCCAACTTCCTTTAAAGTCAAGGACACAGAGTCTTAATAAATCCTCAAGAGTTTGAATAGTCCTCTCTGATTGCCCGTCCGTTTGAGGATGATATACTGAACTAAATCGTAAATCCGTGCCCATAGCTTTTTGTATACTAACCCAAAAACTTGAAGTGAATCTTGGGTCTCGATCAGAAACTATGGATACTGGTATACCATGCAGTCTTACAATCTCGTTTATGTACATACTAGCAAGACGTTCAAGTGTAAAAGTTTCTCGTATCGATAAGAAATTAGCAGACTTGGTCAATCTATCAACAATGACCCAAATCACATCTATGCCTTGAGAAACCTTGGGAAGACCAATAATAAAATCCATGGTAATGTGCTCCCACTTTCATTTTAGAATTTTAAGTGGTTGCAATGGACCTTTTGGCACTTGATGCTCTGCCTTGACTCGTTGACAAGTTAGACACCTTGAGATAAACCCCGCTATCTCTCTCTTCATAGTGCTCCACTAAATTGTATGTCAAAGATCACGATACATCTTGGTACTTCCAGGATGGATCGCAAATGGTGTGTTGTGCGCCTCCATCATGATTTCATACTTCAAGTCAGAATCGTTAGGAACACAAAGTTTAGAGTTGACTCGAAGTATTCCTTCATCATTGATTCTTGCTTCCGGAATAGCACCTTCTTGCACTTTCTTCTTCATACGCATCAGCTCCAGGTCTGTAGTTTGAGCAACTTTAACTTTATCGATTAAAGTCGATTCTACTCGTATATTCACCATCATCACATGGGTCCCTGGAGTTTTTAACTCTATCTCCATCCTTTGTAAGTCAAACATAATGTGCCTTTGTATTGACAATATTGCACTCGTACCCGCATATGATCTTCTACTCAATGCGTCAGCTACTACGTTCGCTTTTCCAGGATGGCATTGAATGGTATGATCATAATCTTTCAACAGCTCAAGCCAACGTCATTGCTGCATGTTGAGTTCCTTTTGAGTGAAGAAATATTTGAGGCTTTTATGATCCGTATAGATCTCCACCTTCTCTCCATACAGGTAATGCCTCTAAATCTTAAGCGCAAAAATGACTGCTGCCAACTCTAGATCATGAGTAGGATAATTCCTCTCATATTCTTTGAGTTATCGTGAGGCATAGGCTATGACTTTCTCATGTTACATGAGAACACATCCTAACCCTTTGCCTGAAGCATCACTGTAGATGACAAACCCCTCCGAGCCAGATGGTATTGTCAGAACAGGTGCTGAAATGAGTCTCCTCTTGAGTTCTTGAAAACTCTTCTCACATTCCTTGCTCCAACCGAACTTTGTATCTTTTCGAGTCAGCTGAGTTAATGGAGTAGCGATTCGAGAAAATCCTTCCATGAATCTCCGATAATAACCAGCTAAGCCGAGAAAGCTACATATTTCAATCACTGACTTTGGTTGCTCCCAGCTTTGAATTGCTTCAATCTTCGCTGGGTCAACAGATATTCTATGATTTGATATCACGTGCCCAAGGAATGCAACTTCCTCAAGCCAGAACTCGTATTTCTTTAACTTGGCATATAGCTTATTTTCACGAAGCTTTTGGAGTATTAGCCTCAAGTGTTGCTCATGGTCTTCACGGGTTTTGGAGTATATGAAAATATCATCAATAAAGACGACCACAAAGTGATCCAAATATTCTTTGAATACTCGGTTCATCATGTCCATGAAGGCAGCAGGAGCATTAGTCAATCCAAAAGACATGACTAGGAATTCATAATGCCCGTACCGAGTTCTAAAAGCAGTCTTTGGAATGTCATCAGTTTTAATCTTCAACTGATGATATCCGAAACGAAGATCAATCTTTGAAAAGAATTTAGCTCCTTGTAACTGGTCAAATAGGTCATCAATGCGAGGTAACGGGTACCTATTTTTTATGGTGACATGATTCAACTCCCGATAATCAATACAAAGTCGCATACTTCCATCTTTCTTCTTCATGAATAGAACAGGAGCACCCCAAGGAGACGTACTAGGACGAATGAAACCGATGTCTAATAATTCCTATAGTTGGATTTTTAACTCCTGAAGTTTAATAGGAGCCATTCGATATGGGGCTTTGGAAATGGGTTTTGTACCGGATTCAAGGTCGATAGAAAATTCAATTTCACGCTCTGGGGATAGGCCAGGAAGTTCTTCAGGGAATACGTCAGGAAATTTATTAACAATAGAAATATCATTCAAATCCGACGTATTTTTATTTAAATCCGTGACATGGGCTAAAAATGCTTGATATCCATTTTTCAATAAACGAATAGTTTTATGGCTTGATACAGTGATTTATTTTAATGGTTTGGTTACTTGAATTTGCATAATAGGTTGGTTAGGAATATGAAAGCTAACAACCTTACGAAAATAATCGATTTTAGCATGATG
Organism: Panax notoginseng; assembly: GCA_016801055.1. NCBI lineage: Eukaryota > Viridiplantae > Streptophyta > Magnoliopsida > Apiales > Araliaceae > Panax > Panax notoginseng. The sequence goes on along the minus strand of CM029015.1, from coordinate 209,913,677 downwards.
AGTAGTTAACCAATCAATCCCTAAAATCACATCAAATGCAAGTATTTTCAAAGAAAAGTTCGACAGGTAACGTGCGGTTACCGATTTGAACTAAACAAGACTTATAAATAGTGGATGAAATGAAGGTTTCTCCCAACGAAGTTTCCACAGATAAGTCAAAGTCTAATTTCTTTGGAATCAAATTTAAACGTTGAGCGCAAGTAGGAGAAATAAAAGAATGGGTAGAACCGATATTAAATAAGGTATATACTTCACTAGAGTTTATGATTAGCTTACCCGTGATTACCTCGTTCGGATTCCTCGCTTTTTGGGAGGTTACGACAAACGCTCTCCCTTGAACTACCGATTTTATCTTGTCTGGGACACCCTTTGATGCCTCCATCCCAGCTGGACTTGACTTTGGTGCATGATAAAATCGGGCTAGGTGACCTTCTTTTCCACAATTGTAACACGCTTTGGACTGCATCACTCAGTTTGGACTGATATGTCCCTCCCCTCCACATTTGTAACATATGACCGGCGGTCGTTCTCCTTCCTTAACAACAGGTGCTGGTACAGACGTCTTACCATCATTGTTGAATCTCCTCTTCTTAAAATGTCCACTCTTATTGTCATGGCCATGATTACCATTTCTAGCATGTTTATTCGCTCTACGTTTGTTGTCACCGCTTCGATGACTGCTACCATTGGTATTATCATTTTGCCAGCTGATTTCTCTTGGTTGGGCCGACTCGTTATCGCGTTCCAATAACTGAGCCCTATTTACAATATCTGAATACAAACACAGTTTATGAGAAATCAGATATTGACGTATCTCGGGTTTCAAACCTCTTAGAAACATCCTCGTCATTCTCTCCTCGTTATCAACTAAGTGGGACGCAAATCGGGACAATTCAACAAACTTAGCTTCGTACTGCGACACGGTCATGTTGTTTTGCTCCAGTTTAATGAACTCTACCTCTTTTATTTGATGAATACTTTCGGGAAAGTACTTGTCGTTGAACAGTTCTTGGAACTTCTTCCAAGTCATCTTCAGTGCGGCAGGTTGAGTACGCTTTACAGATTCTCACCAGTAGTCTGCCTCTGCTCGCAACATAAAGGTGGCAAAGGGAACCTTTTGCTCCTCGGAGCATTCTAAGACATCAAATATCTTGGTGATCTGCTTTATCCACGTCTCCGCCTTAAGTGATTTTGGCTTTCCAAAAAACTCTGGTGGTCCCAGCTCCTTGAACTGCTTAGCGGTGACCGTCCGAGAGTTGTCAGTGTTTCCACCTGTATTTTAGACAGGAGTCACCCTCGCCTGATGTTGCATGAATTGCATAAAACCTCTGAACGTCCCATCGCTCATCATTTGATCATTGTTGTTTACCTGAGGATTATTGTCTTCCTGTTACACATTATCCTGGGTATTAATCTGTGGTGACTCAACGGTCTCAGGTGCGTCATTTTCAAATACTACCACAAAACAAGGGTTAATTAACATATCGCATATTATCCCTATACTCTGACCGACCAATTAAATACCAAATAAACTTAGGCAGGTCATACTAGCGAAGGAATTCTCCTTCTCTTCCCTCCTAGTTCTTGTCTCACATTTCAGCCAGGGATCATATCCCTAAGCTCTGATACCAACTGTGATGCCCCCAAAATAGGTATACATCACCCATCTTGAGTCGCCAAATACATGGTACAAAATTCAAATACAACTTAATTATACAACAGTCGTGTAAAATACGACAAAACATAATCTAAGAGTTTTAATAAGAATATTGTCATCTAGACAATATCCACACTCAATGGAGTCCTCATTACATTTATTGTCACACTATTTAACAGAATAGTGAGGACTACTAATGCTATCATCTGGACCGTCACTCCGTTTCCCGACTAGTCCCGGCTACGTTCTCATTTCCTGAAGAGAATAGTGAAAGAAAGGGTGAGCTCAACTAGCCCAGTAAGAAATATTATGACTAAGATAATACAGAATAAATTATCATTAGCCTTCAACAATGTTAAACTGATAGAATATAATAGACAACAAGTTTAATTGCAACGGAATAAGCAATCTATTAGAAGAGTCAAGTAGAGCATGATATCTACTATCTTCTATGATTTAAAATATTTTTATCAATTTTTATCGCTGAGACTCAGCTTAATAAATAAACCACATCATCGAATCGTCCCTGCACTACGGGCCAAGGATATTCATTAAATCATCAATCGTCATGACTATACCGAATAATCCCTGGTCATAATCATACCAAAAATTGTCCATCAATGCACTACAGGCCACTGAGGTCTTTTACCACACCATTTATAACATTATAGGTCATGATTATACCGAATGATCCCTAGTCATAATCATACCAAGTCCATCTATGCACGTAAGTCAAAGATGACTTTCTTCACAATATAAGCATGAGGATGATGACAATGACATAATAATTCAATAAAACAAGTTCAAGAATAAAATTTAAAGATTTATAAGTTAATTTATCCTGAAATCAATAACGTCCAAATTGTCAACATGATACTGCTTTGTGGAGTAAAATTCAAGAATGATCAGAAGAATATTTACATGAAAAGATATTGGATGAAGCGCAAATATCAAGGATATTCCACTAATTTCATGAAGTATAGAAGCCAAAAAACTTTAACCAACTGAGTATAATAGAATATATGAAACCGCAAATAGATTTTTGTCCGCCATGCGGTAATCCACGTAGACAGATCATTTCCACAATTTAATAAGAAATAAATACAAAGGATCATTCACCATGCATGCGGTAATTCACATAGACAGGTTATTCTAACAAAATAATAAAGAATGGAATAACAACAGAATTCACTAGGCATGCGATAGACCGCACAGACAGGTTATTCCAACAGAATAATAAAGAATGGAATAACAACTCTTACGAGTATATTGAAAGAAAATAACTCTTTTCATGAATACGAAAAAAATAATACCCCTTACCTTAGAAGAAAACTGGATACTGGAATAGTGAGGTAGCAGACTTCTCTTCTTCTTTCTCTCTATAATTTCTCTCTATAATAATTACTCTTGTGAGACTTAGTGAATTGGTGAGAAATGAAGGAAGAATGAGCTTCTATTTATAGAAAAATATAGTTTCAATAATTGCACATTTTGGGGCTCAAAATATTACAGTATAATACCTCCCTCTTTTTCTTTATTTTTACTTTAGTCCTGCAAGTATTATCAAACTTGCACCACCTCCCCTAATAGTAAATAATGTGAATTAATAGTTCATTCATGTGACTTAATAGTATAATCATGTGAAAAAACTAATTACAGTATAATACATTCATCTATACCTCTATTTTTAATTTAGTCATGCAAGTATTATCAATCTTGTACCAACTCCCCTAATAGTAATTCATGTAAATTAATAGCACACACATGTGAACACATAGTTATAAATATGTGAATTAATAGCAATTAATTGCTCATTTATCCAGTTAATTACCCGATTAGTCAATATAACCTCCAGACATTAATTATTATCGAAATAAATGTCGATTTCCATTAACACTAATAATTTTCACACAATGGAACCATCAATTTCATCTTTAATTAACACAAACTTATTCATCATTAATATCATAACTCACAATATTTAACAACCAGATCATTCCCAGGAAAGAGGGGGCTTTTCGATAAGGATTTTTCCTTATTGGCGCGCAATTAGGTGACCAAACCTCTCCTTGACAGAACTTTCTAGACATTGTCAATATTGTAAATAATAATATGAATAACTTTGTCATCTCAATTATTGATTTAATAATATAACATATTATGCAGATGATACTATGATAATAATTGAATCAATAATATGAGAGATATGATGCAGCAATTACTGTAGCAATAATTGAATATAACTGAGTGACTTCTCACGTAAGCATCAATAATCAATACCGTGTGCTACTATGCAACCACGCGTATTACTGTACTTTTACTACCGGGTAGTTCAACAGTTTAACGGTAAAACTTTCGCCGTTATTTTTATAAAAAGATAATTATGTCGTTTTCTAACTACGATAATACTTCCGTTGTGGGATCCACCAATGATTGTGCCATCGTACGAATATTTCCTGTTAAAATGAATATTTCTCGACCAATCGAATATTATATAACCACTTGCTTAATTTGCAAAATTTATAAATATTACCCACAACTATAACATTATATCAATCCACACCATAATATAAAAAATATATATATTTCGAGAAAATTATTCTTTATTCATAAAAGTTGGGGTCTTACAATGATTCCATTAGATTAGATTTTCATTAGATTAGGACAAAACCCTAGTTTTTATTAGATTTGGAGATTAAAGCAACTTGGAGACCATTGAAGATCAAGAGCGGGAGCAAGAGGGAGTATGAGATTTGCTGATAATAGATTTTATTCCTTTCTCTACTCTTATTTTTGTCTTTTAATTTTTATTCAATTGTGGATTCTTGGTTTTAATTCAATAATCATAAACTAAATTCTTGTTTAAGATTACAATGGAGCTTGTTACGTAGTTTATTTTAATATGCTTCTCTATTAATTTTTGTGATTATTCTTGGATTGTCTATTATGGTTTGTGCTTAATGCTTAATTGTCTAGCTAATAATTACCGTGATAATCTATATGAACTTGAGAGATGGATTAAAGATTTAGATCTGATCATAATAGTATGTGATTATGCTTTCTGCATAGCATTGGATTATTTCTAGGATAGAGATATACCTATACATCATATGTAATCTGATTGTGAACTTGTGCTTAAAATCCTCTATAATTGTAATTCACATAGAGATATAGTGAATTAGTTAATTAGGGTGTTCTTCTTAATTCTATCATCTGTGGATTTAAGTTGATTTGAGTATGATGCATTGAGAGATGGTCATATTTATTTATGTGTTCTTGATTAACAATTCAGAATAATGAGCATAATTGATAAGAAATGTATTAACTTAAGTGAAGCAATAAGTGAAGTTGTGATCTTGAATCTCTATAATCTGATTTTTAACTAGTGGTAATTAGAATTAGTTTAATTAAATAATTTAATTCATAACCTTAAATTGATTGTTTAAATAAAATTAGTTTGGTTAAGAGTTAGTATTTGATAATTTGTATTAATAATTACTCGTGGGAATGATACTCTACTTACACTTTATTACTTGTTGACCATGTATACTTGCGTGATGTGCGTAACTAGATTTTACCCAACAGATCCTACAGATGTTGATCAATGAAGGGAAGATCACATAATTTTTTCCACCAATCAATCCCCAATCCAAGAGGTTTGATGCTACCGGGATATGCCAATATCACTCCAACACTCCTGGCCATAGCACAGAAAGTTGTTGGGCACTTCGTCAGCTGATCCAAAATATGATCGATAGCGGTGATCTGTAAATGCTAAATAGTGGTAAAACCATAGCTAAAGAGGAGGAGATATTTCCTCAGGGAACACAGAGATGGAGGGGAGTCATAGCAGTCATATCCTCTGAACGAGACTTGTCTGCATCACCTCTAAAAATTCAAGGAATGAAGGTCAAAGGAGTAAAGAATCATGTGAAAGTGGTTGCGCCCAAGTCTCTGATGTTGCCCTTCAGACTACAGTATCCTATAATCAGGTTGAAGAGAGTCCCATGGAACTATGAGAAAGATGAAGGATCAACTTCAAATCAAACTGCTGCTATATTGAAGGAAAACCCGTTGTATCTACCTCAGCGAGTAATAAAGTCAGTCATTAAATCCAAGGGAAGAGTGTCCGAGGAAAAAATTAAAGAATTCCTCAGCAAGATAGGGCATAATGAAGCCAAACTGGTGTAAAGATTAAAAGTAGCACCCCAACAGATATCCATTCTGGATTTGGTTTTATCTTCAAAAGATCATCGCAAGGTCTTAGTGAAAGTACTGGAAGAAGCTCACCTACCAAAAATGATAGATACCAAGAAGTTTCATCATTTTATATATCACATTTTCAACAATAATGTGATATCTTTCACTGATAATGGCATACCATCAGAAGGGATGGTTCATTGCAAGTCATTGCACATAGCAGTAATGTCCTCAGGATATGTGGTAGGAGGTGTGTTGATAGATGGAGGATCGTCCTTGAACATCTTTCCCTATGCCACATTGGAAAGAATGAAGTTCAATCTAAATCGAATATGGACTAGTCATGTAGTTATAAGAGCCTTTGATGGATCTCGGAGAGAGGCTATAGGAGAAATCGAACTTCCATTAGAAATTGGTCCCCATACTTTCTACGTGTCCTTCCAAGTGCTAAACATTACCACTGGATATAATTTATTGTTAGGAAGATCGTGGATCCATATGGCAGGAGCAGTTCTGTCCACCCTTCATCAATAAGTCAAGTACATCATTAATGAAAATCTTGTAACTATCAATACTGAACCAGAATATCCTGTCCATGTATAGAGCGATATGCATGTGATCAGTCTCGATGAGGAAGTTGAGCCTGTCAGTTTTCAAGCCCTTGAGGTGAGCAACACTCGGTACTAACCTATTGGGGCCCCAGCTTTAAAGCCCAGAGTTTCCACCGAAGTAATGTCGGCTAGTCGAGAAATGATATCCTTGGGTTTTTGGCCTGGACAAGGGTTAGGGAAGAGTTAGCAAGGAATTAGAAGTCCAGTTCAAATTCCTAGCCAGACAGGGAAGGCTGGATTAGGCTATTCCTCTGGATTAAACCATCAAAACCCGCACAAGCATCCACCAGTTCCTTCCTTTACCATTCTGCTACCAAACCTTACAGATGCAGGATTCGTGAAGCCTATGAGGAAAATTCCTGTTGCGGCCGCCAATATGCTGATTCTTAAGGTTAATTCGGTTAGTGAAAAGGAAATCCAGACTCTCGTTAAGGAAAACAAGGAAAGGAATGAAAGGTTCCTGTAAGAAGTGAAAGATCGATTTGTAAAAATGCATTTTCTGGCACATACTAAGGGCCTGAACAAGGATACCCCAGATAATGACTATTCAGAAGATCAAATCCTGATCCCTCACATAAGTAGGGCTAAGGAGAACCGTTCAAAGAAAAGTACTGACCCTGATGTGAGTTCAGTCATGGTCATTATCAAAGAGGAGGAGGATATCAACCATCCCTTCATCATAGATGTTAACAAAGACTTGACCCTAGACAACTAGAGCATTACTCCTTGCATATGCCGAAAAGGGTAAAAGGGAAAGAAAGTTCATCTACCCTAAAGTGTGGATATTATATATTACTTATTTTTGTTACACAGTGCTAGTATTTACTTTTGTCATGCGTTTGCTAATGCTTTGTATGATTAAACAGTTTTATATATTAAGTGAAAGTATTTTATTTTCAGGACTCTAGAGTTGGATCTATGTGGCCTTATTGATGAAATGCCAAATTTTCAAAGTGATTACAACTTTGATATAGAAACGGACTTTAACTTGATGGGGATTGATTAAGAGGAGATAGATGACTATGAAGTGCCAAAGGAGATCAAAGAATGGGTCGAAGATAAACCCAAACTAAACCTTGATCAAACCATCACTATCAATATCGGAACCTCGAAAAACCCTAAAGAAATCCAGATAGGCATGAACCTTAACCCAAACCAAAGAAAAGACCTGATTGCTCTATTAATTTAATTCCAGAATGAGTTTACATGGTCACATGAGGACATGATTGGTTTGTCTACTGATATTTTCATTCATTAACTACCCATTAAAGAAGGATTTAAGCCAGTCAAATAGAAGCTTAGGCAACTAAAACTTGAGTGGAGTCTGAAAGTCAAAGAAGAAATTGTTAAACAATTTAAAGCCGGCATCATCATGGTATCAACCTATTTTGAGTGGCTGTCCAATATTGTTCCTATGCCCAAGCCCGGAGGAAAGGTACGAGTGTAAGACCCCGAATTTTATGAAATAAAAGTATTCAATTTTTCTTATAATTACTATTCAGTAAATGGTTAAATTGATAAATGTTAAAGTTAAGGGTGATATATGAATTTTTTTTTTCAAAATACACAAGTGGTTATAAAATATTCATTGTTGTCGGGGAATATTCGTTTGGTCGTGGAATATTCTTTCTGTCGGGAAATATTCGTACGACGGCGCAGCCATTTGTGGGCCCCATAACAGAATAAATGTCGGGTGAAGAAAACGACAAATTTGAGTTTTTACAAATAACGGCGTAGTTGTTACCGTTAACACTGTTAGAATACCCGGTGGTTAAAATACAGTAATACGCGTTATTGCACAGTAGCACACGGTATTGCACAGTATTTTTGAATTATTGATCCTTACGTAAGAAGACACTACTGAATAATTATCACAGTAATTACTGTTCAATATTTTATTTTATTGATTCAATAATTGATGCGTTGATATTTTATATTATTGTTGTTTCAATAATTGTTGCTGCACAGTATTTTCCATTATCAGATCAATAATTCATATTATTTGAATAATATTATTAGATAACATTATTGGCAATGTCTAGAAAGTTCTGTCTAAGGAGAGGTTTGGTCATCTAATTGCGCGCCAGTAAGGAGAAATCCTTATTGGAAAGCCCCCTCTTTCCTGGGAACGGCCTGGTTGTCATAAATGTGATTCTGTAATATTATTTGTGAATAATTAATTATTGATTCATATGATAAGGAAATATTTATTTTATGTGAATATAAATGAGGGATATATTTTTGTGGTTAAAAATGAAGGAGTTAATGTTGAGGTGTTTTATCAGTATTTTTGTCGGAATTGAGGTATTAAAAATCAAATTAGGGTTTTTGAGTTATTTTGCGGGGGTTATAATTTTTAATACGACCATTGGATCGTGGTAATTTTTGGATATGTTATACATATATAAGTTGAGTATATGTCCACAAATTTTGAACCGTTAAAAATGAACGTATGATTTGTTATGAATTTTACGAGATGACTGGTTCAGAAATTGTTGAATTTTCGGAGTTAATCATTTTGGTGGAAAATTCTAAAATTGGTGGGCCCCACTCTTGGTTGGTGAAGAAATGTGCTGAGATTTTTATTCAAATATGGTGGGTGGGAATAGTAGCAGGTAAAGCCATCAGGTTACAGGTTAAGTCTGCTTCGGCGTGCTAACATTTTCCTATAAATAGAGGGCTAAGTTAGAATTGAAAATCACACCAGAACATAAGCTTTCTCTCTTTCTCTCTCTATATTATGAATCATATTTTGTGAGTATTTAGATACTTTGAGAGTTGCTATTCAGTGCAAGTTTCCTTCGGCTTTGCATTCCAGTCAGAAATACTTCACTTTTGAGGTAAGGGATAGTAAGTGATTTTAAGGGTTGTAATGTTTTTTAGTTTCGTAATTTTTCTGACCTTCAAAAATTCTGGAAAAATTTAAAATGATATTTTGATGAGTTTTCTTGATTGTGTCCAAAAATGATAATTTTTGGATGTATATATTAAGAGTTATGAATTTTATGAGAAAAGACTATTTTAAAAGTAACCGCTTATAACTCCTTGTCGTTAACTCCAAAATTGATGAAATTTTTATTGGGAGTACATGTATATGATAGGAGTATACTCTGTGAATTTTAGAATTTTTAGATAAAAGTATAATTTTTGATAAATGTCTAAATATTCGGCTGTTTTGGCCATATGAAAAATAGTAAATGACTTTTAAAAATTCTGAAAAAAATATATGTTCACTATGAGACTATATTACGCTAAATCCCAGAAAAGAAATATTTTTGGAACTAATTCGGTATTTTTCATGAAAATAGTCTAGTTATGAGTAAATGAATTAAATATGTTTTGTGAAGTAAGGAAATTAAAAAATAGGATTTTATGGCTTGAGAATCCTATATGAGGTATATGCAGATTTTTTATGAGGGTTTTTGGTCATTGGTGATGAAATCTTATGAGTTTGACATTTTAGGATGATTAAATGCATTATTTAGTAAAGTGTAAACAATTAAAATAAATTGTTTATAAGCTTAAGAAATATTATTCTTTCAATATCATTATACCGAAATATTGGTATGTATTTTATTGTGAAATTTCTACCTTTTTGTGTCGAGTTACTATTCACGAGTTACTATTCATGAGTTACTGCTCACGAGTTACTATTCACGAAAAAAATTGGTTTCTTTTTCTAACCAAATTATAGTTGATTTACGAATATTACTCTTGAGATTAAAATTATATGTTGATCATATTATTTTTATTATTATATATAACATTTTTATAACCCTAATGATGATATTTCTCTTTGACTTGAGTGTAAAGATGGGTAGATTTTTGGTATGATCATGACTATGGGTTCTCTTTGGCCAGTAGTGCAAAGTTGAATTGTTGATTGGTATGATCATGACCATTGAATTTATAAGTGAATATCTTTAGCTTAAGTGCAAAGGTGAATTGATCAACATGGTTATAATTATTGTTTATATAAATTCTGAAATGATATATATTTCTTTGAGATATTAATATATTTGGCCTGTAGTGCAAATATGAACTGTTGATGAATATATTTGGCCGTAGTGCAAATATGAACTGTTGAGGAATATCTTTGGCCTGTAGTGTAAAGATGAAATATTGATGAATATCTTTGGCCTGTAGTGCAAAGATGAATTGTTGATGAATATCTTTGGCCCGTAGTGCAAAGATGACATGTTGTTGAATATATTTGGCTAGTAGTACAAAGATGAACAGATGTTGAGATAAACATAATCAACTGGTGATAAAAATGAATATCTTTGGCCGTAGTGCAAAGATGAAGTTATTAGTATGATTATGAACAGGAAATGTGATTTGGTGTAACCATGATCTTTGATATTTCAGGTGATAAAAATTATCTTCGTCCTGGATGAGAAGAGGAATTTAGAACTACAGTTATAATTATAAGTTATTCATATAATTGTGGACCAGAATTGTTGATTGATGTTACAGGGATAAAATATTGTTGGTGGATTTTTAACATGGAGAAGATAATAGACTTTATAGTCTATTTGACTCTTCTAATGGATTGCTCGTTCCGCTGCAACTATGGTTGAAATTTTTATCATTTACCATATGTTTTAAATCTCTGATTTATTATTGATGAAGGCTATTGATAATTTAATTATCTTTAGTCATGATATTCTTTACTGAGCTAGTTGTGCTCACCCTTTTGCTTCACAATTCCTTTCAGGTAATAAGAGTGTAGCTGGGTCGAACGAGGGTAACGGGAAAATAGAACGGTGGTCTCTAACTGTGGATGTTCTCCCGAAGCAGTATAGAAAAGTTCATTTAGTAGTTTTATTTGGTGAATCCAATAGGGTAAGGTGTACCCAACGTTGGAAGGGTGGTTTGCCACTATCATACAAGATGTTTAACGACATACAACCTCGTGTCATCATAAGACAGGGATGTGCTCATCCACTTGCTGAGTATATATACGAGCACTACCTATATAATCTTGGTGTTTGTTTGAAATATAATTCTCAATTAGAGACAGTAGAGATAATGATATGTCAAGAGAAGACTCACCATTGGGAAGAATATGATAGTAATCTTCTCGTTTTTCTTTGGGGTCTATTGGGTCAACCAAGGATAATTCTGTGGCCATATGATATCTATCATAACCTAGAAGCATGGCCTCCCATGTACGAAGGTTTCCTTGAGCACTTCCCAAATATTCTAGTTTCTAAAACAGTTTTTGACTGTACCTTTATGTAAGGTACCTTTGTGAGGTGCTGATACATGATGGTGTCCAATGTCACATTTGGTATATATTTGTATCCAAACTCACAGCATATGTGTTGTTGTATTTTGCACGACAATTGTTGTAATAAAGTTGTAGTTGTTTTCTGTACCATGTATTTGACGACTCAGAATGGGTTGGGTGGAATGGAACTATTTTGGGGTTGTCACAACGAGTATGCGTGGATTACCGGGATTTGAACAAAGCTTATCTCAAGGACAACCTTCCAGTATCTTTTATCCACATACTAATAGATAAAACGGCTCAGTATGGCATGTATTCTTTTGTTGACTGCTTCGTCGGGTATCATCAGATCATGGTTGCTAAAGAGGATAGGGAGAAACAACCTTCATTACTCCCTGGGGAACCTTTTGTTACAAACGTTTATCTTTTGGCCTTATCAATGTCGGTGCCACCTATCAATGAGCCATGATGGCCTTTTTTCATGACATGATGCATAAAGAAATAGAGGTCTACGTGGATGATATCATCATCATATCGTGGAAGGAAGATGACCATATCAACCATCTCAAAAAACTTTTTAACCGATTATACAAATACAACTTAAAGCTGAATCTGGCTAAATGTGCCTTCGGTGTCAAATCAAGTAAATTGTTGGGATTCCTAGTAAGCAACAGAGGCATTGAACTGGATCCCGCCAAAATTAAAGCAATTACCGAGATGCCCGTGCCCCGAACAGAAAATGAAATACGGGGATTTCTGGGGAGAATCAATTTCATAAGCAGATTCATCTCTCAACTCACAGCAACATGTGAGCCCATCTTTAAGCTATTAAGGAAAAATTCCTCCATGAAGTGGAATGAAGAGTGCCAAAAAGCTTTCTTGTCCATCAAGAAGTAGTTGATCCAAGCCCCTGTCTTGGTACCCCCAAGGGACAAGGTTCCCATGTTTATGTACCTGTCAGTCAATGCCAATGCTATGGGCTGCATGCTGGGGTAAAAAGGCAAGGAAAGAGCTATCTATTATCTCAGCAAAAGATTCAGTAGTGGTGAGCAGAAGTACACTTTGATTGAAAATACATGTTATGCGTTAGCATGGGCCGCTATGAGGTTACAACATTATCTTCATGGGCACACAACCTATCTCATATCCCGTATGGATCCTTTGAAGTATGTATTCATCAAACCCATGTTAAATTACCGATTGTCCAAATGGCAGTTGATCCTTCAACAATTCGATATCATCTACGTGACTCAAAAGTCCATCAAAGGTCAAGGAATTGCAGATCAATTGGCTGAAGCACCATCAGGAAATTTCGAACCTTTGGAAACGTATTTCTCAGATGATAGAATAATGAAAATTCAACAAACCCATCGAGAAAATATAGTACGATCTTGGAAATTGTAAACATGGAAGGTTTCAGAGGATGGGCAGTTCTTGTAGCTCTTACAGGAGAAAAATATCCTATGGCCATCAAGCTGTAGTTTGTCAACACCAACAACACAGCTGAGTATGAAGGCTGTATAATGGGATTGAAAAGAGCCCAATCCTTGGATATCAAACGGTTATTGGTCTTTGGAGATTCCGAGTTAGTTATCAAACAAACCACCGGAGAGTATTATACCAAAGAATTGTATTTGCTGCCATATCATCGACAAGTTATTAAGATGGATATGAAGTTTGAGGAAATAACCTTCATCAACATCACTCAAAGTAGGAATGCCTTTACTGATGCATTGGCAACACTGACTTCCTTGATCCACATATCTAATAAGATGGGAATTCCTGATATCAAATTTGTAAGCCAGAAGGCACCCGCCTATGGAAATTACATTAGAGAAGTATCAAATGAATTGTCTCCCATCAAACAACCCTGGTATCATGACATCAAAGAATATCTTCGAGATGGATCTACGCCCGCTGGACCAAGTCAAGCTAAAAAAAGCGAATCCATAAAATGTCCTTGAAATTCTATTTGAGCGGAGACACACTTTACAAAAGGGATACTGGAATAGGCCTTTTAAGATAACTGGACAAAGATTAAGCCCAAAGACTAGTGGATGAAGTCCATGGTGGAGTATGTGGTCCACACATGAGCGATCCTTTACTTGCCAAGAAGATATTAAGAATGGGGCATTATTGGATTTCTATCAAAGCCGACTGTGACGATCACGTAAGGAGATTCTATCAATGCCAAGTCCATAGAAGTGTCATCCATGCTCCTCCAAACGAATTTCATTGTATGAGTTCATCGTGACCCTTTTTAATGTGGGGAATGGACGTGATTGGGCCAATAGAACCCAAAGCCGACAATGGTTATCGATTCATCTTCACCATGATTGATTACTTCACTAAATGGATAGAAGCGACCACTTTTTCCAAAGTCACCAAAGAGGTAATCATTAGTTTCATCAGAAACAATATCATTTGTCGATATGGACAACAAGAGGTGATCGTATCAGATAATGCCAAAAATCTAAACAACGAGATGATGGAAGAATTATGCAGCAAATTCCACATCAAGCACCTTAATTTTGTCATCTATCGTCCCAAGATGAATGATGTTATCGAAGCAACCAACAAGAATATCAAGAAAATTATGCAAAGAATGTCCGCCAATCATAAGGGATGACCTGACTTATTACCTTTGACTCTGCTAGCCTACAGAACGTCAATGCTCACTTCTACTGGGGCTCCCTCTACTCATTAGTCTATGGCATGGAAGTTGTGACGCCCCCAAATTTAGGTGCTTGAAACCCGAATTCAGTGCTTCACGATACCATTTCTTTGAGCGGAATAATAATACTAATGTCATAAATATCAAACTTAATTTACATATCAGAGTTGTCTAAATCCCAGGTACGCGACCTTTAAAACATTTTATTACATGATAGATAATAAATATCATCATCTTATTTAAGTCTAGCTATTACATAAGATAACAAAAACTTATTCTGCTAGCTCTCATTTCCCTTTGTTCTTGCCTGAACCTTCATGTCAATCATACTTAGCTGAAAACATTTAAATTAAGCAAGAAAAGCTTTGATAATCGTATGGCTACTTCGGATTCGCTTGAGATTGACATTCATCTTTAGCAATGTAGCATAAGGACAGATATTCAAAAACGAATCTCCATCTACCAAGACTCCAGCTAACATGTATCCAGAGGACAAAACCGCAATGTGTAACGGCTTGCAATGGCCAGTCCCTTCGGACGGTATGTCATCATCAGTGAAAGATATCATATTGTTGTTGAAAATGTAATCAACCAGATGTTGAAATTTTCCACATCCACTGATTTCAGGCTTCTTCCAAAACCTTTAGTAGAATCTTCCTGTGATCTTCGAAAGTTAAAACCAAGTCTAATATTGAAATTTGATGTGGAGCTTCTCTTAAGCTTAAAACCACCTTGGCTTCATTATGACCCATAGCACGGAGGAATTTTTCAATCTTCTCCATGGGAATTTTCCCCTTTGATTTGATAGCAGGCTTTATCACCCTTTGGGAAAGATACAGTGAATTTTCCTTCGACACTGTAGCAGTTATATAAGAGGTAGATCCTTCAGCTTCTCCAAAATTCCAAGGGACTTTTTGTAAGCTAATAATAGGATATTGTGGTCTGAATGGCAAGATGATTGGTTCTGGCGCAGCCACTTTTAAAGGATTATTAACTCCCTTGAGTTAAATTATGAATGGTATAACAGTCCCATCAGCCTCAATGGATATACCTGCTACCAGTCCCTTCCATTTGGTAGGATAAATATTTTCACTATCAAATAGCACAGTATCATTGTCTGCCAATTGTAGGACACCACTATCGATTAGATTCTAAATAAGGTGGCGGAGTGCCCAACATTCTTCCGTGCTATGACCGTGAGAATGGGAGTGATATTGACATACTCCATCTAGATTAAACCGTCCTGAACGGGGATTAATTGGAGGTAGAAGGGATGTGATTCTTCCTTCATTGATTAGCATCTGAAGTATCTCCTCCATAGGTTGGCCCAGGAATGTAAATTCCCTTTTATTGGCAAAATCCCGACAGGCTTTGGCAGTTGCTCTCTTCGTCACTTTATCCTCCAATGTTTCATATTTTGAAGGTGCCGAAGGAGTATTCATAACCAAGGGGAGTAGACTAGCATGCTCCTAGCTAATTAATTGGCATGTGACTTAATGCTGATAGGTTACCAGTTCGGCCAATTGCTCAATTTGCTTACACAGAACTTTAATCTTCCGTTCCATTGTAAACTGGAACTTTGCATAATCCCATTTGTCAACACTGTCTTTGATGATCTGGGATGCTTCACAGTTAAATTCGAAACTCTATCCACTGCTCCAATTAATCATGTTGACCTCTTCCTCTTTGTGTGGAGGAAGAGGGTTGTCTTGTACGTGAGGTTGATCTGGTTTGGTGACCACAATCTCACTGTTGTCTATCAAATCTTGGATCTTGTGTTTTAAGGCCCAACAATCTTGAGTATCATGTCCAGGCGCCCTAACATGATAAGCACATTTCCGAGCAGCATTGAAACCCCTCCTATTAGGGTTGGCTGGTGGAAGAAGATGCATAATTTTCTTCTGAATGGTTAGAAGATTGAAAATATTCTCGAGTGAGTCTCCTAGGGGTGTGAACACTCGAGGGCATTTGTCTTCTCTCCCTTTAGTTAATGGAGGGTTTGAAGACTGTGCTTGAAAAGGAGTGTAATTTCTCCGTTAGATAGGCATATCCTCCTCTTTCTTTTTATGGACCCTCCAGGGGTTGTTTCCATAAGTTCCGGATTGGATGTGCTCAGCAACAGCTTTGAGAGCGGCTAGGTCTTAAATCTTTCCTGACTTCAATCCCATCTCAGCCATTTCTCCATGCTTTATCATTTCAAAAAATAGTTTACCAATGCCAGCTAAGACTCTTTAATAGAAAGGAGCTTCTTGTATGTCGATAAAGGTCATGACCATCTCTGACTCTGTCATAGAAGGAATCACCAGAGCAGCAAGGCGCCTCCACCTTTGAGCATATTCTCTGAAAGACTCATTGGACTATTTCTTGACCTTGGTAATCTGGTACCGATCAGGGGCCATTTGAGATTGAAAGTTGTATTTTGTAAGGAAGGCATGAGCTAGTTCTTCCCAACTATGGATCTTTGAATTGTCTAATCTGGTATACCACGAACGGGCTTCTCCAGTTAGACTTTTTTGGAACAGCTGCATTCTGAGTTTCTCGTCCTCTGCATAAGTTCCAAGTTCTCCAATGAACACCTTCAAATGGGTGAAAGGATCTCCTAACCCGTCATACTTTTCGAAGTCAGGAGTCTTGAACTTCTCTAGATAATGAACACCAGGGAATATACAAAGATCGGCATAGGAGACACTCCCGTGTGCTCGATTTCCTTTGATCGAACGAAGGGTTTCTTCCATTTGAAGGACCTTTTTCTTGATGTCATCGGTGTCTAGATCTCCTTTGAGATGGGTGATATCATAACTTTTGTTGGTTGTATCTAACTGGAGCTCAGGTACTGTAATGGCTTTGTTAGAACCTTGAGTTCCTCCTTGTGCAGAGGATTCAGCATGTATGGGTATCTTCGTACCTTGAGCAGACTGATGTAGTTCTTTAAGCAGAACAGCCAAATCTGTAATTTGTTTACTTAATCCGTCAAATTCTTCGCGAGAAACTAGATTAGACTGGTCAGATGAAGACATGATTGGCTGTAGGCTCGTGGCCTTTTTGGACTTCGACCGGGTAATAGGTCCGAATGTTTCCCTGTGACAAAACTTGCATAGTTTAGTTTTAGGGATTGTGTAAATGTTTACATGCTATGTGATGTGTCCGTTTTAGGATTATGATCCTGCAAAACGGATGTTAGCTGTTCGTAATACAGGATAGCATGTTAATTTAAATATGTATATGCACATATTTCTTCATATTTCTCATTACATGGAGATGAATATGAAATGTAAATTACAAGTAATTGATTTTACGAGTAATTTGAAATGAGAAAGCATGAAGAGACCTTCCTCCGCGTTTGGTTTATCAGAGGCTGACCTATCTTAGGTTTCTCTCGCGGCTTTTTGACATGAAGGTTCCCAAATCATCGTAATTTACTCAACAGGAAGTTAATCCGGTCTTTCAACTGGAGCGAATTTGGGTGATGACTTTCCTGAGCCTCGTTGGAATTAGTCTTCCTACGAGTCCAGTAATTAAACACCGACAAGATAGCCTCTTGGTGGAGGAACCACACAATATACATTCACATACAACGTGTCTCACCGTTTATGAAAATGATGACATGTGCGAAGCACTAATATCACAAGCAGATATATTGCAGTGCAGTAAAAAAATGCATTCGTACACATTCATCATAAATGTAAATGCAACATTCACACACAAGCATATAACAGTTTTGAAAAGCTTGTAATAACGGCTTAAGTCATCTTACTGGAATCCCCAGCAGAGTCGCCACCTATCGACGTCGGGATTTTTAGTTATCCCTTTTCGTTACTTGTTCTTTGGTGTTCTCATTTTAGGTGAGATTTGTTTAAAAAAGCAAGTGAAAAAGGTCCGACATGTATATGTCGACGATTGGACTATAAGAGTCACCAGTTAGTTTTTTAACTGGTTGTACCAACACAACTGATAAAAGGTTTGCGCATTGACCAAATGATGTGACACTGTTAAACGGGTCGGTGAAATCGAGATTCATTAGGGTCAAGGGACTTATTTATGCGGAGGGAAGGTTTTAGGCACCTCCCGACATCCGTGTTGCCACGGTGGCCGCCACTTTTCAATAAACTGTTATATGAATGTGTATGTGTGTGTGTGTGGGTCAATGTGCTGTTATTTGGTAGTGTTATGCCTCGTTCGCACCTATAAACAAGGGTTTGAATTTATTTAAAAATTCAGTTTTAAACAAGATATAACAATGATGTTCTAAAAGAGGTTTTTCAAACCATATGCTCAATAGTAATTGAGGCCTTTGATACTTCCATTTTATTAAATGTTCGGCTTAATTGCTTTTATTTTCGAGATGCGAAGCATCTTTGAGAAAATAATATACAAAATAGTGTCGAACTCCTCATGGGTATGGAAACCATCTGAGGAAATTCAGACATCGCAAATAAATTTACAAGCTGCTTACAGCTGAAAAGGTCCATCACAGGAACCGAATCTAGATTCAGTAGACTGAATCTGTGATCACATGATTCATAGGCTCACATAATGCCGCAATTGATATAAACGCAGTAAGCAGTTATATATATAAAAGTTATAAATATATATATACAAACCTGATCAACCACCACGAAGCACCTCCATGGGGGATCGGAAATGTAAATAAAGCTGTAAAAGCGATCAACCGCCACAGAGGAAACTCCAGGCGGGACGAAATGTACAAAAAGCAGTAAAAAAGGTCAATCACCACGAAGTAAACTCCAGGCGGGATGAAGTGTAAATATATATATATATATATATATATATATATATATATATATATATATATATATATAAAAGCATGTAAACGCACCGGATATCAAATCCAGGCTCATCGAACAAAGTTCGACAATAGTTTATATATAAATATATATATATATATATATATATATATATATATATATATATATATATATATATATATATATTAAAGGGGATAAATCAACTTTTGGTACCTGTACTGGGACACGACTTGCAATTTGGTACCCAAAGTGAAAAAAGTTATAAACTGGTGATTGTACTCGAAAAATGTTACACTCCATTAAACAGTAGGGACATGACTTATAATTTAGTACCCGAAGTGAAAAAAGTTACAAACTGGTGATTGTACTCGAAAAATGTTACACTCCGTTAAACAGTAGGGTTTCATCTTTATTCTGTTTGAAAATTAGAGTTCTCTTCTTCTGTCCTTCTTCTTCTCTCATTCTTCTTGTCTTGATTCTCCATTGATTACTGGTTCCCATATATTTATTAAAGGGTTTTCAGTGTTTAATTGAAAGGATGAGCTCGTCTTGGAGTGAAATCGTAAATGAAATTGGGGAAGAAGATTGTAGCTCATGCAACAAAAATGAATGGATTACACCAGAGTTCCCAAGTCGGTGCTACTGTGGAGCAATGGTGCGAATGTGGGAGACAAGGAAAGATGGAACAAAACATCGAGGATCTTCTTCGCGTCGACTTCGCTTCTCTCTGTATGTTTGTCTCTCCCGTTGGATCAATTTTAACGATTATTTAAAAATTGGAAAGTGCAAGTACCAGATGACAACATTTTTCGAGTACAATCATCAGTTTGTAACTTTTTTCACTTCGGGTACCAAATTGTAAGTTATGTCCCTACTGTTTAACGGAGTGTAACATTTTTAGAGTACAATCACCAGTTTGTAACTTTTTTCACTTCGTGTACCAAATTGTAAGTCGTGTCCCAGTACAGGTACCAAAAGTTGATTTATCCCTATATTAAAGCAGTAGACGCACCGGATGTAAAATCCAGGCTCATCGAACAAAGTCCGACACACAATTTATATATATATATATATATATATATATATATATATATATATATACGAAAGCAATTAAACGCTCCAGACACAAGTCTAGGCTCAATAGAGGCATAACTTGATAATGTTAGTCCATATATAAATATATATATATATATATATATAAGTATATATATACAAACTGAAATGAAACCACGGACCGAAGTCCGGGCATACACACACAACACGACTCTTAACGTGAAGAATAGTGTGTGCCAAGATGAAGAGAAAGGCTTTAAAGTGTATAAGAAGGCTTACAGTGGGCTGCTAAAGAAGACTTCTATAGCTTAAAATGGATGAACACTCGGCTCCCGCTGGTAAAAAGTAGCTATATATGAGCTTACAAGTGTTTAAAATGAGAAAGCACTCAGTTTAGAGGGTGTACAGAACAAATTGGACAGGGCTTCCTCGCCTTTTTCTATTACAAAATGACCACCCCAAGCCCTCTATTTATAGAGGAGGGAGCCGCAGGTGTACATGCGGCTGCCCGGAGTGCCCCGGGGTTTGCGGGTTCCGTCGTCTCGAAGTACGTGCATGCATGCAATGTGATATCCACTCGAACTTTCAGAACTTCAATCCGGGCATCCGACTGAGGTTTATAAGACCTATTTCAGACTGTCGTTGTCGAGAGTTACGCAATGACATGGGATTAAAGGTTGTACGAATTCAGGAAGATGGGACCATGCCCTCCGGTCTTTATGCTTCAAATTTTATCTGTTACCCTGCGTAATAGTCACTCGGGATTGGACTTCCTTGGTTCTTGTGGGACATTACTATGTAGAAATGTATGTCTGAAATGTTAAGATGGCGTGATGTGGCGTCAAGGTGGAAAGATGACAACTTTGCCCCTCACCAGGGTTATCTCCAGTTTGGGCTGATAAAACAGACGTTGCTCAAGGTTATCTCTGAGATTGGACTGCTGTAAGTTTTGAAGGTCCTCAGTGTCATCTTTGAGGTGTGCCTGTCTTCCTGGTGTTATTGTCGGGCCTTGTACTGAGTGCCTCGGTGTAAGTGCTGAGGTTGAAGCTGATTGCATGCATTTGAAACAAGCATTTCTGGGGTTATCTCCGGAACTGCAACTGCCTTCCTCGGGGTTATCTCCAAGGTTGGAATATGCTACTCCTAGTGTTGGGACTGAGACTGAATATCTCGGGATTATCTCCGGGATGAATTGGCCTTCTCCGGTGGAATTTTTGGTATTGGAACTACAGGCCTTGGGGTTATCTCCGAGGTTGGAACTGATGCTCCCGGTGTGTGTTCCGGGGTTGAGACTGAGCTTCCGGTATATAAGCTGTCTTCCAGGGTTATGTCTGAAAGACGAATCTGCCTTCCTACAATGTCAATAACAGGTATGCAAAAAATTTTGAGTGTCTGAAAATGTGAGTGTGCCAATTTGAATTATGACAAATGAGAATTTTGTAATTAATTTTTAAATATTTATTGAATTAATTAAATATTTTGTTAATTTATTTATTGAGTTAAATAAATATTTGATGAAATTGTGGTAGATTAATTTAATTAAATTTGTTACATCACATTTAATTAAATTAATTATATTTAATTAAATTAATGTAGAATAATTTTATAGTTCAAAGTGTGAATTTAATTGGGATAATTAGATTAAATGAGTTATTAAATAATTTTAATGTTGTTTTAATTAATTTAATAATTAATTATAGATTTATTGATTTGTTATAAATAATAAATGAGAATATAAATTATGTGTTATATTTAATAAATGAGAATATAAATTATGTATTATATTTAATAAATGAGAATTTTTAGTTATGTGATGATGTGCTTCAATGGGTAATATTGGCTTTAATTGAATTGAATTTAAATATTAAAATTTGATTAATTAAAGTGTGATGAATAAACTATATAATAAATAAGTTAATTAAAATAAATCAGAAAGGGAATTAAATAAGTTAACCAAACATGGCCTTGATGACATGGGAGCAGTTAAGGCTATATTGTGAATTAAAGAAGTTCATATCATCATTGTGTATCTAAACAGAGAAATCAAGGGTAATCCCTTGATCCCAACTTTCAATTTACGTTCTTAAAAGTTTTCATGAAAATAAATTTTTAACTTCCTATAATTGAATTTTTATGATTGTTGAATATATGATATTATATATGTTTATAACAAGTTTTACATGACTTGTATGGGATTTAGAATGATCAAATCCATAAAATCATGCTTTAGACTTGAGTTTTGAGTTTACAGCGAAAATATTATTTTAGTTCTCTGTAATTGAGTTTTTATGGCCAAATCATTGAGAAGTTGTTTGTAATTGTTAATATACATGTATAATCTGTTATATGATGTTTATAAACGATTTTAGAGTAATTAATCCATGAAATTATGTTTAAATTGGAGTTTTGAAGTTTACAGAGAGATAAATATTTAAATATAGTATAAGTACAAAAAAATTATGCCTAAATTGTATGTTAAACGGTAATTTGATGGGTGATTATGTGTATACACGTAAAAACGAAAAGAACGAAACTTGTATGGACTGATTTGATTGAAAAACGAGTTCGTAGTAGTTGATTTCGTTAAAAATGTCAAAAATAGAGTTTTTCACAAAAACATAAAAATTATGGCTTTAAATTTTGTTGCTTTTATGACTTAAGTTGTTAAAATCATGCTAAGAAGGTTATAAAATGTTTCTATTAAGTTTATAGTTTATGAGTAATATTGAATTCGTTGTTTGTGTGAAGTTTTGGCCTAATTTGGCCATGTTTTGTGTTCATCGTGAACTGCAAATACTGAAAGTGCTCTGCAGCGCCGCAGCGCCTCTTAGAAGGCTTAACTGCGCGCTGCAGCGCCTCAGCTATAAGACCTCAACTTTTTATTAATAAAGATTTAATTTCTCTAATTTTTATTTTGAATAATAAGGTATTGATTTGATATAATGCTTTAGTTATGGGTGAAATGTGCAAATTTTGCAAAGTAAGCAAGTTGTTATAAAATATTTGTTTGGTCGGAGAATATTCATTTTGTCGGAGAATATTCGTATGACGGCGCAATAATTGGTAGACCATATAACAGAATAACTGTCGAACATAAAAAGTGACAGAAATAACCTTCTTATAAAAAAATAATGGCACAACTTTTACCATTAACTGTTGAAATACCCGGTGATAAAAGTACAGTAATACGCGTGGTTGCACAGTAGCCTCTGATTATTGATTCTTACGTAAGAAGACACTCAGTTTCATTCAATAATTGCCACAGTAATTGTTGCACAGTATCTCATATTATTGTTTCAATTATTGTCACAGTATCATCTGCACAATATTTTATATTATTAAATTAATAATTGATACGACACAATTATTCATATTATTAGTTAGCATTATTGGCAATGTCTAGAAAGTTCTATCGATAAAAGGGTTAGGTTATATAATTGCGCGCCAATAAGGATAAATCCTTATCGGAAAGCCCCATCGTTCCTGGGAATGATATGGTTGTTAATATTGTGAGCTTATAATATTAATTGTGAATAATTATTATGGGGTGGATATTAATTGGTTCAATTTTGATATAAATGAAAGAATTTAGGATGAAATATTTGTTAAAAGTTTGGCAATTATCTTCTCCAATAAAATATTCATTCAAATATATTATTATAATATTACATTATAATTGTATAATTTTTTGGTAATATTATTATAATAATATATAATTTTAAGCATGTGAATAAAAGTGGAGTAGAGGTTAACAATTTGAATTATAAAACTTTCCGTGTACTTCTCTTTTTCCTAATGGGCGGATGGAAAAAGTTTCCTGCATATATATGCTTTGTCCTTTTTTTGGTGGATGGCCATCTCTCCTGCAGAATTTGTTCCAAATGGTAGGCATCACCAATTAAGAATTGAAAGTTCGGCAAAATTAGGCAGAGAAGGAAAAAAAGTTAGGCATAATGATTTCTCTCTCCCTCCGAATTTCACTATAAAAGGGAGGTTACCCCTCCTTCCTAAACACACCATCAATATCAGAAATTCTTATTCTATAATATTGTGAATATTTCTTTTGAGTATAAGAATACTTTGAGTGTAGCTTTTAGTGCAAGATTTTCTCAAGATAATATCTGATATTCCAAGTCAAATCTAGCTTCTACTAAGCTAAAGAATATTATTTTATTTCAATACACTTAAGAAATATTATTTTCTTTCATACTCAATATTATGTAAGTGATATTATTTCATTTCATATTCCTAAATTTAAACTTACTATGGTAAGTATTGTTTCTATAACTCCTGAAATGATTAGAAATTCCTTAAGTTTTGCGCTTCATCTAATATCATTTCACTGGAATATTGGTCTGAACTTTGTTATTAAATTTTAATCTTTTCATGTATGGGTACTATTCATACGGTACTATTCATGAGTACTATTCACAACAGAATTTAATTTTCTTTTCTGTCCAAATTATTTTTGATACATGAATATCATTCTTGAATTTTACTCCACAAATAGTTATCATGTTGACAATTTGGACATTTTTGAACTCTGGATAAATTGTATTATCAATCTCTAATATTTATCATTGATCTCATCTGATTGAGTCTTTATATCATTATCATCATCGTCATGCATATATTGTACTGAAAGTCATCTTTGACCCGTAGTGCAAAGATAGAATGTTGATTGGTATGATTATGACCAAGAATTGTATATTAGTATAATCATGACCTTTATTGTTATAAATAAGGTTTGTGGTGAAAGTCCTATTTGGCCCGTAATGCATAGATGGACAGGTGTTTGGCATGATCATAAAAACTGGCGATGCTAATGATTATCTTTGGCCCGTAGTGCATAGATAATTCATTGATTGAAAATAATTATTGATTGGCATTACAAGAATAAAATATTGATTATGAACTTTTAAATCATAGAAGATAGTAGACATCATGCTCTACTTGACTCTTCTAATGGATTGTTGTCTCCGCTGTAGTTGTTATTCTAAAACTTGTTGTCTATTGTATACTATCAGATTTTTTCCTGTTGAGGACTAATGATAATTTGTTCTATATTATCTTAGTTATAATATTCTTTACTGGGCTAGTTGAGCTCACCCTTTTCCTTTTGGTTCCATTGTTCTTCTCAGGAGGCGAGAATGTAGCTGGGACTAGTCGGGGAGTGGAGTAATAGTCCAAGATGGTTATATTAATGATCCTCACTATTATATAAAATAGTGTGACAATAATTTTAATGATGATTTTATTTGAATTTGGATATTGTCTACGTGACAATATTTGTATTACAACTCACAGCGTATGTTTTGTCGTATTTTTCACAACAATTAGTAGTTGTATAAATGAAGTTGTATTTAAATTTTGTACCATGTATTTGGCGACTCAGAATGGGTTGTGTGGACCTATTTTGGGGG
This sequence comes from Panax notoginseng, assembly GCA_016801055.1. Classification (NCBI taxonomy): domain Eukaryota; kingdom Viridiplantae; phylum Streptophyta; class Magnoliopsida; order Apiales; family Araliaceae; genus Panax; species Panax notoginseng. Next base: position 209,888,060 of record CM029015.1, on the reverse strand, counting down.
TGTCACTGTTTGTATCAGAGCTTAGGGATATGATCTCTGGTGGAGATCTGGGATTAGAACTAGGAGGGGAGAGACAAGTAAAACCTCTACCAGTGTGTCCTACCTAAACTTATTTGTTATTTAATTGGTCGTTAAGAATATAAGGATAATATGTGGCATGTGAATTTCTTTAATTAACCCTTATTTTGTGGCAGTGTTTGAGAATGACATCTGAAAATTTTGAGATAAGCAATGGAGAACATGAGACCATTGAGACACCGCCAATCAATAACTATGATAATGTGCATCAGGAAGGTAATAATCCTCATATAAACAACAACACCGACCAAATGATGAATGATGGAATGGTTAGGAGCTTTCTACAATTCATGCAACACCAAACGAGAGAAACTCATGTTCAAAATGCACGTGGAAACAATGGCAACTCACGGCTGGTCACTGCTAAGCAATTCAAAGAGTTAGGACCGCCGGAGTTTTTGGGAAAGTCAGAGCCACTTAAGGCAGAGGCATGGATTAAGCAGATTACCAAGATATTTGATGTCTTGGGATGCACTGAAGAGCAAAAGGTTCCCTTTGCCACCTTTATGGTGCGCGGAGAGGTGTACACATCTGTTCGCACTTAAGATGTCTTCGGAAAAGTTTCAAGAATTGTTCAACGACCAGTACTTTCCAGAAAGTATTCGTCATATGAAGGAGGCGAAATTCATCAAATTGGAACAGAAAAATATGACTTTATCGTAATACGAGGTCAAGTTTGCGGAGTTATCCCGGTTTGCATCCCATTTAGTGGATAATGAGGAGAAAATGACACGAATGTTTCTAAGAGGTTTGAAACCTGAAATTCGTCAACATCTCATCTCTCACAAACTTTGTTTGTATTCAGATGTTGTGAATAGAGCTCAATTATTGGAGCTGGATTATGAGTCAGCTCAACCAAAAGACAACAACTAGCAACACGATAATAGTCATACTAGTGGCAACAGTCATCGGAGCAATGACAACCAACGTGGAGGAAATTATCATGCCAGAAATGGTAACCACTTCGGTGGTAATCCTGACCAAGATAATAGAAGAAATGAGTCAAATGGAAATTTCAAAAAGAGAAGATTTAACAATAACGGAAAGACATCGGTAGCAGCACCAGCAACCGTTTCAAGGGGAGGAGAACGACCAGCAGTTAGATGCTACAGATGCGGAGAGGAGGTACACATCAATTAAAACTGTACACAGCCTTCCAAGGTGTGTTTCAGTTGTGGAAAGGACGGTCACATGGCTCGATTTTGTTCTATAGCGAAGTCAAGTCCAGCTAGGATGGTGGCACCAAAGGCGGCTACGGACAAACAAAGTCGGTGGTTCAAGGGAGAGCGTTTGTCGTGACTTCCCAAAAGGCGAGGAACGCGAACGAAGTTATCACGAGTAAGCTAATCATAAACTCTTGTAAAGTCTATACCTTATTAGATACCGGTTCTACCCATTCTTTTATTTCACCTGCTTGTGCTCAACGTTTGAAATTGACCCCTGAGAAATTAGACTTTAACTTATCTGTTGAAACTTCTTTAGGAGAAACCTTCATTACATCCACTGTTTATAAATCTTGTTTGATTCAAATCGGCACCCTCACATTACCTATTGATCTCATCTCTTTGAAAATACTTGCATTTGATGTGATTTTAGGGATTGATTGGTTAACTACTTATCATGCTAAAATTGATTGTTTTCATAAGGTCGTTAGTTTTCATATTCCTAACCAACCTGTTATGTGAATTCAAGCAACCAAACCACTAAATTCAATCACTGTCATATCAAGTCATAAAGCCATTCGTTTATTGAAAAACGAATGTCAAGCCTTCTTAGCTCATGTCATGGATTTAAACAAAAATGTGTCAGATTTGAATGATATTTCTATTGTTAATGAATTTCCTGATGTATTTTTCGAAGAACTTTCTGACCTACCCCTAGAGCGTGAAATCGAATTTTGTATTGACCTTGAACCCGGTACAAAACTCATTTCCAAAATCCCATATCGAATGACTCTTATTGAACTTCAGGAAATAAAAATCCAACTACAGGAACTGTTAGACATTGGTTTCATTCGTCCTAGTACATCTCCTTGGGGTGCTCCTATTTTATTCATAAAGAAGAAAGATGGGAGTATGTGACTTTGCATTGACTATCGGGAGTTGAACCATGTCACCATCAAAAATAGGTACCCATTACCTCGTATTGATGACATGTTGGACCAGTTGCAAGGTGTTAAATTCTTCTCAAAGATCGATCTTCGTTCCAGATTTCATCAGTTAACGATTAAAACTGATGACATTCCAAAAACTGCTTTCAGAACTCGGTACGGGCATTATGAATTCCTAGTCATATCTTTTGGATTGACTAATGCTCCTGCTGCCTTCATGGATTTGATGAATCAAGTATTCAAGGAATATTTGGATCATTTTGTGGTTGCCTTTATTGATGATATCCTCTTCTATTCCAAAAGTCGTGAAGATCATGAGCAACACTTGAGGCTGATACTCCAAAAGCTTCGTGAAAACAAGTTATACACTAAGTTGAAGAAATGCGAGTTCTGGCTTGAGAAAGTAACATTCCTTGGGCACGTGATATCGAAGTATGGAATATCAGTTGACCCATCGAAGATTAAAGCAATACAAAGTTGGGAGCAACCTAAGTCAGTAACCGAAATACGTAGCTTTCTGAACTTAGCTGATTATTATCGGAGATTCGTGGAAGGATTTTCTTAAATCGCCACTCCATTAACTCAGCTGACTCGAAAAGATACAAAATTCAGATGGAACGAGAATTGTGAGAAGAGCTTCTAAGAACTCAAGAGGAGACTCATTTCAACACATGTTCTGATAATACCATCAGGTTTGGAGGAATTTGTCATCTACAACGATGCTTCAGGCAGAGGTTTAGGATGTGTTCTCATGCAACATGGAAAAGTCATAGCCTATGCCTCAAGACAACTCAAAGAATATGAGAGAAATTATTCTACTCATGATCTAGAGTTGGCAGCAATCGTTTTCGCGCTAAAGATCTGGAGACACTACCTGTATGGGGAGAAAGTAGAGACCTATACAAATCATAAAAGCCTCAAATATTTCTTCACCCAAAAGGAACTCAACATGCGGCAACAACGTTGGCTTGAGCTATTGAAAGATTATGACCATACCATTCAATACCATCTTAGAAAAGCGAACGTGGTAGCTGACGCGTTGAGTAGAAGATCATATGTGGGTACGAGTGCGATGTTGTTAACACAAAGACCATTTTGTATGACATACAATGGATGGATATAGAGTTAAAAACTCTAGGGACCCACGTGAAGATGGCAAATATATGAGTAGAACCGACTTTAATCGATAAAGTTAAAGTTGTTCAAGCCACAGACCCGGAGCTGATGCATATGAAGAAGAAAGTACAAGAAGGTGATATTCCAGAAGCAAGAATTGACGAAGAAGAAATACTTCGAGTCAACTCCAGACTTTGTGTTCCTAACGACTCTAAATTGAAGTATAAAATCATGATGGAGGCACACAACACACTGCTTGCAATCCATCCTGGGAGTACTAAAATGTATCGTGATCTTTGACATGCATTTTGGTGGAGCAATATGAAGAGAAGGATCACAGAGTTTATCTCAAGGTGTTTAACTTGTCAACGTGTCAAGGTAGAGCATCAAGTACCAAAAGGTCCATTACAACCACTTGAAATTCCAAAATGAAAGTGGTAGCACATCAACATGGATTTCGTTACTGGTCTTCCCAAGGTTTCTCAAGGCATAGATGTAATTTGGGTCATTTCCGATAGATTAACCAAGTCTGCTCATTTCTTGCCTATACGAGAAATTTATTCACTTGAATGTCTTGCTCGTATGTATATAAATGGGATTGTGAGATTACATGGTATGCCAATATCCATAGTTTCTGATCAAGAGCCAAGATTCACTTCACGATTTTGGGTCAGCTTGCAGAAAGCTATATGCAATGATTTACGATTCATTTCTACATATCATCCTCAGGCGGACGGGAAAACAGAAAGGACTATTCAAACTCTTGAAGATCTATTGAGACTCTGCGTACTAGACTTCAAAGGAAGTTGGGACAAATATTTACCATTGGTGGAATTCTCCTACAATAACAGTTATCAAGCAAATATAGACATGGCTCCATTCGAGGCGTTGTATGAACGAAAGTGTCGTTCTCCAGTATGTTGGGACGAGGTGGGTGAAGCAACGTTGTTGGGACCATAATTGGTACGCATGACTACGGAAAAGATTCAAATGATCCGGCAACGTATACAAACCTCATAAGAGAAACAAAAGAGTTATGTTGATCTTCATCGAAGGAACGTGGAATTCAATGTTGGAGATCATGTATTGTTATGTGTTGCTCCATGGAAAAGAGTTACGAAATTCGAAAAGAGAGGAAAGCTCAACCCTCGATTCATTGGTCTATTTGAAATCATCGATCAAGTAGGAACTGTGGCCTATAGACTCGCTTTACCGCCAAGTATGTCTCGTGTTCATAATGTTTTCCACATATTCATTCTACGTAAATATGTGAAAGACCCGAACCACATTATTGAATTAGAACCAGACGAGATAGCAGAATATTTAACGTATGAAGAGGTACTTGTTAAAATCTTGGATAAGAAGGAACATATTTTACGCTCAAAAGTTATACCTCAAGTCAAAGTTTTATGGAAAAACCACGATATTGAGAAAATGAACTGGGAGTTAGAATCTGAAATAAAAACAAGGTATCCTCACCTTTTCGACATACTAGGTACGTACATCAATTTTGAGGATAAAATTTCATAAGGAGGGGAGGTTGTAAGACCGCAACTTTATATGAATAAATATTTAATTTCTCTAATTATTATTTTCAATAATAAGGTCTTGATTTGATATAATGATTTAGTTATGGGTGAAATGGGCAAATTTTACAATGTAAGCAAGTTGTTATAAAATATTCGTTTGGTCGGAGAATATTCTTTTTGTCGAGAAATATTCGTACAACACCGCATTCATTGGTAGACCATATAAAGGAATAACTGTCGGATATAGAAAGTGACAAAAATTACTTTTTTATTAAAAAAATGGCAAAATTTTTACCGTTAACTGTTAAAATATCCGGTGATAAAATTATAGTAATACACGTGGTTGCATAGTAGCACACGGTATTGCACAGTATCTCTGATTATTGATTCTTACGTAAGAAGTCACTCAGTTTCATTCAATAATGGCCACAGTAATTGTTGCACAGTATCTCATATTATTGATTCAATTATTGTCACAGTATCATCTGCACTATATTTTATATTATTAAATCAATAATTGACACAACACAATTATTCATATTATTAGTTAGCATTATTGACAATGTCTAGAAAGTTTTGTCGAGGAAAGGGGTTAGGTTATATAATTGCGCGCCAATAAGGATAAATCCTTATCGGAAAGCTCATTTTTTCGTAGGAATGATATGGTTGTTAATATTGTGAGCTTATAATATTAATTGTAAATAATTATTATGGGGTGGATATTAGTTCAATTTTGATATAAAAGAAGTAATTTAGCATGAAATATTTGTTGAAAATTTGGCAATTATCTTCTCCAATAAAATATTCATTCAAATATATTATTATAATATTACATTATAATAGTATAATGTGATAATATAATAGTATAATTTTTTCGTAATATTATTATAATAATATATAATTTTCAGCATATGAATAAAAGTGGAGTGGAGGTTAGCTATTTGAATTAGAAAACTTCCCGTGCACTTCTCCTTTTCCTAATGGGTGGATGGAAAAAGTTTCCTGCATATATATGCTTTGTCCTTTTTTTGGTGGATGGCCATCTCTCTTGTAGAATTTGTTCCAAATGGTGGGCCTCACCAATTGAGAATTGAAAGTTAGGCAAAATTAGGCAGAGAAGAAAAAAAAAAGTTAGGCAGAATGATTTCTCTTTCCCTTCAAATTTCACTATAAAAGGGAGGTTACCCCTTCTTCCTAAACACACCATCAATATCAGAAATTCTTATTCTATAATATTGTGAGTATCTTTTTTGAGTATAAGAATACTTTGAGTGTAGCTTTTAGTGCAAGATTTTCTCAAGATAATATCTGATATTCCAAGTCAAATCTAGCTTCTACTAGGGTAAAGGATATTATTTTATTTCAATACACGTAAGAAAAATTATTTTCTTTCATACTCCATATTATGTAAGTGATATTATTTCATTTCATATTCCTAAATTTAAATTTACTATGGTAAGTATTGCTTCTATAATTCCTAAAATGATTAGAAATTCCTTAAGTTTTGCACTTCATCTAATATCATTTCACTTGAATATTGGTCTGAACTTTGTTATTAAATTTTAATCTTTTCATGTATGGGTACTATTCATACGGTATTATTCAGATGGTACTATTCATACGGTATTATTCATGAGTACTATTCATAACAGAATTTAATTTTCTTTTCTGTCCAAATTATTTTTGATACATGAAAATCATTCTTGAATTTTACTCCACAAATAGTTATCGTGTTGACAATTTAGACATTTTTGAACTCTGGATAAATTGAATTATAAATCTCTAATATTAATCATTGATCTCACTTGATCGATTCTTTATATCATTATCATCATCCTCATACTTATATTGTATTAAAAGTCATCTTTTGCCTGTAGTGCAAAGATGGATTGTTGATTGGTATGATTATGACCAGGAATTGTGTATTAGTATAATCATGACCTTTAATGTTACAGATAAGGTTTGTGGTGAAAGTCTTCTTTGGCCCGTAGTGCATAGATGGACAGGTGTTTGACATGATAATGACAACTGGCAATGCTAACGATTATCTTTGGCCCGTAGTTCATAGATAATTCATTGATTGGAAATAATTATTGATTGGTATTGCAGGGATAAAATATTGATGATGAACTTTTAAATCATAAAATATAGTAGACATCATGCTCTACCTAACTTTTCTAATGGATTGTTGTTTCCACTGCAGTTGTTATTTTAAAACTTGTTGTTTATTGTATTCTATCAAATTTTTTCCTGTTGGGGACTAAGTGTGATGCCCCCAAAATAGGTATACATCACCCATTCTGAGTCGCCAAATACATGGTACAAAACTTAAATACAAACGTAACTATACAACATGAGCTGTGAGTTTTAATACACATATTGTCTAATAGATAGTATTAAAACTCAAAAGGAGTCCTCGTTACAATTATTATCACACTATTTTACAGAATAGTGAGGACTACTAATGCAACCATCTGGACCGTCAATCCATTCCCCGACTAGTCCCAGCTATATTCTCATTTCCTAAAGAGAACAGTGAAAGAAAGGCTGAGCTCAACTAGCCTAGTAAGAATCATGACTAAGATAATCCAGAATAAATTATCATTAGCCTTTAACAGTATAACAACTGATAGAATATAATAGACAACAAGTTATAGATCAACAACTGCAGCGGAATAAGCAATCCATTAGAAGAGTCAAGTAGAGCATAATATCTACCATCTTCTATGATTTAAAAGGTTTTTCATTACTTTTATTGCTGAAACTCAACTTAATAAATAATCCACATCATCGAATCATCCCTGCACTACGGGCCAAGGATAATCATGTGTTTATCAACGGTCATGATCACGCCATAAAATAATTTATCTTTGCACACTTGGCCGAAGAGAATCCATGGCCATAATCATACCAAAAACTGTCCATCAATGCACTACGGATTAATGAGGACTTTTACCACATCCTTTGTAACATTACGATCATGATTATACCGAATAATCTCTGGTCATAATCATACCAAGTCCATCTATGCACTACAGGCCACAGATGACTTTCAACAGAATATAAGCATGAGGATGATGACAATGATATAAGAATTCAATAAAACAAGTTCAAGAATAAATTTTTAAAGGTTTATAATTTAATTTATCTAGAAATAAATAACGTCCAAATTGTCAACATGATACTGCTTTGTAGAGTTAAATTCAAGAATAATATTGTATCAAAAATAATTTAGACCGGAAAGTAATCAATTTTTATCATGAATAGTACCCCGGGTGAATAGTAACCGAGTGAATAGTGCCCAGTGAATAGTAATTTCGGGAATAGTAACTCCAACACCAAAAGATAGAAATTCCACAATAAAACTCATATCAATAATTCGGCATAATGATATTGAAGAAAATAATATCATTTACGAAGAAAATAATATCTCTTATAAATATTAAACGAAAATAATATTCATTACGAATATTAAACGAATATAATATTTCTCGCGAATATTGAACGAAATAAAATTTCTTATAAATATTAAACGGAAATAATATTCATACGAATACGAAAAATAATATCTCTTCAGAATGAGAAATAAATAATACCCCGTACCTCAAAAGAACAGTACTTCCGGCTGAAATATCAGGTATAAGGCTGAAAGAAACTTGTACTGAATAGCAACTCTCAAAGTATCTAAATAGTCACAAAAATACGCTCGATAATATAGAGAGAGAAAGAGAGAAAATTTGTTTCTGGTGTGATTTTCAATTCTAACTAAGCACCCTATTTATAGGAAAATGTTAGAACGCCGAAGCAAACTTAACCTGCTACTTGATGGCTTTACCTGTTACTATTCATGCTCACTACATTTGAAATAAAATTTCAGCACATTTCTCACCAACCAAAAGTGGGGTCCACCAATTCTAAATATTTTTAAAATATTTTAAATAATCAGTAACTTCAATAATTCATATAAAATAGCCCTTTTATCAGAAAAATTCGAATCCTATGTGCTTTCCATTGAAAATTTAATTCTCTACAACTTTGTAACTTTAAGTTTTTCCAAATTCCAAACAGAAAATGTCCGAAATTCATATACGGATGATTTTCAGCACCTCTATTCCGCCAAAAATACTGATAAAACACCACAGCATTAATTCCTTCATTTATAATCACAATAAATAAATTCATCATTTATATCCGCATCAAATAAATATTTCCTTATCATATAAATTAATAATTAATTATTCACAAATAATATTACAGAATCACAATTATGACAATCAGGTCGCTCCCAGGAAAGAGGGGGCTTTCCGATAAGGATTTCCCCTTACTGGTACGCAATTAGATGACCAAACATCTCCTTAGACAGAACTTTCTAGACATTGCCAATAATGTTATCTAATAATATTATTCAAATAATATGAATTATTAATCTGATAATGGGAAATACTGTGCAGTGACAATTATTGAAACAACAATAATATAAAATATCAACGTAGCAATTATTGAATCAATAAAATAAAATATTAAACAGTAATTACTGTAACAATTATTGAGTAAAACTGAGTGACTTCTCACGTAAGCACCAATAATCAATAACGTGTGCTACTATGCAACCACGCGTATTACTGTACTTTTACTACCGGGTAGTTCAACAGTTAACGGTAAAACTTTCGTCGTTATTTTCATAAAAAAATATTTCTGTCGTTTTCTCATTTCGACAATAATTTCGTTGTGGGGTCCACAAATGGCTGCGCCATCGTACGAATATTCTCCGACAGCAAGAATATTCCACGACCTAACGAATATTCCCCAACAGTAATGAATATTTTATAACCACTTGCTTATTTTGTAAAATTTGCACATTTCACCCATAACCACAGCATTATATCAAATTAACACCTTATTATTCAAAATAATAATTAGAGAAAATTCGATTTTATTTATAAAAAAGTTGGGGTCTTACAACCTTCCCTCCTTATGAAATTTCGTCCTCGAAATTGACGTACGTACCTGGTATGCCGAACAGATGAGGATACCTCGTCAGGTTCTAACTCTTGAGGTATAACCTTTGAGAGTAAAAATATGTTTCTTCGTATCCAAGATTTTAACAGGTACCTCTTCATTCGTTAACTTGTCCGTTATCTCGTCCGGTTCTAATTCAATAATGTGGCACGGGTCGTCCACATATTTACGTAACATTGATACGAAAAAAAATGTTATGAACACGCGACATACTTGGTGGTAAAGCGAGTCTATTGGTCACAGTTCCTACTCGATCGAGGATTTCAAATAGAACAATTAAATCAAGGATTGAGATTTTCTCTCTTCGTCAATTCTTGCTTCTAGAATAACGCCCTCTTGAACCTTCTTCTTCACATTCATCAGCTCTGAGTGCGTAGCTTGAGCGGCTTTAATATTATCGATTAAAGTCGATTCTAGTCGTATATTCGCTATCTTCACGTAGGTTCTTGGAGTCTTTAACTCTATCTTCATCATTTGTAAGTCATATGAACTGGGTCTTTGTGTTAACAATATCGCACTCGTAAACGTATAATCTTCTACTCAACGCGTCAACTACCACGTTCACTTTTCCCACGATGGTATTGAAAGTTATAATCGTAATCTTCAACAGCTCGAGCCAACGTCTTTGGCGCATGTTACGTTCGTTTTGGGTGAAGAAATTTTTGAGGGTTTTAGAAATGGGTTTTGTACTGGGGTCAAATTTAAACATTAAGCGCAAGTAGGAGAAATAAAAGAATAGGTAGAACCGATATCGAATAAGGTATAAACTTCGCAAGAGTTTATGATTAACTTACCCGTGATAGCTTCGTTCGGGTTCCTTGACAAACGATCTCACTTAAACTACCAACTTTGACTTATCTAAAACATCCTTTGGTGTCACCATCCCAGCTGGACTTGATTTCACTACATGAAAAAATCAAGCTAAGTGACCTTCTCTTTCGCAATTGAAACACGCTGCGTACAGTTTGGACGGATGTGTCCCTCCTGTCCGCATTTGAAACATACGACCAGTGGTCGTTATTCTTCCTTTGAAACGGGTGCTGGTGTTGCGGTCTTTCCATCATTATTGAACCTTCTCTTCTTGAAATTTCCACTTCTATTATCTTGGCCATGATTACCATCGAAATGGTTACCATTCTTGGCATGATAATTTTCCCCACGATGGTTATCGTTGTTCCGATGGCCGTTGCCACCGGTACGATTATTATTGTGTTGTTGTTCGTTACCTTTTGGTTGAGCTGACTCATTATCACGCTCCACTAACTAAGCCCTATTCACAACATCTGAATATAAACAAAGTTTGTGAGAGATAAGGTATTGACGTATCTCGGGCTTCAAACCTCTTAGAAACATCCGTGTCATTCTCTCCTCATTATCAACTAAGTGGGATGCAAATCGGGACAACTCAGCAAACTTAGCTTCGTACTGCGACACTGTCATATTGTTCTGCTCCAACTTGATGAACTCTACCTCTTTCATGTGACGAATACTTTCGAGAAAGTACTTGTCGTTGAACAGTTCTTGAAACTTCTCCCAAGACATTTTGAGTGCGTCAGGCTGGGTACGTTTTACAGAGTCCCACCAGTGATCTGCTTCTTCACGCAACATAAAGGTGGCGAATGGAACCTTTTGCTCCTCTGAGCATTCCAAGACATCGAATATCTTGGTGATCTGCTTTATCCACGTCTCTGCCGTAAGTGGTTCTGGCTTTTCCAATAACTCCGGCGGTCCCAACTCCTTGAACTGCTTAGCGGTGACCATCCGCGCGTTGCTATCATTTTCACCCGTATTTTGTACACGAGTCTCCCTCGTTTGATTTTGCATGAACGGCAAAAAGCTTCTAAGCATCCCATCGTTCGTCATTTGATCGGCGTTATTGTTTACCTGAGTATTGTTGCCTTCCTACACATTATCCTGGTTATTGATCGTCGGTGACTCAACGGTCTCATGTGCTTCATTGCTTATCTCAATATTTTCATATGTCATTCTCAAATACTGTCACAAAACAAAGGTTAATTGACATGTTACATATTATCCCTATACTCTGACCGACCAATTAAATACCAAATAAACTTAAGTAGGTCATACTAGCGAAGGAATTCCCCATCTCTCCCCTCCTAGTTCTTGTCTCACATCTCAGCTAGGGATCTTATCCCTAAGCTTTGATACCAACTGTGACGCCCCCAAATAGGTATACATCACCCATTCTGAGTCACCAAATACATGGTACAGAATTTAAATACAAACATAAATATACAACATGAGTTGTGAGTTTTAATACACATATTGTCTAATAGACAGTATTAAAACTCAAAAGGAGTCCTCATTACAATTATTATCACACTATTTCACAGAATAGTGAGGACTACTAATGCAACCATCTGGACCGTCAATCCATTCCCCAACTAGTCCCAGCTATATTTTCATTTCCTGAAGAGAACAGTGAAAGAAAGGGTGAGCTCAACTAGCCCAGTAAGAAATATCATGACTAAGATAATGCAGAATAAATTATCATTAGCCTTCAACAGTATAACAACTGATAGAATATAATAGACAACAAGTTATAGATCAACAACTGTAGCGGAATAAGCAATCCATTAGAAGAGTCAAGTAGAGCATAATATCTACCATCTTCTATGATTTAAAAGGTTTTTCATCACTTTTATTGCTGAGACTCAGCTTAATAAATAATTCACATCATTGAATCATCCCTGCACTACGGGCCAAGGATAATCGTGTGTTCATCAACGGTCATGATCATGCCATAAAATAATTCATCTTTGCACCCTTGGCTGGAAAGAATTCATGGCCATAATCATACCAAAAACTGTCCATCAATGCACTACGAATCAATGAGGACTTTTACCACATCCTTTGTAATATTACGATCATAATTATACCGAATAATCCCTGGTCATAATCATACCAAGTTCATCTATGCACTACAGGCCACAAATGACTTTCAACAGAATATAAGCATGAGGATGATGACCATGATATAAGAATTCAATAAAACAAGTTCAAGGATAAATTTTTAAAGGTTTATAATTTAATTTATCCAGAAATAAATAACGTCCAAATTGTCAACATGATACTGCTTTGTGGAGTAAAATTCAAGAATAATATTGTATCAAAAATGATTTGGACAGAAAAGTAATCAATTTTTATCATGAATAGTATCCCGGGTGAATAGTAACCGAGTGAATAGTATCCAGTGAATAGTAACTTTGGGAATAGTAATCCCGACACAAAAAGGTAGAAATTCCACAATAAAATTCGTATCAATAATTTGGCATAATGATATTGAAGAAAATAATATCATTTACGAAAAAAATAGCATCCCTTACGAATATTAAACGAAAATATTATTCATTACGAATATAACTTTTCTTGCGAATATTGAACGAAATAAAATTTCTTATGAATATTGAACGGAAATAATATTCATACGAATACGAAAAATAATATCTCTTCAGAATGTGAAATAAATAATACCCCTTATCTTAAAAGAAAAGTACTTCCGGTTGAAATATCAGGTATAAGGCTGAAGGAAACTTGTACTGAATAGCAACTCTCAAAGTATCCAAATACTCACAAAAATACGCTCGATAATATAGAGAGAAAAAGAGAGAAAACTTGTTTCTGGTGTAATTTTCAATTCTAACTAAGCACCCTATTTATAGAAAAATATTAGAACGCCGAAACAGACTTAACTTGCTACCTGATGGCTTTACCTATTACTATTCATGCCCACCACATTTGAAATAAAATTTCAACACATTTCTCACCAACCAAAAGTGGGGCCCACCAATTCTAAAAATTTTGAAAATATTTTAAATAATTAGTAACTTCAATAATTCATATAAAATAGCCCTTTTATCAGAAAAATTTGAATCACATGTGCTTTCCATAGGAAATTGAATTCTCTACAACTTTGTAGCTTTAAGTTTTTTCAAATTCCAAATAAAAAATGTCTGAAATCCACATACGGATGATTTTTAGGACCTCTACTCCGCCAAAAATACTGATAAAACACCACAACATTAATTCCTTCATTTATAACCACAATAAATAAATCCATCATTTATATCCGCATCAAATAAATATTTTCTTATCATATAATTTAATAATTAATTATTCACAAATAATATTACAAAATTACAATTATGACAACCAGGCCGTTTCTAGGAAAGAGGGGGCTTTTCGATAAGGATTTCTCTTTACTGACGCGCAATTAGATGACCAAACCTCTCCTTAGACAGAACCGTTTAGACATTGCCAATAATACTATCTAATAATATTATTCAAATAATATGAATTATTGATCTGATAATGGGAAATACTATGCAATGATAATTATTGAAACAACAATAATATAAAATATCAACGTAGCAATTATTGAATCAATAAAATAAAATATTGAACAGTAATTACTGTAACAATTATTGAGTAAAACTGAGTGACTTCTCATATAAGCACCAATAATCAATACCGTGTGCTACTATGCAACCACGCGTATTACTGTACTTTTATTACCGGGAAGTTCAACAGTTAACGGTAAAACTTCCGCCGCTATTTTCATAAAAAAAATATTTCTGTCATTTTTTCATTTCGATAATAATTCCATTGTGGGGTCCATAAATGGTTGCGCAATCGTACGAATATTCTCCGACAGCAAGAATATTTCACGACCAAACGAATATTCCCCGACAACAATGAATATTTTATAACCACTTACTTATTTTGTAAAATTTGTACATTTCACCCATAACCACAGCATTATATCAAATTAACACCTTATTATTCAAAATAATAATTAGAGAAAATTCGATTTTATTTATAAAAAAGTTGGGGTCTTACACTAAGGATAATTTGTTCTATATTATCTTAGTTATAATATTCTTTACTGGGATAGTTGAGATCACCCTTTTTTTTTTTGTTCCATTGTTCTTCTTAGGAGGCGAGAATGTAGTTGTGACTAGTCGGGGAGTGGAGTAATGGTCCAAGATGGTTATATTAGTGATCCTTACTATTTTATAAAATAGTGTGACAATAATTGTAATGAGGTTTTTATTTGAGTTTGGATATTTTCTACGTGACAATATTTGTATTAAAACTCACAGCGTATGTTTTTTCATTTTTTTTCACGACAATTAATAGTTGTATAATTAAAGTTGTATTGAAACTTTGTACCATGTATTTGGCGACTCAGAATATGTTGTCTGGACCTATTTTGGGGGCGTCACATCAGCGCCGCAGCGCCTGTACTAAGTCTTTTGACAACGATGTAGCGCCTGCAGCGCCGCATCGCCAATTTCAAGTCTGTGGGGCAGCGCTGCAGTGCCACTTAGCAGAATTACCCAAAATGTTTTATTTAATTGTTCTAAGTCTACATAATGTGATTTAAACCCAATCTATTGAACATTAAAATGTATTAAACATATAATGTGATATTAAAATAGATTCTTAACATGTTAATGATTTTCTTACATGTTCAATTGATATGTCAAATACGTAGTTAACGCATCGTTCATAAAGTCTAATAATGTGTGAAAACTAATGTTGTGATCAGAGTTTAGTGAGAAGAGAATGTACTCATGATGCTAGTTATGCTATAAGTAATTGGTATTGTGAATGTAAATGGTATGTAGGATTAAATTAAAGAACGTGAATAGTAAACGTGTAATCTATACGCACGAGGCAAGTTTCTGAACCATACTCTTACGTTGAGCAAGTTCTTTACCCTATCTTAATTACGAATTTGCAAATTTGCTAACCCTAAACTTTCTTTAAGCAAGTTTCCAAACCCTAATCTTACATTGAGCAAGTTCTTATTCTATATTATGTTATGATTGAGCAAGTTTTCTATTTCTAAACTTTCATTGAGCAAGTTCTTAAACTTTATTATTGTTGAGCAAGCTGCATATTCTTATTTTGAATTGTTCAAAGCTTAATCATTCAATTTCATGATTCCAAATGAAATGTTCTAACTCATTTGAAGTATTACTTTTGTTATACAATGTTCATTCAATTGTGTATAGTTAAGATTTAATCCTTGATTTGAGTATTGATTTCAATATTTCATTTAAACCTTGAATAGATAGTGAATCCTCATTGATTCAACTAATCCTTAGTTGATGATTATTGAACTGTAAATTACCCTTGAGATCAATCCAAACCAAACTTCCTTTGGTGCGGAGTCTAATTTCAAAGCTGAAATGAACAACCCTATTACGGAGGATTATATTACGCGATACCGTTAAGATGTTGTGCACATACATGGTACTAAGGGTTGATCCCCCTAAGTACGAGAAGTAAGGTCCATATAGTCTTATGACTGTTAAAGGTTTAAAGTAAAAATACTTGATAACCTAGGACATAGTTCATGGTTTTGTGACCCTCAGACGTACTTTTGATTCATGTTCTAATCTTGATTCAAAAACCAAGCTTTCTTTTGTTCAGTATCCATTTTTTATTCACATGTTATTATTATTTTTATTGTCAAACTTGTGGGCAATTGTTGCTCACTCTTGCATAATAACATTTCAGCTAAGGTTGAAAGAGTTGATGAACCATCCACTAGTAAAGGCAAAGGCAAAGCAAGCAAGTGATGAAAACTTGTTTATTATTATTTGAGAATGATAATGTTAAGACTTATGATGTTATGTTTAAGACTTATTTGTTTAAGATGTTTCCGCATTTGATGTATTAAGGTTAGATAACCTGGGTTAGATAAGGTTTGGATAAATGTGCCCCTCATGTCCGCATTTGTAATATATGACTGGTGGTCGTTCTCCTCCCCTAGAAATGGGTGATGGTGTTGGTGCTGCTGTCGATGTCTTTCTGTCATTGTTGAATATTCTCTTTTTGTAATTTACACTTGACTCACTTCTTCTATTATCTTAGCCAAGATTACCACCGAAGTGGTTACCATTTCTGTCATGATAATTTCCTTCACATTGGTTATCATTGCTCCAATGACTGTATCCATTGGTACAACTATTATCGTGCGGTCGGTTGTTGTCTTTCGGTTGAAAAGTCTCATTATCTCGCTCCAATAATTTAGCCCTATTCACAACATCTGAATACAAACAAAGTTTATGAGAAATGAGATATTGATGAATTTTAGGTTTCAAACCTCTCAGAAACATTCGTGTCATTCGTTCCTCATTATCCACCAAATGGGATGCAAATCAGGATAATTCCGCAAACTTGGCCTCGTATTGTGATATAGTCAGACTGTTCTGTTCTATTTTGATGAATTCCACCTCCTTCATATGACGAATACTTTCTGAAAAATACTTGTCGTTGAACAATTCCTGAAACTTCACGCATGTCATCTTAAGTGCGAAAAGATGAGTACGCTTCACATATTCCCACCAGTAATCTGCCTCTCCACCAATAATCTGCCTTTTGCTCCTCTGTGCATCCCAGGATATCAAATATTTTGGTGATCTGATTAATTCAAGTTTCTACCTTGAGTGCCTCTGGCTTTCCCAAAAACTCCGGTGGTCCTAACTCCTTGAATTATTTAGCAGTGACCAGCCTTAGGTTACCATTGTTTCCACCTGTATTTTGAACAGGAGTCTCTCTCGTCTGGTGTTTCATGAATTGTAGAAAGCTGCTAAACACCCCATCGTTCATCATTTGGTTGGTGTTGTTGTTTACAGGAGGGTTATTGCCTTCTTGATGCACATTATCCTAGTTATTGATTGGTAGTGTCTCAATGGTCTCATATGCTCCATTTCTTATCTCTAGATTTTCAGATGTCATTCTCAAATACTGCCACAAAACAAGGGTTAATTAAAAAATTTGACATGTCACATATTATCCCTATATTCCGACCGGCCAATTAAATAACGAATAAGCATAGGTTGGACACACTAGTGAAAGTTTTTACTCATCTCTCCCCTCCTAATTTTAATCCCAGATCTTCACCAGAGACCATATCCCTAAATTCTGATACCAACTGTGACGCCCCCAAAATAGGTCCACACAACTCATTTTGAGTCGCCAAAATACATGGTACAGAATCTAAATACAAACAACTATTAAACTGTCGTTCAAAATACGACTACACATACGATGAGTTTGAATACAAATATTGCACCGTACATAGTACGACAATATTCAAACTCAAATTAAGTCCTCATTATATTTATTATCACACTATTTCACAACATTATGAAGACTTTTATAGTAACTATCTCGGACCATTACTCCACTCCCCGACTAGTCCCAGTTACACTTTTATTTCCTGAGAAATATGGAACAAAAAGAAAAAGGGTGAGGTCAACTAGCCCAATAAAAAATATTATTACTAAGATAATGAAGAATAAATTATCTTTAGCCTTCAACAATGATAAATTAGATAAAATATAATGGACAACAAGTTTTAGATCAACAACTGCAGCGAAAATAGCAATCCATTAGAAGAGTAAAGTAGAGCATAATTTCTACTATCTTATATGATTTAAAAGTCCATTATCAATATTTTATCCTTGTAACACCAATCAATAATTATTTCAAACCAACGAATTATCTACGCACTATAAGCCAAAGATATTTGTTTGTATCACCAATGATCATGATCATGCCAAACACCTGTCCATCTATACATTACGGGCCAAAGAGAACTTTCACCATAAATCTTTATCTGTAACATTAAATGTCATAATCATACCAATCAACAGTCCATCTTTGCACAACGGGCCAAAGATGACTTTCACCACAAGATAAGCATGAGGATGATGACAATGATATAAAGAATGAATCAAGTAAGATCAAGCACAAATATTAGAGATTTATAATTTAATTTATCCCGAGTTCAAGAATGTTCAAATTGTCAACATGATCACCAATTATTGAGTAAAATTCAAAAATGATATTTAAGATTCAAATTTCAAAGATAATTTAGACAAGGAAAAGAAACTAAATTTCGTAGTAAATAGTACTCTGGCATGAATAGTACCCCAATGAATAGTACCCATCATGTAAAGTACCCCGAATGAATATATTAAAATTTAATAAGAAAGTTTAAACCAATATTCCAATGAAATGATATTAAATGAAGCGCAAACTATTAAGGACATTTTATTAATTTCAGGAATTTTCACTATTTAATAATAAGGTTATGGAAACAAACAATAATTTCGTACCATAAATGGAGAAATATGAAAGAAAACAATATCCCTTAACGAGTACAAAAGAAATGATATTCAATACGAGTATGAAAGAATATACGAAACTACAAATGGATTTTCACCCGTCATGTGATAATCTGCGTAGACAGATCATTTCCACAACTTAATAAAGAATAAATACGAAGGGTTATTCACCAGGTATGCGGTAATCCGTATAGACAGGTTATACCCATAGATTAATAAAGAATGAATATGAAGGGTTATTCACCAGGCATGCGGTAATCCGCGTAGACAAATTATTCCCATAGATTAAGGGATAGAATGACAACCCTTAAGAGTATGACGTAATATCACGTACGAATATGAAAGAAGATAACATCCTTTACGAATATGAATTAATAAATAATACTCATTACCTTAGTAGGAGATTGGGTACTGTGTAAGACCCTAACTTTTATGAATAAAGATGAATTTTCTATAAATATCATTTTTAAATATTATGGAGTGAATTTGATATAATATTATAGTTGTGGGTAATATTTATAAATTTTGTAAGATCTTCAACCCGATACAAAACCCATTTCTAAAATCTCATATTGAATAGCTCCTATTGAACTTCAGGAGTTAAAAACCCAACTATAGAAGTTGGTACCCAAGCCTCTATCTGGTGACTTCCTTTGTAGAATGCACCAAAGCCAGACTCTCCGTAAAGGACTCTATATTTATGTGGTGGTAAAACAATAGGTGCCATTGTGACGTGCTATCCAAGATTGGGATATGAATCACAATTGAGAGCAACCGAAGTCGGTGACCAAAGTACGTAGCTTTCTGGGCTTAACTGGTTACTATCGGAGATTCGTGGAAGGATTTTCTCGAATCACTACTCCGTTAACTTAGCTGACTTAGAAAGATACAAAATTCGTATGGAGTGAGGAATGCGAGAAGATTTTTCAATAGCTCAAGAGGCGACTCATTCGGAACCTGTTCTGACCATACCATCCTGGAAAAATGAACGTGGTAGCTAATGCGTTGAGTAGAAGATTGTACGCGAGTACGAGTGCGATATTGTTGAACACAAAGACCCATTTTGTATAATTTATAAATGATAGAGTTAATGACTCTAGGGACCCACGTGATGATATACGAGTAAAATCGACTTTAATCGATAACGTTAAAGCCGCTCAAGCTACAGACTTGGAGCTGATTAATATAAAGAAGAAGGTGCAAGAATGTGTTATTCTAGAAGTAAGAGTCGATGAAGAGAAGAAAGCTCAAGCCTTCGATTTATTTGAAATCCTCGATCGAGTAGGAACTGTGGCATATAGACTCGCCTTAACGCTAAGTATGTCGGGTATTCATAATGTTTTTCACGTATCGATGTTACGTAAATATGTGGACGACCCGAATCATATTATTGCGTTAGAACCAGACAAGATAGCCGAAGATTTCATGTACGAGGAGGTACCTGTTAAGATATTAGATAGGAAAGAACATGTCCTATACACGAAGGTTATACCACATGTTAAGATTTTGGTGAGAAACCATGTTATTAAAGAAATGACTTGGGAGTTGGAATCAGAAATGAAAGCGAGGTATCCTCACCTTTTCGAAACACCAGGTACGTAGGTTAATTTCGAGGACGAAATTTCATAAGGAGGGGAGGTTGTAAAACCTCAACTTATTAATATATGAAATTAAATTTCCTCTATTTATTATTTTGAAATAGAAAGGGTTGATTTGATTAATGTGGTTAGTTATGGGTAAAATGCGCAAATTTTTCAAATAAGCAAGTGGTTATAAAATATTCATTTTTGGTCGGTGAATATTCATGTGGTCGTGGAATATTCTTTCTGTCGGAAAATATTCGTACGACGGCGCAGCTATTTGTGGGCCCCATAACGGAAAGCGATCGGATGAAGATAACGATAAAAATTGAGTTTTTATAAATAACGACGTAGTTGTTACCGTTAACACTGTTGGAATACCCGGTGGTTAAAATACAGTAATACGCGTGGTTGCACAATAGCACACGGATTGCACAGTATTTTAGAATTATTGATTCTTACGAAGGAAGGCACTACTCAATAATTGTTACAGTAGTTACTGTTCAATATTTTATTTTATTGATTCAATAATTATTGCGTTGATATTTTATATTATTGTTGTTTGAATAATTGTTGTTGCACAGTATTTTTCTTTATCAGATCAATAATTCATATTATTTAAATAATATTATTAGATAGCATTGGCAATGTCTAGAAAGTTCTGTCTAAGGAGAGGTTTGGTCATCTAATTGCACGCTAGTAGGGAGAAATCCTTATTGGAAAGCCCTCTCTTTCCTGGGAACGGCCTGGTTGTCATAAATGTGATTCTGTAATATTATTTGTGAATAATTAATTATTGATTCATATGATAAGGAAATATTTATTTTATGTGGATATAAATGAGGGATATATTTTTGTGGTTAAAAATGAAGGAGTTAATGTTGAGGTATTTTATCTGAATTTTTGTCGGAACGGAGGTATTAAAAATCAAATTAGGGTTTTTGAGATATTTTGCGAGGGTTATAATTTTAATCCGACCGTTGGATCGTTATGATTTTTGGATATGTTATACATATATAATTGAGCATATGTCCACAAATTTTGAACCGTTAAAAATGAACGTATGATTTGTTATGAATTTTACGAGATGACTGGTTCAGAAATTGTTGAAGTTTCGAAATTTATCATTTTGGTGGAAAATTCTAGAATTTGTGGGCCCCACTCTTGGTTGGTGAAGAAATGTGCTGAGATTTTTATTCAAATATGGTGGGTGAGAATAGTAGCAAGTAAAGCCATCAGGTTGCAAGTTAAGTCTGCTTCGGCGTGCTAACATTTTCCTATAAATAGAGGGCTAAGTTAGAATTGAAAATCACACCAGAATTCATAAGTTTTCTCTCTTTCTCTCTCTAGATTATTGAGTGTATTTTGTGAGTATTTAGATACTTTGAGAGTTGATATTCAGCACAAGTTTCATTCAGCCTCATATCCGATATTCAGTCAGAAGTACGGTTATTTTGAGGTAGGGGATATTATTTTCTTCTTAAATGATATTATTTTCTTCAATATCATTATGCTGAAATATTGATATGAGTTTTTTTATCAAATTTGGAACTTTTTGTGTCGGAGTTACTATTCACGTATACGGCACTATTCACGAATACGGTACTATTCACCGAAAAATAAAATTTTCTCTTTTTGTCCAAGATATTTATTATGGTTACTATCTTTGATTGTATCCATGTTTTGATCTTTATTTTTGAATTCTGCTTCACAATTGATTATTATGAAGTATTATTGATCTTGGATAAACTGTTATACGAATCCCTACTATTTGTCCTTCTATCTCACTGGATTCGTTTTCTTTAAGATATTTTTCATCATCCTCAGTCCTAAATGATGATATTACTGAATATATTTTGCCTGTAGTGTAAAGATGTATGATTACCTGATGAATATCTTTGGCCTGTAGTGCAAAGATGAACAGGTGTTGAGATGAACATGATTGACTGGTGATACAAATGAACATCTTTGGCCTGTAGTGCAAAGATGAATATTTGGTTAAAGATGATTATTAATTGATGTTACAGGGATAAAATATTGATGATGGACTTTTAAATCTTAGAAGATAGTAGAATTCATTCTCTACTTGACTCTTCTAATGGTTTGTATTTTCGCTGCAGTTGTTGATCTAAAACTTGTTGTCGATTATATTCTATCAGATTTTTCCCTGTTGAATACTAATGATAATTCGTTGTATATTATCTTAGTCATAATATTCTTTACTGGGCTAGTTGAGCTCACCCTTTTCCTTTTTGTTCTATTTTTTCTTCTCAGGAGGTGAGAACATAGCAGGATCTAGTCGGGGTATGGAGTGATGGTTCTAGAAAGATGTTTTAGTAGTTCTCACTATTTCTGTAAAATAGTATTTGAATAATTGTAATGAGGACTTATTTGAGTGTGGATATTGCCTAGAAGACAATATTTGTATTTAAACTCGCAGTATGTGTTGTTGTATTTTGCACGACAATTGTATTATTGAAGTTGTAGTTTGCTTTTTGTACCATGTATTTGGCGACTCAGAATGAGTGTTGTATACCTATTTTGGGGGCGTCACAGTTGGTATCAAAGCTTAGGGATATGATCCCTGGCTGAGATGTGAGACAAGAACTAGGAGGGGAGAGACGGGAAATTCCTTCGCTAGTATGACCTGACTAAATTTATTTGGTGTTTATTTAGTCGGTCAGAGTATAGGGATAATATATGACATGACTATTAACCCTTGTTTTATGGCAGTAGCTAAGAATGGCAGCTGATAACGTTAATAACGGAGTAAATCAGACTGTGGAGACACCTTTAATCACCACCCAGGGGAACATGCAACAGAAAGGCAATATTCCTCCTGTAAACAACGTTACCGAGCAAACGATGAATGATGGAATGTTTAGGAGCTTTTTGCAGTTCATGCAAAATCAGACGAGGGAGACTCGTGTGCAGAATACGAGTGGAAATGATAACAACGCGCGGTTTGTCACAGCCAAGCAGTTCAAAGAATTGGGACCACCTGAATTTAAGGGAAAGCCGGATCCGATCATGGCGAAAACGTGGGTCAAGCAAATTACCAAGATATTCGATGTCTTGGGATGCACGGAGGAACAGAAGGTTCCATTCGCCACCTTTATGTTCCGCGGTGAGGCAGACTACTGGTGGGAGTCTGTGAAGCGTACCCAGCCTGACGCACTCAACATGTCATGGGAAACATTTCAGAAACTGTTTAATGACAAGTACTTTCCTGAAAGTATTCGTTATATGAAGGAGGTAGAGTTTATTAGACTGGAACAAAACACCATGACGGTGTCCCAGTACGAGGCAAAGTTTGCAGAGTTATCCAGGTTTGCACCTCATTTGGTCGAGAATGAGGAACGAATGACAAGGATGTTTCTGAGAGGTTTAAAACCCGAGATTCGGCAATATCTTATCTCTCATAAATTTTCTTTATATTCAGATGTTATAAACAGGGCTCAATTATTAGAGAGAGATAATGAGTATGTTCAACCGAGGGACCACAACCAGGGTCATACTGGTGACAGCAGTCATCGGAGCGATGAGAACTAGCGAGGAGGGAAAAATACAGACAAAAGTGGTAACCACTCGGGTGGTCACTGTGGCCATGATAATAGGAGAGGTGAGTCAAGTGGAAATTTCAAGAAGAGAAGATTTAACGATGATAAGAAGGCGTCGACAGCAGCACCAGCACCAGGAACAAATTCTAGGGGAGGAGAACGACCGCCAGTTAGATGTTACAGATGCGGAGAGGAGGGACATATAAGTCCAAACTACCCATAACAGTTCAAGGTATGTTATAATTGTGGAAAGGAAGGACATATCGCTCGAGATTGTACTATAGCGAAACCAAGTTCAGCTGGGACGGTGACACCAAAGGCGGATACGGACAAAATAAAGTCGGCGATTTCTAGAAGAGCGTTTGTCGTGACTGCCCAAAACGCGAGGAACCCAAACGAAGGTATAACGGGTTAGTTAATTATAAATTCTTGTGAAGTTTATACCTTACTAGATACCGGTTCTACCCATTCTTTTATCTCTCCTGCTTGTGCTCAACGTTTAAACTTGACTCCGGAAAAATTAGACTTTGACCTATCTGTGGAGACTCCGTTAGGAGAAACTTTCATTACATCTATAGTTTATAAATCTTGCTTAATCCAAGTTGGCACAATCACATTATCTGTTGACCTTATCTCTTTAAAGATACTTGCTTTTGATGTTATTTTAGGAATTGATTTGTTAACTACTCATCATGCCAAAATTGATTATTTTCGTAAGGTTGTTAGTTTTCATATTCCTAACCAACCTGTTATGCGAATTCAAGCAACCAAACCACTAAAATTAATCGCTGTCATACCAAGCCATAAAGCCATTCGTTTATTGAAAAACAAATGTCAAGCTTTCTTAGCCCATGTCATAGACTTGAACAAAAATACTTCAGATTTGAATGATATTTCTGTTGTTAGTGAATTTTCTGACGTATTTCCTGAAGAATTTCCTGGCCTAACCCTAAGCGTGATATTGAATTTTTGTATTGATCTTCAACCCGATACAAAACCCATTTCTAAAATCTCATATTGAATAGCTCCTATTGAACTTCAGGAGTTAAAAACCCAACTATAGAAGTTGGTACCCAAGCCTCTATCTGGTGACTTCCTTTGTAGAATGCACCAAAGCCAGACTCTCCGTAAGGGACTCTATATTTGTGTGGTGGTAAAACAATAGGTGCCATTGTGACGTGCTATCCAAGATTGGGATATGAATCATAATTGAGAGCAACCGAAGTCAGTGACCAAAGTACGTAGCTTTCTGGGCTTAACAGGTTACTATCGGAGATTCGTGGAAGGATTTTCTCGAATCGCTACTCCGTTAACTTAGCTGACTTAGAAAGATACAAAATTCGTATGGAGTGAGGAATGCGAGAAGATTTTCCAATAGCTCAAGAGGCGACTCATTCGGAACCTGTTCTGACCATACCATCCTGGAAAAGCGAACGTGGTAGCTGACGCGTTGAGTAAAAGATTGTACGCGAGTACGAGTGCGATATTGTTGAACACAAAGACCCATTTTGTATAATTTATAAATGATAGAGATAGAGTTAATGACTCTAGGGACCCACGTGATGATATACGAGTAAAATCGACTTTAATCGATAACGTTAAAGCCGCTCAAGCTACAGACCTGGAGCTGATGAATATAAAGAAGAAGGTGCAAGAATGTGTTATTCTAGAAGTAAGAGTCGATGAAGAGAAGAAAGCTCAAGCCTTCGATTTATTTGAAATCATCGATCGAGTAGGAACTGTGGCCTATAGACTCGCCTTAACGCTAAGTATGTCGGGTGTTCATAACGTTTTTCACGTATCGATGTTACGTAAATATTTGGACGACCCGAATCATATTATTGCGTTAGAACCAGATAAGATAGCCGAAGATTTAACGTACGAGGAGGTACCTGTTAAGATACTGGATAGGAAAGAACATGTCCTATGCACGAAGGTTATACCACATGTTAAGATTTTGTGGAGAAACCATGCTATTGAAGAAATGACTTGGGAGTTGGAATCAGAAATGAAAGCGAGGTATCCTCACCTTTTCGAAACACCAGGTACGTAGGTCAATTTCGAGGACGAAATTTCATAAGGAGGGGAGGTTGTAAAATTCCAACTTATTAATAAATGAAATTAAATTTTCTCTATTTATTATTTTGAAATAGAAAGGGTTGATTTGATTAATGTGGTTAGTTATGAGTAAAATGCGTAAATTTTTTAAATAAGCAAGTGGTTATAAAATATTTATTTTTGGTCAGTGAATATTCGTGTGGTCGTGGAATATTCTTTCTGTCGGGAAATATTCGTACGACGGCGCAGCTATTTGTGGGCCCCATAACAGAAAGCGATTGGATGAAGATAACGACAAAAATTGAGTTTTTATAAATAACGACGTAGTTGTTACCGTTAACACTGTTGGAATACCCGGTGGTTAAAATACAGTAATACGCGTGGTTGCACAGTAGCACACGGATTGCACAGTATTTTAAAATTATTGATTGTTACGAAGGAAGGCACTACTCAATAATTGTTACAGTAGTTACTGTTCAATATTTTATTTTATTGATTCAATAATTACTGCGTTGATATTTTATATTATTGTTGTTTGAATAATTGTTGTTGCACAGTATTTTTCTTTATCAGATCAATAAATCATATTATTTAAATAATATTATTAGATAGCATTATTGGCAATGTCTAGAAAGTTCTGTTTAAGGAGAGGTTTGGTCATCTAATTGCGCGCTAGTAGGGAGAAATCCTTATTGAAAAGCCCTCTCTTTCCTAGGAACGGCCTGGTTGTCATAAATGTGATTTTGTAATATTATTTGTGAATAATTAATTATTGATTCATATGATAAGGACATATTTATTTTATGTGGATATAAATGAGTGATATATTTTTGTGGTTAAAAATGAAGGAGTTAATGTTGAGGTGTTTTATCTGTATTTTTGTCGGAACGGAGGTATTAAAAATCAAATTAGGGTTTTTGAGATATTTTCCGAGGGTTATAATTTTAATCCGACCGTTGGATCGTTATGATTTTTGGATATGTTATACATATATAAGTTGAGTATATGTCCACAAATTTTGAACCGTTAAAAATGAACGTATGATTTGTTATGAATTTTACGAGATGACTGGTTCAGAAATTGTTGAAGTTTCGGAATTTATCATTTCGATGGAAAATTCTAGAATTGGTAGGCCCCACTCTTGGTTGGTGAAGAAATGTGCTGAGATTTTTATTCAAATATGGTGGGTGAGAATAGTAGCAAGTAAAGCCATCAGGTTGCAGGTTAAGTCTGCTTCGGCGTGCTAACATTTTTCTATAAATAGAGGGCTAAGTTAGAATTAAAAATCACACCAGAATTCATAAGTTTTCTCTCTTTCTCTCTCTAGATTATTGAGTGTATTTTGTGAGTATTTAGATACTTTGAGAGTTGCTATTCAGCACAAGTTTCATTCAGCCTCATATCCGATATTCGGTCAGAAGTACGGTTATTTTGAGGTAGGGGATATTATTTTCTTCTTAAATGATATTATTTTCTTCAATATCATTATGCTGAAATATTGATATGAGTTTTTTTTATCAAATTTGAAACTTTTTGTGTCGGGGTTACTATTCACGTATACGGCACTATTCACGTATACGGCACTATTCACGAATACGACACTATTCACCGAAAAATAAAATTTTCCCTTTTTGTCCAAGATGTCTATTATGGTTATTATCTTTGATTGTATCCATGTTTTGATCTTTATTTTTGAATTCTGCTTCACAATTGATTATTATGAAGTATTATTGATCTTGGATAAACTGTTATACGAATCCCTACTATTTGTCCTTCTATCTCACTAGATTCGTTTTCTTTAAGATATTTTTTATCATCCTCAGTCCTAAATGATGATATTACTGAATATCTTTGGCCTGTAGTGCAAAGATGTATGATTACCTGATGAATATCTTTGGCCTGTAGTGCAAAGATGAACAGGTGTTGAGATGAACATGATTAACTGGTGATACAAATGAATATCTTTGGCCTGTAGTGCAAAGATGAATATTTGGTTAAAGATAATTATTAATTGATGTTACAGAGATAAAATATTGATAATGGACTTTTGAATCTTAGAAGATAGTAGAATTCATTCTCTACTTGACTCTTATAATGGTTTGTATTTTCGCTGCAGTTGTTGATCTAAAACTTGTTGTCGGTTATATTCTATCAGATTTTTCCCTGTTGAATACTAATGATAATTCGTTGTATATTATCTTAGTCATAATATTCTTTACTGGGCTAGTTGAGCTCACCCTTTTCCTTTTTGTTCCATTTTTTCTTCTCAAGAGGTGAGAACAAAGCAGGATCTAGTCGGGGTATGGAGTGATGGTTCTAGAAAGATGTTTTAGCAGTTCTCACTATTTTTATAAAATAGTATTTGAATAATTGTAATGAGGACTTATTTGAGTGTGGATATTGCCTAGAAGACAATATTTGTATTTAAACTCACAGTATGTGTTGTTGTATTTTGCACGACAATTGTATTATTGAAGTTGTAGTTTGCTTTTTGTACCATGTATTTGGCGACTCAGAATGGGTGTTGTATACCTATTTTGGGGGCGTCACATTTACGCATTACCTGGTTCCATTATTTATTATTCTGTTGAAATATCCTGTCTGTGCGTTTACGCATGACCTGGTTCCGTTATTTATTATTCTGTTGGAATAACCTGTCTGTGCGGTCTATCGCATGCCTGGTGATTTCTTTTGTTATTTGATTATTTATTATACTCAGTTGGTTAAAGTTTTGGCTTTTATACTCCATAAAATTAGTGGAATATCCTTGATATTTGCGCTTCATCCAGTATCTTTTCATAGAAATATTCTTCCGAGCATTCTTGAATTTTTCTCTACAAAGCAGTATCATGTTGACAATTTGGACGTTATTGGTTCCTGGATAAGTTAATTCTTGAACTTGTTTTATTGAATTCTTATATCATTGTCATCATCCTCATGTTTATATTATGTTGAAAGTCATCTGTGGCCTGTAGTGCATAGATGGACTTGGTATGATTATGACCAGGGATTATTCGGTATAATCATGACTGTAATGTTACAGACGATGTGGTAAAAGTCCTCATTAGCCCGTAGTGCATTGATGGACAGTTGTTGGCATGATCATGACCATTGATGAATACACAAATATCCTTGGCCCGTAGTGCATGGATAATTTGTGGTCGTGATACTAATGAATATCCTTAGCCGTAGTGCAGGGATAATGTGGATTATTTATTAAGCTGAGTCTCAGCGATAACAGTGATGAAAAACCTTTTAAATCATAGAAGATGTAGATTTTATTCTCTACTTGACTCTTCTAATTGATTGTTTGTTCTGCTGCAGTTAAACTTGATGTTTGTTATATTTTATCAGTTTAACACTGTTGAAGGCTAACGATAAATTATTCTGCATTATCTTAGTCATAAAATTTCTTACTGGGCTAGTTGAGCTCACCCTTTTGCTTTCATTGTTCTCTTCAGGAAATGAGAACGTAGCATGAACTAGTCGGAGAACTGAGTGACGGTCCAGATGATAGCATTAGTACTCCTCACTATTCTATGAAATAGTGTGTTAATAAATGTATTGAGGACTTATTTTGAGTTTGAATACTGTCTAGAAGACAATATTTGTATTAAAACTCACAACTCATGTTGTATATTTAAAGTTGTATTTGTATTCTGTACCATGTATTTGGCGACTCAGAATAGGTGATGTATACCTATTTTGGGGGCGTCACATACTGCAATAGTGTAGTAGCGGAATACTCTTTTTATTTCTCTCTTATTCTCTCTATATAGTTTCTCTCTTTATAGTTTTAGTGAATTGGTGAGAAAGAAGGAAGAAATGAGCTTCTATTTATAGGAGAATGAACTAAATAGTAATTGATTCACGGACGATCCATATTGATTTACTAGTAAAACTTTAACCGACGGTTTATATTGATTTACTATTAAAACTTCAATTGACGATTTGAAAAATTAGTATATCCATCATGGAATAATAAGTCAAACTTACAACAAACATCTCATGACAAACCCTTCTATTTATATCAAAAATTGAATAAATAATTACCATAACACATTTTTAATCTTTCAACAATTATTCATCATTAATATTATAACTCACAATATTGACAACCAGATCGTTCCTATGAAAGAGGGGGCTTTCCGATAAGAATTTCTCCTCACTGGCGCGCAATTAAATAACCTAACCCTTTTCTCGACAGAACTTTCTAACCATTGCCAATAATGCTAATAATAATATAAATAATTGTGTCGTGTCAATTATTGATTTAATAATATAAAATATTATGCAGATGATACTACAACAATAATTGAATATGAGATACTATGCAGTAACTACTGTGATAATTATTGAATGAAGCTGAGTGACTTCTTACGTAAGCATCAATAATCAGAGATATTGTGCAATACCGTGTGCTACTATTTAACAATGCATATTAATGTACTTTTATCACCGGGTATTTCAACAGTTTAACGGTAAAAGTTTTGCCGTTGTTTTTATAAAAAAGTTATTTTTGTCGCTTTCTATATCTAACAATTATTCCGTTGTGGGGTCCATCAATGATTGCACCGTCGTACGAATATTCCCCGATAAAAAGAATATTTCCTGACCAAACGAATATTCCCCGACAAAACTGTAAAACCCCAACTTATTAATAAATAAAATTAAATTTCCTCAATTTATTATTTTGAAATAGAAAGGGTTGATTTGATTAATGTGGTTAGTTATGGGTAAAATGCGTAAATTTTTCAAATAAGCAAGTGGTTATAAAATATTCATTTTTGGTCGGTGAATATTCGTGTGGTCGTGGAATATTCTTTCTGTCGGAGAATATTCGTACGACGGCGCAGCTATTTGTGGGCCCCATAACGGAAAGCGATTGGATGAAAATAACGACAAAAAATTGAGTTTTTATAAATAACGACGTAATTGTTACCGTTAACACTGTTGGAATACCCGGTGGTTAAAATACAATAATACGCGTGGTTGCACAGTAGCACACGGATTGCACAGTATTTTAGAATTATTGATTCTTACGAAGGAAGGCACTACTCAATAATTGTTCCAGTAGTTACTGTTCAATATTTTATTTTATTGATTCAATAATTACTGCGTTGATATTTTATATTATTGTTATTTGAATAATTGTTGTTGCACAGTATTTTCCTTTATCAGATCAATAATTCATATTATTTAAATAATATTATTAGATAGCATTATTGGCAATGTCTAGAAAGTTCTGTTTAAGGAGAAGTTTGGTCATCTAATTGCACGCTAGTAGGGAGAAATCCTTATTGGAAAGCCCTCTCTTTCCTGGGAACGGCCTGGTTGTCATAAATGTGATTCTGTAATATTATTTATGAATAATTAATTATTGATTCATATGATAAGGAAATATTTATTTTATGTGGATATAAATGAGTGATATATTTTTGTGGTTAAAAATAAAGGAGTTAATGTTGAGGTGTTTTATCTGTATTTTTGTCGGAACGGAGGTATTGAAAATCAAATTAGGGTTTTTGAGATATTTTGCGAGGGTTATAATTTTAATCCGACCGTTGGATTGTTATGATTTTTGGATATTTTATACATATATAAGTTGAGTATGTTAGAGTTTATGCCCTAGAGGCCAATTATTTGATGTAATTGCTTAACATTTGATATTATTGTTGATTGAATAAATAAATGATTTTATTATGGTTTTAATTACTGCGTAATATAATTGTTAACATAATAAAATTCCTTAGAATAGTGATACAAATTATATAGTTTCAAGTATGTGACTTGAACATGAGATTATATAATTACAATTAGTATCATTGTTCTTAAATGTCCCTAGTCAAGTATCATTGTTGATGGGACAACAATGATGCATTGAGACTAGTATGTGGATTGACTGATGACCAAATCTCATTGGTCATAAATATATGAGATATTAAGTCAATGCATAGGTACATGTTAGAGAACAATGTACTGGACAGACCCACCATGAGAATTCTATATGGAGCATTATGCGAAGTGTCATTAGCAATTCTCATAGTGACAATGATGTAATGGTCCTCCGACCTGAAACCGCTATATTACTACACGAGAATTTATGTACTTTGATATCATCAAATGTCACCTTTAATAGGGTGGACTATAAAGGTGATTATTGGGTTCATTATGAATCGTGTGAGTAATATGAGTGATCTAGATGGAATTTAACCATCCTATATTTTATAGGTGATATCCATAGGCCTCTTGATTGAGTAGGGCTATGAAATGCATGGCCATGCTCAAATAGTGATTTGTTTCATATAGTCTACTCATTGATCAAGAAACTCAGATTAAATTATGAAGAGTATGACACATTCCATGACTCGAGTTTAATCTAGGATATTAAGGTTAAAAGGATTAAATTATATTGAAACATTGGTCACGAAAAGGTTGCATCGAATCATCGATCTTATTATTACTTGGGTAGCAGTGATGCATTACTAGATGCCGCTCACTGTTTATAATTTTATAATATGATTTTAAAATTATTTCCAACGTAATAATAACCTATAGGGTCACACACAAAGAACGTAATTAAAAGGAAATTAATTTAAATTGTAAATATTTAAAGATGTCAATGTGATTGATAGAATTTTAAATTACGAATTTAAATTAATAGGATAATTTATATATAGTTATATTAATTAAGTAAGACTTAATTAAATATATATATAAATTCGGATTTTAATAATATTAGGTTTTGATTAATTCCTCCTGACTGCTATATATATGATGTATATCAGACTTTAGGTTTTACGTCAAAACAAAAAAAAAAACCCTAGCCGCTCTTAGAGAGAGACTAGAGAAAACAGTTCCGAAAATCATCATCCTTGGTGGCTAGTACCACGATTCATTCTTCTGCAGATCGTAGGACGATTCGCGGAGCGTTCGTGTGAATACCGTAGAGACGCAGTCGGTTTGTATTGCGTTGGAGATTCGAGGCGCAGTCGATTTCAGATTCTCGTTTTCATATTCGGTATAATCTCTAAACCTCTTAATTAATTGATTTTTCGCATGGATCCTGTTTTAGGGTTTCGAAAATTGCTTTAAAATTTTAATTTCCGCTGTGCGTTTCTGTGCCGAAACCCAACAGAGTATATGTCCACAAATTTTGAACCGTTAAAAATGAACGTATGATTTGTTATGAATTTTACGAGATGACTGGTTCTGAAATTGTTGAAGTTTCGGAATTTAATATTTTGGTGGAAAATTCTAGAATTGGTGGGTCCCACTCTTGGTTGATGAAGAAATGTGCTGAGATTTTTATTCAAATGTGGTGGGTGAAAATAGTAGCAGGTAAAGTCATCAGGTTGCAGGTTAAGTCTACTTCGGCGTGCTAACATTTTCCTATAAATAGAGGGCTAAGTTAGAATTAAAAATCACACCAGAATTCATAAGTTTTCTCTCTTTCTCTCTCTAGATTATTGAGTGTATTTTGTGAGTATTTAGATACTTTGAGAGTTGCTATTCAGCACAAGTTTCATTCAGCCTCATATCCGATATTCAGTCAGAAGTACGATTATTTTGAGGTAAGGGATATTATTTTCTTCTTAAATGATATTATTTTCTTCAATATCATTATGCTGAAATATTGATATAAGTTTTTTTTATCAAATTTGAAACTTTTTGTGTCGGGGTTACTATTCACGTATACAGCACTATTCACGAATACGACACTATTCACCAAAAAATAAAATTTTCCCTTTTTGTCCAATATGTCTATTAGGGTTACTATCTTTGATTGTATCCATATTTTGATCTTTATTTTTGAATTCTGCTTCACAATTGATTATTACGAAGTATTATTGATCTTGGATAAACTGTTATACGAATCCCTACGATTTGTCCTTCTGTCTCACTGGATTTATTTTTTTAAAGATATTTTTCATCATCCTCAGTCTTAAATGATGATATTACTGAATATCTTTGGCCTGTAGTGCAAAGATGTATGATTGCCTGATGAATATCTTTGGCCTGTAGTGTTGAGATGAACATGATTGACTGGTGATACAAATGAATATCTTTGGCCTGTAGTGCAAAGATGAATATTTGGTTAAAGATGATTATTAATTGATGTTACAGGGATAAAATATTGATGATGGACTTTTAAATCTTAGAAGATAGTAGAATTCATTCTCTACTTGACTCTTCTAATGGTTTGTATTTTCGCTGCAGTTGTTGATCTAAAACTTGTTGTCGATTATATTCTATCAGATTTTTTCCTGTTGAATACTAATGATAATTTGTTGTATATTATCTTAATCATAATATTCTTTACTGGGCTAGTTGAGCTCACCCTTTTCCTTTTTGTTCCATTTTTCTTCTCAAGAGGTAAGAACATAGCAGGATCTAGTCGGAGTATGGAGTGATGGTTCTAGAAAGATGTTTTAGCAGTTCTCACTATTTCTGTAAAATAGTGTTTAAATAATTGTAATGAGGACTTATTTGAGTGTGCATATTGTCTAGAAGACAATATTTGTATTTAAACTCACAGTATGTGTTGTCGTATTTTACACGGCAATTGTATTATTGAAGTTGTAGTTTGCTTTTTGTACCATGTATTTGGCGACTCAGAATGGGTGTTGTATACCTATTTTGGGGGCGTCACAAAAATGAATATTTTATGACAACTAACGTATCACCCATAACTATAGCATTTATTAAATTATCACCTTACTATTTAGAATAATATTTAGAGAAAATTAAATCTTTATTCGTAAAAAGTTGTGGTCTTACAAAAACAACGCTAACAGTTGCTGGAATAGTTGATTGTATTGTTGTGAAATCAAAATCACGAAATACACACAAATAAAACATACATCCATCATTGTAAGAGATATAAAATATGAACACAAGGATTTACATGAAAATTCAATTGGAAAAAAATCACGGTGAGAGATAAGAAATCTATTATAAAATAATAATTGGAGTACAAATTATTTATTAGTGTTATATCCCCAAACCTCACTTATTGTTGTATTTATAAATGTCATGTCCACCCGAATCCAATTAGAAGTAGAAGTCCTTTTTAGAATCACCATATAACTGTAATTAATGGCTGATTGATTACTTTTCAAATTAGATCTCATTATCACACTAAATAAGAAAACACAATCTTATTTTAATAAGTACTCTTCCACTATTTGAACATGTTGTCAAAATAAATATATATAGGCTAATACCAAATCTGATCCATTAAATAAATTGGGTTACACATTAACTAGACCCAAAGAATTACATTCTAACAAATAATATTGTAAAAAATTATACATCTTTTTATATATAACATGAAAAATAGTATATTCAATTATACAAAATTACGTTGTATTTGTATGATAATTCAACTAGGGGTGAACATAGTACGGTTTGGTGCGGTTTGAAGTCCAAATCGCACCCGAAACCGCTTAGGTGCGGTTTGACAAATTCAAAATCGCACACAAAATCGCTTGTGATTGGTGCGGTGCAATTTTAAACTGTGCGGTGTGGTTTCAATTGGTGCAGTTTCGGTTTCAAAAATAATTAAAACAACAAAAAGGTATAAGCCTTCAATAGAATTTAACACAAAGATCACATCGAGCAATTAACTTAGTGACATAGTCAGCAATGAGAATTACATCAAGCATAGAATCAAAGTTCCTTTTGCCAAACATGTCAAATTCACCATCAAATCATAGAACAGTGAGACACATAAAATAGTTTTAGTTTATAATAAAGAAATGATGCTTTAAAATTAAAATATACACTATGTAAAATAACGGAGACCATATATTCGATAACACGCAAGAAGGTTTTTCTAGTTTTCCAAAAATAAAAAATATATATTAGAGATAGAAATTTTATCTTATATATTGCAGGGAAAACTTATAGAATATAATCATAACTGTATCTAATTTGAAAAATAATCTATTAAACTTTTACTACTATAGCATAAACCTTAACTAATGCATCGAGTGCTCGAACTAACGAATTTGGTCCCTCAGCTATAAAGCCCCTCTAGTAACGCATCAAACAAATTCAAAATTTCAAAACCCAAATGCATAATTTTTGATTTTATAACCTCTAACTATCTTTTTTCAATTGGTGAAAAAATGACAATGCAAGACTGGAGTTTTCTTTGAACGTGTTCAAGTGAAAAGTAACTTTAGAATTTACTAGAGATAATACATACATACACACACATAGTGTAATTTCGATTTTATGAGTGCGGTTTTAGCTAGTAACCAAACCGAAATAGTAAATTTGGTTATTCAATCCATCTAAAACCGCTACATACGTCAAAACTGTTTGTACGATTTTAATTAGTGCAGTTCGTATAGTTTTTTGATGGAGTTTCGGTTCCAATTTACAGCTTATATGCGTCATCCCTACTTTTTATTTCTTCCGATATATAAATATAAGATAAATTGATAAATATTTATATACTCCCTCCATCCCATAATAACTGTCGTTTTAGCTTGATGCATATGGATTAAGAAAGTCATTTAGTACTATTATTTATTAATTAAAATTGGTGTGGAATTTCATCACTACCCCTTTATGGGAAGTTGAAAACTATTAATACAAGGGAGAAATTTTTTTGGAATAATGAGAGAAGGTAGGGGTGATATAGAAAAATAAATAATTTATTCTCCTAGAAAGTTATAAACCATAAATAAATTGGGAATTTTTTTTTTTTAAAACGACAGTTATTATGGGACGAAGGTAGTATTAGTTTAATTCTTTTTAATTTTTAGCTAAAACAATCTACTTTTAAAATTTCTCCGTTACAATTGCAAATTATTTTCAGCCAAAATAAATGGGCAATCCGGGAATGTATTTTTGCAACTCTCGCCTTGACTCCAACACTGATGGACGGTGAAGAAACCAACTGGAGTGAATCGGTGGAAGATCTTGCCCATGGAGGAGACTCTGACAAAGCTATCTCTATCCTCGAATCAATAGTTTCAAACCTCCAAACCCAAATAATTTCGTCTCAATCGGACCTCCTGAAACTGTCCACGGCTCTCTTTGACTTGGCCAAACTCTACTCCACAAAAGGCTTCTCCCTCAAAGCCGACGAGGCTCAATCTCGTGCGCTACTCATCCAACAGAGATCTGATCACTCTTTTTCGCCTCAACAGTGAGACCCCTTTTCTTCCCTTTTGATTTTTTTAATGGTTTAGGGTTTGTTTGTTTAGAGCTTAATAGAGTTTAATTTGAATGGCTGAGTACTTTGTTTTGGTGCTAAACGGGTAAGATGGACGAGTTGAATGACAAAGTTAAAAAGAATGATCGAACTAGTAGCTGAATGATTATAAAAAATTAAAAAAAATATTAACTATTATATTAAGTAATATTAAATAAATTTATAATAATTTTGAATTTTTTTAGAATGTTAAAATAATAATGTTTCAGTATTGTTAATTATTAAATAGTTTTTTTTATTCAGATTCAGATTAAGTTCATTCAGATTCAGATTCGTTCCCTTAGTCTTGTATATTCCTAAAATTGAGTGTTTTTATGTTTAGTTTTTTTGATTACCTAGATTTTATGCCGACCCATTTGAGGAAGTGCTGTTACTTGGTTTAGTAGTTATGCTGTTAGGTTTTGGATAATCTTTTGGGTTTTTTTTTATTATAAAGATAAGAAGAGAAGGAAATTTCAGATGCAAATAATAACTAGAGAGAGAAAGGAAAGCAAATAAAATGTTTCATTCTTCACATGCATCAACTGGCTTCAATTCCCCTTTCTGTAGTGGGGGAAACATACATCTGATGCATCAAAATTAAGTGGTTAAAGTCTAGACCACAGTGTACACGTGGGAATTACTGGAAATGAACAAGATAACAAAATGAAGAGTGACACTGCTGGCAACTTTGGCTCCATTTCGTAACATATGCTATGTTTGGTTCCTTTTTTTTGTTGTTGAGGAAATGGAAAGAAAATTATGGGAGATTGAGTGTTTGTCTTTTTAGTTTTTTGATTACTTACATTTTTATAGATGACCCATATAAGGAACTCCTGTTTATCTCTTTGTTTTTGGTTTTCCTCGGATTACCCAGTTGAGGAAAGTGCTGTTTACTTGCATTTTGTCCCAATAAATTTAAGGACATGGTAAGAAATTGAAGTGTTGAGATTGTTATAAGCGAATTGATGTTACCTATAATGACAGTTTGGGAATTTTTATTTTTATTTTAAAAATCCTTTTGCTTTCTTACATAATCTTGGCTGCCTATGAGGATAGGTTATTAATTTCTTGAATTTTTTGGTTTGTGATGCTTTTACTCATTTCAGTGATGTAAATATTGTGAATGGATTGGAGGAAGTTCGAGTTTCGCGTACTGAGGTGTCAACTTGTAATGGGTCCACAAAGGAAGATGGTGTGTTGAGTTTAGTCTGTTTGTTGTTTTATAAGCTAATAAACTGTGAGATATATTTAGACTAAGGATGCAAGCAATATGTATATCAATGCTAATTTCAGTTAAATTAATGAAGCTTTTTCCATATCTTTTGATTTTTCTCGTGTTTGGTAACTTTTTCTTTTTCATTTTTGTTGTTGCTTTTACTAGGTAGAGGATCTTTAAAAGTATTAGGTGATGGTTTGCTTAGTGGTGGCTGTTCAGATGATGGTATGTATTCTCTCTTTAATAAATATTGTTCCAAATGTACTTCTATTTTTGGTGTTTCAATTTTCGGTTGAAGAATGAAATTTTTATATTGGTTTAGTTTCCTCCTGTGCGACTTCATGATCACTAGCACATGTTGTGAAGAGATTCTGAAAATTTAAGCATTGGGAAAGCATAAAATCTTTTGAGACTTTAGGAACTCCAATACGCATAAGAAGTTAAATACACTTATAACAAAAGCGCACACTCCCTCTGTCCATCCAAACATGGCACAAGTGCAGTTTTCACACTTTAAGAAAGGGTAATGTTAAGAGTCTATATATATTTTTCAATTTCAAATGCATCTTAAATGATGTGGTATTGAATAAGACAAAGTAATTTATGGCATAGCCAATCATAAAAGATGTATTTAATCAATTTAGTATGCCACTTCATTTGAGACATTACAAAAAATTGCAATCCCCTACCATTAGCCTTTAAGAAAAGTAGTTTAGAGGAGAGAGAATAATTTATGTTCCAATATGGCCCTTAAATTGAAAATTGAAATAATGGGTCACTCATAAATGATAAGCTGTTTGATATAATGATGTGATGTAGTACAACATATGACCTTGAGGATAATAATGTCATTGTAATACAAAATTATGTACTTGTACCATTCTTTTGAAGACAATTTTTTTTATTTTAGTACTTGTGCCAAAAAAAATTTTCTGGGGGGGGGGGGAGTATTATGTATGTTTGTTTGTTGGAATTGATTTTGTTCCTCACCCTCCCTCCAAAATGTTTTTTATTTTTGGAAATGATCGGAAAATCATCTTTCACATTCGCTAGCAAAACATGATAATGAAATTCCCTGTAGAATAGGTAAAGAGAAATTCTGTTACCTAAATCCATTCAATATATGTTCCGTTCCCCTATCTCATCGGTCATTGTTACTTTTATTGCTATTGAGTTAGGGAGAGAGAATTGGGGGCGGGGTAATTATAAGTTAAGGTTGGGATACCTCTCAGGCCCTAGTTATCCTTAAAACTTTTGTGCTTGGTGGAGAGGCTCTACTTCTCATTCCTCAGCCTGAAAGGCTTGTTCTTATTCTTTATATATTGACTTAGGCTCTACCATCCAGAGTATAATCAGCCTTCTAGTCCGCTCCTTGACTTGACCACGTAGTTCCCTTTGGGGTTTAGAAATTCCGCTCCACGATGCATGGCTCATTTCATTCGACCTCTTCTTTTCTTTGCTTACCCTTCTCGAAAACCCTAGGACCTATGTTACCACAAATATCTGACTGCATTTTCCAACTAAAATGGAATATAACTATTGAAATTACATTATAGATCCAGAATAGTCTTAAGAAGACATGATTCCAAGCTGATTCTTGACACGTTTCCTCTCTTCCAGCTCCATAAAAAGGAAATGAGACCATTCACATAAGAGTACATGTAGAATACCAAAGGGGTTATTCATGTTCAAGCAAGTTTCAATAGTACTATTGCGATTCTGCGACTGTTATTGATGTATGGGGTCACAAGTTCATTTCTGCTATATATTTGATACAATTATTTGTGATTAGTATTTGATGATAACATCTTCTATCATCAAGAGTCATGAGAAAAAGGAAATAATAGTTATGTGGCTTTATCATAATTCATAACATAGAGTTTGTTAAACTTACTATTGGAGTTGTTTAAATAATACTAGCTAATCTCTGTCTTGATTTTTTCTTTTAGTGGAAGTTCTTTAGTACGAAAATAAGATTAAATATGAAAATCAGGAGTTGTTTTTTTAGTCATATGTTGAATTAATGTATTAAAAGACACACTTGATCGTGATGCTGTACTATTTTTCATGATTATTAATTGTTAGACAGTAAACTGTAATTAATATTTCAAGAGTATAGTTTGACAACCTTCTCATCGCAGGATAGAAAGTCCTTTAAATTTTTATTATTCAGATGAAAAGCCTAAAATTGTATTGACGTCTAATAATCTGACTTGAATATTTTCTAAATTATTTATACGTACTCGGTTAATTTGATTGTTCAATATAATTAAAATTTCACCATAAGATGGTTCTTTTTCACCTAATCGCGAACAAAAAAGATTGTAAGACCTTTTATTTTATGAATTGAAAAGAACAGGAGATGTGTCATTTGCAGTATCAAGACACGTCTTACTCTTATGGCTT
Source organism: Panax notoginseng (assembly GCA_016801055.1). Lineage (NCBI taxonomy): Eukaryota > Viridiplantae > Streptophyta > Magnoliopsida > Apiales > Araliaceae > Panax > Panax notoginseng. The sequence continues at coordinate 209,847,009 of CM029015.1, read as the reverse complement.
GATCGTCATGCCTTATTATTATATTGAATTTTCCCATCTCTTCTAATATTGTGTTATCACTTTAATATTAGTTACATCCCCAAAATTGAAAGCTTAATGATCTGTGATCCTATGATGTTATGCAAATTTACAGACTGGGAAACAGTAGCAGATCGTGCTCCAGATGAATTATTTTCCACACAATGCTTACCAGGTGTATCAAATCTCTCACTGAAAGATACAAAAGTTCAAACCCCTAAGCGCCGAGGGAGGGGAACATTTTCATACAGGAAGAAAGGCTTGTATAGCGATCAGCAATCTGATGAGCCTGCTATTGATAACTTAGAAGATGAAGTTGTGTCACCTGAAATTAAAGACCGTATGTCATTTATAATTTATGTGCAATGTTTGCTGAAGTTCAAGCCATTTATGTGATACTTGTTTAATAATTATTTTGCAAATCTATTTTCATCGTATTATTTTGCATGTGTGGGTTGCTTGCATCTTATAACTACTACAAATGATAAAAGAACAATGGACGAAAAATATAAGACTAACATAAACCACAAGGCTTGTCCTGATTTGACTTTATTGCTTCAGAATGCTGCTGCCCTCAACCATAACTGCAAATGATGATGATTGAACTTTCCGTCAACTGTTTGTTGGTGTTATATTTGTATATATTGTCATTTTGTTAGCACGTGAAGCAGGATCTGAAATGCTTTATTATTTAATATTTATTATTTCAGTAAAATATGGTACACGACATGTTCTTATTCTAGCTGACTTTCCGCCAAGTACCAAGACGACTGACCTGGAGAAGCTGTTGGATGACTTCAAAGATCGTGGTGTTGTGATCCGCTGGGTCAATGATACAGTTGCACTTGCAGTGTTTAGAACTCCATCAATTGGTAATAATCTTCTTATAATTTTTATGGATGTTAAGCAGAGTAAAATAGTTGATTTACTTTCTTTAATAAAGTAGATTTATGTGTTGCATGTAATTTTATTCATTATGCTGTTCGAGAAGTTTAAGATGGTACAACTGTCATTCACTAGTAGCAGTTTGTTGAAACTTTTGTTATCTCAACTTTTAACACCCCCCTTCTTTCTACCCCTCTCCAACACTAACAATTTTTGCTTTACCCAAGTATATGATGGTAAGACAGTGAATCTTTAGTAGCTTGCTCAAATTTTGGTGATCTCAACTCTTAACTGTTCTCTTCACACCCTCCCCCAACCCCCAAAACAACCCCCCTCCCCCCTGCAGACATGGGAAGGTAAAAGTTATAGACTTGAGGAAGCTACGAAGGACATACCCCCAAGAGCTAAAAAAGAGTAAATACAGCCAAGCCAAAAGGCAAACTGAAATACATGTAAATATATTAAAGCAACATAGGTTTTTTGTCATAATTAAAATCAGATGCAAGGAGAACAGGTAGGAATACCCAACGCATTCCCCCAAAGATGAAAGAGCAGTAAATTGCTCACTTTCGTAACAGAAATTGTAACTCTAACGTTTCAAAATATATTTAAACCCATATCAACAATATACTCCACTGTCCATTAATTTGGATGTTGAACAGAGTAGTTTATGTTGTTTCCCAGATGCACACTAGAGATCTAGAGGGGGTTGAATAGATATTTAAAATTTTCAATTAATTAAAGATCTATTACCAAGTAATCAGTTAATCAGTATTGATTAAGCACAACGGAATATTATTTGAAAAATCCCCCTTAAAGATCAACTAAACTACATATCTTAATTTAGTTTTGTGGTTGGAACATACATAGCAGATATAACAATATATATAGACAGAATGTAAATGACAAAGTAAATGACACAAGATGTTTTTAAGTGGTTCTGAGGTTGAACAACTCTTAATCCACTCTTCCACTCCAACGAGCAGGATATCTACTAAGTATAGGGTCACTAATACCACTTGCAACTGAACCACTAAAGTTCCTTCGAGTCACTTAGTCTCGGCATTTCGGTCACTAAGACCAGGTCACTCAAACCTCGGTCACTAGGGCAAGTCACTCAGACCCAATTTGGTCACTAAGACCAGGTCCCTCAGACCCATGTTCATGTTTGTTCATGTGTTGAATGTGCTGCTAAGATGACGTTTAAACTCTTTCATCTTCTGGTATTTAGCTGTTGATTGAGATCATCTTTTGGGTGCTGTTGATCTTTGTCGTTGATGCTCGACTTCTTTTGGTACTCAGCAGCAACTCATGATCATCCTTGATGTGCTACTAAGCTTTTTCAATATGGCTTTGACATCTTTTGATACTTAACAGCTTTGAACACTTGTTGGATCGTAGAATGAATTTGTTCTACATTTTCATCCTTTCAGCTTTGTGTGTTCTTGGTGAATTGTAGGGTGGTTCTTGGGATTTGACCTTCTAATCTGCCACTCTAATTTCACCTACATCAACTTCTTGTTTTCTTGGTCATTCGGCTCTTAGCTTTGTCAAATTCTCTGCATCTTGGCTCTTTGGCTCTTTGCTCTTTACTCTTTTTGCTCTTCGGCTCTTTTTCTCTTCAGCTCTTTTGCTCTTAGCTCTTTGCTTTTTGACTCTTCTGCTCTTGGCTTTTCGGTTCTTAGCATTTTGGCTCTTGGCTCTTGGCTCTTTGGCTCTTCTGCTTTTAGCACTTTGGCCAGTATTTCAGAAATTTAGCATTTCGATTATTTTGTTAGCATTTTCCGAGCTCTCTTCTTGGCATTGCAATTCTAGATCTTGTGCATTTTTTACTTGGGCACTTTTTCAGTACTTTGGCTCTTCGCACATAGGCCAGCCCTTCTGGCTTTTTTCATTTGGTGCGACAGCACGTCGACACATTTTTGTCCGCTGCTCTTCAACATTTCTACTCTTTTGTTAGCAT